>OX392375.1:0-1200000 GCA_947623385.2 Cladonia squamosa | reverse complement strand
GTCGAAGCCGGCGTTGTCGCAGAGTTGGCGGGGGATTATTTCGAGGGCTTTAGCGAACGATTTGATGATTGCTTGTTGTTTGCGGGGGACGGAGAGGTCGGCGGAGCGGTGGAGGTGGGCGGAGATTTCCATCTGTGCGAGGTGCGAGATTAGTTTGGCTGGAATGGGATAGGGTTTAGAGTGCAGGAATGGGAAGGAAAGGATTGGGGGAGAGGGTACCTCGCATGCTCCACCTCCGGCGACGATGTTACGGTTTCGGATGGCGCGCTTGACTATCATTATGGCGTCGTGAAGACTTCGCTCTACTTCCGCGATGAATTGTTCGGCTCCTCCTCTTAAGACTAGGGTGCATGTCTTCGCTGCGGGACATCCTTCAAAAAAGTTGAATCTCTCACCACCGATTTGGCGCTCTTCAAACCTTTCGCAGGTACCTAGATGCTCCGGTCGAATATCTGAACACGTTGTCGAGATACTGCCTCCAGTGGCTTGAACAACGCGCTCTAGATCGTCTGATGAGACGCGGCCGGCGCAGAAGACGTCGCGGTCTGCAAAGTACCTGTAGAGTTTAGTGTGCTAGCAAAGCATTTTGGAAGCAGAGATACGTACTGTGTTGCTAAGTCACCTATAGGCAACTTACTCAGTACGACCTTCGCTCCAGTTTTATATACCTCCTCCATCTTATTGTAGATAATCTGCCATTCGGCGTCTACAATAGCCTGATATTCTGATACCTGATCCACCCTGACCTCCGCGTTATCTTTTTCACTTTTCAGTTCAAGCTCCACATTCAAGCAGACAATCTTTGGATCTTTGAAACTCTTTGGTTGCTGTTCGAACCCAGCATATGAGAATGTCTTTTTGAAAGCCACACCATTAACGAACAGCGAATCTTGTAAAGCACCTCCAGTGATCTTTTTTATACCAATGAGCTTCTCGTTTAAATCTTCTTGGTCGAGCGATAGTACTGCATCCACAACCACTAGTACCGTGTCAGCGTTTCCCCATACCCTACACTGCCCAGAACAAAACGTACTCTTTGTAAAAAAGTCTGCATTTCGGTGGATCAATTTGCTACTCATAGCCGTAGCTGCTAATCTCCTCAACGTTTCTCTTTGGTTTCCATCCTTCGTGGTAACAGCAATTTCCTTAATCTTATTCACTGCCATAGCCGACGCCCTCCTCAAACCCTTGATAATTGTCTGTGCGCTGACACCCTGCTCTACATGTTCTTTTATCTCCTTCAGGAGTTCTCCTGCCAGCACCACGACGGAGGTAGTGCCATCGCCAACTTCGGCATCTTGCGAGCGCGCTATGTCGGTTAAGATGCGTGCAGCGGGATGAACTATGTCAAGAAGCTGCAGAAAGCTTTAGATAGTACTGTGAGGATAGGGGAGTGAATTACATACTTTCATAACGGTAGCGCCATCATTGGTAATTGTCTGGTTGCCATTCTCGTTCACTAAAAGCAGATCTCCACCGTAGGGTCCCAAGGTGCTTCGTATCGTATCTTGAACTGCTAAGCATGCTTGTATGTTGGATATAATTTGTCCTTTGCCTTGAGAGGCATCGGTCCCTTCTTTCAGCACGATGATGGTGGGTGTCTGCCCTCCGAAGGACATTTTGGCGTTTGTTGCTGGGCAGTGAGGATCTTGAACAAGCTGACACAATGACAAGATCTGATTCAGGTATGGCTTAGTCCCCCAGTGGAATGGAAGTCTTCACAACAAAAAGAAGGATCGCAAGCTCAAAAGTTCCTGCTATGCCATGGTGTTTTCGAGGCTGTAGAAAAATTGAGCCGAAGCTTTGCCGACGCGTGGTTCGTGAAGCGCTAAGACTGCACATTGCATCAGTCTTGATATTGGCTATGTCAAGAGGAAACTCTGTGTTTATTGCATACATTGGTCATCGACTGACATATCTGAGTGCTTGCCATTTTGGCGTTCTTCTCTTATCACAAGTACATGCATGTGCCTTCCTCAGCGAGCACTGAGCTTCGGTACCTCTAAATATAACCATCCATGACCATACATATGCAAGATCGCCAGAATAGTTACCATTATGCATCACTCATGATCTGCGTCCCCCGCGGAATTGCTCCCCATGGTATCATTTCGCCTATGAAAAGAAAGGTGCAACCGTTTGCTGTGTCTCAGGACTCAATGAAGCCAAGGCCTGAGTAATATCAATACCTGCTGTTTGAAGGAGCTGCTTTCCAGCTACCGCTACCCGCTGTGCTGTTGTACCCTGGAGTGTCTCTGCTTCAAGTGCTAAGGCTATCGCTACAAAACATTGCCTTGCAATCTCTGGGGAAGCAAAAACTGCAGGGTTTCGTCTGGGTCACAAGTCAGCAGCGGTTCGCCAGCAACGGAAATTATGGACTTACTGATCGATCAACGTTGCAAGGAACATGTAAGCATAGGGTGCAGCTTCCTCGTCATTTACCACAGGCAGAGTATTCAGCCAATGAACGATGACCTCTTGCACATTAGGCACCTTGCTGGAATTCATTTGTAAAACTTTGGCGATGCTTGCACACGCATTCTCAGTGGCAAACACATGGTCATCCTCTCGGGCCTGAGGCAATTGGCAGACCTGAAACAGCGTAGGCAAGCTTTCAGCCACAAAGCTCGACCAATTTGCGCCGCCCTTCTGTGCCGCGATGCCTACACCATAGCAGGCCGCTTGTCGGTTGGCTGGTATTTCGTCGTGCATACCGTCGACAAGGGGTTTGCGGATGTGGTCCTGGTAGCTCCAGCTCTGATCCCCACAAAATTCAAGCACGTCGTCCATTATACACAATGCCCATTGTCGTTGCGTGGAATCCGAGCTAGTGATGAAGGCATCATAAAAGGGCATTAGGCGGGCCCAAGATGGCAGGAAAGACGTTTCTTGATTCTTAAAGATTGTGTGGAAAGCCTTGTTCATATCTGAAAGGAGGGTTTGGTCATCCTCGATTGCAAATAGAATGTCTTCATTTTCTTCCTCGCCCTCCTCGGTTTCCTGTTGCTCCTCGGCACGATGTTTCACCCGTTGTTGATAGTCTTCTAATGTCGACCTGACAGACTCGATGAACTCTGCCATATGCTTCTGGGTGAGGCAATTCTTGCCGACCACTTCCACAGATTCATAGAAACACTGATACATCTCTGCAAGCGTATCGATCGCCGGTTCCGCGCTTAGAACCTCCAGGATCTTTTCGACCGTGATTTCCCAAACATGTTGAAGCTGTATACTGCCGCCGCCATGTGCATGTTTCATTGCATCTAACAGTACGGGTACACTCTTTGCAGAAGCTACTCGCACAGGGTCGTGAAAGAAGAAGGCTAACCCAGGTAGAGAAACCTTCTCCATAATTTCCATGACGTACGGCTCGAATGCACCTTTGAGCTGCTGTGCGTAGATGACAATGAGTTCGATGGCCATGTGCTTGTCCTCAAGGATCGAGGTTTTGATCCCGATAACTTTGCCTTTCAAAGGAACCATTTCCCATCCCTCCTCTTGTTGGACTTTAGCGATTTGATCTTCATCATCAAGCAATTGGATGTCAGCTTTGGCACTGGCAAGCTCCAACAATGGCGGCATGACACCGGAAAGATAAGGCACAAAATCCTGGCCCAGAACCCGACACATTCGCCCCCAGCAATGAAGGAGATACTGTGATTGGGGATCATCAGCGTCTGCAATGTTTCCTGGATGATCAGTCAATAAGGTATACTCTAGTAAAGCGAGTCTGTTGCACGTACGCTGGATATTGCCAAGAATTTGGACCAATTCCATAGCATTTACGCCCATACGTTCCTTGCCAACGGCGAGTGCTAGGTACTTAATCAGTATTTGAGGCGTTCATAGAAGCAGGATAACTTACCAATCAAGGTAGCACACTCCATTGCTTTCGCTCGCAAAAGTCTATATTCTTTCGATTGCTCTTCCTTAAGAACGCTAAATAGCAAAGGCATCAGGGTATCATAATACTTTCCGAAAGCAGTCTCAGCGGAATCAGCAATGGTCGCAATCGTCGAAAGAGCCTGCTCCTGAACATAACGTTTCGGGCTTTGCAATAGATGCAATAGACGGCTAAGTAGATCATCAAGGTAAGGCTCGAGTGTCACCTTCTCAGCCTCTTCGCAGAAGTTTACTAGGGCTGCGGCTGCATGGGATTGAATCCTCGGTTCCGGTGCATCGAGAACGGGTATAATATTCGACAAGACGACTTGGTGATACTTCTCTTGCATCGTACCGGCAAAGTCGGTGCTCATTTGGCCTAGTGCGTTGCATCCTGCCCACCGAACTCGAGGGTGAGTGTCGCGAAGGGCTGGAACAACTAAGTCCAGAACCTTGTCCAGCTCTCCGATCATTAAGTCTCTGCAGCCTTCCGATATCGCAGAGATGGCCATAAGCGCCGCATGTCGATCTCGCCATGATGCTGACGAGATCATACGAGGGAGCCAGTTAAACGTAGGAGGTAGGACCGCGCCACCTCCCAGCTTATTAGCGAGCCTGTCCATACACTGTTCCCCCGCAACATGGTTGAGATCGCTCTCTTCTACATCGAGATCCTCTGATGCATTCCACTCTGTCGCATCGTCATCGTCAAGCCCCACGTCAGTCATCAAGCTTAAGCATTGCGTGACCATTTCTGAGGTGTATGTAGGATCCTTTCGGCACAAAGGTGAGGCGTAGTCGGCAAATGTACCCATAAGTTCCAGCGCATTCTGGCGAGTCAGATTATCAAGGTCCTTGTCTGCTATGACAGTCATACTGAATTGAACCAAAACATGGAAGAGGGGCTTGAACATCATTGGCGCTTCTTCTGCCAGCTCTATTAGAGACATAAAAGCTTTCGATAGATTGTCAGAATCCCCAGAATCCTTTAAAGGCGGTAGAATGTTGAGTATCTCTGGGACTAGAGAATAGTATTTCTTCTTCGAATTCTTCTGGATCGATATGAAGAACGAGGAGAATGCCTCCATTGCGGCAATTCGGACCTAATTGTACAGTCAGCGGGTACCCCTTTCGCAAAGACGTGCCTGCTTACAATAACATCGCTGTCTTTGAAGCCTTTGGTAAATGCGCTCAGTACAGTGGCCTCATGCTGTTTCTCTATGATACCAGGGGTTGTCGTGAAAATTCGAAAAGCACTTTCTCTCTGACCTGGGTCCTGCGACTGACTCGAAACGAAGAGCACTTGGAGAAGCTCCGGCCAGTTCTCGCCTATTGATAGAGAAACATCAGATACAGTCTGTACCTCGGCCTTCAGCTATATGCTCATGGGTTTGCCTACCATTGTCTGAGTATTGTCTTGCGATCTCGGCCACAGCGTCACCAATTTTATGTCTAACGTCCGGCAGCCTCTCCCCCTGTAGACATTCCAGCAACTTCTGCCTTATAGCGACTTTCTGTGGTGGCTGTAACAGCATAAATTGCTCCTTCGACTCTGGATCTTCTCCAGTTGAACGCCTTGTTTTAGTTGACATTCGGCGGAACAGGATTGCAGCAAAGGACCGTGTCTAAGATAACAGTGTTAGTGATATATATATAGTTGCTTCTGTAACAGATTATTTGAGACTCTTACTGAGGTATCCTGAGACTGTTGTATTTGCTCCACAAGGCCCACAAGTAAGACATCGGGTCGCTTATTGAACCACTCATTGTTCAATCGTTCTTCCGCATGTGTGCGTGTGGCATTGTCAGCTGAAGAAAGGTTTTGTAACAGAGTTGCTAGGGCCGCGTGGATTTCGGGAGGGAGTAACGACATCTCGGGACACTATGTGCGACTGATACCTAAACGTCTCGTCTTGCATCCAGTTCTAAGTAAATTCTTGCGCGTCGTTTGCATTCGGTGGCACGGTCAAGTGACGCGGTGCGAGGCCGTAACGATATCACACCTCTGGCTATTTCTTGCAAAACGTCAGCAGTCTCAGGTGGGCAGAGTCAGCAGGCGCTGCAGCTGGGCCCAAAGCTCCGAGGAATAGCGCCTTTTGCGGTAGTTTTGTGTTATGGGGCGCGTGGGATATGGGAATTGTGAAGAATTTTGGCGTAGGGACCTGGAGCTAGATAAAGAGGCCGCCCTCGGACAGGCCGTTTAGTGCGGGATCCGTCTGCAAGAAACCTCGCCTTGCGAGGCACCACACCCCACTACAAGCCTTAGGTCATGCAAAACATGCAGATTACATACGAAGGATCCAGTATTTTCCGCTTCTATCTAAGGACATGGTACTAAAAGGTATAATGCTATAAAAATTGCCAAGACTATCAGATAGGTAGGAGCCTCCTAGGAGGTAGTCCATATACCAGCAAAGCTAATACGCACCAGAGAACGACACATACAGATCAATTCCGGCTCGAGCGACTAAGCGTAAAGACCACGACTATGACCACAGCCAGCGTTGCAATCGCTCCAGGAAGAAGCAACTCGTTGGGCACTCCTGCGACTAGCTGATCCGGTTGCTTTTGCTGGCTACTTGGCTTTCGTTCCTTCTTCAATGGAGTCTCAATCTCCTCATCATCGTCTTCATCTTCTAAGTGTCTCCTTCGACTCTTAAGTGTTGAAGACGGCGGTGTTAGAGGCTTCGCCAATGCTGGCTGGGGATCAACAGTAGCCGACATTGGTGGTTTCTCAGGATCGTGCACGAAAAGGTCTACCTTATCACGGCGGGTCCGTCGCGCCAGAGTAATGGCGTCCAATAGGTCTTGATCCGTAGTGATCGAGACGGTGTCGCCCTCATAATCGAGATAACTCAAAGCGTAGCCTGAAGGTGCTAGCTTGCCGTCCTCGACAGTGGCCTCACCGCCGACGGCTTCTACCTCGCCTCCTAGCTTAGCTGTCACGTTGCTGACCAATTCTTCCATACCCGCAGAAGCAGCAACCTGAACCCTATGGACCCGTCCACTAGGTGCCTTGAATTTGAAAGGAAAAGGGGCGTCGTCGTGGAACGCAGATGCCTCCACTGGACTCAGTGAACGATCATCGTCTCCATTGTGCGAAGCTGACTCGTGTGGTTGCACGCTGTCCACGCGCTCGACAGGCGGCCGTGAAATCTCTGGCGTCATGAGTGATCGGTGACCGGGTGTGTGTGGGCGATGACTCCCTTCTCCTGACATCATTGATTCCGAGTCATTGTCCAGCGAAAGCCAGAATTTGCCCCATGCTGGGCCTTCTCCATCTCCCGTTGCCATACTATTAATCTGAAATTATCAGCAATACATCTTATTAATGGTACCATAAGTCTCACCTGGTCGAGTGTTGCATAGGTCAATTTTAGCACATCTACCATGCCAACAATCTCCCCTGGCTCATTCATGACAGGCAAGTTGAGGTAGTGGCCATCATGCATCTTTCTCAAAGCAGCTTGTATGGTCATGTCCATGGGAGCAAAATCCGGATGTGGAGTCATGACCCTCACAACACTACAATTAGCGGGATCTAGCCCTGGAGCAATGACTCGAAGCACCACATCTTTACTTGTGAAGATTCCCGTAATGGAACCCTGATCTTGTACCAGCACCGCGGTCGTATGATTCTCCTTCATCAACACCGCGGCATCCCTAACGGTTGTCCGAACGGAGACAGTGGTCGGCGGTTGCCCATTGAGCACCGACTCAAGCGTTGGCCCAGACATTTTCTGCCTTAAAGCCTCGACGTACTGTATAATCTGCTGCGGCTGGCTAGACCCCAGCTCCGATTGCACACCCTCTAGTGCCTCGTATAGCTTTCGAGAAGAGCTATACGCCCGCTCCAACTTCTCCATAGCATCGTAGAAACATTTCGTTATGTCTAGAATACCAGAAATATCCTGATTCTCGTCCATGACTGGGAGATGTCGGAAGCCTTTTCGGACCATCAAATCCAATGCATCCGTAGCACTAGTGTCCGTCCTTGCACAAAGGGGGTTTTTGGTCATGATTTCTGATATCGTGACGTCCCTGGCCTTGATGCCGGCTCCAACGACACGGAATGCAAGATCCTTGGCCGTAAAGATGCCGGCAATACGGTCATCGTCGTCTGTGACCAGCACGCAATCTTCTCGCTTTGCGGCCATGAGCTGAGCTGCCTCAGCCACAGTCATGCCAGGTTTTATCTGAAGAGCCTGACTGGGTTTCAGGGCCAAGACAGTCCCGGGGGGAGCTTTGCGTGTATGTCTGGCACGTGAAGCACCGCCCTTCTTTTTATTGAGGTCGCCCTCCATCTTCTTCCGGATAGCCTGCCAAACTTCGTTAGCATTGACATCAATCTCGGAACCCTGACAGAACCTACTTCATCACGTTTTGCTTGCTTCTGCCTACTCGCACTAAGTGTTGAAGTACCTGTTGAATCGCTTTGCATAGCGGAGCTCGTATGTGATTCCAGTTTTGGGCGTGGGATGTTTGAAGGGCTGTTCTCAAAAACAGGAACTTGACCACGACCTTGTCCACGATTAGGCGTGCCTCTGTAGGTTCCTCCGGCAGCAGACATGATGAATTTCTATAGCCAATTGGCTAATGGCACCAGCGCTAAAGGAGTGATGTAGAGTGGCCTGTGCGAATGTAAACAGTGACCAGGAAACAAAGCTAGGGGGGAAACTTCGGGCACTATTCTAACGGTCCCTTCCGTATTGGGGTGATAAGATAGGGAAGCGAGGCTTGGCACGATATTTCCCACTAATGAATTGCACGAGATACCACTCCATTGAAACACGCTCTTGGACCATAAGCATTTTCTGAGAGGTATGCAAGACATTCAGATCTACTCTCCGGTTTAATTCTCCAAGAGCAACACTAATCACCTCCAGATTCGCAATCATGGTCAAAAAGCGAGCATCAAAGTAAGCCTTCAGCATCCCCAACACCTCCCAAAACCCTCAATACTAACACCTCCTCCGCAGCGGTCGCAACAAGAAAGGCCGTGGCCACGTCAAACCCATTCGCTGCTCCAACTGCTCGCGATGCACGCCCAAGGACAAAGCAATAAAGCGATTCACCATCCGCAACATGGTCGAATCAGCCGCCATTCGTGCGCCACCCTCCCTCCAGAATCATCGCTTGGTACATCTCAAGACTAATATATATCTGGATATTCTTTAGGTGATATTTCCGACGCCTCCGTCTTCCCTGAATACGCTGTTCCAAAAATGTACCTTAAGCTACAGTATTGCGTTTCTTGTGCTATTCACGGCAAGATTGTTCGGTAAGTCACCTCTTTACTGTGCTCGCCTTCATAGGTGAAGGTTGAATGTGACTGATGTGGGTTTTATAGTGTTCGTTCGCGAGAAGGTCGCCGGAACCGAGCTCCACCTCCGAGAGTCCGCTTCAATAAGGATGGAAAGAAGATTAACCCACAGCAGGCGGCGAAGACGGCACAGGCATAGATGGATGAGCTGTGTGATGGGTTTGGGAGAGGTTGAATAGGCAGCAATAAAATCATTCGTGGCTATAGTCTTTCATAAAATGCAAAATCGGACTTCGTTGGGTGCATGTGTATACGCCCTAGCTGAATGATGCTCGCTGGAAATCAGGTGCACCTTTCAGGAGACCTCCCCAGCTACATCCCACACTGTACCAATACGCGCTGGAAAGTGCCCTCGCCAGAATTACCCAGGGAATACCCTTCAACGCCATGAAAGCCGTCATGTACCCATTACCCAGAGAAATGCTCCGGCTAAACCTGCCATAATTGCTACAATGCAGCCTGATACGAAAATGAAAGGCCGTCCGAAGGATCCGAACATCCGCGGAATGCCTGGAAACGGTTCAGACCAGCCCAAATATCCTAAAAGGGCCTCACTTTGCTTCGGGAGCCTGACCTTCTGGTCGCCTCTCCTCCACCTGACTTTCACTACGAAATCGTGTCTTTGTCTCTCCATCCTCATCTTCTAGTATCGTTCCATTTTGTCGAATCTCGCTAAGGCTTCGTGTCTTTGCCTCTTCGCTCTGCCTTTCGTCGCCCTGACCTTCATTAGTCTGATTGCCGCTAAGATAACTATCTTCGTCTTTGCCTTCACCGAGTATCGCAGCTTTCATGCCACTTGCTAATTTTCGAAGTTTGGGGGAATGCTGTCCAGATGCCTGTAGAAGCAGCTGCCTTTGCCTTTCCCTGAATTGCTCCTTGACCACCTCATAGAGGAACTCGTATTGCGTCTCATTTTGTACCATCGACATACGCTGTTCTCGTAATCGGTTCACGACATCGTATATCAGATCTTCATCATCCTTAGCGTCTGCTACCGCACCAGATTCTACAAGTGCGAGCAAATGTTCCAATGCAATAAAAGTCCCTGACCGCCCAACACCAGCACTGCAGTGAACAACTCTAGGGTTGCTGAGTGATTTGTTCTTTTCTGCAGAGATCTTCAGGAGCTCTAATAGTGCTGCCCGATCCTCATTTTCGGGCACGGCGAAGTCTGGCCAGCCAGAGAATAGGAAATGCCAGACTTCTTTTGTCTCTTCGCCGAATTGCAAGGCGAATTTTCGTATTTCAATCTTTGAGTCTGGTTCCGAAAACGTCTCCAAGAAGTTGACACAGCCTTCCGGAGTATCCTGGGCTTTGTCGAGGGGATCGACCTTATATGACCCAGCCTCAGCATTCAGTGGAAAGTACTGACAGCATTTCTCCATGAAACCGTCATGAGTTTGAGTAAGCATTACAATGACAGCTACATCACCAGTCTCGTGCCATATCATGTGCCAGAAATGACTTAGTCCGGATTGTTTTGGCCCCTTTGCGAAAAGTTATCAGTATGCTGGCGATAAGATGAATCAGGTTCACGCTTACCTGTGTCGCTATATAATTTGTTTCTGCGCCTGTCCGAGGATCAGGCAAGGTAATAGGTGAAGCATTAATATAATCTGATTTACCCTCAGCCACTCTTAGGTGAATCCTTGATTTCAACCATGGCTGCACGTTCGCATAACGATTACGCTTAGCGACTTGAGGGCTTAGAGTGTCTTGCGCCCATTGCGAAGAAGAATCATTCCCACCGTGCCATAGACGAAGTTTTTCTTTCCAGGTCAAGTCTTTAAACTTCGCCCGAATTTCTGCTGAGATTAGTGGACGATCCTAAAGTAGTTGCATCATGCATGCTCGCGTATGCACCAACGGGAGGTCACTTACCGTATTGTGATTGACGGAGGAACGCAGGGGTTCCAGCGTTATCCAGGGCCGTTTCATCCTCGAGTTTGGTAGCTTTAGGCACTGGTGGTGATGCTAGAGGCGTCGGGCTGTCCTGCGAACGTCCTCTTTTGATTGCTATGCTGGACCCTTTGCCAAAAGAAGCCGCCATGCTCCCAACCGGGTAGATTACATATGTGAACCGCCGATGAGTAAAGGATTTTAAGGCTTTCACGTTCCAAGAAAAGAGAAAGGTTGGCACAACAAATCCAATTTCCAAACAGCCTCGCTAAGTAATATCCAATTGTTGATACTGGCTCGGTACGACACAAGTCTCACCTTATGTATACTGTACGTGCTTTTCCTCGTTCACAGTATTGTGCCAGTCGTTTGTGTGAAAGGGGTATTGATCGTCGTAGCGTGACAGGATTCTGGTGAGTTTAAAAGACAAAGCAAGGCAATAGCAATAGGAGACTTCTCTAGATAGCAAAGGCCGATTTCTAAAGTATCTCCTCGCAAGCAGTTATATAATATAGAAGGACCGAGAAAGCATTCAATTTTAGACTAGTAGTACGTTGTACATGGGCATTTATACCCTTGTCCAACGACTGGCCCCCAGTGCAAGATCGCGTGGCGATCATTTCCGCCCGAAAATAGAAATGGAAGCCGCCACTTGCAACTTTCTTTTACTTCACACCTGCACAATACCACACTACCAACAACGGTGTCTGTGAACTCTAGGCAATCAGAGACAGTAGAACCTATTACGTTGCACCTAACGCGCTTTCAATGTTGTCACGATAACAGCCATGGTTTGGCTGCAGGTTTTGGAGGTATCTAGCTTCTGCCTGCATACTGAGACACTTGAGAACCTCAGCTGACAACATTAGGCATGGCTGACCACTAGAGTACATATTGATCACCCCCTGACTGCATCTACACTCACTCACATGCTATGGATAGCTACTCGCAAGCCCTGCCTTTCATCAGATTGTGCGAAATATACACAAAACAATTCGTCAGATGCGGCATGGGCCTGACCTAGAAGAGATGGGTGGGACGAAAATAGAAAGTGAGCTTTGACGCGAACATGTCCGGACGCCAGGTCATTGATACCTTCGCAGAGCCAACCAAGAACTTTCTGGGACATTATCTCGACGAGATCAAAGAGCAGCTGCGAGGTGGCCCGTCCCAGAAGAAATAAGTTGATGAATCGATGCATTTCGACACCTATAGTGGCAGCGCGACGAATTAATGATACCACAACCAAATATTGGGACGAATTCAAGGTGTATATATCCAACTTCTCCGCTATAATGGGCACATTCCTTCTCTCCTCTCAATGTCTACACACAGTTCGGATACGAAATTGGGCTCTTTCGACGAAACTCCATGTCATTTGGCTCTCATTATATCCGGAGATTGATCTCACTCTGAACCCACGAGGCAGGTTAACATGCCAAACCTGCTTACGTATTCAATCATGAGGTGGACATTCTCGCTATCCAATGTTCTTGCCTTTGTGCGCATCCATCATCTGTCGTGTATACGATAGGTGTAGTATTAAATAATGGTCCGAGAGCCCAGAGAAGGGTTCAACCCCTAACCGTCCCGCGCTGCGGGGCTGATACCTGGAGAGTACGAAAGATCCCTAGAACTGGTCCCTTAGAAGATGAGATATAGGGGTGAGAGACCCTATTCTAGGGACTTATTTTGGCGTCTAGGCCACTAACTCTAAGCTGCCTCTAGGGGGTCATACGGTTGCTAGGTGTATACAGTTGGGGGGTGTACCATTCAACGCCAAGACTCGCGGGCTCCCAGACAACTATTTAATACTAAATCTATTGTATGATGGCACACAAATCTCCATGCGATCTGAATATGAAGGACCCCGAGAGCAACACTCAGTGTGCTCAATGATTGGCTCGGCTTCGTCCGGTACAATGTACAGAACCAAGCGCAAAGCAATGATCGTCATAATTACGTTTGTACGAAAGGAGCTACCACAACCTGCCAGACTTATTTGCAGATCAATGTTCAATTACTGTTCCTGTTAACCAGCTCACTCTCTCTATATTTTGTGACCTAGCGCTTCTACTGACCCATATATGATGCCTTCTGCAATCGTGACTGGAGCCACAGGTTCGCTTGCTCTTTTGCTGCCACTGAGCGTCCCATTCATTGGAAAGATACTAATGCCATCCTGGCTCCAGGTATACTGGGCCGCGAAATCGTCCATGCTCTCGGCAAGGATCCTAAGCACTGGCAGACGGTACATGCCTTGTCACGGAGTCAGAAGGAGGAATATCCGTATAACGTCAAACATGATACCATAGACCTCACCGGCTCTGCACAAGACATGGCGAAGCAACTCCAGGGCGTTGAGGCTGAATACGTGTTCTTCGCTGCCTATCTACAAAAGGACTCGGAACAAGAAAACTGGGATGTGAATGGGGCTATGTTGAAGAACTTCCTCGAAGCACTAGAGCACACCGGCGCCTCCAAGAAATTGAAGCGTGTCATCCTCACCACAGGATGCAAACAATACGGCGTCCACCTCGGTTGTCCCAAACAGCCAATGGAAGAATCCGACCCGTGGATCAACGGTCCCGACCGGCCCCCTAACTTCTACTACAACCAGCAAAACATTCTCGCTGAAAAGTCCAAACAGAGTGGCACATGGGACTGGGTAGTAACCTACCCCAACGACGTAATCGGCGTTGCCAAAAACAATTTCATGAACTTAGCAACCTCCGTAGGTCTCTACGCCGCTATCTCCAAGCAAATCGACGGCAACCTCATGTTCCCCGGCAGCGAAACCTTCTACACCCTCTTCGACAGCTTCACTTACTCGCGTCTACACGCCCAATTCAATCTATGGGCTGCCCTCCAGCCTAAGTGCGGCAATGAGGCTTTCAACGTTGTCAATGGCGACACAGAGAGCTGGCAGAACATGTGGCCGAAGCTAGCGAAGCGGTTCAAGTGCCATATTCCACGCAACCAATTCCATGTGGATGTCGGAAAAGACGCTGATAGCGTCATGATGCTTGCTGAACAACCTCCTCTTGCTGAAATGGCCGTCGAGCTAGGACTAGAGGGCAACCTGAGGCAGAGCAAAGTAGAGGCGAAGATCGATCTTATCAAATGGAGTCAGCGCAAAGATGTCAAGGAGGCGTGGGAGGTATTGGTTCGGGAACATGGATTAGAGAAGGAGGCATTGGAGAAGGCGACGTGGGGATTCTTGGGCTTTGTGTTGGGGAGGGATTATCCTGTTGTTGTTAGTATGAGTAAGGCGAGGAGGTTTGGGTGGACGGGCTATATCGATTCTTGGGATGCGCTTGAGGAGTGTCTTGATGAGTTGGAGACGGAGAAGATATTGCCTCCTACAAAGTAGATTTCGAGCGGCGGCCGAGACAGTATGTAAGAGAATGAGTCATAAGTCATGCACATAGCAGGTTATTAAAGCTGGATATAGCTTTTTTTAAGACCCTCTAAAGCAGCATATGTCTTCTATCACATATTGATTAAGTTAGTGAAGGCTATGATTAGGGGTTAGAAACCTCTAGATTCAAAACTTCTTGGGTATTTATCAAGGATGGCTTAGAAGGTGTTCACTCTATATGCATGACTTTTGCCCTATTCTCTTACTACCACCGCAATAAAGTCGTTCCAATATGGCAACTGCACCCATGATACGTGATTCGAAATGTTTGCAAAGTCTGCTAATAAAACACCAAAGCGTTTGTACCCTATACAAAGACATATCTACAGCAACTTCTTCGATGCAAAGCCAAGCGCTAAACCCAAGAACTCCAAGCAAGCCTTCCCTCCTACATACAAACAAATCAACACCATTACCACCCCCACCCCCTCACAACCTCCCCAAAACATCCTTCACAACCCCACCCAACATCCTCAACCCATAGAATCCCGCCACCCTCTCCATCACCATCAACCTCCCTCTGACCTCCTCCTTCCCCACACTCCCCACCCACTCCCCACTACACCCACAATGTTCCATAAAATCATTCACCCTCACCCTCCGACACTTGCCACACTTCAGATCCTGCGTCTGCCACTCCACCAGCAGCTTCTGCACCCGTCCAATCAAGCGTTCCTCAATCGCCAACCTATCATATTCATGTCCACACGTGGTGCACGCCCACGCTTTAGTAGTAGTATTGGAGGTGTTGTTGTTGGATGTGTCAGGCAAAATGTCCTCGTCGCGGCAAAGATCGAGATCGCGTGTCATGGTGCAGTGATCGCAGGTCAATTGCTCTAATCTAAGACTAGAGCTAGGATTTTCGAAGCGTGCTTGGGGGGAGAATTCTTTGATTTCAAAGAAGGCGAGGAGTTCTTTGCGGAGGTAGCGGGCTTCGAGGGTGATTGTTTTGTCGAGGGAGAAGACGTGCATGAGGGACTTGACGAGTTGGAGGACGGGATTGGCGAGGGAGAGGTGGGAGCCTGGCAGGAGGGGGAAGGTGTGGTCCTGGGCGAGGGAGGGGTGGGCGATTTCGGAGCGTAGGCGGGAAATGAGGGTGAGGATTTGGCGTTTGAGGGGTTTAGAGATGGAATTGGTGAGAATTTCCTTGTCTTTGGTGGCGGTGTCGTCGTCCTGGGTGAGGTTGCGGGCGGGGAGTTGAGTCGGCCGAGGGGTGGGATTGGGGGAGGAGTCGGTGCCGATAGGGATTTGGCGGGGCCGTTTGAGTTGGTGCATGAGATCGATGAATTCGACGACCCAGTCGTGGAAAATAGATTGGTATTGGGTTGGGAGGAAGGTGTTGAGTTGCCAGTGCATGATGGTATCGAGATGTTGGATTTCTGCTTCGACGACTTCCTGGCATGCTTTTCCGCCGTAATTGAAGTCGTCGTACCATACGAGGTAGTCCCAGTATTCCTTTATGTCCAAATCAAGAAAGTGGAACGATGGCTTTGCTTTGATGGATTTGAGGATATATTGACTGTACGCGAAGGCGTTACCGACTTCTGCTTTAGTGGTCTGCAGAAGCAGTCGATTGGCATTGGCAAATACAACATGTGACCCAACTCGTTTGAAGTCAGCCATCAGCTGCTGAAAGGCTTTCTTCGACATCATTTGCACGTAGTAGTGTAATGAACGGTCGTAAAGAAAGGAGTCTGGACTCTCAATCCAGCGAACCAGATGTTGCACCATCACGTCTGCCATACTGCTGCCTTTGCAGGCTTCTGTCCACCAGGCTTTGACCATCTCGCGGAGTACGGCGATGCCGGCAGATGCAAATGCTTTCTCCGAATAGAGTACGCCCGCGCTATTGTTGCTATCATCCTCAGATGGTGCCGCCGGATTGAAAGCTACAGGGTCGCTGCCTTCGAGCTCATTGATGAGCGAGGACGTTAATATCGTGTTGATTGCCAAATTTCGGACATCGAGTTCAATGCATACTGAGGAGTACGTGCCGGGGTTATTTACCGCAGGCATGTTAACCGTCTCCATGGGAGTCAGGATATCATCCTTTTCGTAACCGGCATGATCGGGCAAAGGACTTGGGGACCACCATAAGACAACATTGCTCTTCTGCAAGCGTCTCGCATATGCGACATCTATAAGGAAGCGCGGATCATCCCTTTCTAGATTGCAGAGAGGAACATCTCCATACCTTGCAAGCTCGATGAGGTGACTGATCCATGAACCTAGAGTAAGATAGTGGGTAATCAGACGCTTGGTAACAAACCCTTGCCAGCCGAGCTGAGGAATGTTACTATCAGATGATTCCACTTTCAAAGGAAGGACGGGCAGCTCGTTGAGAGATGGTATGTCATGAAGCAGTAAACGTCTTTGGGGTGATTGAATCACCATAAGCGTTGGTTTACTCTCATCACTCCTCATCTTCTTGACTGTGTCGCTAACATCACGATGTAATTTCCGTATTGTTCTGACATGGGTAGTCTTGAATTGAAGCTTGTCTTGGTAGTCAAAGACATTTTGCCAACGTTCTCCACCGTTGTCGCTCAACTTCCTCTCTAGTAACTGAGAGTAGATTTTCTCGGCGTTTGGCAGCTCTTGAGTGTCTCTAGATCGATCGAGGACGATAACATGAGCCACGGCTTTGACAGTGGAGAATATGGCAAATATTTGGCGTTCCCCAGCGACGAGATGGTAAACATAGATGAAAGCAAATTCTGTCTCTAGAAGGTAGGGTTGCTTTGCTGGAGTCCGTCGTAACGCTGAGAGATCGAAGCCATGCTCTAATCCGCTTCCCAGCACTCCTTTTTGTGTCTCATCGAAGGTGCATAAACTTCCCAGCTCAAGGACAGCCCTCATCGTGAGAGGAACCTGTTTCTCGTATACTCCCTCGACGCTTGGGTGATTGAAGAGTATCGCCATCTTCTGCGCCTCTCTCACGTAGACCTCCTCCGGCATTACAAGCTTGAACAAATGGACTGAAGGGTGCCCATTTGGTAGTGTATGCGTGACCTTCTCTACGGCACACCCTTCGATAACAACATCCGGAAGCTCATCACCCCTAAGATTTAAGAATATCCGACGAGGAACTTTCACGGTCAATGGGTGTATCTTCTTGTCGATGAGGACAAATGCTCGGATCTGTCCAGGCGTATCCGACTCCCGCAGTTGGAGAACCTGCCAGGTATTGATGAAGAGCATCTCGGCTTGATTGCGAAAGAAGCCTCCCAAGGTGTCGGATGCGGCGTTGGTTCTTTCACCAAATAATTGGCGTCGCCGAATACGAGCTTGCTTTTGGATCTTCCACTTCTTCTTCTGGTAACGCAAAAATGCCTCATAATCCTCTGTCATTGATGGCATCTTCGCTGGAAGACTAGCATAAGGGTCTAGATTCGGTACTGGAGCCGGCTCAGGCGCTTTTCTTTTCTGCACCATCCGTGTAATTTCACCCGCCTTGGCCTTCGAGAGCTGGGTGGATCCAAAGTCCTCTAGATCAGTGGGTAGCCGATGGTCTAGGGTATTTGTGGATATCTCGGACAAAGGCGTTTTGTCAAAAAGGTCCGTCATTCGCTTTTGCTTGAACTTGTCATCCTTGATATTGATCTTACGCTGTAACCAGTCCGGATGCCCGACTCTAGGGACAGGGTTCCGGACCTTTTGCAATGCAGCAGGAATCGTAATAACCTTTTGAATAACAGAGCTTAGACGTTCCAGATAGTAGTCCCAATCAATCAATGCACGAGGATTCATGTCACTGGGTTCCTCTCGTAACCACTTTCGTAGAAAGTAACGTTTGACTTGATCGTCTGCTGAGAAGATGGCTACCGGAATAGCTCGCTCCGTTACAGGGGCGTTCCTGGGCTTAGCCGCGATAATGTACTTGCAGTTCAGGCCTTTGTCTTTGACCATTTGCAAACCCAAGAATTCTGCTAATCTTTTGGCTGTAGTGATTGATGTCGATTTCTGAGTTCCATATTCCTCAAGAGCTTTGGTCATGCTTTTGTTTTCGCAGATGAGATCAATGAGTTCCTCGTCCGCGAGGGTAGAGCCATGCTGGTGCAGTACGTCTAACCAGCGGTTTGCTACTTTAGCCACTGAAGCGTACGTTTCTGTCAATGTTTCGCCATCAAGGAAGAACTTGAACACTTGGGTTTGAAATATCTTAATAAGCTTCAGTTCTCCTCTCCGCTTCATTTCAAAGCCTTTCAGCTCTGCAAGACTACCATCGTGGTTAAACACCGCATATCGTTTCTTGAGGTTCTTGTCTTCTTCTTTGGACGTCGGCAAAATCATAGCTCGGTAGGGGCCGTCAACTTCAAAGAAGATAGTGTTGTCACTGTGAGTCTCATATCTGAAGGCCTGAGGGTCCACCAGATCTTGATACTGATGGTTTGTGAATCGGTCGTGGACTAGATGGTTGAGCATCGTACAAGGATACGAAATAGGAAGCTTCTTGCCATTCTTGAGGGTAAAAACCACGTTTTCAGGGAATGTAGCGGGAAGCATACACCAGATACCGTCGGTATCGAGTTCCAGAGGTCTTCCGATGCGCTCGACCAATTCTCTAGCCATTTGAATAATATGAGCTCCCGTTAGGCAAGTGACCCCAGCCATTTCCATCGAATACCATCGAGAGCCCTTGCGCATGACATAACCATAGAAGCTGTTTAAGATGACTTTGTGAGCTAATTGAAGAGAATCGTAAAGGACGATCATCTTCTTAGCTTCTTCGATTTCAGTGGCTGGCGCTCCAGACGACTTCAACACCTCTGTATTATTTTTCCATACTTTTTGCTTGCCCTTGAAATCATAGCGGCGATCCCTGAAGTCCTTGACAGTGTCGACATAGAAAGGGTTCTCTCGTTGGCATATGATGGCTTCGCGCTCAATGGTCTTGGTCTCGTGGATCTTGTGGTAGATTTTTTTACTGTATTCTGTGAGCCTCTTCTTCACCATGCTGGCCTGTTCTTCGGGGCTCATATCCTGGAATGTCCTCGGTGGGCTATTGGGGTGGCGGCCTGGGAATTTTTCATTCTCGAGGGCGTGCCTAACCATGTTGTATTCATTCTTCTGTGCAGGAAGAAATTCGCCTCTCCATGACCATGGCATTCTTCGATCGCAAGTTTTCCCTGGCCGATTGAAGTCACAAGCTGCGCAATCCGCCTCCTGAATCATCGAATCAGGCTGTAGGCGATTAGTCGTCATTATATTAGGGTACATCGACGCCACATCCAGATGATAGATCGAAGGTCGTTCGTTTCGGTTTGGCGTGGCTTTCAGGTCATCTAACTTTGTAATGATCTCAGCCTTGACATCGTCGTAATTCTCAATGTCATTCAACGACTTCTTTTCCTCTACTGTAATACTGAACTGCAAAGCAGCATCGAGATCCCTTTTGAGTTCATCAATAGCAGCGGTGTCCAGAGAAAAATCAACGGCTATGTCACTTCGGAAGACTCCAGCCTCGATACTCTCAACGTGTCCTCCCACGTACGTCTCCGATTCCAGTAAGTGGCCCTCCCAAAAAGTCTCCTTTGGCTCCTTATGTTTGTTAGGCAAGACGATGCCCTTCTGGTAGGCTTGAACCATAAGCAGCATCTCACACAGAGTTCCTGTGCCTTTCCGAAGTGTGTCATCCGGATTCAAGGGGATGATGTTGCATAACGAAAAGATGAAAGGATGTACGTATTTCATGTAGAGGTAATAGGTAGCGACCGCGTCAGAGACCGAATATTCGGCAAGGGTCTGTGGCTTCTCACTAGCATACCGCGTCATAAGCTCGGGATCCAATTCGTCAGGGTCATAGCCTAGCTTTGCCACTGTGACTGCTTTCAAGCCCCTGCTACCCTGTGGGAGGTAACTGTCTCTACTGACCCAGCTAAAGCAGTCCATGTGGACGCCATAGTTACTTTGGTAGATATCTTCACTATTTTTGCGATACCCGATCTCTTGGTACATATCGATCCCCAACACACTCGCCCGTGCCTCGACAAAGGGCCAATCGAAGAAGTCTCCGTTATATGTTGCGATGACGGTAGGGCGGGCTTCTTTGATATGGAGAAAGAATCTATGGATTACAGACCTCTCATCTGGTTCATTGAAAACAAGGAATGGACCGTCGTACTCTGGCTTAGGTGTATATTCGAAATCCGCAATATCCTCCGAGACTATTTCTCTATTAGTGATTAGAAAGCCTTGGCCGTCGATCATATAGGATATCATCATGATCTGATCTATGACCGCGTCAGGGAACTTCAGTGGCAGTTTCGTCGTCTCAATATCGTAAGCAAGGACCACAGGATCAGCTCTTTGGATACGCTCTTCAATGCAGGTAAGGTTAGTAACGCCATGCTTTGCTTCCACAGTGTACCACTTTCCGATCCGAATATCTTTGCCAATTAGCATCTCTTCGGTTCTGCTGGAGCAGTGGCAACCATACCCTTATCTATAGCAACTCGTACATGATACGGTACGTCAAATTCTCGAATATCAACAATGTAATCACTCGCGTCCGCTATTCCATTAAGTCGTTTATCATTACCTTGCTCATCGTCAAAAAGATCGAAGCCAGCATTGGCACTTCAATAGTCAGCATTGGATTCGCCTTTCGAATGCACAACGGTCAGTACCTGGCGACCTCAGCATATGTATCCATAGCATTCATGCTCTCTTTGTTCTTCTCTGCAACCGGCATGATAATTTTTCTCACGCTCAATAGATCGCCTACGTTCTCAAATGCCAACTGCAAGAAGATCCTCCGGTATCCCAGCAAATGATTCGGCATTTGAAGATCCTCCTTCTCTATGCGCTTGACGCCCTTGACCAGGCCCTCAAATTTTCGTCGACACCATTCTTCCACTTCAGGTTCCTTGCCCTTCCTCACTGCAATCAGGAAGTAAGGATCGTATTCCACGGTAGCCTTGAAAGTATTGCCGTCCTCCTCAATGAAGTAGTAGTCAACTCCCGCACGTCCTCCAGGTATTTTATCGTCCTCAATGGTCGTACTGTGCATATTAATGAGCCATCCCACTTTTTTCTTGCCGGAGTCATAGCGCGCGAAGCCCATGGACTCGTCGATGGTGTGAGCCAGCCTCGTAGCCTGTAACTTCTCATCTTGGGAGGTGGCTTCGCTTGTACGGAGCGTAGATGCATCGACAGTTTTCGTGCGCCGTGCGTTTGACGATGATTTGAAGGACCGGAAGTTGCTGCCATACCTTCGATCAGGTTTTCGGGAAGGCATTGGCTGGTGTAATTACCCAGGGTTGTGGGGTATTGCGAGCGAATCACCTGATGTCGACATACATCCAGATTACACGTAACTTAGCCCAGAACGACTCGCCAAAGACTAGGGAGGGGAGGCGCTGAGCTGGTATTGCTCCGGTTTGCAAAAGCACTGTATCTTTAACTGCTCGTCACGTAGATGCAGATACGACGCGACACGCGACTTTTGGCGTTAGCGCTAAATTACTAGCGTTCCCGGCTGCCGCCGCTTCGGCAGATGATGGGGAACGTCTTTTGCAACGTCCATCACATCAACCGTTAGGGACTTTCTAATCCGACTATGGCAGCCGATACACGGGAAGACACAATTAAAAAATCATCCACGCCAGCCACGTCTTCAAGCAAGGATAAGGAGCCGGAAACAAACACTGCTTCGAATGCCACTGTACTCGCAACCGGAAAAGATGTTGGAGTGTTTGATGTCTTGAAAACCATCAAATTGAGCGAGATCAAAGAGGTGCACAAGAAGCCATGTGTTCGTGAATCGCTTCTGACAGGCATTGGCGGAGGTTTTGGGATAGGCGGTATACGTGCCATATGGGGAGGTAGCTAGCTATCCACTCCACCATATCCAGGCCCACGAGGCTGACAGATCCAGCAACGGTTTGGTCCAGCTGCAATTGGGCTGTTGGCTCGTTCATATTTGGCTCCTTCCTTATGCACGAATACTGCCAAAGAAGAAGGTTGTTGGAAAAGAAGGGTATGAAGAGGGCTGTGGAAGTGTTGGAGCGACAGAAGGTAGAGAAGCAACACAAGGTAGAGGAAAAGGTTGCGGAGGCTAAAGCTGCAAGAGCGCGGGCCAAAGAGCAGGGCTAATGCGCCATCATTTGGAATCTTCGAGCGTCAAGTGAAAGCCTTGCACCTAAATCAAGGAGTTGGGAGGCATAGATTACAAACTGTTGAAATTGTGGTTGTTGCGGTTCCACACTGAGCAATATCTTCACTTTATTTAAGTGCTATCTCACTTTTTGAGATGGTTGGGTTGCTGCCACCATGAGACTAACTTTACTACGGTCGAAGATCAACAACGTCGAATTCCAACCCCTTTGCCTCGTAGACATGGCCGGGGCGCAGCGCATCAGTATAGATGTTACTCTCAACGTGCGGGTGGAAAAGCCCCGTTTGTGTGCAGTGCAATACTGTCTTCATGCCGGGAGGGTCTGTCAGCCGGAACACTCCCCAGTCCCCCTTACTCGGCGCACAAACGATAGCGATGCTTTCAGGCATCATCACTTGGTAACCGCAATGAGTATGCAGATCTCTCGAACTCATGAAACAAGTCTGTGTTGGGTGGGTATGTATCCAGCCAAGTACCATCAAGTCCTCCCCATCAACGTAGTCGAATAAATCACTTTCATTAATGGTCTCGCAAGTGTCTGACGTGCTCTCCTGGTCAGGGATGACGAGCTTGGAGATGAAAAGCGCGTTCGATACCAGGGTACCACACAGTATGCCGCAAGTTTCTAGATTAGCACGAGTATTTGGTTGAGCGATAGAGAGAAAGCGGTGGCGAAGATCTGGTGGTAGGAATATGGTGCGAAGCGGAGTGCCATTTTCCAGGTATGCGGATGGTTTGAAGGTGAAGGTTGAAGGTTTTAAGTCTTCTTGTGGTATGGGAGAAGTCCTGGCTTGAAAAGGTTCGTCAAGCGGGAGGGGTTCCTTCACCGGTCGAGGTGGTCCTGAACTCTGGTACTGGGACGTCTCAGCATAGTGATCCTTTGGTGGTAGTTCTGGTGGTTGTGGAGACTTTGGTGTGCTCTCAGCTGAGTCATCGTCTAGGAAAGTTGACGGAGGAGGAGTGGACGCCCAATTATGGTAGGTGCTGTGTTCTGGCACTGTCGGATAGCGATAGCTCGACCTTTGACTCTCGAAAGACGGTCGAGAAGTTAGGGTCCTACCATTTCGCACTCCCGCGCCGTTTGACCCGTTGACTTGTGCGCGGACGCTTTGCATCTGCTTGCTGAGTGTGTCCTGATCAATGCCATCGTCATTCTTCGTAAACGCTTCTTCCCAATTTCCCCACACTCCAGCCGTTCGCCGTTCTTGTTCCACCTCCTCCGAGATTCCAGCCTGACGTGTAGCCTTTCTCGCGGTAGCCCGGCGTCTTATTTCTTTGTGGGCTAGTTTAACAGCCAGATCACGGTTGTCTCCAGCTGCTAGGGTCTCTGTGTCGCTAGCGATGGCTGGATCTGAAAGTAGGCGTCTGTGTGTCTGAACGGGGGTGGCTGGCTTCTCCACTCGTCGAACTCCGTCAGTCGTAACAGTAGCCAATTTTCGTGCTTCGCGGTCGCGAACAAGTTGCTCGTATCTCTCAAAACGTTTATTTATACGGGGTTTTAGCACCTCAAGCTTCCTCAAACCATGTTCAACATCTTTGTTAGCTTGAGCCAACGCAAGGCGGTTCTGAGCTTGTTTAGCATCGGGATGGGTTGAGAGGTTTCGAATGACTAATTGGGCATGCCGAAATAATAAGAGATAGGTTTGTTGGTCGTTGCCTTCATGCTCGTAGATTTCTGCCTAAAGATTATTAGCACCGTAGAGACCAGGCAGGTTACCGAGCGTACTTCTTTCAGGAGGGTTCCTGCAGTCCTCAGCCAATATTTAAGAGGTATCAGAGGGTTGTAATCAAAATTTTGCGCCTTGTTCACAATTTGTTCTACACTCAGAGGTCTTGAAGCGGCCGCCCCTTCCCCACTGTGAGGGGCCATGGCTTTTGATGAACAGTCAAAATCTAGGAAGTCTCCGTCGATATGCTTAGATACCTAGAGAATATTTTTGTTTGAGAAGGAATCATCCTCACGAGCAAGAGCTCTGTCGCGCCATGAAAGCTAAGGTTGGTATGTATGGGAAATGAAATAGGGCAAGCTTCAACGGCGGCTACTACCTTAGGTAGATATATTCGCAGGTTGCCTGAAAGAGTACCTAGGTACCTTAAGTTCACCAAAAACTCTTTCAAGTCTACCGTTCAGTAGCCAGGATTTAAGTGCGCTTGTATTTCTATGCTGTTTTTGAACCCTGTACATATCAGCGTCATATAATTCTGCAGCATCTGAACGTCAACTCCACGCATTATGTCACCCAGTCTACATTACACTCCTTAATCTCAGCCACCAACCTGATGCCCAACCCTCACTTCAAGAAGTACCCTCTCAGTCACGAAATTTTAAAATATACTTTGAAGACGCCCACGGCGTCCGCCTCAATAGCAAGCAACAGGACACCTCATCTCATCAACGTTGTCAGCCCCGGCCTCTGTGGTAACGTCTACAATTGAAATTGCTAAGGGAACCCTCCTAATCAGTCACAGATGATGCAATACAGCGTCTTGCCCCATCGCTCGCAAAGCATCGTGGCTGCACTATCATAGATATCAACCCAGGTATAGGTCTGTGGTCTTCCAAGCTCCATGACTTTCTCAAACCTCGAAGTCATATACTTGTTGAGCTCAGCCAGCATACGTATCTACCTTTCCTTCAGCCATTGCTCGATGCTCCAGGCTCCCGCTATCATTACAGATGTTGGCCACCCGTTGACGCTTCATATATCGGCCGCTACGTCGAGGAAGGTTTGCTTCCCGCTGCAAACGAGTTCCGGGGTGACCAGAGCCCAATCCTTCTGGTTGCAAACCATGGACACGGAAAAGTGAGGGCTGAGGACCATTCGGTCGGCGTTGAAGCTGTCATGCAAGCATATACACATGCGCATAACTTTCGGCACAAGAAATCATTCCATACCTATGGGCCTACTCGGATGCTTATGTGGATGTCTGATAGCGACAAACGTACCTTACTTCCAAGGACTGTGGCCTATCGTAGCAAAGTTGCTTTGTCACTTGAACTGTCAATGCACGTGGAAGAAATAGTCGGCGGGCCTCCGCTTGAAACCAAAGCGCGTCGGGAAGATGCCCTTGAGATTAGAAGTGGAGAGCGAGTGGCTGAACGAACCAAGGAAGAAGGCTTAGTACTTCCCCCTAGGCGTCAGCTTGCCTATGAAGGCACCTTCGGTAGATCTTCTGCGGGCACTACTCGTGACTGGCACCAAGAACTTCAGGAGCTCGAGGAGGGTTTCAAGACCCTCAAATACTCGCAATTTGAAGGAGAGTTGCCCAAGCCACTAATAGATGCCAGGGGTCGCAAGCAACCAGCACGTAAAGGGGTTCCTTTCAGCCCTGAGTACAAAAGGTTCCAAAGTCTGAAAGGCATTTTCAACAGAGCCAATGTGAACCACAATAAAGCAGACAAGTATGTCCAAATGCAAGAAGAAATAGACAGGCTCGATTTGGAAGCATGCCGCAAGGATATTACTACGGAACAGCGGAAAGAATTGCTTCGTGTATTGGATGCAAAGATCCGAGATTTCAAAGCGTCACTGGAGGATTTAAGAGAAGCCGATCTTCAGAAGATAATGTTTCTCGATGATGATCGAAGAGCATTTGCTATGGACCCCTCCCTCCTCATGTGGGATCGTCGGAAAGCAGAGCCAATCCTTGCAGAAAATGACGAGTTCTATCACATTAACAAACCCATGGCGCTGCTTGACTTCCAGCCCCAGCCCAAATCTATCCAAGACTTCCCAATGAACGAAAAACAAGAGGACTATTTTGATGATATTGCCACCCACTTGATGAGCGTGAGAGGACCGGCTACCCTCCATCATCTTAACAAGTTGGCACCGGGAGCTTTTGAGGCGTTGACCTCCAAGGTACCGGCCCTGTGTGATCCACGGAAAGGAGGGAGACGAGATATAGATTTTGTACGGAATCGGACCCTCACGCCGGAGATGTTCCATGGACTGGCAATGGCTTGGGATCAGTGGCTATTTAAGCCTGTTGATCCACGCACCTACCCTTCGATACACAACTGAAAATATAATATTACTATGTCAGGATAGATCCAAGTAACGGCTCCAGCTATTGTTGCCTGTTGTCGGGGCCCAGCTGATGTTGAAAAAGGATGAGACAGGAAAACATTGTACATAATGTAAAGAAAGAGCGGAAAGCATTGGCATAAGATACCCATAGTATAGATATGGAAGGAACAATGCATTGATCACGTAGCTATCATGGGTATATGTTATGCATCACGTCATCTGCACACTCAATTCTTCCACAAGAATCCCAACCCTTCCCATCAACCCCTGGCAGTAACCTCCGCCCTCTTCAAAGCCAACCCAGCCCTCAATCCCTCCACCACCTCCCTCCCAAACCATCCCCACTCCTCCCCCCTCCTCCCCATCCCCTCCGCCCACGCAAACAGAATCCTTAAATTCCACAACCTCTCACTCCTCCCACTTCCCATACAAGCCCTTTCCAGCACCAACCGATCATCCACCACTGTTCCCCTTGTTCCCTTATAAACCACACTTCCTGCATCAGCAGGTAACACGAGCGCTTGCTCTGCTCGATCGAACACCGCTAAGGATGGCAACGTGAAGATCCATTTGAAGATTTGTTTACCATGCTGATGAATAGATTGAGCATCATTGAGGGCTTGCATAGTAGCGCTAAAGACGGAGAGGTGGGCGTCGTAGGCGGCGCGACGGCGGACGTAGATGCTTTGGTGACGGGTAAAGGCTTCAAGGTGGTTGGGGTTGTTGGCAATATCGAGGGTTACGCTCCAATATTCCGGGTCGTTGGTTTGAATTTTGCTGATTAAATTGAGCTCGGGAAGGAGGCAGGGAGCTGTTGTCTCGGTTTGTGCGCCTGTGCGGAGGGTGACTAAGATGGAGAGGGACACCGGGCGGTGTGTGTCGACGTCTCGGATGACCAGACACCTACGCTCGGCTGCGAGAACCCAGAAGTGGCGGAAGGCTTGTAGGTGGGATTTATTGTCTAGTACTTGGTTTGGGAAGAGAGGGTAGAAGGCGCACAGGAGAGAGGCTATGGCGAGGTTGGATGTGCCGAATGTGTGAGTGCCGCCGCCCATGAAGAGGACGCCAATGGCGAAGTGAGCAGCAAGGTGGCTGCCAAAGGGAGTATCGGGATCGGTTCTCCCGTGGAGAGAGCGAAGCCTTCGGAAGATATGTAGATCGCCCGTGCCAGCCATTACGCAAGATGCAGCGAGTGCTACAACATCCTGACAGTTGCGGACTGTGATACGTGCAAGTTTGCCGTCATAGTTGAGGGTTGGCAGCCTACAAATGCGCATGAACTGATCAAGATAATGACACAGTAGGTTTCTGACTTCCGGAGATCCAGAACCTGCGAACTTGAAGCCGATGCTAAGGCACAGACCCGCGATGATGTTGAAGAACGGCATTTCCTCGCTGGTCAGTGTTCGAACCATCTTCAGACTTGATTTGTATTGGAGGGAAGGCGGCAATTGAGACTTCATCCATCTCGAAGTTGCTTCGATGTTGTCCCACATGATCAAATGCCTAGCAACGGTACGGAGCAAGAAAATATCCGGCCTCACATAATCGAATTGGTGAACAGTGTCAGGCACATCGATCTTCTTAGCCAAAGCCTCGTCCTGCGTCTTCATGAATATGAGAGCGATGGCAACGGTGGCCGCCGCTGTTGCCTTGTCTAATATGTGGACAATACTGACTTTCCTGGTCCCGATAGCAAGAACAAGTAATCTCTCCGTAATATGCATATCGTGCAGCCCCTTCAAATCTTTCCCCATGCCCAGGTTGATATAACCTAGAGCGAATCCTGCTGCGAGCCTATAGCCTTCGTCTCTAAGGTCTTCCATAGGGTTCATGTTATCATCCTGCTCGACGTTCTCCATTTCAGAAAGCATAATCTCACTCATGCGGCGATGCTGGGTGTTGCAATAGACGAGCCCGATGCCCATAATTCCACTTGTCTGAGTCAATGGTGACAGATTTAGCTCAGCAGCACCGGGTGGTAGCATTCGAGTTACATGGACTGAGAGCAACCGCGTGATAAGGGTATCCATAGTGCCTAGGTAAGCCGCCGAAAGCCCAAGCAGAAGCCCGATAGAGGTCATAGTATGCTTTGGCGTCAAATATTTGAATGCAACCCATTTTGCTATCGACTTTAGATGTCCATTAAGACCTAGGGCTAGCAGGAACCCAGCGTGTCTGTTTGTGAGTTCACGAGGCTTATTGAAGAGTATCCATGAAGTGTCTACTCCTCTAGCATCTTTTGAAATACTTAAGCCAGCTTCAACCCCAGCATGGAAGAAAGCCCAGGCCGTTTTCTCTTCAGTATAATTAGTCCGGTCTGCAGTAACGGTGGTGTCTGCTGGCTTCATGACGCAGCTCAAGGTAAACCCATGGATAGGGAATTTCTCCGTGAGTAAGGGCAACCGGGCACTATAGAACAGCAATCCTCGTCCTGGTGACACCGACAGAGTTCTCATAGCAATAATTTTTACCAACTCTTGTTGGGCTTCGAGCAGTTCGGTATCGGACCACTCCGGTTCAGGTACACAGCGCGCCGTAGGATAGTGAAGTGGGTGCACCAACTTTGCGGCTTCGGAAAAGCGCTGGTCTTCTTTGAACAACAGCCGAGTTATGGACAATCTGTCAAGTTCAGCAGAACCATCATATGGACCCACGATCTCGACATCCAACGTCGAGTGACATATGCTATGAACATCACGTACAGCATCATTAGGCGGTGCGTTGGGAGGCCTTCCGTGCGGCCTTAGCGCACGTCTCTCGCGCTCAAGGATGGTGATGTCTTCCCTTCCAATCAATTTCAGAATTCTACTATCCCACTTCGTTGAGGGTTGGGCTTGACCCGCTGCTATTGCTGTTCGAAAAGAAGCGGCTATACTCTCGGGGATGGTCTCCAGAATGGATAAACTCAATCCCCAGGATGACATTTTAGCTACTCTACCTTCCATCGTGTCGTCGATACTGGAAGTAAGGAGACTGGTAATTGCTATTGTTCTTGGTGTCAATTCCAAGAGCAATCTGGTGGAAGCTTCAGTTGAATTTCCACGGGTGCTCTTAATCTCTGGGGCGCTTGCCACGTCACGAAGGGTAATCATAAAGGGAGGTTTTGGTTTCGTGTGGGCTGTTTCAATAAACTGGAGTATTGAAGGCGGTGCGAATGGTTGGGCTGGTACTTTCATTCCGCTTATGATAGCATCCTCGAAAAGCCAGGACTCCATATTCGTGCTCTCAAGCATGTAGTACGAAGACTCGTTGCAACTCCAAGCCTCCCAACCAAGCCAGGTACCTATCTGGGCAAGCATGGGAGTGAGATGGTGGAGTGCTTCGGCTGTCAGGATATCCAACTTATACTCTTCTCGTAGGAGGTGAAGTGCAACTAGTATAGAAGCTAAAGCAGTTCGTCGCAAATCTGGGTCTCTTGCTGAGGCAGTAGGGAGATAGCCGTGCTCGCCATTGGCTTCTTGGCCAATTGGGGATTTGGCGAAATCGCGAGCGAGTGATATACAATGAAGTAAGTAGGGAGACTTTTTGGAAACTGGCACTGCAACAGCGGTAGGCGCTGTGGACGATCCCAATAGCTTCGATTTCTGTGAAGGAGACATGTACGTCGTCACCTGTTCCTTCAAGGTCCATGCCCAAGCGTTCTCTTGCATCCATGCTGGGGACGTACTTGAGGATCCACCTTCCTGGGTCAACATGACCTCCCAACTCTCTAGATCTGTGTTAGCGCCACTACTAGATCTGAGAAGGCCACCTTTCCGTCGTTTCTGCCTTGTGGTGGTCTCGGCACGGCGTTCTCCCATAAAAGGCACGGCCATAGAAAAGAGAACCACAAGCAGAGCAGTCCATTCCGGGTCTGTCTCTTCCTCTGTACGAGTCTGAAGCCATGCCGTTGCATCCCACCAGCCCTGGAGAATTGCCTCCCCATCTACTTCTGATGAGGGAAGTACTGACTCAGCGACTCTGATAACCTTCCGTAAAAGAGGACTTTGAGGCCTGAAATTAATCTGGAGACGGTGCTTGCTACGATCGGAATCAACCACGTCCACGTAGCCTTGGGAGTTTCCATGCTGCAGTGCGATCAATGCTTTTGGTCCTTGACTGAGGACGCGCTTAAAACCTCCTTCACGCCTTTGGCGTAAGGAGATATCGTTGGCGATTTGATATGGATTATGGACGAACAGCTTCGAGGGAAGTCCGGTAGTCAGAACAGAGCTCCACGGAGCTTGCAGTGACAACTCCCCTATGCCATGTCTACTATGTTCAAGAAGCAGGATACGGGCAACCACGCCATCCCCTACTTTACAGGCGTCTGTCACGCCAGAACGCCGTGTTATGCCACTAACACGCGCCCTGAAGTTTCCGAAGAAAGTGCCGGAGGTATTCTGGGCCTCCTTTGAGAGTTTGAAAATTTGTACTTTGATTTGCAGAACAAGAGATTCTTGAGCTGCTCGGTCTACCAGACACATAATTATCGCTTTGTCATCAGAAGCATCACCAAGGCCGCCGTCAGGAGACCTAAGTGTGATGATACTGCGGACAGGTTTAGCTGTATCTATGAGAGGCACGTGAATCTTGCCACGCTCGCCTGGCATGCTGTAGATTTTGCTGAATATGACTTCTTTGCGTAAGCCCCTCACAGCATCGGGTAGGCTTGGATCGCCAGATTCATGAAGATCATGGATATCATCAACATCGTCGTCCATATGGTCAAGAGCAGGCTCATATAGACTGACCGAATCAAGGCTGGTTCGCAGTCCTTGCAGGGTTTGGGATTTCATAATCTTAATCCCAGCATCCGGACCCGCACTCAATCTGCTAGTGTGGGCCCCAATGGAGGCACCTTTGCGACCAGTCTTATTTCCCGCATGAGCACCTGCGAGCTCGGTGAAAGTGGTTCTATCGTGGTTTGTCGAGAGATCTGCACGCGCAAGCAAGCCGCTCACCCTCCGGGAGGACTTACCATGAGCGGCTGGATTCTCGAAAGCTGGATCCAGGAAGTCGTCGTAATCCTTGCTTACATTCTCCTCTAGAGTAGGATCTGTACTTACGTGACGACGAGATTTCCCGACGCCGAAGCTTTCTCGTCCACTTGTAGTACCTCTAGCAGTTGGCGTTGTGGTCCCAGTCCCCATGCCATGAGCGAACGAACTTCGGCGGCGAGTACTAGTGCCGCTAGCGGACGCATTGCGCTGTTGCATTGACTTGGCTGAATCGTGATCAGCATAATGGACCGTCCAAACGCTCAGGACTCCTGTGTCCTCATTTTCGGTTACCGCTAGAATCAGTGGTCCACCCGTCGCAAGTTCTGATGTATTTTGAGACAACTCGTCCGTGGGGGAGACATAGAGCAAACCTTCCTTTGGGTCGAGATTAGCGAATGCTGATCCTCTTTGTGACCTTGTGAATGCAGTTCTCTTGCTTGACGTGGTTGCCACAATGCCGATTTCCGCAAGAGGATCAGTGAGGCAGTATAGCCTTGGAAGTTCAATCTCGGAAGCTTGGCTTGAGCGCTGCAGGAGACCTTGGAGGAGTGGTAAGATAGGTGAGTCAGTGTCTTGTATCGTGGAGAGACTGGCTAAAGGCTGAGAACTCTGGCTATGGTCCGGGCTGGAGGTGACCTTTTGGGAGAAGGCGAACGAATTATTAGGCACAGATGGTAGCTGGGGAGTGGCGAGCACTTTTGACTTTTCAGGAAGCCTCCTCTGCAATAAAACTCCATGAATTGAGGGAAAGACAGCTTCAACCTCAAAAGGTAGATGTACAATGTGACTCGTCTTTGAAAGAAAGAAAACATGAGCTTTAGTCTTCAATACTACGACGAGTGCACGTCCGAGAGGAGTCTGGAAATTTCCAGTGACCCCTGCAGAGCTAGTATTTTGTACTGGTTCACCATTGTGTGGGAAAGTGTTGTTATTTGCAGTTGGCCTTGACCTCGCATTCGATGCTCGTTGTTTTCCGACCTTTAGCTCACCATTTTCAGCTGCGAGTTCTCCAACTTGCGCAGACGGATTCAATGGTCCGATGCCTTTGGCGGCATTTCCCGGAGCCTGAATTGGAAAACGAGTGAAGACAGCTTGTGTGATAGATTCCCCTTCAACATCAAAGCGAAAAATTCGTTGTATTACTCCTCCTCTTGACCAAACAGTGCAGAACTCGGTAGTAACGAGCTCCTCATCTTCTTGACAATCTCCGACACCATGTCCTTCAATAGTTTCCCACTTATAAGCTGAGGCTGGTGGGTCCTGGGGAAGAATGCCTTCTGCTACCAGGAAGGGGAGTGCTGAAGGCTTGTGGAGGCCCAAAGAGGTCACGGGTGCCATGGCTCCTGGACTCCCTCCTCTCCCCTAACACCACGAATATTGATTATTCGATTGTCCAGGCGTGGTGACATCGTTTTCCGAGGAACCTGCAGCTTACGAGGTTGTTCAGCCGCGTCGCGTCGTGTCGAAGATGACCGTTTTCTGCGGCGCGCCGTATATTTTCGCGGGGTTTCTTTCCGCTCCGCAACCCAGTCAACATTCTGCATTCTCCTTCTGGAGCACATATAGACACCTTAGCAAGTGGAGCTAGTCCTTTCATATGAGTTTCGAAAGTCTGAAAATGACAAACCTCCACTGTCAGTTCTGACGTAGGGTTGCGGTGGAAGTTTGCAACAATGAAGCCGACTGTACGGTCCGTGGATGGCTTGCTTCACATATGGTAAACTTCACCCAACCTTCCATTATTATTATTGGCAGGGCAGTCTACTAAAATATTGCTAGCTACAATCTTCCTCATCGCGTCCATACGTCAAAAGCGTATCCAGTGACGGCCCCAAATGGCTCAACGATCATCGTCTATGGACATGAACAAGGAGTTCGATTGGTCTGGAGGGGAGGTCGTCCATTTAAGCAGCCATCTCCGGAGCAGAAACCACGAAATGCGAACGGGGAGTCTAGGGGTATGTTTGTAAGATCGAGTGACGATGAAGATGCTACCGCAGATGCGCCCCTTGGTGATACCACACTATTCGATAACGAGGAAGAGGAATATGATCCTTCGAAGCCATATTTGCCTATTGTGCAGACGCTTGACCTAGACTTAGGTATTGAGGTTCTATGTCTGGCGTTCCCTCCCCTACCAGCAACCCTACAGAAGACAAGCTTAGATTCTTTACCAACGTTTATGTCAAATAAGCTGATCTGTGCGCTTACTTGCTCCGACTTTACCATAAGGGTACTCACTGTACCTCTGATGCCGCCTTCTCCTCAAAGCAAAGCACGTCCAGAAGTTAGGAACGCGGTCTCGAATCCAGGCACACGGGAAGGCCTCTTTGGAGAGCAAATGTTTATGTTCACGGGAGAACCTAGTCATCGAAGCATTCCTAAAGGTGTCTCGATGACTATCACCGCACGTACGATCGAAGATGAAGACAATGACGATATGGAAGACGATGAACAAATAGACAAGCTACAGGCCCCATCAAGGACCGCTTCGCGAAGTCGCAGCAGGTCGCGACTTGGTCGAGATCATTCTTGGGACCTGCTTGTTGCATCGCACTCATCTGATCTCTCCGGCTTGCTATTAGTCCACAGGGTGCCATTGGCGCCGGAGGGAGTTAGGATCTCATCAGAACACCAAACCCCGTGGCGGATACAAAGCCTCGCATCCCCCGCAGTAACAGTAGAGTTTAATACTGCCTTGTATCCTGCAGCACGACACTCTCTATTGCTAGTCGCAGAGGCAAGGGGGAATGTCCGAGTCTTGGACAGTCTTCCTCGGTCTAGAGCGGCTCAAGGTCTTTGGCTTGTCTCATTGCATAGCGAATTTGAGACTTCGCAGGACTCAATAACCCGCCGAAGGCCAATACTGGATGCAAAATGGGTGCTAGGAGGGAAATCCATTTTAGTGCTTTTAGCAGATGGAAAATATGGTATCTGGGACATCGAGAATGCTGGACCAAAGTCCACGAACACGGTCAAAGCTCCTCGGCCTCTGACAACCTTCGCTCTCGATGGTTGGGCTGGCAACTCCCTAAAGTCTAGACCTATGATGAAAAGGTCGGCTATCAACAACGAAAACAGAACTAAACTTGTCCCGATGACACCAAGCACTCGCAAGATGAAGCAGGAAGCTCTATTCGCAGGGCCAATGACTGTTGCACACCGAGAGGGTCCGGCTCGCGGAGGATTGTTCGTTTGCCCGGTCCGGGAGTCGTCGAACAGCGGAGCAGGGGATGAATCTGTCTTATTTTGGCATGAAAGCAATACCATGATCATACCTAGTCTCTTGACCCATTGGCAGAACAAAGTGCGTCAATCTGGAAATCTGTTCGGTACCGGTGCAAAAGGCGAGCCACTGCTCATTAACAATGTCCAGCTTGGTGGCGAATCTTGTAACGAGATTGCCCTCCTTCTTTGCTCCCAGGAGCCAGCAAAAGAATTTATGAGTCGAGCGGAGATTCTAATTACTGGACAACACCGACTCTTAATCGTCACCCCGCCTCTCGTGGAGCCAACACCGCCACCGGAATCGAGTCCGCCGCCTCTATCGTCATCAGTAGATAAGCAACTCCTGGCCAGGGGAGAGCTTGATGTGCATGGTATGGATCGGATCCTCGCGGGAATGTCGAACGGAGATACGCCTACTCGAGGCTCTCGCAATTACACTTCAAACGGAAGTGGGAAGAACCTCTTAATGTCATTCTAAGCTGCAAGGAAAATCTTGCATGAGAGTCTCGTGCTTGTGCTTTTAGTGGTACCTTAGTTAGCATGGCGATTAGATACCCAGCTCGTTGATATGTGTTCTCAGCCTCGTCACGAAGATCATAGTGGCGCTATAGTGCAAACCTAAAACACTAGTGGAATGCGGAGCTTGGACCCTTTGATAGGTAAGGTAACACAATGCTCCATGCGTCGTCATTCCATACATAAGTAACATAAGTAATTCTGAGCAACCCTCATCAGTTGAACTCTTTGAAGAGGTGTATCTCACTCAACAAAGCTTCTATGAGGCCTGGTAGCGCCTTGTTCTGCTCCGCAACGAAAACCATTGCCAACGAGCGTTGACACTACAATACATGCTTGGTGACCGCTAACCATTCCTATCCAATAGCTGGTTCTCTCTTCAGGCCGCTAGGCTTCCGCTGCCTAGTACGTTCATCCTACCAGGAATAAAAGCAATGTCAAGATCCTCCGGTCCTACTCTCATAAATCTTCCCCCACCTCCCAGTGATCCTGGAGGAGCAACACCATCAGACTTTGGCCCGTAAGCTTCTTCACTACTCCAATAGATTAGAGAGCTCCGAGTAAGGTACTGATACCAAATAGAGGAACGCCAAATTCCGGATTCTCTACTACAGCCATTAAAGACGGCCACCAAGGCCATGTCCACCCCCATGCGCACGGTCACTCCTCATCTTCAGCCTCCGACTCTTCCACAAATACTCTGGACGCGGAGCGCGCAGATCGCATCTCTCGCCTAGCTGGCCTAGAACGTGTAGCTACACTCCGGGGCGCCAGTCAGCACCTTCCCCAAGCTATGCAGCAGCAGCAACCTCCCGGGTACTTCGACAATGCCAGCGTGTTACATAAGAGCACGGTTGGCAGTGCCTCTGCGACTGGGAGTGCTGGAGGTAGGAATACCTGGGCAAGCGGAAGTGATGTTGGCGATAGAATGAGTGAGGACCAGGACGATGGGCTCAGTAGTGCGGGTATGAGCGACGAAGGGAATGCAAGTCTTGTGGGATTTGGGGAGGGTGCAGGGAGCACTGTAAGCGGCCCAACTTCTAGCTCTGGTAAGTGGAGAGAATCTGCTGGAGCTGGAATTAGCCCGACTTCTGGGAAGCAACAGAGGAGGGATGGAAGTCCAATGGAAGGAATTGAGAATTGAGAATATTCGTCTAGCCTACATGGAACGGTAGTTTTGCTAGACTGGGTATCCGCTAATGACATGAACGAAGGTGAAAGGGTCTACAGCCTTCGAGCTTGAGCGAGCTACAGGAGTGACTAATGTTCCATATGCCCGACCTTAACCCAGCCTCTGGTGCTTGCTTCATAGATGGGTATCAATTGGATCTCTATGGAGTTCTGTGTCTGTATACCGCGTTGATATGTTCAAGTTCTGCATGTCTGCTACCCGCATAAGACATTTCTCAGTCCAGAGAGGTATATACTCGCCGAGGCGGCAATCTTGTACGTTCAAATCGATCCTGCTCAATCACAGATCTGCTTGGTTTAGGTATCACAGAAGATTGTGACTCCATTTATTCCTTGTCTGTGCAAGTTCCGACCAGCAAGTCGCGGCCAATTACTATTATGGAATGAATCGGGACCTGGTATTCTGCCTAGGCTACGTAGTCGGGGTCTAGGTATTGTCAATTTATACGGGAACGAGACCTAATGTAGTCGCTCCTTCTAGAAATCAAATATTTGAGTTTTCATACGGCAGAATTAAAAGACGTTCGAACCGTGCCATTCTTGCTTCTGAGAGGCACAGAAGGGAGATTCCTCTAGCTATAACGACCAGGGAGTTCCTCATACTTGGCCTGTTTAATACCTGACCATCGTAGATTTAGATCTTTCTCGAAAGGAGTAACCCTGGCCTGTGATTGATTATCAAGAAGTATCGAAAATCTTGATTTTGTAGTAAAAGTAATCTTACAATGGTTGTGGTATCTGCTACAGACAATGCTCAAACGGATATGCGGTACATGCGCGTTTGTATCATAAATACCACTTGTTACTTTCGCCATACCTAGGAGCACAGAATTGTACCTTAGGTAAGGTGTCAGTCACAGATCGGTTTAGTTTCAGCAAATGCTCTACTGCTCTTTTAGGACTAGCTGTAGGGTTATTACGCGACGTCGCCTGCTCACAACGCCAGTCGAGACCACTAAAAGCCTCGAATTTATTCTTTGTTTCTCTCGACCTCCCCCCGCTACTCCTACGCTTCGCCCTCGCCTCAACACCTTCCAGAGTGCCGTGCTCGTTGTCAACAAGCTTTGCGTTTGTCGGTCACCACGGGCAACAGTTCAGACCACCTTCGGTAAACGGCAAATTTGTGCGGAGTGACCGGAGAGACGTGCTGCAGGGATCGTTCATTCACCCTTCAAGTCACGCTCCGGTACGAAGAATCACCTGTGACTTTCACTAGTCATGGCAGTTCCCACGCAATTTGCTTGTAAGTTCTATCAGCAATCAGCCAGCGCTCGACTTCCAATTCCCAAAATTCAACTCTAGCTGACAAGCCTACTACCATACAGATCGGACGCTTAAGGGTATCAACGTTGTTGAGGCATGTCCCCTTTACAGCTCGCTGCCTGGGTTTGAGAGGTTCGTACCGCCACAGAAATATTTGACTCTTGTTGTGTTTTTATGACCATGAGCAAGCAGAGCTGACTCCGCACTATCCAGGCCCGAAGGCAACTTAAGATGTTGTGCCTACTCGCCCTGTGGGCGATACTTTGCCTGGGCTTCCCCCGAGAGGCAAGAAACCCAACATGGCGCGGGAGAACCCTACTCATTATGTTCAGGGTAACGGTCATTGACGCTTCCATTGGCTACGTAGTCACAACGTTACCAGCTCAAAACGTGTTTGAGCTAGGTTTCTCCCCTCTCGGAACCTTTATTATAACTTGGCAACGACCCACAAAGGATGACAACGGCGATGCTGTCAAGAACCTCAAGGTGTGGAGGGTGGTCGAGGAAGGGCCAGATGCGGGGGAAGAAGAGCAGAATGTAGTGGGGCGTTTTGTGCAAAAGCATCAGACAGGCTGGAACCTGCAGTATACTTATGATGAACGATACTGTGCTCGCGTAGTCACAAATGAGGTTCAATTCTACCAAAGTGAAGACCTTGGTACAGTGTGGAATAAGTTGCGGGTTGAAGGTGTCATAGACTTTGCTGTCTCCCCTGGAGAAAATCACTCAATTGCGGTTTTTGTTCCGGAACGAAAGGTAGGTATTTCCCAGCCATGGTGAAGCGAGCCAGTCTGACGAAGCGATAAAGGGACAACCCGCCGCCGTGAAAGTCTACAACGTACCAAATTTTGATGTCGCTGTGTCCCAGAAAAACTTCTTTAAGGGTGACAAGGTCCAGCTCAAGTGGAATGCTCAAGGCACGAGTCTAATTGTGCTTGCTCAAACGGAAGTCGATAAATCAAATAAGAGTTATTATGGTGAGACGACACTCTATCTTCTGAGTGCTAATGGCGGTTTTGATTCAAGGATAGACCTTGGTAAGTAAAGCAGCTCTTCCGAGCCGCGAAGGAGCATAAGCTGATTTTCATAGACAAAGATGGTCCCATACACGATGTTACGTGGTCACCGAGTTCAAAAGAATTTGGAGTGGTTTATGGCTATATGCCTGCCAAGACAACCATATTCAACCTCAAAGCCAATGCCACTCACAGCTTTCCTCTTGGTCCAAGAAACACAATTCTGTTTTCGCCTCATGGCCGCTTCGTACTTGTTGCTGGCTTTGGCAACTTAGCAGGCCAGATGGATGTCTACGACATGGAGAAGGACTACCAAAAGATATGCACCATCGAAGCCAGCAATGCTAGTGTATGCGAGTGGAGCCCAGATGGAAAGCATATCCTCACAGCTACTACAAGCCCAAGGCTACGTGTCGACAATGGCGTTCGAATCTGGCACGTTGGGGGAGGTTTAATGTACAATGAAGAACTTCAAGAGCTATATCATGTCACTTGGCGGCCACAATCACCAACCTCACATCCTCTGGAGAACCCTCTACATCCCATGCCGACCCCCCACACATCTGCCTTAGCGTATTTAACCACTGTGAAGACCCCATCCAAACCAGCTGGCGCTTACCGCCCACCCGGAGCTCGAGGAACAGTGACACCTTTAGCATTCAAGCGAGAGGATGAGGGTGGAGCGGCCTACGTCAGCAACGGTAATTTATCACAAGGGATTGGCGTAAGTGCGTTCGGTAAACCTAGAAAGAGAGAGGTGCCCGGTGCGGAGACAGTAACCGACGAAGCACCAGGAGCTGCCCTTGCGGACGGCGATGAGAATCTATCAAAGGCAGCCGCGAAGAACAAGAAGAAACGGGAAGCGAAGAAAGCAAAAGATGCAGCCGAAAAAGTTGGTGGCCTCGCTCCGACACCAGATGGAACGGCTCCTGAGGTAGCGCCAAGTCCAAGCAGAAGCCCTGAGAGGAGAGATAGGAGGGGCCACGAGAGACAGCGATCGAGAGGTCAAACGGAGCCTCGACCACGATCAAATCAAGGAAGACGAGAACCACGACTCCACGAGCGACGCCCCCAGCAACAGCCAAGATCTACACAAGCACCAGCACCAGCACCAGCACCAGCACCAGCACCAGCACCAGCACCAGCACCAGCACCAGCACCAGCACCAGCACCAGCACCAGCACCTGCGCCCGCAACCAACGGTACCACATCTAAACCTCCCATAGCACAAGCCCCCGAGCTCTCAGTGACGTCCCCAGGCGGTGGGGGCACCGCAGGGGACAAGAAAGTCCGAGCTCTATTGAAGAAGTTACGTGCTATTGATGATCTAAAGATGCGGCGAGCGGGAGGAGAGAAGTTGGAGGGCACGCAGATCAAGAAAATGGACACTGAGGACGAGGTCCGTAGGGAATTGGAAAATCTGGGGTGGAATGAGTGAATAGTTGATTGATATGACAATATAAGCTTGCTGATTAGACGCATGTACCCAATGGCTAGGGCTCAAGCATGAGCTGGTACCTTGGACAGGATGCATGATGATCTGGAATGCTTACTATGCCGAAGTCACTCTAAATATTCTAATTGAGTCTCGTTCTAGAGTAAGCAGCAGACTAGAAACAGAGAACAGAAAAAGATGACTTTTGAAATGATCGTTCGCCATATACCTGTACGCTATTGCGTTGGCACAGAAATACTCTCCCCAATCTGGCATGTAGCACTGGACCAATTTTTGGTAAGACGTAAAACCCAATCTCACCAAAGATGGCCTTCCTCACAGTGACCGGCGAGCAAGCCGGCATGCTCAGGCACCTTAGAGCTAGATTCGTGCGGCCAGCAATCAGGTAACTGTCCCGATACGGTCGTAGCCGTTGCGAACAGACACTTGCTGTTACTTCATGTGTCGCGGGATATACTGAGACGAAGGGATGGGTCTTCCCAAAGCTCAACCTTGTACCCGCGGTGGTTTCGGGGGTGCGTTTCCATAATAGATCCCGGCATAGTTCCCTTGCCCCCTCCCCTTCTCAAGAGACAATTTTTATGCTCGGGCTTCAATTCAGACAGGTTTCATCATGATATTTTTGTTGTCAGATGGAGCGGGCAAGTGGTTCATTTCCAGCTTGTTATCATCGACCGCTCGTTCACGGCGTCTTTTGTTAATGCTACTGAGAGTTGAGACTCTTGAAAGGAGCATCACATACTGCATCTAAGAATTGATATTTGATCGCAGGAGCAAGCTCAGTAACTTCGGAAATTGATATCGTGAATGATGATTTGATGATCCAGAAACCCTGTTGCCCTAGGGAATCGCGCTAAAATCCAAGTTTGGCTTCAGCCTTACGGCTACGTTGTCAAAACGCTCGGCCCCACCAGGCTGCAACAACTTCTCCCGAATCTTCTCCATACTCATTCGATGCAATAACTTATCCCAGCCAGAGTGGGCTCTCAGCAACTCTTTATCATCTTAAGTCCTTCTAGCGCTCGACTCGATAGTTGTAGGGGCTGGAAGGCAGTCACCTGGTGTATCGATCTCTTCAGAGGCCACCCTTACAGCCTCCAATATTACCTTACCTCAGCCTTCTTCAGCTTGGATCAACACCGGTTAACAATTCCGGGCTCAACCGTCATCAAAGCCCTAACTTTCAGAAAGCTGCCGATATTCATCCACCGCGAGAAAGATGCTGTCCCCATTCCATATTCGCAATCTGCGGCCTACCCAGCCGAAGATGACACAAGACTCCTTGGTCCGAATCAGTGCTCCTGGTTACGATAAGACCATCTCCACCAATCCAACAGCGAGGCTAAAATACGAAGATGAAGACGATTCAGCTATCATTACAGTAGGTTCATCTACGGAGTTGGTTCAAAGACTGGAGGAGCCAGTACCGCAGAACCCTCGGGGATCACCACGGTCAAGCCGGAATCCCATGTCAATAGCAACACTTCTGGCCGAGTCGCAGCAACCACCACCATCTTTGACGCACCATATCTTCGATATCGAAGATCGTGAGGAGGTTCGGAAGCTTTGGCAAGATATACAGGAAAAGAATAATACTTCAAACCAATCGGCTAATGCTCTCACGAAGATGAGTGGCAGGGCGAAGCCGTTATCGCTAGATACATTAGACACAGACCAGACACTGCCCGCGGAGAAGAATAGCGTATTTGCAAAAGCCTACGATAGGCTTCGACCCACTATCTGGGCCCCACTTGCACGAGAACTTGGAGTCTCATGGCGTGAGGCTGAGAACATGCATTGGAGTCTCGGCGAGGATATCCTGGGTGATAGAGCCAGTGCAGAGATGCTCGAGTCGGTTGCCTCGACGAGTAACGAGGCTTCTGACTCATGCGAGGTCAAAGCCAGCGCGTCTTCGATCGGTTTTCGTGGCGGGTCATCCTCTACTCCCAGCCCAGTGTTCTCGGATTATCGCGCACTACACTTTAATTCTACTATGCCACCCCAGCTACGTTCAGCGGAAACCCTCGGAACTGGGGAAGATCACGCAGCTGGCGGTCAGATGCGGCCTTCTATGGCTGCAAAACCGGCTGCGAATCTCACGATTGAGGGTAAGCGACAAGCACAAGCAGCAGGTGATAAACTACGAGCTAGGACCATGCCATCACGCCATCGAAAAGTAGCCACAGCTGTTGACCACGCCAATCATCAAAACCGGTGGGCAAATTACAAGTCACCGAGTTCGGCCTTCTTCCCTAAAGACGATCCCACCCTGTCGCAGAGCTTCGATAACCCCGGCTTGACCTCAGAAGGCAAACGACAAGCCCAGGTTGCTGGAGACAAGCTACGGAACAGAACCAATCCAATCCGCCATTCTAGACCATCACGAGGATCAGTCTCGGAACATGGCATCAGTAAAAATCGTTGGTCCAGCTACGGACCACGTGTAACACGACTCGATGAACGACGGGACCCTCATGCGGAGTCTAGCGAGAAGTCGTTGCCCGGAGATGCTGAGTTATTGGAGAGTAAAGGGCAACCCTCCCTTCTAGAGCTTTTCGAGGTAGAGCTAGCGAAGAAGATGACGGCGAATGACGACTGTCAAGAAAATGCACAAGCCACAGTATCTAAGGTCCCTACTACTACGAGTGTACCAAGTAACCTTGCCGTCCCTGCTCAAGAAGAAGTACAACGAGAGGCTAATCCACTTCTTAACGGCCTGAAATTAATCAACAATGACTTACGGGGACTTGCCCTAGTAGACGAGAACCTACCTCAGGAGTTTCCCCGAGCCATCGGCCAAGGATTTCGAGCTGCCATAGGGGGGCTTAGTATGTTTGTGAGAAGTGTTACGAACGGTTTACAAGAAGCTTCTGCTCTGACACGTCAGGCAGCGGAGCACACTCGTGAGGCAAACCTACAGGCCATTGACGACACTATCTCGGATCTTCGAACTGTCGCAGGCGAAGTGACGGCTTTAAGCAGAGAAATACTCCCTGTATTACCCAAGAGTGACGAAAATCCGAAAGAGGACAAGTTCCGCTCCGAGCCAACCTCTTTGGACCCGTCCACAGTTACCGCAGAAGCAGCCGAGTCTACGCTCTCAGAGAGCAAAGTCACAGGTACGGTCTACGCTGCCCCAGACGAAGATCTACAAAATTCCGTTGCCACAGGACTGGAACGCCCCGTATCGGTCGTCAAGTCAATTAGTGTACCAAAGCACTTCACTCCTCGTCATGCGAAACCCCCAAAACATGTGTCAGAAATACCTGTATCAGTCACGCGTAGTATTTGGTCTGAAAATCGCCGCCCTCCCCGGTGTACTGGAACGACTAGAGCACCTCGGTATCACAAACCCGGTCCTATCCATCTTCCTCACCATTCGCCCTCAGTAGAGTCTTCTGCGGTTGAAACCCAATCATTCACCCCTCGTTCTGGGTACGTAAACCATTTACGACACCATCAGCCTACAGAGACCATCGAAAAAGCTCTTGAGGAGCCAGACAATAATCAATCAACAAATCTACCGGCAGCTGCCGCTCGCTTTCCCACGTTGGCTCAGTTCGAAGACCAGAACTTTGCATCCCAGAAACCATTTCCTTCCTTGCCCAGTATGAACATGGAGCCGTTAGTACCTCTAAAGCCCGACTCTCACTCCAGGTCCCAGACGCCTCCTGGTTCATCGCAAGGTCTGTCCGAAGATCAGGCGGACAACAGTCGACCCGCCAGTGCCGCCCAAAATCTACTGGTGCTGCACGGGATCAATCCAGGTAATCTATCTGAAGCCCAATTTGAGAGCTTCCGAATGCAGAGTCCTGCTGTTCAAAAAAAGTCTATCGAAATATATGCTGCAAATCGTGCTGAACATCAGCTCCCACAGGATACCTCGACATTTGAGGGATTCCGAATACTGAATCCTGCTGCTCAACAAAAGGCTATTCAAATCTACGCCGCACATCTTGCTAAACGTCAGCCCCCACAAGATACCTCGACAAACAGTGGAGCTGCGTCAGATCGAGAGTTATCTGTTGAGACTCGAGACATGGACCAAGACGGCACCAGACCTGCAATCTCCTTGCCGAGTGAGACGGCAACTGATAAGGATTATCAGATGCAATTAAAGCTACTTGAGCGGCAGAATAAGAAGAGGTGTTCCCTTCTCGAAGGATACCGAGATGAGGATACCGGAGAGATGGTAGGCGCCAAGTGCCGAACAATTGATGTGTCGGACGTGGAAGAGTCGGAGATGAAATTGGAGCAACTCGACGGAATGAACATGAATGAACGAGTCATAGGGCCACAGGAAGTTAACGAGGTTCTACAAGAGTCGGGTGGCCTGGAAGGCCCTTCTATATCTCCTTCGGACGTACAAGTGCATCCTGGTATTACACCCAATTCACCTAAATCCGGAGGCGTAGAAAACGATTATGCGCAAGAGTATCATAGGCAATCGAACATAACGGGCCAGGAACATGGTGAAATGGGGCGTTTCAAGGCACAACAAGAAAAAGCTCCCTCTCCAGAGCCGATTCAGCAACCCGAATCATTCCGTTCGAAATCACCGTCTGGTGGAGAGAACAGTGGCCATCGCTCTCGACTTTACCAAGCTTCGTTCCAAGGAATGACTTCCAATGGACAGAAGAGACAAGGAAGTCGCATGGGACAGGAAAGGCGGAGCGGTGCATCAAACGATTCCCCGGCACTTTCCAATCACAACATGCCCAGGACCAATGATAACAAGAGCAATGTAATCAATTCAGCGTTCGGCCATCCTAACAAGCCGTCCCCTTCCTCGAAATGGCAATGGGAATGTGTAAGAGAGGGATGTAGTAAAAAGTTCAATACGCAATCAGAGCGATCGTGGCACCTTACATATGATTGTCTGATGCCCAAGAAGTCAGATAGCGCATCAGATAGCGCCAAAGCATCCATGCGTCACAGTGTGTCCCAAGCCGTTGGTAACAAAACAAGATATGGATGGGATCACGGTGGCCATTGTATTGGTTTCTTGAAGACACCATCCGCTTCCGGAATGAAATTGACATGTATGGCGCCGGAATGCCAAAAGCAGTTCGACACGGAGAAGGAGGCAATGGCACACGTTCGCATTGAATGCGATAAGCTCCGCGAACCGAATTCTCAAAACTCAACACAGGGGGGCTCGCCATCGACACGGACTGAAGTCCGTGACCGACTTACACCACAAAAATCAATGAGCCATGGCAGCTCTGCAGCGAGACTGGTCGAGCCATTCGACCCGTTGGAGGCTGAACCTTCTGCTCGACCACATTTGACTGAGAGTATCCGCCGCAATGCTACTGTAGCTTGCACTGACAACAGGCTCAACGCCAGACGTCGTAGACCATACTCAGAGGCCTTTGATGGCAATGGCAGAGTTGAGTGGAGTCAATTTTTAGATAATACCCCAAACACTCAACCCAATGCTGAGTCATCGAGTAAGAGGGACGAGGCTATTCGGAACTCTCCTATCTCCTCTCGACGAACACTGGGCTCAAAGTTCTCATTCGAGGGCGACAGCAAGGACCATAGACCCGATGTTCATCGCGCTCGTAGAGGATCCCCAATGACATACTATGACCTACCCAGCACCGGCTATCCCAAATGGCATGACGGTCCCGGCGATGTTCGTAACTCTACATCACCAGCCCCGATAACAACGGCTCGACGGCCCTATGTGCTGCGATCGGATTTACGCTCTCGCACTGATGTGCCTAGTCCTTCGTCTCGCTCACCAGCCCCGGCGCCAACAATGCATTTCGAAAGTCAAGAACAGAAGCGTAAAATACAGAGCTGCGTCACGCAACTTAGAAACCTCGGGTTTGGCGAAGACGGAGTGAGTGGAGAAGAAAGGCTTATGCAGTGTGCATCCGCTGCTGGTGGCGACCTGGTAGAAGCTATTGACATGATTGACGAGGAGCAGCGGGCCTACAAGGAAAGGGCACCGGTGCTGAACTGGTGGTGAAGCTCAAATGATGCACCAAAGACGGAAACTTTCTTAGCAGGCAAGGTGATTTGAAATTCGGCCGGGAGCTGGTTTCTAGGGAGTGTGGAGTTTGATTAGATATCTTAGATTGATGGGCTTCGATTTCAGTGATAGGAATTTTCATGCATTTGGTATACGAAGAAAAATGACGGACAGGAAGGGCGGCTTTATGTACTGTAGCTCACAGACACATTCACTTGAACTGGTGCAAAACTCTTGTGCTTACACATCCAATTTTCGGGGTCTTCATAATGAACATTCCCACACTCCCGCCTTCTCTCAGCGTAAGTCCCCATATATCTGAACCTCAACAATTTTTGAACTTATTCTTAATAATAAATTGTCAGGTCAACAGGTACCATTGGTTTACGTAGGTAGCTTAGTCAGCTTATTGTGCTTCTTTGGGCGGGTTCTTCTCTTAACTGCATCGTTACTGCTACACTTCGTGAGCACATTAGGATCTCTTGCCGCAAGCCGTGTCAAGTGTTCATTCGCCAGCCTTGCGCTTTCAGCTCAGACATGGCTGCCGACGATCTGCTCGCTAATCGAAGGCTGAAGGTTGCCTGGAATTCTTTGAGCTAAAAATGCATAGATAGCAAGTACCGAGAGCCTGTGAAATTCGGAGCTGACATTGCATGATCTGCCTACTGCTGCTGCAAAGCGGCCACAAGGCGGTGCTAATCCTACCTATGTCCAGTTAAAGTCGGGGTTCTGCATCGGATTCTCTCTTTTTCAGCATTGAAAGATAATTATAGGCCAAAACACACATCAAGTTCATGCACAACAGGTGTTTCAGCTCCTCCAGCTCTGTCTTGGCACATTTGACCTCTGGATGCTGCAGCCTGGCCTTAATGGTCGTCTCTACCCCGCCTTTATACCACGGTGCTGGACGATCACTTCACGTCGTCTCATGAAACAAAGATCAGCTGCCTCAAGCACTTCAGTTGGTTTCTGAATTTGCGTTCTTCGGGCACAGCCCAAAGAATCTCTCCAGCGAGGCGATCTCACGAACATTTCTGGAAAAAATCTCGTGATGATCATGGTTCAGCATCCTCATCCTATGTTTATGCCGTCGATGCCACGATAACCTGCATGAGGCACCGCTTAGAGCCTTATTTTAGAGCCCTATTTGCGCTAAAAATGAAGGAGCACACTCTGCTAAAAGCCCAAGTTGATCTGAAATTGCATAAGTTTAAGCATATGTCTTTGCTTTTCCTCTCAGTCTAGCGCCACCTTTCCTTTAAGAATGGCCAGTCTTACGCCCAGCGAGATCCAATATCAGCTTAGCCATGCCTCGGGGGACCGATCAGCAAGTGTCATCGCTGCTGTCACAACATGTCTATGTCTTGCCACCATCGCGGTGGGCTTCAGAATCCTCGCAAGGCGAATGATGAAGACTCCTCTGGGAGCCGACGATTGGATGATACTTACTGCTCTGGTAAGAGAATACCTACATCAACTCCACACCTTTGAGGATACTAAAATCCCCTCTCCACATCTCCAGTTCTTCAATGCTGTCTATGCAACCTCGACCTTAGTCCTCGTGCGCTTTGGATTAGGGCGTCATCAGATCACACTCGAACACCCGGTATCATTAGCGAAATCGGAAATCTCCACAGAAGTTCTCTACAGCCCTGCCATGATCACGGTCAAGTTCTTCTCTACCATCGCATTTTCCCGAGTCCGAAGTTCAAGCTCGTCCTTTGGGCTGTTGCCACTTTCATCCTCTGCTATACCGTCGCCGGCACCTTTGTCGTCATCTTTTAATGTGTACCCGTCCACTCAGATTGGGATCCAAGTGTTAAGGCCCATAGCGTAAATTTTGACGCCGAACTGGTTGTAAGCTGTCATTAGAACAGGGTAGGAGTGAAAGGTTGAGGCTGTGTGGCCGGGTAGATCAACCTCTAGATATACCTCCACTCCGTGATATAGGCCGTGGCGTTGTACATGTTCTAAGTCTTTGGTTGTCCATACTTGGTCCTCTCTGTAAGCGCCTTTCCCCGATATATCTGGTAATGCTGGTATTTCCAAGGGCCAGGATTGTGCATCTGTGGCATGCAAGTGCAGCTTGTTGAACTTGTTGAAGCCCATGGCCTCAATGGTACGCAACACATCTTTAGGAGCAATCCAATTGCGTGATATATCCAGGTTCAGGCCTCGATGTCCAAATGCGGCTGCATCTGGTATTAGCACTGGAGCATAAGGCGTGTAAACACCTTCTCCTGTGGCAGAATGTGCATAGAAGAGCTGCGCAAGCGTGTTAAAAGCGTGGATACCACCTTCGGGAGATTGAGTTTCGAGTGTCGTGGTGCCATCCTGCAAGGCTCTGATCAGGTACGCTTCTCGAGAGACGGTGTACTGCTCGTTACCAAGCTTCACACACGAAACCTCATTGATTGTAATCTTGTTAATGAACGTTTTTGTATCGTCTACACTCGGTTCGAAGCGACTTCGTCTAGGGTAGAACTTGTATGGAACGAAATGCTCAGAGAAGACCTTTAATTTGAACCGTTGGAAAGCAACCTCGAGAACATCGTGAGGATAACTGAGGGTGTTAGCTGTAGGTAGATGATTCGTACTATGGACAATGGTGTAGATCAGTGCATAAACGATTACTCGAATCATAGATGAGCACAGATGATTGAGCCTTTTCCAAGTCTTTATACCAGCGAGCTTCATCAGGCTGGCTGTTGGACATGATGAGCGTATTGGACATTAGTAGAGAGCCATAAAGTTATTTAGCCAGTGGATAAACGCTGTGGCAAAGGCCATAGAGCCATCGCTTCCAGATATTGATGGCCAAAATAATACTTAGACGCTTGGCAGTGTCTAGTGTCAAAGGACACGCAGCCTTGTTCGAAGTCGGTCACGCAAGGTCAATTTTAAGCTGCGCTTAGGCGGGCCGTCGGCAAGATTCGCCACCTGTGGTACGCCTTCACAATTTTGAAATAGCATTGTGATATCCAGGCATCTGATAGTGCAAGATACCTTTAAAGCGAGGGGGATGACGCTGGACCAACGTAGAAGCTTTATATTACTTGAATTCCTGGGACCCTGCAAATATCGTCTACAAACGCCATATGTTCCCTTCCCGTAAATTGGCATGTCATTAAGACCGCTCATGGTATCAGAGAATTTTCCCTCGCCCTCGCCATATGTCCTGATCCTATTCCATATCTCCTGATATATATTTCCGAACGCCATACATACTGTCCTAGTAAAATGAAGAAAAATGGCATCAATCAATCTCCCAAGACCCGCAGTCTTCTCTAGCTTGCGCCCCCTTTGAAGACGTAGGTCTACTGAGCGAAAAGCCATAGTCATCTTCCTCCCAACTGTCATCAGTTCCATCACTGCCATCGCTGCTAAAGTCCCACGAGCACGGTAACTTCTGGCCACTCTCGTTGAGGCGATAGGAAGTCCCCCGGAATGCGCCCCTGGCTATCTTTGCAGCTATTCTTAGCATAAGGGCTACGAGCTGGACAGGTGGTCCTAAAAGTAAAGAGCATGTTCGTTGTAAGATTGCGGTGGTAAGATGATGTCCCGACATGTGAGAGCGTGGAGAGTAAGGGGCATAGAGGTTTGAACTAGATGGTAGCGGCGAATGGGTACGCCGCCTCGGTCTAAGACCTCGGCTACGGATTTCAGTTACAGGCGAAGGAGTGTTCGCCTCGGACCAGTGATCTTCGTCCATCGAAGCAGCGTCGTTAATGAGAGGTGGCGTTGTTGGGACATCAGGCGGTGAATAGTATGTAGTTTCACCGGAAGGGCCGCTGTTCAGCTCCCAGAGTTCGGGTGAGCCAGCCCTGATGGTTAACTCAGATAGATCGCGTTTGTGGCTGCGGGTCTGTGGTACGCCTATATCTGCTTCGAGCTCTGCTGATGAAGAAGTATGGTCGGGAAAGGTCGGGGATGGCGGTAAGGGAGAAATAGGGCTGTGGAACGAGTGGAAAGAGTCAACGCTCGAGGAGAAGCTCGACGACTCTTTTCTGAGTTGCGGTATGGTGACAGGATCAGTTGCAGAATCAAATGGTGTAGTCCTCAGAGTCAAATGCGGCGGTGCTGTGACAGCTCGCCCGTTTCGCAAAGGGGTAGGTCGTGTCGGCCTCTTGGATCTATCTACACTTTCATCGATATTATCGTGCCAGTCCTTCTGAGTAATGCCTGTATCGTCCGTAGCTGCACTATCGAGCTCGTCATCAGTACCGTCGATACTACTATCGTCAGATGGTAGAGCTGGCTCATCTCCCTCGTCTCCCAAATCTGATTTAGTCGGCTTCTTGATAGTACCAGGGAGGTCATAATCGTTCTCGATCGATATCGAATCCTCCAATGTAAGCTCTTCAATACCCTCAAGTTCTTCGGAGTGCATTGGTGAATCAGAGCCTGTCCGTGTCTTAGGCCTCCATGGTCGTTTTATTATTGGTGTTTTCGGCGGTTCTGGCAGGTCGACGTAGAAGCCTCGTTTGAATGGGCATGGTGTAACCTCGTATTGCAGCACCTTAGCAAGGACAACCTTCAGCTTCTCTACTTGCTCTCTATGTTCAGCGGTTTCTGTGGGTAGCTCAATGCGATAGTAATTATGTGCCCTGATTCGAAGCGCGAATTTTGATTCCCCATCAACGCACCAACACTGCGATTTGAGCAATATCGGATGCAATGTTTTGCCGGAGTGGAGGAAAGACGCTCCCACAACTTTGTAGATTCTTAGCGGCCCTACAAATGGCGTTTAGTCATATGAAGTAAAAGATTAATTAGGTACTTGAACTTACCGGTGGCAATAGTCCTTTCCGTCGTCGAGCGCCATGGCAATGTCCCAATCGGTTCGTCTTGGGATTGTGATCGCCCGTCGCTCACGCTCGAGTGTTTCGTAACAAAGCTGCTCGACGTACTGAAAGACACGATCTTGCAAGCATTATGTGAAAATAGATTCTCTGTATCCTCAGCAGCCTCTTCAGAGATCGGAAATCTTGCTCTGGAAGATCTGATGGGCGCCGTGAAGGAACGGCGAATTGCAGGCTGTGGTAGTGCCCTGTCAGGTGTAGAGGGCGCTGACGCGAGCGCCATAGCTTGGATATCAATGAGGTGAGAGTCTCTGCTCACCAGACTGTGAGGCAGTGCCCATCTCTCGATGCTTTCGCAGCATCACGAGATTGTAGATGCACACCAAGACTAGGTATTGTTGTTAACGCCGCGATATCAACGCCTCACGCGGCAAACATGCACGTGAGCGGCTAGCTTCCCTTCACTTTGCCTATCATTATCTACTCCGTGACCTTGTGTTATCCCTATAATTTGCTCACCATACAGGTATATATATATATATATATATGTGTGTGTGTTTATCAAGGCTCTGGTACCTACCATCTGGCCACCGATGGACTATCACCTATGGCCAGTCAACCGGTTGTCGATAACATCTGCAGCCAAGACCGTCCCTTTTTCCCAGTCGATCTACTACAGCCCATATTGTAATGCATGAACAGTATCATGCTGAACCTGACATGCTTTTCATACGCTGAACGTATATCAGAACTCTACAGGCAGGATGTCAGGCGAAATAAAGTCTATTGCCTTGTTCATTCTTCATTGCCCTCAAACGTGCTCATACCAGCGCTTCCAGTAAGCCTTTTCTCCATTGTCTTGCTTTCTAAAACAATTTTGAATCATTTGAGAGATAATGAGAAAGATGGCGCGTTTTTACCACACTACCCTTATGATAGTATCTTGAGTATTGTTCAGAATGCTGGACACGCCACACTTAATAGAGCAACCTCCGCTAATATGCTCACCATGTGAAAATTGGTTATATGGTATGGTCTCCCACAAGTCTCTAAATTTTCCATTTCCACCAATCTCAATTCTCTTGCTATCGAGGTAGTTATTGTACATCTTCATTACAGTCTTTCCATTAAACACGTCATTCTGTCGACCACTGCAAGAGCATTGACTACTTCATTGGCTATCAATTATAATATCAAAGTTTCCAAGACAGCTATAATCTGGAAAAGATGTCAGTAGCATTCGCCAGATTGCTTGATCCCGCCTATAAAGGAGATCCTACCCATCGGCCATATGCAGGCCCAGCCTTCCTCAACTCCCCACCTGCGTCTGCACTGCCAATGCCCAAATTCTTCAAGTCCTCCAAGCTTGAATCGAAATCTGGAATCACAGACTCACACACCACCCCTCCAGACTCACCCGAGACTGAGAAACAGTCTAACGCTACCTCACCCCCCTCCACGCCCGAAACCACAACCCCTGAAAGCGAGACACCGAAAAGAGACTCGAGCCCGGCCCAAACTGGAGACCAACCAGCAGCGCAACCCCCACCAAATCCGAAACCCACAAACAATGTCAAAGGTCTCAAACTCAAAGCCGATAAGTACGGAAGAATCCAGTGCGTAGGAAAGCCCCTCGACGTCTGGGAACGACGTGCAGCCCAGAAAGGTACCCCCAACCAACGCAGCCATTCATCGACCTACGAACCACCACCCAAGCACACACGCCAAAACAACCAGCGACGACGACGGTAGGACTCTAATCAATGAAGCCACTAAGAGCCTAGCTAACGAAAATGAAGCACGACCGGAAGTTTCCAGCAGAGCCCTCATTAAGGCTGATGAATCGTACGTATACATCACAGTCCTCAGGGATGGCAAGACACACTAATGGTTTGATCAGCATCTTACCAACAACAACTGGGTAGCAGTGGACAGCGAGATTGATATTGAAGTATGCGGAGAGAAGAACCGATTGGACTAAGATTATATTAGAGAAAGGGATGAAGGAGCGATGGGGTGGCATTGGCGCGTTTGTAATCGGGCTTCTATTGGCATTAAGGAGTTTTAAAACCATTGTGAGTGGAGAGGAGTGATGGCTTTGATCAACGTTTTGTATATAGTGTAACGTGTTAGATCCAATGAAAGGGTTGTTTCACAAACATGCTTCCACTTCTCTGGAGATTTCAGTTGTAAGGCCAGCAATATCTTAGGAACGGTGGTACTTCTTGCAGAACTAAGATCCTTGTTAGGGATTCTAACCCTCTGATAGCGGGAGTGTTCATTTTGCGTTTGAATATTCAACATACAAGTTTTACTCTGGCTAATGAAGGAAGGAAGTAGGTAGGTACGACCCGTGGGCTTGCCCTTTCAGATATTAGACCCAACGCCTAACCGACACCAAGTAGAGGCTGTCTGTGTCGCTTAAGGTATTTACTAAGGAGGTAATCTTGGTGGTTCTTGAGCTACGAGTTAGGATATGGAACACTTAAGAGATACAAAATGTCGTACCTAAACTGACTATGTGCAATTGCATAATATCTATCAAATGGAGCCTTTGAATTCAGCTTTTCCAAGATTCCCACGCACGCATGACCTGCCGTTGAGCCCTTTACGATCATTGTCATTACCTGAGGCATGCCAGCCATGGCCCAAAGGGTATCAATCCGAAAACTCCCATGTGGCGGATCTCCAAAACGCCCATCACGATCAATCAAACCTCCAAAAATCGGACTCTCCTTCCCTCTTCCACTCTACTACTGCCGTTTCCGTGGTCAGTGCTGCCACCAACAGATCGATCTCTTCTCCTCCGCCTATCGCTCCTCTTTTGCCTCGCCTCTCTGGCCTCCCGATTCTTCCATTCTGCAACTTGCTTCTTCCTCCTTTCAGCTCTTGCATTTGCTATTGCAGGCGTAGGCAGGAAACCGACGCCATTAATACCATAGCCATCATCTGTAGGGTCACTAGGATTGTAGCCGGTTATTTCGGTATCGCTCCACCATAATGCCGGAGACGGAGGAGGGGGAGACTTTGGTTTGGGGGTTGATGGTGGTGGTGTAGGCGACGATACAGGTCGAAGACGGGGGGTTTCTGGGATCTCGATAGGCATGGTGGTAGGCTGGGTTTCGTAGGTAAGCTGTGATGTTCCTGATGGTGGGCCACTGGAACTGGTTGGAGGGGTGATAGGACCAACGAAGCTTTGGGGTGGCAGGAAGATTTGAGGATGGAAACCGCTAGAGTTTCTGTCCGTGCTGACTTGTTGTGTCTCGAATGATAGGTCAATATCGAGGCTCGGGATTTGGTGATGCTCATCCAGGTCCAAGTTTTGTAGACGCCCAGCAACGGTACTTCGAGGGCTGCCTTCAATCACAAGGTCGGTTTCCATATGGGGCCCGGTTGGCAAAGCTGTAGTTTTTAGACGTGAAGGAGACGGTGCACCCGAGACTAGTACTTCATCATCATCTCGCTTTCGCTTTGGTGACATACATGAAGCACTTGGTGGGACTGGATCTTGCATGTTGCACTGCACAACGAGCTGCGGTACTTTCAATCCGAATCAGCGACGACTGTATGTCTACATGGAAGACGTCGAGGTATGTAATATCATGGTGGCCTCCGCCTGGGCAATTGACGCATCGGGTCCTAGCTATGTATGTCAGGCGGTGAGCAAGTTGTGTTGTCAGCTTGATACATTCGACAGTGGAGGTGGAAACGCAGCCCAGGGCGGGACCGCGGGGCTTTCAGGGTCCGTGTGGGGAAGGCGCTCCCGGAGCTCCTTCGTCTCCGCAGTCGCTCTCTCTGACTCCCTTACATACCTTATGTACTCTGTAGTCCTTGTCCCTATCTGCTTCTGGAACCATATCATCGGGAGAGGCTTTTATACGACCGCGAGAGAAGGAGCATAGTACTTTGTATTGTTGCTCTGTTACCTTCGTTCGCAAGACATTGAGATGGCGACCTTCAGGATCGCAGAATGATGGTGACCCGATCCCACCAATTGGGGTCTCCCTGCATAGTTCAAGGTAGGCTTCAGCTGAAGCCTTAGTACCCACCACGGACATGAGCTTCACCCCTATTTTTAGGCTGCATGCAAATCGAATTCGAGATCTTGCGTCTTCTCAATGATTCTTGAGCCTTATGAGACTCCGTAATTACCTTGCAGCAGAAACTCTGCCATGAGCCTACGGAGCTGATGCATCGTGGTCCTGAAACCAACACAGACAAGGGCGTCTTAATATTCACATTGTACAGGATGCAAGCCATGATGAATAATTCAAAGGGGGTCGCTTGTTTCAGAATGGGTTTTGTTCTGTGTCTATTCGACCTGATGGCTCTTCTTCCGGCATTGTCTGGCTGTCTAGGTATGTATCTGAGGCGTATCCAGACTGGTTTGACACCCGTGAGAATTTCACACCACTAGAAATACATCCTGCCACGCACAGTCAAGCGAAAGGTGCTTGCATGTTCCAGGATTCAATCTGAAACAGATCTCACAAATTTGCCTGCTGCATGTGGTGGTGCGAGGCGCTGCAGGATTCTAAGCCTGCCACCCGTGTTTTGAGATATTCAGCCTGATTCCTAAATCACTGTATACGTTTCCTGTATCCAAACTCTCTGATTCCGGACTGTCCTCTCATCTCTAAATCCAATTTTCCATTGTCAGCTATCTCTAGCAAGCTTTCCTGCTGCTTTGCGTCTAATCCTTAGATTATCTCTCCTTGTGTCTAAGACTGATTTGGGAGCAAATCTCTAGGCAGAAACATGTCGTTTTCTGACCAGGATACGGGGTCGTGGAGCGAGAAGATGTTTGTTGGTGGATCGTATGGAACACATCGATATCTCACCGCAATGTCTGCTGTCCAAGGGCTTTGGCTATTCTCTCTGATCTTGGTGGCTATATGGTCTACTCTCCCCAGCCCTAAGAGATGTGGTTATAGACAACCTATAGGCAACCTGTATTTGTTCGGGATTGCCCTTTCTATTGCGATACTGTAAGTTACATTGTCCTCTCCTCGTCCTCTCCTCTAGACACCCAACTTGAAACCTTCAAATCGCTTAAGTGATCCACAGCCACTACACGTTCAGCTTTACAACCGCTATGATAACAGAATTTGGAGCTTGGATCAGAGCATCGTACCTCGTGGTAGACCTTATTTTCAACTACTCGTTTGGTATCCTGGGAGGTATCTGCTTGCTCGCGACAATTTACTTGCTCATCTTTCGTTTATATCTACAGATTGGGAACACTGACGACAACGACAAGAAAACGCTCCTGTGCGCGCACTATGGCTTTTGCAGTATCCTAGTCATATTTTATCTCGCAATGTTTGGCCTCCAAATGCATGACTTATACGAGTCTATCTTCCATCCTGACACATATCGTGGTCTTGCGGAATACAAGGGCATACCGGACCTTGGCATTATATTCGTTACATACAATGCGCTCTACCTGTGTGCGGCGCTCGAAATACTCGCAGCATCCCTTTGGCTTGTGAAGCAAGGCATTCAGCTGCATACGCGCAAGACCGTAATATATCAAATCCCTCAATTACTACATGAGCTAATTCCATAACAGCTTGGACTCCTACTACTCGGCCTTGTCAGCGTGCCCCTCCTTACGCGATCAGTACTCGAGCTGGCCGTCAGCATCACCAGTTACATAGCACCGGAGAATGTAAGCGAGAGTATCGGTTTGATTATAGCTCTATATGTTTTGGACGGTCTCTGCTGGTTGCTCCCATTCATTGGCATTTTCCTCATCAGTACCTTAAACTCGTCTCTACCCATACCAACACCGTTCGACATCGAAAGCACGCAAGCGACGACTGTTGGTGGTCTCATCGCAGATAAGTCAGGTTCTTCAAGCAATTGAGATGGAGACACAGGGAATATATTCAGCGCTTCAATTCTATATCAGCACAGCAAAGCGATAGCATTACCTACGTTGTACGCATAGTTAGACCCCCAATGTGTGCATCCCGAGGAGTTTGGTCTTTGTTGAATCACAATATATCAAAATATTCCCAGAATCAGATGGACGTATACTATACAATAACAAATCCCCTCAATCTTCTAATGCTGCATCTTCTCGTCCCCAAGTACAGCTGAGATGCTGCACGATCCAGTCTCCTTCTCCAAGCCTCTCTTACCTTGAGCTCCCTCTTCTCCTTCAAACCCAACAACCACCTCATCACCCCTCCTCTCTTTTACATTCTCGCCCCAGAGCTCCACCACTCTAACCTTCCTTCCCGCCCAACCCTAACAGACCGCTACATCCTTAAGCCTTCTCCACGACATAAAGCCTCATCCCTAGCCCTAAGATCCATCAAAAAAAAGACAAGAAAGAAAAAAGCAGCCTGCCCTCTCCTCCTAGCACCACCCCCACAATATCTTTCGAATAAAACATCCATGCTCGTTGTCTTAGCCTATGCAATCAACGATTACCGTACGCCTAGTTCTATAATTATAATACAGCCCCTCCCTTCTCACAGAGCTACCAGCATCCCTAATCCTAGTAGCATTAAAATTCCTTCCAACCATACGACAAGACCAGGTATACCTGACGCTCTGGCACCGCCCGTAAAGAACACTGTTCCATTCCCATTCCCATTCCCTAGCCCTGATCCCAACCCTGCTGTGATCAATGGCGCCAAACCCTCGGTACTCGTCCCCACCACCGCAGCCGTGTCACCTGGTGCTAATGAGACTTTTGTTCCCAAGACAGTAATGGCACCACCGGGCGTCAGCGTCTGAGAGCCAATAATATATTGGGTCGCACTATTCGCTGTGAAAACCTGCGAACCGATCGTCAGGGGTGGTGGGAGGATTATTGAGGAACCGAGGGGTATGGTGCTTGAGCCGATCATGAGGGCGGTAGCGGAGGGGGCAAGGGAGATGGGTGTTCCGGAGAGGGTTATGAGACCGCCGGGGGTGAGGGTTTGAGAGGAGATGATATATTGAGAGAGAGAATTGGGGGCGACGGTTAGGGTGCCGATTGTGAGACTGGGCAGGGTCGTCGCTCCAGGTACTAGTTGCTGAGTGCTTGTCCCGATGACGAGGGCGGTGGCGGAAGGAGCAAGAGAAACAGGAGTTCCAGACACCGTGATTACGCCGCCGGGCGTAAGGGTTTGTGAGCCGATTATGTATTGAGATTGGCTGTTGGGAGTTACGACTTGAGTGCCTATTGTGATCGGTGGAGGGGCAGTGGAGGCGCTGCGTAGTGGTACGATCGGGATTGTGGTTAGGGTTTGAGAGCCTTGGGCGTTAGTTGTGGTGAGGATGACGGCCGGGACTTGCGTGGTGGAGGATAGGATGCTGCCTTGTGGATTTGTGAAGCTAACAACGACGTTGGTAGAAGCTATAGCAGCGACGGTTAGGAGACTGCTGGAAAGCACTATCTGGCCTTGGGGATTCGTGGAAGATGCAACGATTGGAATGATTGCCGCGGTAGCAGTGGAAACGCTGGTACCACCCTGGGCATTCGTGGTCGTGATTGTTGTTGGGATGAATGCTATTGGAGATGCAGTGGGGTTGAGAGCCACTAAAGAATATTTGGTAGATGTAGTGGCGATTTTTTTGCCTTGGGGATTCGTAGTGGTAATGACAATAGGAATTGGTACGGCATTGCTTGTCGCAAGGATGACACTGCCTTGTGCATTTGTTGAAGTCATAGCTTGTGGAATTAGCGTTACTGGCGCATTAGGAGTCAATGGGGAGAAATTTGTAAAGATCGAAGCTTGCCCCTGATTGTTAGGAGAGGTTTGTAACACAGCAATGGCTGCTGCAAGGGTTGTAGAAAGTACAACATTTCCTAGTGCATTCGTAGAAGCAACGGCTATCGGTACAATAGTGGCAGATGGTGGTGAAGGTGGGTTTTGAGCAGGCTGACTTGGTGCCGTCTGATCATTCGAAGACGGCTGGTCACTTGAAATTGGTTGGTTAATTGGACCTGGCTGATCGTTTGAAGTTGGCTCGTTACCCGAGTTAGGAAATTCTTTTGGTACTGTATTAGTAAGACTTGGCGAGTTGTTCGGAACTGGCTGCTTGTTTTGAGCTGGTTGATTGGTTGACGCTGGCTGTACCCCAGGTGGTGGACTTACAGAAGCCGACTGAGAAACAGAGGCGGGTTTTGGAGCGGGCTGACTTGAAAACAGTGGCGCCAGACTCAATGCTGTTTGAAGGGCCGCTGGTCCCGAACTTGGTGCTGGTGGAACGGCCGCTGGTCCTGAACTTGATGCTGGTGGAAGGGTCGCTGGTCCTACAGTTGGAGTCGTAGATCCTGCCTCGTGTGAAGTGGAGGTCACCGTAAGATACAATGCGGTTTGTTGGGCCATCGCCGGCTCGGCACACGATAACGCGCCTACACAAGACCAGACGGCTAAATCTGGAAATAACGGCTGAAGTAATTCTTGGTCGTCACAAGTCGAGCCTCCCACAGCAAAATAAGTCCAACCTTTGGGGTCCTGGCTCAGGTCCGTATCAGGCTGGGCGTCCACAGGAAGAGGTGGGTGTGATGGAAATGTGAATACCCCGTTATTGCTATTAAAGCTAGAGGTTGAGGTTGGGGAAGCAATAGTCAAGCAAGTTGATGTCCCGCTGATGACTGTCGGAAGCGTGCCATAGAAAGCATATGTTGACGCATAATCCTCAAGTGGTCCTGTAGGAAAGGTCCTGAAAAAAGACAGATCAGTCAGAGTCCACGATATTCCGTAGAGTATCATACGCAATGATTGTATTTCCATCATCTAATGAGAATGATGTAGTCACTGTACCAGCACTATTAGTATTAGTAGGGGTGCTGATATCGGCGAAATTTATCTCCGTGTTCTTGATGGTGGAAGTCCTTGTGCTGTTGGTTTGGTTGTTGACTACGAATAACAGCGTTTCAGCAGTATAAGTTGCAGTAATCTCCATTTGTATCCACGATACGAAGGCTAGGTTGGTTGTATTGCGATTGCAGTTGGGTGAACATCCTGTCACCGTAGGTCCTAGAGCAAACAGGCTACTAGAGTTGGTGAACTTGGCTGAAGATATCAGTACCGAGGCGTACGTGGGAGAGACTTGTCCATACTTATCGAAGGAAGTGCTGACGCTTCGATAAAGGACGAAAACACTGCAGACATGAAGAAGAGAAAGAGAGTCATGAAGTCAAGCGAAAATGAACAGCTTAGTGAGGTAGGCATCATAATGAATCTCAACATAACGATGGATGTGAATGATATATATATTCAGCTGATTGCGTCCAGAGATGTAAAGGAAAAAGTTAAGCATATGGTGACAGGAATAGGGAGAAACAAATGGGGAATGCAACGTGCCCACCAGCCAGCCTCATCTATGCGGAAAGACAATGCAGCACTCCTTGAGGACTAGTGATTGAGAGCCTATCAGTCAATGGAACGAAACTTTTCGAGTTCCAAGGAATGGTGAGAAGGGAGAATTAGACGTCGATGGGAAGAGGAAGCCGATGCAGCGGACAGTGCCGGTGAGGCTGCGCCTCAGTTTGATTCATTCAATGCTTTCGTTGGCTCTCCAAAGTATTAACCTGCTGCCTTGCATGTTTATGAGCCCGTGCCCATTGGCGCGCCAACCACTAGGTAGAATTCCAGCCAGGGAAGTCAGCGGATGGGACGCAGCGTGGTGATGAACCCACATGCAGGACGGAAGCTGAGCGCAAACATTGACGTTTGCTTCTTATTGGAGCATTATGACTCCTATTTATATTGCATATTCGATGCACGACATCCCAGCTGAAGAAAATGTGGACCATTGCTGACCTTTTGGTGGTGTTGCGTCAGGAGAAAATCGGGCGCTCAGCCCCAAGGTAGCCTTACAGAAATTAGTCAACAAATGAACCAATGAAACACGAAGATTGAATTCCCATCATCAATCTTCAAACTTTTTCATGATTGACGCTTGAAGCGAACAGAACAAAGCTCAGCAATCCTTCCCATACAAGTCCTTCCCGTACCTCTAGCACCGCAATCTTCCGATAAATTATTGTATTTGGCCCTACACACGCATCCTTGTTCGTCAACTGTTCCCGACAGATAGCCTCCCGGGCCCGACTTGCATAACATGAAACTCCAATCCCACAGAAATACATCGACCGCCAAGCCCCCTAACCGCCAAGCCCCGCATTCTACGTTATCTACAGGGTACGTCCCGGGCCAAACAATTAACATGATATTTCCAGAACCGTAGGATTCGGGTTGCGTGCCAATCTTCGTGGCGGGGCTGAGGAGCAATCGGCGGCTGTGGTTGATGACGTCCTCGGTAGGATGCAAGTGGCCTGCATGGCGTTTATGCAGGCGTTAGTTGCAGTGGTGGAGACAGGCGAAGAGGGACGAGAGGAACATGGAGGTGAACAATGGAACCGGGGCACCTACCTCTCGATTGAGATGCCCTAATTATAGAATTTGAGGATCATGCCGAACGATAAGGGGACTGGGCAGAGGAAGAGACCGGACGCAAGGTTGCTAGATTCGTTCAGTAGGACGAATTACCAACACAATTGCGAGGGGGAGACAGACTCGACGACACGGGCGGTGGTGACGCGGTAAAGCTGAGCCGGAGGGCAATGTTCAATGGCAAGGTACGCTTGGCACCACCAATATTAGTTTGTGGGAGTCCATTGGAGACGCTGAAAGCTGTAGGTGGCACTGCTCAAATCGACATCCAAAAGACTAGGAAAATGAGGGTTGCGAATTGGAGATCGCGGAGCTGCATTGCAGGAGATCATGCCATAATTTCCGCAAGGATGCGGGAAACCGAATATCCAAGTAGCAGTCTGTCAATTTGGCTTCTGCGAGTAAGTGGTCATTGCGCGGTCTCACAGTCAATGGTACGAAGTGCAGAGGCGCAAACGCATGCTTGGACATCACCGTGCAGACCGACAGTCTCAAAGTGAATTGTGGCTATCGCTCCGCCGAATACTGGTACACAAAATTGTTTTCCGGGAATAGGAGTCGTTGAGAACATCACTAGCATCGCTGCGGCCTTCACAAATGGTTTCCGCTGGGGTATCTGAAGATATATCAATCAATATCAAATATTTTTTCCACACCTTCCCACAGCCCTTTACTCCGCTCCTCCCAATAATTTTCTTTTCCACCTTTCGCAACCCACACTTCTTCACCAATATCAGCACCCTCAATCCTCTCGAACCATTTCGGTTGCCATTCCACTTCTTGCTCCTCCATCACTTTCCTTCTCCTCCGCTGTCCTTCCTCTAATTTTGCCTTGAAGGTCTCTGCTGTTTCGAAATCCCCCTCTTCAGCGGCGCGCTGATCAGGACGTAATCTACTATCCGTAGGTGGGAGTTTGTCTTTCTCAAGGGCAGTGATTTCATTGAGAGAGGCGGCGAAGCTAGTGAAGCCGTACCGTTTCGAAGCCTCTGGGGGAAGCTCGGCGACGGACCAGATAGGGGGTTCATTAGATTTGACATTACCATGATCCGTGACTTGTAACGAAGAAGTCCACTTGCCGGTCAGGCCGAGCGGCAGCTCGTCACCGTAGGAATCGAGAACCTGGACACCTACCTCTTCACTACGCCCCGAGAACATGCCCTTACTTTTGAAGGTGACGATGGCTTTCTCCCCTGTTGACTCATTGGCAACGAACATGGTGCCCACGGGTTCAACATATTTCTCGCCTGCGATTATGTTTCGCAGGAAGCTCGTTGTAGGAGTCCAACTGAATCGTTGACCTAGTGAATGCAAGGTCACTCGAAATTTGCCGTCGGTAATCAGCTCAGCAGACTTGCCCCAAAACTTCTGAGTAGGCATTGGCGAATGCGTGAGCGTCCAATTCTCGCTTTCAGCTTGGCACGCCATACGGAACGGGCGGTGAGAGACCTTTTCACTCATGAAGCGGAAGCCTCTGTCCTCGCGTACAAGTTCAAAAGTCTCCCCCAGCAAAGGATTGAAGGGCTTGCGTATGGAACGCTCTTTGACACGTGCACTAGAAAAATTTGCAATGGCGAATGCAGTAACATAGAGCAAGGCCTCGTTGCTAGAACTAGGCTTACTTGCAGCCTTATCAAGGAGAGTGGAGTACTCCAGTACCTCGGAAACCCGTTGAAGGAGAGAAATCGGTTCATTCGCTGCTACCGGCATGGAGATCGTGGAGAAGTCTTTACCAACGTTCTTACGCAAGAAGCCGACAAGGCTAGGAGGCATAACAGTAGGTGCTGGCACTGTGTTCCTTCGTTTCACTTTTTGCGCTGGCAGCGGCGTAAGTGACTTTGATTTAGAAGGAAATGTTGGTGTAGACGTTCCAGTATCTGCCTTACGGTTCCCTGCGGCGCCTCTCTCCTCATCTTCGCTTGCGGTAGAGAATTCTTCATCACTGCCGAGTTCGCCCTCTGCTTCATCAGCTTCATCACCGGACTCATGATGGATGCTTAGCAACTGTGAATCATTGATCCCTTCAGCATCGAAGAACTCCTCGTCCCCTTGCGTTTCTATACTGTACCGAGAGACTGTACTGGGCACGGGTGCAGTTCGACGCTGCTTACTCTCGGCAAGAAGCAAGGCAAAATCAGCTACAACACTGTCAAGATCTCGCAGTAGAGCCACGCAACGTTCGTGCAAACCCTCCTCTTCAGGGTGACTTTCCAATAATTTGCTGTCTTGGGCGAACGACGCTGTTCTTGGGGTAGGAGGACCTGTCTTTGCAGACTTCATTGAAGGCGTCGCAGAGACGCTTCGATACGTTCCTGGCATCGGTCTATCACTGCTTTGTTTGCGTTTCCAGAAAGCCCTTCGTTCGCCATCGCCAAAGTACCCACTGGGCAAGGTCTTTTCAGTTGGGCTTCCCGAACCACTGGAAGCACCAGAAATGGGGTTAGAATCCTGCCTTGTAAAAGATGGCTGTGGTGTGCCCAAAGGTAGGTATTTAGGATCGGTGTTCATGGCCAGACTCTTAGCTACATCTCGTGAGCGTCGTACTCGCTTCAGTATCTCGTCTGCTTTCGACCACTGTTCCTCTTCCTCGGGGCTAGGAAGTACATTGGATGTCCTTCTGCTAAGCGACTCTGCTCTAGTCAATGGAGTCGATGTGTTGGGCGCTGTAAATAACCGCGCGCTCTCCAGAGCATGTGTCCAGTCCTCAAAGTCCTTTTGACTAATGGCCTTCAAATGCCACAGTTCAGCTCCTGAATCTATACTGATCTGCCTAGTGCTTGGATTGGCACTTATAACGGCTAGCGATACCGGCACAGCTCCCCTTACGGCTTGGGTGTTCTTATTCTGGTAATAGGAGAGGGTAGAAGAGGTGAAGTCGAGAGAAAAGAACCTCCGAGCCCAGCCCTGATGCCTTTTTCGCCGTCTCTTTTGTAGAACGCCGGTGAAGAAATTCGATCCGTTAAAACTAACACTCCCTGTGGAAATTGCATTTCGGGCGTCATCTGAGTGTTTCGATGTTGAGATAGCAAGCTGGCTGAAAGATTCCGAAGACCCGCGCTTTAGTGGACTCTTTCTAGTACTCAATGCATCCTTCAGACTAGTTGAACTCTCGTTGGATGAGCCTTGTATATGATGCATATGATGGTTTGCTTGCGGAGGAGATTTGGTTGGGTAGGTCAGCAGGACGAACGTTGCTGACTTGGCGAACGATTTGGCAAAGGTATTGTCAAAGACGAGAGCGTACATCCCCCCTTCATTTGGGGGAACATCATAGGTTCCTGTTGACACTCTATTGGCATCGCAAGTCCCGTACCACCAGATTGGTTTCAGTCCTATGCTCTTCAACTTCTCCGTTGCCGTAGATGACGCGCTTCGCGACGAATTGGACCCATGGGTTGCATCTTCAGGGCGTAAAGCTGGCGTGGGTGGTGGTTCAAAGGTGGACGATGGCAGTTTGGGGGTTGGAGCAGCACCAGGTCCAGGATGTTTGAAGATGCCAAAGTTGATAGACTTCTTGTCCGGTCTTATACTCCAGGATATCGTATGCTCAGCCTTCACATTCACCCAACGCACAAGATATGACTTTCCAAGTACGTCAGTTAATATTATCAGGCTTTGTCACCAGTCGTACCTTGCTATGTATCTCGAGCTGCTCCATACCAGCCATTTTGACTGGGAATTCGTGCCTATACGTTAAGAAGGGGCCTCCGCAACCTCGCAGGCAAGGATTCTGCTTCCAGCATATTGCAAAGTGGCCTTGTTGGAGCGCAGGAATCAGGATTTGGGGCGTCGGTCATGGGTTGACAAGGGTTATGCTTGGTGAGCTTCATGGTGGCTTATGTACCTCATCGGCATCTACAATCTCCGGCCTCCGTCCCCCTCCTTAGTTAACCAGTGGCCCCGACCGCTTTTCGCACATGGTTCGCTTTCGCCACCAGCATCATCGGATTTCTGAGACATAACATGACAAAGTGTGCTAGTATGGTGTACAATGTTTCGTTCCGATAGGAGATCAAGAATCCGGTCAATCCTCCGCTTCTGCCTCAGCTTATCTCACGTGAGGAACGGTCAGAGCAAGACCGAGACTACTTTTTCCATATGTATCCACAAGCTATATCCTCGCTCAGCAAGTGCAACTTATCCAATCCTGAGCTTCGGTCGTGTCATTTCCAGCGATCTCTTCCCCAAGATGAAGGCCTACTCAAGGACGGGATGCTTGATCTGCCTAAATTTGATCTTCTAAAGTAAAACCCTTCGCCGATCGTACTTGACCACACATTTGGAATGATCATAGTATACGAAACGTCTGCGTCTTGTGCCAGCTGGTCGGCGTTTCAGCACGTGATTGAGGATCGAAGCGAGAAGCATAGTATGGAATGGTTCTTGTGTACGAGCTGATCAAATGGGGTCAACAGTATCCTGAAAAAGCCTAGTATCTGACTACGAATCTTTTAGCCAATGAGTAGTCTACGCCTCGCCTAATATTGGTCGTCAAAAGCTATTAACTTTGTGCACCCAAAGAGAGACGGAGCTCTCTTCAGAACGCTCGCACCACACGCTAAAAAGCCTTGAAAAGCCAAGCACAAGGCCAAGCTGGGATGTCGACGAACGATTGCAGCCTCTTTTCCGAGCCATGCTTTGCCTCGTTGGAAGCAAACAGAGGGCAAGAGACCGCATCGAAGACGCACAGATGACTGCTTCCAATCCGTTACCGTTGATGCCAGATTTAATCACGAAAGACATCAATCCGGGGAAAATGTAGCCTTCTATATACGAAGTAGTTAATTGCAAACCACATTAAGCTTTGTGCACTTAGATCGTTTAAACTAAAAGACAGGCAAGCAGGAAGGCAGATCAGCCTTCCAATGTAAGGTAGTCCTCTAAGCCCTTACGAGATATCTTAGCCTTCGGTATTGTGCTTCAGCTCACAATTTCACGCATCTACCATAGCAGGCGTTCAAGTGATGTCGGGTATAGTTGATTTTGAAGTTGAGGCCCCATCATCGTATGTCTCGGTCAGATTGTCAAGCCATGGGCTTTTGAATGTGTAAGCCCGCCTTCGTAAGCGCAGTCGAGCTTTCCACCACTTGGAGCATCAAATGTTAGGCAACAGCCATGGCTCGCTACCAAGTACTCAAATGCATTGGTACTGGTCTTAGTTAAGCATGCCCAGTGTCTTGGGCCTTAGCCTTAGAAGCCATATGGATGGAGGAGATGCAATGCAGGGTTTGGTTTTGACTAAAAGGCCCTCCAACTTCCTCTTCATCCAGCAATTTCAGGGTACCAAACATGAGAGGCCCACCAGCACGACAGAGTTTCAGACGATAACAATTTCGGAAATAGAATAGACTGCGGAGACTTTGTGTAACTCATAGAACCCATATAATTCGGAGAACCTGCATAGACTTTTATGAGAGGGTGGTGTTCTCATGGCACCACTTTTTCGCAACAACCAATTCCTTGTGAGGATAGGACGATGGAATCCAAGGATAAAAGATGGGATGCAAATCCGTCGATGTTCATTGGTCAGGATTGTGAAACATCCCGAAACGGTCAAGCGACTCGGAGTTTATTCGGCTCTTGGGCGCGTACTCGTCACGCGTCAGTGCCAGACGAGATACATTCACAGCTGCCCTCGAGCTCTGGCATGAGGCAACCAAACCTCCTTCACGTCAACACTAAAATTTCTGAACAGAACGGACAACCCTGAATCCATGGCTTTCGGAGTTTCTAACTCCTTTAAAAGGTACTCTAAAGCTGCCCATCCCCCTCTGTGTTTATGTTCGAGCTCTAAGAGTATTACAACAGGGGTACAGTGAAGACCTATGCCAGGCACCGGGCGCATGTTGAACCTATCTCTGATAGTGATCGACCCCGCAAACGCATACGTATGGATGTCACGGGCAAAATCATAACAGAATATCTTGGCACTTCTGAACAAATCCAAGAACTCAAGGACAAAGCTGCCGAGGTTCCATCTGCCCCTGCAAAGACGACTGAGATTCCGAGCTCCTCAGCCACGGCTCCCTCAAGCCCTTCTGGTGCTGATCCCGCTCTTTGCTCCTCCGATGCACTTCAAGGCGACGACGATTCTGAGCTTTCGTCCCTTCCCTCGTCTCCCCCACTTCTTCCGTCGCCGAAACCAAAGCCACGCAAACCTGCGTTCTCTTTCCTCAAACGCAAACGAGATGTCACTGATGACGGCTCTACGAGCGAGCCTTTGTGTGACATAACTCCTAATGCTCGACGGATGAACGCCCCAATAACCAAGAAGTCGAAGACTAAGAAGTCCATGACACAGATGCAGCTCGATCTTGGTGGAGAAGTAAGGAAGAGCTGTAGGACTTGTGGAATGGAGTACATCCCATCGATCAAAGAAGATGCGGCATTGCACAGCAAGTATTGCGCGATGAATGTTGGAGGCGTTGATATGGGCAAGGCATTCTTGAAGGACGATACCGTGAAGAGTATACGGTCGGAGCGAGCATTGGGAGATGAGAAAGAGATGGTTGTGACTGTGGATCGGAACACAAGTCTAGGAGCAAGGAACAGAGTTAGGAAGGTTCTAGCGGTTGTTAATGCTGAGTTATCGTCTGCGGACATCAAAGATGAGCAATTATGGGGGTTTCTGGATCCTGACATGAAGGTCATCGAGACGCGCAAGACTGGCGGGGAGAGACCGGACAGAAGAGGAGATCGTTTCAAATCGTTCTTATACATGGTGAATGATAAATGTGTCGGTTTCTGTCTGGCTGAGAAGATCAAGTGGGGTTTTCCAGTGATTAGCCCAAAATCCGGGAAAAGGCAGGAAAGCCAAGCTCCGGCTATGTCAAAGAGCTCTTCTATTTCAGTATCAACCATCCCAGGTGTTGCGCTTCTTGGTATCTCTCGTATATGGGTATCGAAATCACATAGAGGTCGAGGCTTGGCTGTTGATCTGCTGGACTGTGCGAGGACTAATTTCTTCTATGGGGTCGAGGCTCCGAAGAGTTATGTTGCTTTCAGCCAACCAACAGAAAGCGGAGGCCGGCTGGCAGAGCGCTGGTTTGGGGCAAAGACAGGGTGGCATGTGTACAGTGGGGACCAGTAGTCGCCGTCCATAGCCTCGGAATAACGCTTGAATCATGTAATCATTGGGTTGCTCCATGGAACCGATGAGGGATTACGCTCTTGCTGTTTCCGTATAGAATCCAACAAAAAGTACATCTCGTCTAGATCTGGCGGGAGATGAGTCTCCTCTCTAGCATTCGTACCTGCGACAGACTGTAGGAGACTAGCGAAATACCGACATTCATCCTCGTGCGACTCCCACTGCTCGGCGACATCGAAACCCCAATTCTGGGCGACGTAGAAACATCGAGCGGTGACAACGCCTCGAGTTTTTAATATGCCCTGTAATAAGTATTCTGTGAAAGTTATGTATCTGGGTTGCGGCTGTAAGCTTAACCACAGTTGATCAAGTCTGGGCAGCTGCTGAAGCGATTTCCCAACCTCATCAATAGGCTCTTTTATGGTCTTTACGTACTCCATGCGTTCTATTTCTTTAGCATCTAAGAGGCAGTCGGCCTTCAGGCATTTCCTGACCCAGGCGTTAATCCCATTGAATGCGGCATAGGAGGTCTTCTTCATGTACATGTCGATCCCAGCAAGATCTTCAGAATACGGGGGTAAACTGATATGGAGTCGCCTGATGTCCCGGAAGTTTGGGTGAGCTTGCAACATACTCAAAGGCATTTTTGGGTTCTTCGGATTGGACCAATGCCTATTTGCCCATGAGATGAGCATGAAAGAATCTGGGTCTGCCCGGCCTTCGTTCATAGGTAATCTCGGTTGTCGTGGGTGCTTGACATAGATTGCAAATGTGTTTTCACGGAAGAGCACTTCCGTGGCCTCCCTATTGATCTGACGGCTAATATAGATGATGGAGGAGCATGTTCCATGATGCCACTCGACCGGACAATCCCTCTTTTCGAAATCCGAGGAGTCGTGATAAACGGAATGGGGCAGAGCAAGCCGGTAGATTTGTAGACGGATCTCAGGGGCTAATTGCAAGAACGAAAAGAACTTTACAGACATATCAAAGAAATGAAGATTAATACATTCTGTGATCTATTGTAGGACGTATAATATATAGCTTACCTTGGGAGAAATCGGGGTTGGACGAGATTGATGTCGGCGAAACGGCACTACGGTCAATATGCACCTAAAGTCGGCAGCGTCGGGATTCAAAGATCGTCCCTGCCCTAGGACTAGTAGGATCTGATAGTGGTGCTCTCGGCCTACGACGGCAGTAGGGACTCCATATCACTGCATCCCCGTTCTTGCTCACCAAAGCTGCCCCCATGACGACCGTCCCTCTAGGGAATCCTCATGTCTGGCACCAACCCTTTCCGCCGTAGGAACACTGGCGACCAGAGCTTCAACAACCCTCCAGCAACAGTCAGCAGTACCATCTCAGACAGGTCGGAAGCTCGGATTACCCCTATAGATACAGGTCAGCCTCGCAATTTGTACACCGCAATTGGCGTTTGGCCCCCGAGCGAGTACGTCTGCTGATGCTCCCTAGATATTCCCCGAGTTGCCAAACCCAAGACGAGCAAGACGGTACGGATAATATCTCCACATTCTGCCACACCAGGAAGTGAAGATGGAGACTTCTCACCACCATCTCGTGCCCTTACATCTCCTCCACCAAATACGCTATCTTTCCAAAGTCTCGAGGACGAATCATCAGCGGATCCTTTCAACGCAGAATCTGACGTAGGCTTCGGTATGGAGGATGAGAGTACGCGGCAGAACACCTTGAGCAACTCTGGGAATAGTACGCCAAAAGCACATGGGCAGAGAGCAGTACCAGCGAATCCTTTCGCGAAAACCTTGGCTCGCCTCGATGCGAAGACCCAGCCCAGCCTTACAAGCCCAGAACTCGAGCAAGGACCTTTAGAAGCGGAATCAAAAGTCAGCAGGCCGCACTACGATGTTGACGACTTCAAGAGGCTCTTGCTGAAAGGCGAAATAAATACTCCTGGTCCGACCACAGCAATGCCTCCTCCAGTCAGCTTCCAGGGTCAGCATAGCATTGGTGACAGTAGTAGCAACACAGATACGTCCTCAATTTCACGGCAATCGATCTTCGAGCCATTGTCCAATCCACCCCAGGAGTCGCCTAGGACATCCTATGAGAGTTCTCCAGCGGACGAAGAACGTCAACAGCTAGCTGGAAGCCCACCACTCAATTTGGGAAAGACCAAACCTGCGGTCCCAAGACCTCGTCATGGTAAGCGGGTCAAACCAAACGCCCCGCAGACCGTGTCCTTCGAAGACCCGACGTTGTCATTTTCCGACCCCATGACATTACCAGCTGGTCCAAACCACGAGCTACCAGCTACGCCTAACAACGGAAGCAGACCTCTACCAGCTCTACCAGACGCAATACAAACTTCTGTGGCTGCTAACCCAAATCCTGAAATTTCTAAGAGACATTCCTACTCAGCATTTTCGGAGCTTCAAGGTAGTCCAAACCCCCAAAAGCGCAATCCACCGGCGCCACCACTCTCGCGGAGACACAGTCTTAGACCAAAGCCATTTATCACTTCAGAGCGATCTACACCAATATCAGAAGAAGGTTCATCAGATTCCTTCCCAATATCCCAGTCTCCTCCGAACACAATCTCAAAAGTTCCACCCCCACCTCCACCCCGTCGCGCTGGTCAGGTGAGGGGTGAATCACCCTCTTCTATATCTACGACTGCTTCAGCTATCGCGATACAGCCCCAGCCTAGGGATGACGATTCTAGTACAAAGTCTGCAAGACCTCAACCTCCAACGCCACCAAATCGGAGCCCGTCTCTTTCTGCCGTCAAACGGCAGTCAACACAACCCTTCACTGGTTCTCCTTCAATGGCTCCTCCGCCGCCACCGAGAAGACGAGGCTCTAGTGCGAGCAGCTATAGCTACAATCTATCACGTCTAAGCGGCAACTACAACACGATAGCTACTGAACGGATGAGAAGCGATTCGAATGCTTCTTCAATCTCACAGCTGCCTATGGGTTCACCAACTCCAGGCAGCCCGGAAGGCAGAGATGTTCTGGCAGACTTATCGGCCTTACAAAGAGAAGTGGATGAGCTGAGAGGGAAGTTCGCGAATTAGGAAAATGGCTAAAAACCTTGCAATATCTATCTGCTCTTTATTTGGGAGGCGGTGTTGGGGGCGAGCCGTTTGACGTGGAGACGTCCAAGTTTTTGAGTGGCGTTGAGGAACGTGATAGCACGGCATGGGGATAGACAGGACCAAGCGTAGGAGTAAGGTGATTAATAGTGCGCTATTGTAATTAATATTATTCGCAAAATGTTCATACTTTACCATTCCATTTCCGGTGACGGTGTCGAGGATAACTTGAGAGATATGACACGCAATCAAGTATGTGCAAATGAGTGATTCGTGCTATGCGACCGCTGTACTCCTACTAAGTCCATAAAGATGTCGGATATGGTGATGAGATCGCTAAGTGAGACCCAGAACTATCATCTACCGAAAAGAGCAAAGAAAGAATCTGCGGAATCCATGGCCGCTCGGGCAATATTATCGAAAATTCCTACTGGCCAACTCAATCCCGGGTATTTAAATGACGTAGGGATATCAGCTTCTCAGAGGTCTGGATAAAAGGGCAGCCTCAGATTTAGAAGGCCTAGCATAAAAGGAAGTGGACCCTAAAGGCTCCTCCAGGGGACCAATATCCGATAGATGAAGCATTTTTAGTTATCCTGACAGCTCTTGGTGCTGGAGGAGTTAATGGATCTCACACTATACGGAGCGATTGCTTTGAAATAAGTCTACCCATAGAGCCTATCTCTGGATTGGGCTGAATGATCAAAGTGAGCCGCAGTATACAGCCTGTTTCAAGATATGGCAAGAAATAACTTCGCTTTAAGCTGCGACGATCTAAAGATCGATTCGCCCGATATTGAATCCCAGCACTAAACGATTTCCAAATTTCCATCAGACGTCAGAGAAAAGGCCCAAAAGAAGCGGAAGGGGATCTATGCCAGGCATTGGACCGTGGGCTTCCTGGGGCTATGTAACGTATGCACAGAAAGTAGGAGCTTTTTCTCCGTGTCTTATGCTGCATCTTCGCAAATATCAAATTATAACAGGATTGAAACGTATCCCCCGCCAAATCAAGCCTTGTGGTAATACTATAAACCACACCATGAATACTTATTGCATAACAAAAATAGTCCAACATCCCTTATCCCACCAGCGCCTTTCCCTTCCTCCCGGTCATCTCCTAATCTGCAAGCCTGTAGCTCACGAGCGTATCCACTCGATGGTTGCTCGTACTAAAACTCCTCAACTGCACCTTCTCCCCATTCTCAATCTCCTTCGCATCGCTGTCGCCCCACTCCATTGGCACCTCTGAATCAGCGTCCGCATAGACCAGCACGTTGAAAGTGCAATCGCCTGCCTCGAGCTGTGGTAGAAAGGTAACGGAGGCGGTGATTTGACGGAAGATGGATTGGATTTCTAATTGGATTTCCTTTTCGGTTTTCTCTGGTGGTGGTTCTGAAGAATCGCTGTGGAGGGGTTAGGTGGTTCATCTTTTGCAATGATCAGAAATAGAATGTGAATTTTGCTTACAAAGGCACCGCATTTTCCTTATCTGGAGGCTTGGAGGTGTCTTTGGAGGAACCTTTCTTGGAATTCTTTTTGAATAGCTGGACATCGAATTGCCATCGCTCAACATTCTCCCCAGTTTCTTTGCTAGTAATGACAACTACAAGCTTGGAGATCTTTCCGCTTATCATCCACTTGTTAAGCTGAGACATAATCTTCTTGATATAGGCTTTGACCTGATCGTCCGAAGTGACTGCTCATGTTGTTAGCACAGGTGTATACGAGGGATCTCTCTGGGCTTGATTGGGAAGGAAGACAGACCAAACATGTTGAGGCCATATTTTTTGACGCTGAATAAAAGTTTAGACTACGTGATGGTACATACAATGCACAAGCTTACGCTGTAAAGTCTTCTGCTGGATATACGCCGCGTTGAAACCTTAGTACTTATTAATATGAATCGATTAAATATCCAAGACGAGGTAACTCACAGAATTGTGTTGATAGAGAATTCGAACTGCAATCCATGAGCATTTTTGGTTCTACATTTGGCGCTTTCGACTTACGAATTCAGCAACGGTTCTTGAAGACCCTAGTGGGACGTTACTATTTAATAGCAGCCCAGCAATTCACGAGAGTGGATACCTTTGAGTGACAGTTTGTGTACTTTTGACTTATCTTTTTCGGCCGACATGGTGCGCTTTTGTCAGTAGTATTTTCACAAAGCCTTCTGTAAGTTAATACATAATTGTTTATTCCAATGTTGGTAGAGTAACCCCAACTTGCCGAGTTTTAGCCGTGAGGCTCTTCCGAGGATCAAAAATTTTTGCCCTTCGAGAACATCGATTCCAATAACAAGAGACGCTAAATTATGAGAGTACAGGCATCGTGACTGATGCGACGATGCCTTCGGCCAGTCTTCAAAGCCCAGGCTGGCCATAAGCGCGTCTTCCCATCCTGGAGTCGCCCGTTCACATCATCACCCTTCTGGCAAGCGAATCCTTCGAAGAACATTGTTGGCAGCTTGGAGCAAAGAATATCAGGAATACCACTCGAACGCTTTCGTAATTTTTGTATCGTCGCACACGTCGACCATGGCAAAAGCACTCTCAGCGATCGGCTCCTTGAGCTCACGGGCACGATTGAGCCTGGAGGGAAGAAGCAGGTCCTGGACAAGCTCGATGTAGAGCGAGAGCGTGGTATCACGGTGAAGGCGCAAACATGTAGCATGCTATATAATTACAAAGGGGAGGACTATCTACTACATCTTGTGGATACTCCAGGACACGTCGACTTCCGCGCAGAAGTTTCCCGTAGCTATGCTAGTTGTGGTGGAGCATTGCTCTTAGTGGATGCCAGCCAGGGTGTCCAGGCTCAGACGGTAGCGAACTTCTACCTCGCGTTCTCTCAAGGTCTTCAACTGGTACCCATAATCAATAAGATCGACCTACAGTCAGCGGAACCCGAGCGGGCGTTGGAGCAGATCAAAGATACCTTTGAGCTTGACCCCAAGACTGCAGTACTCTGCTCCGCTAGGACTGGACTTCATGTCGAGAAGATCTTACCGGCAGTCATCGAGAAAATTCCAGCGTAAGCACTAGACGCAATTGCTGTTGTGCTTGTTGTTTTGCTAATCAACTTAGGCCTACTGGTGACCACCTCAAGCCATTGCGTATGCTGTTGATCGATTCTTGGTATTCGACTTTCAGGGGTGTTATACTTCTTGTCAGAATCTTCGATGGTTCGGTCAGAGCTGGAGACCAAGTGGTCTCTTTCGCCACTGGCATTAAATACCATGTTGGCGAAGTCGGCATCATGTATCCCGATCAAACACCACAAACAATGCTCCGAGCTGGTCAGCTGGGCTACATCTTTTTCAATCCTGGTATGAAGCAAAGTAAGGAAGCAAAAGTTGGAGACACTTACACTACGGTCGGATCGGAAAAGTCTGTGCAGCCTTTACCTGGCTTCGAGGAGCCGAAGACTATGGTCTTCGTTGCAGCGTTTCCAACAGATCAAAGTGAATACGGCCACCTAGAAGACAGCATTGATCAAATCGTGCTCAATGACAGAAGCGTCACCATACAGAAGGAGTACTCTGAAGCTCTGGGCGCTGGATGGAGACTTGGTTTCTTAGGGACTCTCCACTGCTCGGTGTTCGAAGATCGATTGCGACAGGAGCACGGCGCGAGCATTATCATAACCCCCCCAACGGTGCCTTTCAAGGTGATCTGGGCGGATGGGACCGAAGAGACCATTCGGAATCCGGCAAAATTTCCTGACAACAAGTTCAACAACCACAAAGTGGCTGAGCTTCAAGAGCCCTATGTCTTAGTTACCATCACTCTTCCTGAAGACTTCTTGGGCCCGGTCATCGAGCTTTGTGAGAGTAATCGCGGTGAACAGAAGGAGCTCTCATTCTTTACAGCAACCCAGGTTATCTTAAAATACGAGCTTCCATTAGCACAGCTCGTGGACGATTTCTTTGGCAAGCTCAAAGGCATCACAAAAGGCTATGCCAGTCTCGATTATGAAGAATCTGCCTGGCGCAATAGCAATATTGTTAAGCTCCAGCTACTAGTCAATGGAGAAGCAGTAGATGCTGTTTCTCGCGTGGTACACAGCAGTCAGGTTGACAGATTAGGCAGGCAATGGGTCACAAAGTTCAAAGAGCACGTAGATCGCCAGATGTTCGAAGTGATCATACAGGCTGCAGCTGGGAGGCGTATAGTGGCAAGGGAGACGATCAAACCTTTCCGCAAAGACGTGACAGCAAAGCTACATGCGGCTGACATAAGTCGTCGGCGGAAGCTATTGGAGAACCAGAAGGAGGGGAGGAAGAAGTTGAAGGCTGTTGGGAACATAAGCATCGAGACGAAAGCGTTCCAGGCTTTCCTGGCCAAGTAAACAGGGCACTCAGACATTCCTGCGTCGATAATCAGCAAACTTAGAGAGTGCAACTAGAAGGCAGGTTTACCAGTACACATTCATAGCTCATCCAGGATAAGGCTGCATGCATGTCAGAACGCGAAAGGGGATTTTCATCCAATAGATTGTTTCGAGTGACGCGTGGGATTGCCGGCGCTAGCAACAAGATCTATCCGCAATCTAATGCCGTTACCCCACACGTTATTGTTCACATTGTTGAAGTCAATTGCTGATAAGAGACATCTCCCAAGCCGACAATCATGGAAGCCTCTATTCATTCTGTGCAGACCCTTCAGTCCGGCGAACCTCCACACAATCTCAATCATGCCGGAAAAGCGTGAGGTACTCAACCCTAACTCCTAGTACACACACTGACAGCGACAGAGGCTCTATGTTGTATCTCCGTTGATATCGATGCCGTGGCCGGATGGCTTGGCTCCTATGGTGGGGAAGACTCTACGAGTGACATCTCAAGAGGTGAGCGGGCATTGCTACCAATGGCTCTCGACTGATTGATATCAGGTCTTTTCGCCGGCACCGTCGGCGTTCGCAGGCTCCTGAAGCTGTTTGACAAATACAATATCAAGACCACATGGTTCATTCCGGGACACTCACTTGAAACGTTCCCGGAAGAATGTGCTATGGTGAGGGATGCTGGTCATGAGATGTATGATACCGTCTGCTGGGAAGAAGCATTTGGTCGTGCTGAATCAATATCTTTGCAGTGGGCTCCACGGCTACTCGCATGAGAACCCTGTTGCTATGACCGTTGAGCAACAGCATGCGATTCTGGACAAGACGTACAAAGATCTTACAAAGTTTTGTGGAAAGCCACCGCGAGGTAGCGTTGCGCCATGGTGGGAAGCAAGCCAAGAAGGTGCGGAGTTGATGCTCAAGTACGGTGTAGAATACGGTCAGCCCCTCTCTCAGGCATCGAAGCCGTTGAATTTTGGAATCCTCTCTGATGTTGTGGACATGATCAGACCACAGCCTCTCCCATCATGACTGCCTGCCTTACTTCCTCCGCACCGGCGACAAATGGACCAAGATCGACTATAGCAAACACCCTGATCACTGGATGAAGCCTGTCGAGAAGGGTCCCGACACTGGCCTCGTCGAGATCCCCGCCAACTGGTATCTCGATGATCTACCACCCATGATGTTCATCAAGAAAGCCCCTAACTCACATGGCTGGGTTAATCCCAGGGATGTGGAGGATCTGTGGAGGGATCATTTTGATTACTTCTACCGGGAGTATGACGACTTCTGCTTTCCGGTGACCATTCACCCGGATGTCGGCGGGCATCCACATGTGATTCTCATGCTGGAAAGGTGGGTCTCGCTTCATGCAAACTAAGCAGTTCGAAACAACTTTAAGCTCAATCTTTCTCCGTAGGTTGATTGAATATATCAGCAAAAAGCCGGGTGTGAAATGGGTAACCATGGCAGATATCTGTGATGACTTCAAGGCAAAGAACAAACCAGTCAAAGGCGCAATGATGCCTGCGGAACATGGTGCCATCGCTAAAGATCCCAGTAAGTCCATGCCTTTTATGATTGGGATTTCTAGTAAGTTCGCTGATACGGATAATCAAAGACCTCCAGCTTAGATTGGCTGAGTAGAGGGTAGCAAGAATAGGCGCTGATCCATCCCATTGGACCCGTGTCAGAAGGACCCTTCATTGTTAGCAAAAGACGCAGAGAAGTAAGAAGAGTAATCAGCATATAAACGTATATAGTAGATAAGATGAAGTATCGAATCCTGATATCTATTTAGTTCGCATCATTCATGTATGATATGCTCCCTCATTCTTAATGCGATATGAAATCTCCTTTTTCTGCAATCGTCTTCTGGCATTGGGCCAAGATAGCCGCCTGCCGCCCAACATCTGCAAGACGGCCAATGACTTCCCTGTTACCGTCGACAAAGCCATACAAGGCATATGGTATATCCGCTTCTCTGCAGAATTCTTGTACAAGCTTCTGTGTCCGACGCAGATTGTGCCGCGGCATACGGGGGAAAAGATGATGTATAGCTTGGAATTGCAAACCTCCATGGAAGAAATCCAGCCATTCGGGGCAATCGACGTCCATTGTAGTTCGCAGCATTTTTTGTGGGAAGGATTCGCTAACTCCAAGGTCGGCGGTGCTCATGGCGAAGTGGCTCAAGGTGATTTGGACGTGTAGTGGTGCTGTAATCATGTGGCTGATCATGACGAACGCCCAACGGCCAGATGCTGTAGGGATTGACTTATAGACCACTAGATATCCGAACCAGTACCAAAAGAAGATCTGTCCAGCAAGCTCGAACCACCGATGCCACCATGCAGGGCCTTTCTTTGGGCCAAGACCCAGGATGAGGTATTCCCAGCTCAAACGGTACAAGTTGAACCGGCCAAATAACATTATAGGGTAGTAAAGATAGTGCTGATATCGAATAACGAGTTTGGCGAAAGGGTCATATGTCATAATACGATCGTAATACGTACTTTTCAAAGACTCAAAAAATCGGTGGGAAATTGCGAAGAACGGCATATGTTCTATGTCAGGATCGTGTTCCGGTGAATTCGTAACAATATGATGAACGTTGTGATTTCGCTTCCACCAACCCAAGCTCAAACCACCAATGAAGTCTGCAATGGCCATTCCGATGACTGTGTCGACTGTAAAATTGTGTGTAATGCCCATATGGCCAGCATCGTGGACTGTGAAAACTAATTGATGCCAGCACGCTCCTAGGAAGAATCCGCTTGTGCCATACCAGCCGTAGCGGAGGAGCAAGAGGAACATGCTAAAAAGGAACATATATCGACAGGTTTCGATAAAGTATGCAGTGTAATTGCATTTGAATAATCCTTCAGCTTGGAGCCTATCATAAAGAATGCGGTACCTTCGTACAATGTCTTCCTGTGTCGCTAGATCTATTGCTGGATATTTCGCAAGGTCAATATCGATCTCTTGCTGTGTGCGAGCATCCATGAAAGAGAGTTTACTGTCGTCATTCGTTGCCGGCAACTCGATTGAGGAAAGAGAAGAACAAGATGATACTTCGCGGAGGTCAGAGTGCTTGCTAGATTGTCGTCGCCTGAAATCGCTTGCACTCTCAATGGGATCAAATATAGCTGACACGCTCGGTGAGCTGCTGGCACTCGAAGATTCGTCGTCATTCTCCCCTTCCTGCACTGTATCGGCATCATGAGCATACGGCCTGAAACGGCCACCTTGGATGGGCGGCAGGAAGTTGTTCCACCGTCCTTCAATCCTGCCTATCTGGAACTTCGACATGTGCTGACGGGCTTCCAATGAGTGCAAACTATCAATTGGATGCAATTAGCAAAGATTGTCCTCCCTTGTAGTCAGTTGGCTCGTACGCATTGACTTCATCTGTAGCATCTCGGCCCACCATATGCATGATGGCCTTGTCTCCTCCCGGGTGAAACCTCAGCCAGGCATCCGCCTTGATGACTTTCCCATCAATGATGATAATGGTTCGGCCATCTGCAATCATGCCCTCAACCTGTTTTCGAGTGAGGATTGCTTCTTTCCGAGACATTGGCCCCAATGGGCTGGTTGATACAGCCATGACAAGATTAGGCCGCTTGGTCCATGTGTATACTCCTCTTAAAGCCGCGATGAATCTATATATAAGTGAATGGGTTGTACATTGAGCTGGGAAAGACTGTCAAGGTTTGAAGGTGCCCAGAGGCGAATGCCTGAAGTGGGGTCCAACAGTTTGGGCTGGACCCTAATGTCGATCACCCGGGGAGCCTAAGCCTGTTCCTATCACTACCTTAGGTACCCTGCTGATGCCATCTTCAATCACCAACCTTTTTCGCGACCATGAATTACATCAGTTTACAGGTTCAATCTACTTCAGTAGGATATGTCTGTCGGCTGCAAGATGTCACAGACGAAGATACAGGTGCTGGCTCAAGAATGGCTGAGATTAGACCAGGATAATGAGACGCGATCGAAGATCGAAATGCTTTTAGAGCAACAAAATTACGCAGAATTAGAAAGCCGGCTCTGTACCCGCCTTGCTTTTGGTACAGCTGGTCTTAGGGCACAGATGGGTGCGGGATATTCCTTCATCAACAGCTTGACGATCATTCAGACATCCCAAGGTCTCGCGGCGTACTTACTAAAAGAGGGTGTGGCTTCTGGTGGCATTGTGGTTGGCTATGATGCTCGCCACAACTCAGAGAAGTTCGCGCGACTCGCCGCTGCAGTGTTCACTGCAAAAGGGTTACGGGTTTGGTGGTATGAAGATCTCGTTCACACTCCTATGGTACCATTTGGAGTGAACGAACTTGGGGCAGCTGCTGGGATAATGATCACTGCGAGTCACAATCCTGCACAGGACAACGGTTATAAAGTTTATGGTTCAAATGGATGTCAGATCAACACGCCAGTGGACTCTCACATTGCTGCTTCTATAATGGAGAATTTGGAACCGATTACGTGGGACATTGAGAAGGGAGCAAGCCTTAGGACATCTATTCTGGGTTCAATGAAAGCAAAATATTTCCAAAAATTGTCTGCCTTCGTCGGCTATCCCGATCGTTACATGAGAAGTGCACCATTTGTCTACACCCCAATGCACGGAGTAGGCAACAGCTGCTTGACAGAGATTATGACGCGATTAGAAAACCCATCCATGACTGTTGTACCAGAACAAGCCAAGCCAGATCCTGATTTCCCCACCGTAAGATATCCAAACCCGGAGGAGAGCGGCGCCCTAGACCGTGCAACAACGCTCGCGGACGAACGAGGTATCCGGCTCGTCATCGCGAACGACCCTGATGCCGATCGTTTTGCGGTAGCTGAAAAGATAGATGGCCATTGGAGACAATTCACTGGTGATCAAGTTGGGGCGCTCTTTACGTACTATCTAGTCAAATCTAAGGGATCAAAATCGGCCTTCCGCAAGGGCGATGTTAAGAGTGACGACAACGAATGGGTTCTTACTACCGCGGTTTCATCTCAAATGATTTCCGTTATGGCCGAAAATGATTTCTCTGTGGGCGAGACCCTTACTGGCTTCAAATGGCTCGGTAACAGAATCATTGATTTGGAAAAGCAAGGGAAAATAACGCATTTCGCGTATGAGGAAGCTCTCGGGTATATGTTTCCGGACATTGTACGTGATAAAGATGGCATTACAGCAGCCGTGATATTCCTCTGCGCTTGTGCAGAATGGGGCTCACCTTGGGCCAAGATGCAGGAATTGTATCAACAATTTGGGTATGCTGCTATGGGATTTTAGCGTTTGTGGGGTAAGGTTGACGACATAGCACAGTTACTTCGAAACGATGAACACTTACTGGAGATCATCAGACCTAGAGACCACAGCGGAGGTCTTCAAGCGTGTGCGAGCGTTAGGCACGCCATATCCTACCAGTGTTGTGGGAAGGAAAGTATTGCGTTGGCGAGACCTGACCATAGGCTATGACTCCGGCACTGAAGATGCAATACCTGATTTGCCTTCCTCATCAAGCAGCCAGATGATCACTTGCTGGCTTCAAGGAAACTTAAAAGATAGGGGGATTCGCTTCACCATCAGAGCATCCGGTACAGAACCTAAAATCAAGAGTCAGTCATATTACCTTGATCGGCTGGTGTGAAGCTAACATTCGTCCCAGTCTATTTGGAATGCCAGAGTAAAGACCCAGAGAATGCCTCGAAGGGTGCTGCTGAAGCTCTAAAGTTCGTAGCTTTAGAATGGTTTAACGATCCGCGTCTTGCAATCGAACAAAAATATCAGCATCTACTTTAGATGCCGGTGACGACTCCTTCGCTCTTTATTCTAATGACTAATCGCTGCCGTTACTCATTTTTGGGCGTTCAAAAGACTCTTGGTTGATACCTTAGAGAGGCAAAGAAAAGCATTCGAGCATTGAGCCCTCGCTGACAAGGGTGGAGGCTCAGCGCAACATGGATAAATTCCACAGTCACTGGTACACAATTTGATACGTTAGAGCACAAGAACACAAGAGCAGAGGTCTTTGCGACATCCTTAAGCCTATTTGTATTCTACTCTTGGTGGCCCAGATCCGGCCCATACAGTTCGATTATCAAGCTAGAGAACGTCCACATAGGTTTAAGCAGCAATTGTAACTTCCACCTCAACCCCCGCCTCGATGTTGATGATAATCTGCTTGACGACCTCTGTAGGTGCGTTTAGACTGAAGTCGACACATTAGATTAGCATGTTCTCTGAGCACCACCACAGATTCTATTCTCCGTTCCCAACCGGAACCTTCAAGGCATCTAGGATGATGGCACTCACTCGATCAATCGCTTATGGATGCGCATCTCATAGGTATCCCATGTCTTACTTCCTTCACCACAAGGTGTCTTTCTCGTTGTAACCTTTAAACTCTTCGTAGGCAAGCGTACGGGACCTTTGACACGGAGATCCTTCGACTTTGCACGCTCAATGAGCTCTTGGCAGACTTTCTCGAGAGATTGGACTTTTTTCGAGGTGAGGGTGACTGCGGTGGTTAGCTGGTGTTTTCCTCATCCTAGGAGGATTTGGAGATTTACTTCGGATCTTGTGGATTTTCTGGATATGTAATTGTCAGCATGGTCTTCAAGCTCAGGCTGTCTGAGTGGAAACGGACTGGTCCTTCACCGTAATCTTTCTCCGGTTTTTGATAAGACATGTTGGGCTACTTGAGGAGCTGCTGGGGAGCCAGGGAGGAAGTTTGAATGCCAATCACGACCTGAACAGCTGGGTTCGGTAAGGTGATGAAAGGCCAGTGGTGTCTGGAAGTGAGAGCGCTCCAGCATCCCAATATTGTGGACGCAAAAGACTTGGCACTCGCTTAGATCTTAACTCCGAAACTCCGGTTAATGGATAAACTTCTGTGCTTGCTGCTACAACTTCAATTCATTTCGTGATGCGGAAGTCGGCTCCTAACACGCTCAAGCTACCTCGCAAGCTCTTAGATGAGGTTGGTGTCTCTGAGTCTGATCATAAGAGGCCCAGGAAAAAGCCTTATGGCCCTACGAATCGCAAGGAGCAGAGGAAAGCAGCAAGAGTGCAAAAGAAGTCAAGTCATGTCGCATCGCATGCAGCACGAATACCGAAACATAAGTCACGTCGTGAAGGTCGAGGGAAAGATAAAGAGGGGGCCAACGGATCCGCAGTTATTGTTCCGCAGCCACCGACTAAGGTGACCTCAGTTCAACCACAGCCACTGAAGTCCATCTTGAAGGCTCCCAAGTCTACCCCTCAAACAAGTGAAGCGACAGAGGGTATCGTTTCGCCATCTCTACCTCCAGTCGTAAAACCTGCTCGTCGAGTTCAGGAGCAACTTGCGGCTGATGATGCTGAAATCAAGGCGCTAGAGAAAGCACTTGGTATAAAGGACAAGAAGAAGCTGCCGAAGTCTTTCGTGGATGACGGGCTTGACGACTTACTGGATGGCATAGATGACGCTGTAGGGCTTAATGGATCTGGCGGAGGTAAGAGAAAGAGAACAGAAAACGAGGATTGGCTTGAGAGGAAGCGACAGAAAGCGCAGCGAAGCAATTCTGCTATCAATGAACCTGCTGGTAGTGAAACATCGGATGATGACGAAGACAGTGCAGATAGTGTGTCTGAGATAGAATCAAAGGGACTTGATGAGAACGATGGAGAACCTACAAAGCACTCAGGCTCTGACGAAGATAGTGAGGGGATTTCCTTCGTAGACGAGGAGGATGAAAATTGGCCACCAATATCAGCCAGTAAAGGGCGCGAGAACCCATATGTTGCGCCCATAGCTAGGCCCAGCGCATCAAATGGAGAAAAATACATACCGCCGTCACTTCGCCACAAAGGCTTGGAAGGATCAGGATCAGAGGACCTTTCACAATTACGGCGGCGAATACAAGGCCTTCTAAACCGTCTATCCGAAGCCAAACTCACCTCCATCCTTAGCGAAGTGGAAAAGCTATATCGAGGTCACCCACGCCAACATGTCTCCATGATACTCCTTGATTTACTATTGGGCTTGTTGTCTGATCCAACGTCCTTACAAGACACTTTCATAATATTACATGCAGGCTTTATTGCTGCAGTATTCAAAGTTATAGGCCCGGATTTTGGGGCTCAGGCCATTCAAAGAATCACCGAGGAATTCTTTGCGAATTTTGATTCCAAAGCAGACTTTGACAGTACAGGGAAGAAATGCACTAACTTGACAAGCCTTTTGGCGGAGATGTACAACTTCGAAGTTATCAGCAGCAATCTGATTTACGATTTTGTTAGATTGTTCCTCAACAACCTGTCTGAAACGAACACTGAGCTTCTGTTAAGAGTCGTTCGCATAGCTGGCCAGCAGTTGCGGCAGGACGATCCCTCTTCTCTGAAAGATATTGTAATCCAGCTTCAGAGGGTTGTGGCCCAGATGGAAGAGGAGAGTCTCTCGGTAAGGACGAAGTTCATGATAGAAACAATGAATAACCTCAAGAACAATCGAATGAAAACCGGTATTGCAGCATCTGCAATCACTTCGGAGCATACGCTTCGGATGAAAAATTTTTTGAAATCTCTCAACCAGCGAACAATTCGAGCTAGCGAACCGCTCGGCGTTGGGTTGAAAGATCTCCAGGATAAAGACAAAAGAGGTAAATGGTGGTTGGTCGGAGCCAGCTACAGAATTGATACTGGAGATGACAATTTCCAGAAACAGCCTTCACCTGTAAGTGAGAACGACTGGAAAGAGGGTTCAGACAGAATTGGCGTGGCTGGGGATCTTGAACAGCTCGCCAAAGAACAGCGTATGAACACAGATGTTAGACGCTCGATCTTCATAGCCATCATGTCGTCGTCAGACTCAGATGATGCTTATGTACGACTCCTGAAATTAGGTCTCAAGAAAAGCCAGGAATTGGAGATACCAACGGTGTTGGTACATTGTGCTGGAGCTGAGAAGGTGTATAATCCGTTCTATACTTCCCTGTCGAGACGAATTTGCAGGGATAAGAAGCTCAAGATGGCGCTCCAATTCTCCTTATGGGAGCTCTTCAAGCGGATGGGCGAAGCAGAAGATGGGGCGGAAGGAGATGAAGACGAGGATGCCAATGGAAAGCTTGAATTGAGGAGCATAGTGAATCTTGCGAGAATGTTTGGAGTATTGGTTGCGGAAGATGGACTGAGCCTTGGCGTGTTGAAGGTATACTGACTCACGTCTCGACAAAACCTATATACATAATTTCATGTGCTGACCATATTAGAACCTAAACCTTGCGTATCTGCGGACCAAGACCCGAACATTCGTAGAGCTGATGCTCATTACCGCCATCGTCCACTCCCAGCAAGACTCCGGCGAGAGCAGAAATGAGAAGGCATTGATGGACATCTTCCTGAAGCCTAAAGAGATCTCTGCAATGGCTGGAGGCTTACGATATTTCTTAAAGAAAGTTGTCAGTAAGACGGATGTTGCTGGTAGCAAACAGGACAGTGAAACAGTTAAATGGGGCTGTAAGGTAGCCAGCGATGCGCTTTCAGTCGTGGCAACGCGGACAATACCCGACGGCTAAGCGTTAGGGAATCCTTCATGAACCATTCAAGGCCACTTTAGCCCCATTTGGCCCATGTTCCCCGCACCACCCTGATTTACTGTTGTCAAAACCTGTAATGCTAGCTCGTGCATGCAGGTCAAGACTTGGTGTGCGCACCCCTCACCTAAATCTCACGCCACTGATATTCCAGTCCACTCTAGTATTTTGATATCTTTAGAGTCAACGCTATCACCAAGCAGGCTCAATACTATCGGTGTAGTATTACATAGTGGGACACGGTCCCACACTTCCTGGCGTTTTCAGGCGTCCCATCATTTAATCCCACCTCGATAGTTAGCATTTCGAAATTTACTAGTCAAAAATTCAATTTGTTAACTTAAGTTTTTGCCGTCCATATCATATCCTCGTATTTATTACGCCATCATAAGGCCTTTCTTAGTTATCCGGATTGCGCGAAAGTGATGGATTTGCGATACGACGTTGTCGTTGTGGGCGCGGGCCTGCAAGGTTTGGCTACTGCCCGGAAGTTCCTCCAACTGGACCCAAATCTCAACCTCACAGTCATTGAGCGGAACTACACTATTGGCGGCGTTTGGGCCGAGGAAAAGGTCTATACAGGTTTATCATCCAATAGTTTGCTTGGAAAGTATGAGTACTCAGATTTTCCTATGGATGAAAGTCTTAGCGTGAAAAAGGGTGAGCATATTCCTGGAGAGTGCATACATAAATACTTTGAGCAATACGCGAGAAGATTTGATTTGGAAAGGAGGATTCAATTCCACACGAAAGTCAATGTTGCGGAGAAGACACAGAATGGCTGGAATTTGCAGCTCGAGAAGGTCATAAGCAAGGACCACATTTCAGATGGAGGCAACAAAGCTGCTCTCCCAGTTCCAGCACTGTGGAACATCAGTTGCGCTAAGCTCATCATTGCTACCGGGCTCACATCGGTATCGGAACCTATCAATATCAAAGGTCGTGAGAACTTTACTGGACCCGTCGTCAACTTCTCGGACTATGCTCGTGAGGCTCCCAAAATCTACGAGGATGATGCCATCAAAAACGTGACCGTAATGGGAAGTGGCAAGTCGGCATATGACTGCGTCTACCAGATGGCTGCCCATGGAAAGACTGTTAGTTGGGTCATTCGAGCGTCAGGTCACGGTACATGCTACATGGGACCCACGTATATATATCTCGGACCCTTCAGATGCGTGCTCGAGAAGCTCTTGACAACCCGACTATTTACATTCTTCTCCCCGCTTGTTTGGGGTGACGCAGACGGGTTCGGCTCTGTAAGGGGCTTTTTGCATGGGACCTCTGTGGGTAGATGGGTCGTAGACCGGTTCTGGGACAAGCTGGGATCTGACCTGATAGATCAAACACACATTGCAAATCATCCAGAAACCAAGAAGCTGATACCGGATCAGAAAGCGTTTTGGTATGGAATAAACCTGGGAATTCTGAATTATCCGACGGATGTCTTCGATTGTGTGAGGAGTGGGCAGGTAAAGGTGATCAAACAAGACGTGGCATGTCTAGAAGGCACCAACACAGTGAAATTCAGAGATGGCACCAAGGTACAAACTGATGCCTTGGTATGCAGTATGGGCTGGAGACACGAGCCAAGCATTGAGTTCCGGCCAAAGGAAATACATGCAGACTTGGGCATTCCAAGCGCAGACCTTACCAGCACGCAGAAAGAAGTGTGGGACAGACTCAATGCCCGAGCTGACTTGGAGATACTCGAAAGATTTCCCAAACTGGTGAGCGGACCAAAGCTGGTCCTACCGGACTCGGAGCGTGCTGATACAGAGGCACCAAGAGTAGAGGGGTCCCCTTGGAGGTTATGGCGAGGTATAGCACCACCAGCAGTAAAGACAAGAGATCTCGTCTTCCTCGGTCATGTCCAGCAAATCCAGGGCGCGCTACGGAGTGAGATCAGCAGCATCTGGGCATATGCATACATGTACGACAAACTCAAATGGCCGTTGAAGTCTGTGGCCAAGCCATCTACAGCGCTACATCTAGGCCAAACGCTTCCAACGGAAGAGCAACTACCGGCTGCAGAGAAAGGAGATTTTGATGAAATTATGTATGATACAGCGCTTTTTAATCGATTTGGAAAGTGGAGGACGCCATGGGGGTTTGGGGCAAGATATCCGGATCTCGCCTTTGATAGCATTCCATACTTGGACTTGTTGCTTCGTGATTTGGGACTGCGCAGCTGGCGGAAGGGCTGGGGATGGCTGGGAGAGATTACTGGGGGCGGTTATGGTCCGACTGATTATAGGGGATTGGTCGAGGAGTGGAAACAGAACCAGAGACAGAATGATCTATGATCGGACGATGCCATCAGGGTGGCATAGACGACGGACACTTTCCACCAACTACAAGTCCTCGATCATCAATTCAAAGAATCCAGCGCAGACATCGTCTGTTCAGATAGTCCCAACCTTAGGAGCCTGCTTCACAAGCTTCTTATTTGTTCTTCATAGGGAATACAGGAGAAGTCGCATGCTGATCTGTGGAAACGGTCTCATCGCAAAAGAGGGACCATATGTGGTCATCACTCAGGCGTTTTGGTATCTTGGGGATCTTATATATTGCAGTCAACAAGATATTCTTTACATATATATCTTACACATCTCCACATTGGTAGAGCATCTGTTCGGGGAATGAGGCTTTTGATAAGCTTGAACAAAATAAAGATACTTTGTAGGGTGTTTCGGACCCGCTGTCTAGAAGTGTTCACCCCCTTACCGTACAGCCCTGTGGGGCTGGACCCAAAGCTCGCGAAAAGGGCCCTGAAAGACTCCCTAAAGTGATCAAGTCCGCGGCTTAATTCTGTTGCTTCGGCGACCAGTTTTAGGGCGTTTTCCCGGGCCCTTTGCACCTGCTTTAGGTCAAGCCCTACAGGACTGTACAGTAAGAGGGTTTGTACACCGTACAGGAAGTGGATGGGCCGCCACTTGCCGTCCCGGCAGCCTTTGAAGCTCTAAATCATCCCAACCAGTCTTACATATTTTCTGAAGCTATTCTCTCTCATAACTCCGACTGCAACTTCTTTGTCTAACCTAGCGTCTCTCTCCTCCTACGTCCTCTCTTCCCTTCCCCCTTTCCGCCATGCTTCGCACACTCATACCCAGAGCCGTCCCAAGGCGAGCGGCAACGGGACCTTGCTTACACACAATACAACCTACAAGCTTCTGTCTGATCAAAACTAGAGGGCGGGGCTATGCAACAGAAGCCTGTGAGGCCCTTCAATAAAGTCCGGCCATTGGAGGTTTACTAACCTCGAACAGCGGAACATGACCTTGTCATTATCGGAGGGGGCGTTGCGGGATATGTTGCCGCCATAAAAGCAGGGCAAGAGGGCATGAAGGTAGCTATATAGATCCCACCAAACGGTCTCAATGCGCACGGCGACTGATACCAAAGCATAGGTGGCCTGTATAGAAAAGCGCGGAGCTTTAGGTGGAACATGTCTGAACGTCGGCTGCATACCCTCCAAATCTCTCCTCAACAACTCGCACCTGTATCACCAGATCCTACACGACACAAAAAAGCGCGGAATAGATGTCGGCGATGTCAAACTCAATCTAAAGCAGATGATGGCCGCGAAAAACACATCGGTGGAGGGATTGACAAAGGGCGTGGAATTCCTGTTCAAGAAGAACAAGGTCGAATATATCAAGGGTACAGGGGCATTTGTGGGCGAGAACGAGGTCAAGGTGAACTTGGTAGATGGTGGAGAGCAGACCCTCAGGGCAAAAAATATTATAATAGCTACTGGGAGCGAGGCGACACCTTTCCCAGGACTCACGATAGATGAGAAGAAGGTTGTCACGAGTACGGGAGCAATTGCACTGGAGTCAGTGCCGAAAAAGATGGTGGTCATTGGGGGTGGTATCATTGGTCTAGAAATGGTGATTCTACCCGCTCGATTCGGTTGTTAAAGAGTATGCTAACTTCCGTCAACGTAGGGCTCTGTCTGGTCAAGGTTAGGATCAGAAGTCACAGTCGTTGAATTCTTAGGCCAAATAGGAGGCCCTGGTATGGACGCTGAGATATCAAAGACAACCAAGAAAATATTAGAAAAGCAAGGCATGAAATTCAAGCTCAACACCAAGGTTTTAGAAGGCGATGCTAGCGGCGAGGGCGTTAAGCTCAAGGTTGAGGCCGCAAAAGGGGGCAAGCAAGAAACCGTAAGCACCCATTTCCGTCACTCCTATCCGTGAAAAGCCTCCGAACTGACCACCCCCGCAGCTCGACGCCGACGTCGTCCTCGTAGCCATCGGTCGCCGGCCCTACACCGCCGGTCTAGGTCTCGAAAACATCGGTCTCGAAGTCGACAACAAAGGCCGCCTAATAATCGATGAACAATACCGGACCAAACTCCCCCACATCCGCGTCATCGGCGACTGCACCTTCGGCCCCATGCTCGCGCACAAAGCCGAAGAAGAAGGCGTCGCCGCCATCGAATACATCACCAAAGGCTACGGCCACGTCAACTACAACGCCATCCCCAGCGTCATGTATACCCACCCCGAAGTCGCCTGGGTCGGGCAGAACGAGGCGGAACTGAAAGAACAGGGAATCAAATATAAGACCGGCTCGTTCCCTTTTAGCGCGAATAGTAGGGCGAAGACGAACCTGGAGACCGAGGGAATGGTTAAGTTCGTTGCGGACGCGGAGACGGATCGCATCTTGGGGATCCATATTGTGGGGCCGAATGCGGGGGAGATGATTGCGGAGGGGGTGCTGGCGTTGGAGTATGGGGCTAGTAGTGAGGATGTGGGGAGGACGAGTCATGCGCATCCGACGCTGGCGGAGGCGTTTAAGGAGGCGGCGATGAGTACGTATGGGAAGGCTATTCATTACTAAGGGGGGGGGGGGGGGGGTGTTTGGAAAAGGAAAGGGTAGAGGCAGTTGAAGGGCGGTGACTACTGACTGGGAAAGAGAAAAGGATTTTTTTGTAAATAGTGATATTGTAAAACAAATTCTACTGCCACTCAACTGGGAAAGTATACCGCGAAACAACCTTGAAGCATCACCAAAAAAATATACTCAGATGGATTTATCTAGTAAACTGTACGACATGACTGTAGAACTACATGTTCATACATATACCCAACCCACACTCCCCCCCCACCCCCCACCCCCCACGTCCCCAAAAAATCAAAAATTCCACCCCACCCACTCCCTCCTCGGCGGCAACTCCGGAATCACCCCCCCCTCAAACCCCCCATGCTCCTTCAAATACCTATACTTCCCCCTAATCTCCTCATCATAAACACTCTCCGGCAGCTCCTCACTCTTCTTAAAAACCGGCGGACCATCCGGAAACCAGATCTTCGTCCAAACACCCTCGGGGGATTTGAAACATGGTTCCTCGTCGATGTAGGTGACGGGTTTGTTGTTCCAGGAGCGGAGGCGGTTTTGGGCGTCTTTTTGGGCGGGGAAGGGGGGTTGGTTGGATGGGGTGGCAGCTGTGAGATTTGGGTTGTTAGTGGGGTTTGTTGGGGGGGATGTGGAGGGGAAGGAGGCTTTGAAGGTTTGGATGTCAAAACCGAAGGAGGGGACGGGGCGGTTAGCGTAGTAAATACGGGTCTTACTGGGTTGGCTGAATGGAGTTGACGCTGTTGTGGGTGGGTTTGCGAAGGGGCTTGTGGTTTGTGGGGCAGAGGGCTGGCCAAAAGGGTTTGCGGGCGCTGCTGTGGGTTGGGTAGGTGCTGTGGTGGTGTTGGATGTTGGGGGCTGGCTGAATGGAGATGCCTTGGCAAATGGATTGGATTGGGAGGGAGCTGGTGGCTGTCCGAATGGGTTGGGCGGGGTGGAAGTTGATGGTTGACCGAATGGATTTGGCTGTGGAGACGTTGACGGTTGACCGAAACTGTTTCTAGGTTGGTCAGTTTGCATACTCCCGGTAGTACTTGCGGATGCCCCAAAGGGCGATGCATTTCCGGGCTGGCCAAAGGTGCCTGGGGCAGATGGCTGGCCAAAGGTAGGAGCAGGAAATGAGGGTTTGCCAAAGGTCGAGGAAGGCTGGCTAAAGCCTGCGCTTGGTTGTCCAAGTGGGGATGGCTTCCCAAATGCAGACGGTTGGCCGAAGGGTGACTGGCCGAAAGTAGAGGCAGGTGCTAACGCTTGACCGAACGCTGGCTCGCCAAATGTCGACTGTGCGGATGGTTGCCCAAATGTGGGTGCCGGATTCGAAGGCTGACCGAATGCGGACGTGGGTTGCTGACTTGGAGCCTGGAGCTGGGGTTGCGTAGGCAAGGCTCCTTTGGCCTTGCAGATGTCATTACGGTTTGGGTGCTCGTTTTCACCGTTTAAGATATATTTTATAGCGCCATCAACATCATTGAGAGCAGTCTGACACTGCTGCTCTGCATTGTTGACTAGAGTTTGATACTCTCCGATAGCTTGCTGTTGGTTACCCTGCGCATTCAATTCATAATGGCGGACTCTAATCTCCTCGAAGCTTTGTTCTCGTGGCTGACCACCAAACAACTGCAGAGGTGCTTCTCTACCCGGTCCATATGCGGAAAGTATCCATTGTGGCCGCTCCTTGGACAGATCATTAATGATGATGTTCTTGTCGAGCTTGTAGCTAGAAAGTTCTATCAGCAACGTCATACGAGATTTCTTAGATTCTATCTTACCCTGTTTCCCTGCTTGTTGATGTGCCTGCTATTGTTAGAAGCAGTAGTCCAAGTTTACCATACATCCGCAGAGAAAGCGATGCTCAGCAGTAGTAGGAACCTCAATGACCACAAGAGTAAATTGAACAATACAATGTCTTAATCGATAACAAAGAGAAAAGATGCAGACAATGCAGACGGAACATTCCTGACAAGGAGGACATCAAAAACTTAATCCTGGCACGAAGATTTACATACTTCGAGGTGAGGAACCGCCAACGGGACTGGAGGCATTCTGTAGAGGAGCGAATGGATTTCGCGTGTTTATGCCACTTCTAGGATGCTCATTTTTGCATGAGTCTTGCTTCTCTTGTCAGGTACATGGCAATGTTGAGATTGAGGCGCCTACTTGCCTCCGTATCTGCAATTCCCTTGCAGAAAGAACCGACAAATGGTCATCTTGACTGCATGGCCTCGTTACACGGTATATACAGCTTTGTTTCGAGTCTGTCTAACGGTGACTGTGAAGCAATAGGCTTGACTCGTGAGAATCTTTAGGGCATTGACCTACTTCATACTTTTACGCGTAGAAGGGTTCACTCCCCAACCGTATAGCCCTATGGGGCTGATGCCTAGAGGGAGCGAAAAACTCCTAAAACTGGTCCCCTGGGAGATAAGATGTAGGGGTGATTAGGAACTCCTCCTGGCGCTTATGCGGCCAACTCTAGGGTATCTCCAAGGGGGCTATGGTTGTCCTATAGGTATGCTTTGGTTGGTAGTTTTGGTGGTGGTAATATGTATTTCTGGGGAAGGCGCTTAGGATATAGGAGCTTTTGTTCCTTTTCATTATCCTCTTTTTCGGTGTCAGGGCTGTATTAGATGTTGTCCAGTGATTTGTGACTCAATTATATCTCAGCACGCTCAATGAGGTGCGATGTTCCGATCTACACACGTTAAGTGCTCAATCTGCTGTTGGTACGATCACTATCCTTGAGTCTAAGAATATTTCTGCAAGAGCTATCGCCTCAGCTCACCTCAGCTTATGGCTACCAGATGCGCAAATAGTGGCTTAATTCGGATGTGAAATGATCTTAAAGGATTTTCAATATCTAGAGTTGAGTAGGTAGTGACGCTCACGAAAAGCGCTTTGCGAAAGTACCTTACTGTAGCTCGATCAAGTATTGCCCCCACCCTAACCAGCAATGTATCGCCGGCCAGATGGTTAGTAAATTCACCCTTCTTGTGGCATTTGCAATATCTCGGCGCCACAGGGAGGCAGCGCGCTTTCCACGCGGACTCCCAATCGTGGGGCAGTGCCACAACGTCACCCCTGTGAATAGGGCCTTTCAACGGGCCCAGGGACTATCCGGGACCCCCATTCAGAGGGAAGACTGAATCTCAACGCCGATGGTGGGGGTTGACCGTAGGGTGGTTCCCTGCTTGACCTGCCTTCCAATAGTACTCCGAAACAGTGGATGGCTCCCTTTCCAGGCTGGGAGTTCGGTGGAAGATATCTCCATCAGGGACTTGACGATAGTGACAGCCTCATTATATCATGGTCGGTGAGCTGATGGTACGTAGCAAGCTCTTGTAATAGGTTTGAAAGTGCCAGATTGTTAATGAGGGTGGCAGCAGGGAAGTACCCTACCCCTCAACTCCTTCCCATTATCCTGCCGGTATTTCTATCCAGTTTCCTGCCTGTGTTGCTCATCAAGTACCTATGATGAAGGAAATGGCTGTCCTTCGTAACAGTTTCATTGCATCTTTACGGGTTCTACCCCTGTTCATGTCTACAAAGATAATGTGACAACAATGTACAACGACAGAGTTCCAATGGAGTAAGACGTGGGTCTGATAGTCAACAGACGTTCTTCCTTGCGGGGGGACCGGTAATAGCCACTATTTGCTGGGTATCCATGTCTGGAGGCAATTTCTCATCATCAGTCGTCAACTCGGATAGCTTGTCAACACGAGCCTGACCCATAGTTGTCCTGCCCCGCTACTTCTTACTCGGCTGGGTAAGCATTAGCATAAGCCTCACGGCGGCGAGCTTGGAGCAGTGTGGCAGATCGCTGTCGCTATCCTCTTATTTCTTCGCTCTTTCAGTGATTTCGACAAAGCTTTATCACGAGCAAGGTTCACTGCTTTTCGAGCTGAATGTATCCGGCTTGGGGAGCCCCCTGGCGTAAGATATCCTTAGCAACCTGGCGTTGGTTCCCTAAAGCTTCCTCAAAGGAGGTGTCTGTCGCATTCTCCTAGGATATGCTCATAGAATCGGCTTTGGTGACGGTGTCTAAAAATCCCTAAGCCCTCTGTCCGAGACCATGGCCTGACATGGTTCCCGAATTTGACCCCGGAAGTGTTCCACGGGCTTGTGCCAGTGTTCCGAGCATAAGCTTGATCATCCTCTCGATCACCTTGGGATGAGTCCGGTTGGGAAGTTCCGTGTATGCAAACCGGCAACTGGTCCGATTGGATGGAATTTACTCGATCAATCGTGTAAGTGGTCGCAATGTTTTAGTATTGGGAGTCCAGCCTCATATACGCTCGAGAATCAACAATATTTCGAGAGTCCAAGACGAGAGAAGCCGTACAGGTGGCAACATGACTCGGACCGGGGTCAGGTCATTTGAGATTCTTCAATACCCTTCTTCGCCTTCCACGCCTATGTTAAAGGTTGCATTACAGTCCATCGCGGATGATGTGATCTACTTCCGAAATGCTGAAGCGTCTGAACGTTATACCATCGTATCGACCTAACTCTTGAGTCCTGTAGCCTTTGTCGCTGTGATTATGAATGATCTATACGCTTCGATTACCGCCAATCCTGCCCTCCGCCAGCTCCCACATTGTTTTGACCTTGTGGTTGAATATAGCCTCGAATTCTTCTATCATGAATGCTAGAAACCAAGATAAACGAATCACATGTAGTTGAAGGGGATTCGCCCTTGTGGAATCGTCGATGAGAGTCCCCACCCAGACGAGTCTACGCGTCGAAGAGCGCTATAGACAAGTCTGAATAAGGGCTATACAACCATCAAATTTAAACAGCTTCCTCAATTTTAATACTATCCTCGTCCACTCCATTGTAGCCTTTGTCGCTGACAACGGAGTCTTTGCCATCGGAATGGTCTATGGCAAAGACCTTTTTCCCGTCTGAATGTAAAATAGTGGTCTCAATAACAGAATCTTCTAGAGCCCTGTAATCCTTCTTAGTGGCAGAGCGGGGGGCTTTTTTAGATTGAGTCCCCCAACCACGGATGACTTTCTGAGTAGGCCTTCCAAGCTGCTATGCGTGGGCATCGTCCGTATCCGTCCCATCATCCCCACCAGAATGTGTTATATCACTCGCCAGCAAAGAAAGGCTTCCAGTAATATTGGCAGGGATATTGTCCTACTCGGAATGATCGCTCATAGGAGTCTTGCGCTTACAGCCGTTTGGAATTAGCTTGCCAGAGGATTTTGTCGTGCGTGTGACGGGAGACGACTTTGCTGGAGGAGAAATATCATTGGAGATAGGGATGCCTGAGGCGGCAGCCTCTTTACAGAGGGTGTGGATATAGATGTATTGAGGAAATTGAAATATCGATAAGGAGCGTAATTACTATTTCTAAGAATAGAAAGGTAGTGAATTTGATAGAAAGAAGAAAAAGAAGTCAAAGAGACTTATCGACTTCGTCATCACTCTTTTCAGCTCGGCTTTTACTTTAGACGAAGTTTTTTTTATAAGAGGCTTCTCCCAGTCTGAACAGTTGTTGGGCCTCACAACTTTTCATAGCCCTTCATCTCCTACAATCAAACTGATGACTCCTCTTCTCAAATTTCATCAACCGCGCCCTCGTCCACTATATGGACGCTTTTCGCAACACGGCCGACAAATCAAAGACACTAGGCTCGGGACGCCTTTGATGAGAGCATTCTCCAGGAATTTGTTCTTAGTAGCGGAGGGTCTTGGTGGTAACCTTTTTGTCGTTGGCTTTGACATTCGAAGCTGCAATATCGAGGCCCCGCTTATTCCCCTCGCTGGGGGGCTGGGACTCGCATGGGTGGAGTTTGCTTGGGCGTTCGCTTGGAGGGCCACGCCTCTTAATGCCCCAAGTAGTGTTGCAGAGTTTCAATCTGCTGTTGCGTGAACCCTGTATTCTGGAATGATTCACCATGTTGGAACTACTTGCCCTTGCCATGTCGTCGATGTTCTTTGGGCCAATGGGTCTATGATAGATGCCTTTTTCCGCCGAGATGTCTCGCGTCGAGCGGGTAGTCGGAAAAACCACTCCTTTAGAAAGTTAGAGCGATTGGCTGGGTTTGTACTCAGTCTCACCACCATGCTCGGTGACACGATTCAAATGATACACTTGTCTTTAGAATCACCTTCTCTCTTCTCCCATGCTTCCCTAATTGTGGTGCAGAAAAATTCCCAATCCAAAGCTTCGCCCCTCCGCATGCCATAGGGATCGCCGCTCCACATGTACCTGATAGAGATAAAATTGACCTTGCTTACCATCTCCGGCTGCAGCCACCACTCCATGGTCAATTTATCGAACAGCTGATTTGAAGTTCGACACGCGCCCAAGGGCATAGAGATCTCTAGTTTCTCCGGCTGGTTATGCATTGACACTAAAAGTGTCCCCGCTCTGGCACTAGTGGAGAGAGGCTCGTTCTTGATCGTTTTCGGTCTCTCTTCGTCAGAATCAGACATAAGGGAGATGACCGACGGCCTCCAGACACAACCAGGGGCCGTGGACACCATCTGGGCGGTGGTAAGTGATTGATCTCGTGTTGTAAGCGGAGACAGACGGTGTCTCTTCGTAGCCTTGTGTAGCAATGGAACATCAGAATCAGTGCTTGAGTCTGTTAACAACTTCTTATGAGTGCGTGTCTTCCTCCTCCTATGTGAAGTATCGTGATTAACTGTAGAATTTTAGGTTCGACTATGCTTTTCAGGTCTAGCAGGCTTCTTATGGCACTGTATACGATCATCAGGCACTTCTCTAGTCAACATATAGTGAGACCCCAGCCTTCCTGAACATGCGATTTGGGCGCGCAAACGCTTGCGCAATACCTTTTCAATAAGCTCAGGGTCACGATTTGTAGTGGTAGATCGTAATATCCATGAGCGTGATCATAATGATAAAAATTCATGGTGGAACTTATCTCGTGACGGACACACTTTCTCGTGGCTGGACTAGAAACGATGCGGCTGCTTTAGGCTCTGAGATTATTTGAAAAATCATGCTTTAGCTTGAGCCTCTGGCACCAGAATACCCGCATTCATACTCTAAGATGATTGTATAACACCGTCTGTCCCGCCCAGATGAGCTCCGCCGTTGATCTCATTTGCTGCATTTCTCTCTATTCTCATGCTTGTGGTAGGTATATCCCATCTTTATACCCTGAGCAAGAAGCTCTGATCTTGAAGTCAATTGTATGACTGCCTTGAAGCACTCAAGCACAAATTCCTGGTTGCCGTAGTTGAGCTGAGCCTGCGATCAAGCCGCTCGTCCGTCATTCTCGCTATCCACGTCCCACAAAGAACTTTGTGAGGGAAAGCTGTCAACGATGTAGGAGCGAAGCGGAGAGCCTCCGGAGATATTATAATAAATAAGATCAATATTATCGCAAGTCAATCAATTTCAGATACTAATCGTCCACACAGTCAATCTGTCCATGATCTTGTTCTGTAGGGCAGGGATAGCCTATTGTTCGGCTTTGATGTATAACCCAATATATTGCTTCACCTGAGCTTATGATGCGCTGGACCTGCTTGAAGAGATCGTTATGCTACATGATGTAGAAAAGGTGGTGTCTTGCTCGATATCTGCGAAGAATGACTAAGTTTTTTTGCCGATTATTCAGCTATTTGACAAGTCCGTGTAGGTTTTGATATGCGTTACGATTAGACAATTCAGAGGTCCTCGGACCCAGATATCCCCTCCGGTTGACGGCTTCGAGGAATTGAAGATTGTATGGCCATGGCAATTGCAGCTGCGAAACAGGAGTGTTAGCTACCAAGAGATATCTTTCATAGAAGGTCATCGTTGGTGATCTTCACGCATGTCAATCCATACTTCTTATGTTGCGCAGGCCACGGATCTGAGATTAGTCCATCTATATCCACATGATCCACAAGTAGTCGTGACATATGGTGCACAACCTTGCCTCGAAGAAGGTCGATAACGTCCGTGAAGTTGGAATCGTCAACATTAATAGGACCGAATATACTCAGTAGTCTGTCATAGCGCTCTTGGTCCCACCAATTTCCCTGTTCTTTAAGAACCCGGTACTTCTCCGAAGAGAGCTTCCAGCCCCATGATAGTATTCTTTTAGGTGCTCAAGTAGGTGTTGTTTGTAGGCTGCTGTAGCAAGGGCAACTGCATGCTTATCCTATCCAGTCTGGTGACTCACTGGCACTCCAACAAACATTATGGTGTGATATATTCGCAGCACTGTCTCCCTCAACTTGCTTCGTTTCTCCAGAATAAGAGGAACAACTCCGCACTCTTATGCACTGACATATCGAGATCACAATCGACAGTCATTATTCCAACGGAGCCTCAAGAGCAACATTGACACTGCTGCTGTCCAAGCGATCGACAACGGTAAATCAGACGGCTATTGCTGATATAGATATCGCATCTTTCTTCTAGATTCTCAACTTTATCGTATGGACATTGGTCAAAAATCAAGTGGTTAAATCCGCTCTAAAGTCCAAGTTTGTACACCAGGCAGGTCGGCAATGACACGCCCATGACTTAGAAGTAAGACTGCGGGCCGACCCTGTCAATCTCCCTAATAGCCCAGAGTTAAGGTCAACGTGACCAATGTACTGCAACAAACAAAGACGTTGAAGCCCATGTGTCCAGATTGCGAGCTCGAAGAAGCCGAAGAGAATGCGAAAGCCATGAAAGTAATTCCAGCAGACCAAGCCTCAATCACGGACTAGCTTGGCTAATAGCATGACCCTTGTCGTCAACAAGCCGTGATCGAGGATTGAACATCAATGCAGCCATATCTCGAATACACGTAGAGCTAGTTCTGATGATTTAGAGTGTCAAGGTGTTGGCCAACAATGCCGCTCTTTGGGCCTCGAACACTTTTCCTCCGGGTACGAATTTTTCGCTGTGAGAAATCCTTCAATTGCGCTTTCGGCCGTTCGAAATCAGCTTGCCAGAGGGATTCGTCGTGCGCTTGACGGGAGACGACTTTACTGGAGGAGATTGTCATTGGAGAAGGGGTTGCCTGAGACGGCAGCCTCTTTACGGATGGTTTGGACACGATAGGAGGTAGCCTTGATAGGCACATCACGGCCTGTATAACCCGTCAGCCAGCAAGTCCTTAATATGGTAGGACTGGCTTTTCGGCAGCGCAACGAAGTCGTGGACTTGGAAAGAAGATTAAGTATAAAGACGTACCAAAAATGGAGGCAGTATTTGTAGATCTCGCGTCCCAGCACGAAGAAATGCAATTAAATCTTCTTTAAAGTCAAGCAACGCCCTGCGAGGCATCCATCCTTTAATAACCATTACCAAGGCTTGGGGCTGGTTTGACACTGTTTTCAGGCGTCAATTTGACTGCAGGCGAACCTTGAACCATTTTGCTCTAGCCGAGCTGAAGCAGAAGTCAACGATCTGTGGACAGTCAAATAAAGGAGAGGAGATTATAAGGAAAGATGGTGGTATGGAAGAATTGGTTTGAAATGCGTAGGAGAGGGAATTTACCTCCTTGAGCTGTACCTTACCCCCTTAGCTTCTCCTTCGCATTATGGACGCCAAATCCGATACAGAATCCACCTGGCTCTTGTCTCAGTAGCCGGCCTCAAAAGTAGAAGATGCGCTGGAACTTAATTCATTTCCATAGGGAGCGGTTTTAGGGGACTTTGCTCCCTCTAGGCATCAACCCTATGCTATGCGGTTGCTAGGTGTTAATGGTCGGGGGGTCAACGAACCTTTCTTTGCTCAAAGAAGTAGTCTCTGGTCACCATGTAATTATTAATTCGACGCGTAAATCCGTAACCAGCATGTATTTGGAATTGCTTCCCCCTCACTTATAATTCACTTAAAAGGGATACTTACGGCCGTAAGAAGAGGACTCAGGACTGGCGGGGAGTAACCATCACTTGATTCTAATGTGAGTCAACAAACTTTTTACAATTTGCATTATAATCAATTATACTGTAGCCGTTTCTGCAGAATGAAATTCAGACACTCATTTTCCTTCCTGTCATGAGATGTACAACAGTCTGATTTAGAAGATATCATATTGCCGTCGCGGGTCTGCTTATACACTCGTGTCGGACATACTAATGGTGTTGCATCTGATAGGCTCAAGTGAGCAGGTTGAAGAGATCGGGCTTGGCGCAGCCTTCTCAGACCGCATCAACATCGGCGACCATCAATTGACACCGAACAAGCGTCTACGGAAAAGAAAGAGGCCCCAATGGCAGGATGATGTTACACCATCTTTGGATGCTGAGGTTACAACGCGTGCGACTGAAGTGCCTCTGAGCCACATCCGCCCTCCGCCTCTAGCATTTCCAAAGTCCGCGTACTCCGGATTCTTGCCGTCCATAGCCCCTTCTACAGAGACAAGTGTGTTGCATGAAATCTTGGTGAGTCAAAACGTGTCTTCCACGAGCTCATTAGGCTGGCTAACAACTTGGAAATCAGGCCGATGAACGTAGGCAGAGTAGTGCCGCATCTGAGGATGGCGAGTCTTTTTCCGAGGCCATACTGGACGGGTTTTCCATCTATCGAGCCCATCAGACGCGAAGTCAGAACAAGCACAAGAGGCCAGTGGAATCTTCACAGGCAAATGAGCTCGTCTCTCTACATGAGATTAATGAAAGGAACGTTGGGGTGTTCTGCTTCGATGGGGTGATAATCGACGGGCGAAGCAAAAATTATGTCCAAAACGTCCCCTTTAAAACACTGGCGATCGGAGGCTATAAAGAACTGGACCGACCAATTGTGGGCGACGAAGTCTGGATACAGTCCTTTCAGGGCCAGAAGGCAGGCATATGGTACCGTCTAAGGACACCAGCGCCCGAGTATCAGAGGTTTCATGAACCGTTTCTGTGGATGGCTGACTTGGCCAAACATGTCGTGGATTACCTTCACATACATTGGCAGGTTACGCTCAAACACTTCCGTGAGCTATTTCGCACATGGGTGCACCGTCAATATGCAAGTAATGCACAGGCCTGCAAGTGGCTAAACTGCGGTGGTAAGGACTTTCGCCGCATTGTCGCTACGCACGCGAACTTCCTGTATTGCCAGGCTAGCCAGGTGGATAATAAGCTTGAGGATCACCCCGTTTGGAAAGAAATCCATCCACGGTTTTTGGATGCTATTAAAGAGCAGGTTGAGCAGGGAACTACTTCGGATATGTACACCCTTTCAACAAGAGGTTCTAAAGTCTCATCTAGACGCAAGACGACTGTCACTCCGTACGTATTCGATTGTTTCAAAAATCTGACCTGGGGAAAGTTCCTCTACTGTGAAACGCCGTCTGTCGGCATTGATAATCAACCTTGCAGTCCGAATGATAGCGCATCCAATGGTCTATCCAAAGTCCACGTCGATGCCCAGGTTAATTGCCCTAGGGACACCAAGTTAGAAACTATTCACAAAGGCGACGTGGTGGCCTTACCTCGAGACAAGGAGTCTGTGTGGAATACTATTGACGCACACTGGTACGGTTTTGTGTACGGAATTAAGAATACTAGCAAAGGCCCTACACTAGAGCTGCTTTGGCTCTATCGTCCGTCTGACACTGAGTGTAGGAGGATGCAATACCCATTCGCTAACGAACTTTTCTTGAGTGACCATTGCAATTGTGGCGATCCTCCAATCTCGGTTGATGAAGTCACCCATAAATCACGGGTCGCATTCTTTGGCACACCGGACTCTAAAGATGTTGACTTCTTTGTCCGCCAAAGATACATTCAAGGCGACGGAGCCTGGGAGTCATTGAAAAACTCGGACTTCCGTTGCAAATGCCACAAGAAGAAAGAGTTCACTAAGTACCTGGCGGGTGATACATTGCTGGTTAGGATTCGGGGAACACTCGAACCTGTGGCTTTCATTAAGCAAGACGATGGTGACTTACATGGGAAAATAAGGGTAAGGCGCTTGCTCCGAAAGAGAGGTTATGGTCATGTGGATGCAGAGCCCAATGAGCTTGTTCTCTCAAATGAATTTCAGTCCATTAACCCCGCTGATATTCACCGCAAATGCCACGTACGGTTATATACGGAAGAAGATCAAGCCAGCGGTAATATTCCTGTGCCGTACTGTCGCAGAGGTACGGCGGATCACTTCTACATAATCCTGGAGGATCTGGACGACAGTGAACTAGGTCCAAAGCCTGTTACCACGACATCCCTCAGGCTGATCAACCAAGGTTGGGATCCCTTAGATACGTCATCTCGGCCTCCAATGCGAGGACTTGACTTATATTGTGGAGGGGGAAGTTTTGGCCGTGGATTGGAGGAGGGAGGGGCTGTGTTAAATCAATGGGCAGTCGACTGGTGCAGTGAGGCCATTCATACTTACAAAGCAAATGCGGTCGATCAGGATGCACTTAAACTGTTCCGTGGTTCTGTCAATGACTATCTCAGCCGAGCGCTGCAAGGCAAAGGAAGGGGCATCGTTGCACAGCTTGGCGAGGTCGAGTTCATATCCGCTGGAAGTCCTTGTCCAGGCTTCTCAAACTCCAATCCTAATAAGGCAAATGACAAAGGACTCTTTGATGCCTCTATGGTTGCTTCTGTGGTTTCCTTCGTGGACTTTTACAGACCCAGGTACGCCTTAATGGAGAATGTCAAGGGCATGGCTAGTGGTCAAGATACCAATAATGTCCTTGCACAAGTGATATGTGCTCTACTTGGTATGGGTTATCAGGTTCGGACGTTCGGATTAGACGCATGGAACTTTGGGAGCCCTCAAAGTCGGAGCCGAATTTTCATATCAATTGCCGCGCCTGGGACGGAGCCTATGCCAGAGCCTGCACATACTCACTCGCATCCTGAGACTATAACAAGTGCCAGCCTAGGCAAAACACCCAACGGACTGTACAGCGGTTCCAGATATACCAGCCTAACGCCGTTTAGCTATATCTCCGCTGCAGAGGCAACAAAGGACCTACCTGAGACTGATGGCCGTATATCCTGCATCCCCTATCCAGACCATCGGATGTCTTTCGCTCTGTCCACGCTCCATCGTGTTTGCATTGCCAGTATACCGAGGTTTCCGGGCGGGGGTTCCTTTATCTCAGCATTTGCCAAGGGCTACATGCCTCAAGCGCAGGTTGATGATTTCCAATGGGACAACCCTATCCGGGCAGGCAAACGCTCCGCATCTTGGAAACGGGTCAGAGGAGGTGGATTGATTCCCACAGTAATGACGCACCCCCGGCCTTGGGATGGGCTAGGCCCGGGTTGTTTGCATTGGGATCAGCATAGGGTTTTGACTATTATGGAAGTCCGTCGCGCTCAAGGATTCCCCGATCACGAAGTGCTGATCGGTTCACCGAGTGAGCAGTGGAAGATCATTGGGAACAGCGTTGATAGGTCAGTTGCTCTTGCTCTAGGCTTGTCACTGCGGACTGCCTGGCTTGTCAATGCTGCAAAAGAGACAGTCAACGCCAGACACGAGAACATGACAACTAGAGCCATAGACGAGCCACTCTTAGATCAGTCGACAAAGAGCCCCCGATCAGGTACTATCGAAGCTGAAGCCGTTAGCAGTCTTTGGCAATCGGCGGATACGCTGCACAGCTCAAGGTTTTCTATTATAACTTCACGAGCTACAAGTATTGCAGCATCAAATTCAGCAGGGGGGATGTCAACTGAGGAATCGATCGTTGAAGAAACAATATCCAAAAGTTATCACCAATCGTCCTTTCAAAGCAGCCGAGAAGCTTCTCACCAGAGGCCCCTCAGCCACGAGTCTCATCCGACTTTGCAGCCATCTAAAGTCTCTATTCGCGAGACTACGACCTCCAAGGTCTCAATCACATATTACAATCCATCTTGAAAAGTCTCGTACCGGTTTATGGTACATCATACCATTTTCGGAGGGTGCTGGACATCCGTGTCTTCTTGCAAAAGCAGTAGAACACGCGACTTCACGCGTTGGATCAAAGCCAAATACGTTACGTTAATAGACCATGCTCATGCACTTATTGTAGGAGCGATGACTTGAGCGCATTGCCAGAGGCAGCTTATTCCTGTGTTAAAATTTGGGAACATCTTGATACCCTGCCGCAGAGAGCTTGCAGCCACTCGGCCTTGACATCTCTAGAAAATAGCGTCGATAGTGTTTGTGACACGCTAAGAATGTCCAGACAGATACCATAACCACATTCGCTGCAATCTCAACGGCCAGACACCTATTGCTGACACCAGACGCTCCATTTCACTGTTCTCGCACGCGAAGACTTCCCACACGCAAGCCCCTTCTCTCTCACCGAATCATCCTTATTTCGTCTCCCCAATCCATTCCTATCAAGTCCTTTTCCCTCCCAAGCATAACCCTTAACCAATCTCAATGTCTATCATTTTATTCGCCCTACATAACAACCTCTCCCACTTTCCCCATTCCTTCCCAATCATTTCCCAACGCGATGGTATATGATGGCCTGAGGAATATTCAAAACGAGGAATGTACTATATTGCTGTTGTACCCGTTTCGGATTGGGTGAGGGCTGCTTATGAGTGGTTGTCCGCAAGGCTCTGCATAAGCGTGGGCGCTTGCATACCACGCTGCGTTTGAGGCTGGCTTTTGACCATATATTGTGATACTAAAGTCTTCGAGGTTGTTGCTCAAGTACTTCTTTTTTTTCTCTCTTCATGGTTCTGAGCTCTTGCCTGCGACTTCAGAAATATCCTTTGCGTGAGCAATTTTTGTTGTATACCAATCCTGCTTTGAATACCCACAACATCTGCTCTGCAAGGCCAGTTTTATAAGCTTTGAATTAGTAGGCTTGTGAATTGCTACTATCATTATCAGCGTAGAGCTGGTTGTCCCTTGTGTTATCCACTTAGGAGCTACTATTGTACCCTCAAACGTCCTGTCCCCAACAATGGCACCCAAATCCAAAGCCTTACCATTATGGGATCCCTACGAAACCTTTGATGTCTTCCCCAACACCAGAAACTTTCAATGTTTGGACCCGCGCTGCTGGGAGTCTGTCGACCGGAAAGACACCAGAAAAGCCTGTGCTCGCCTTGATGAGATGGCGCTGGAGGATCCATTGGTGCTGAAAGATCCATCGGGAAGTGGTGAGGAATTTTTGGCGGGGCTAGCGGTGCTTTGCTTCTGTTCGAGACACCGTGAGGACCCTATGCATGAGGACGAGATCATGGGGAAAGTTTCCGAGTGGTTTGGTAGAATTGAGGATGTCTTGGAGGAACGTGACGAGGACACCGAAGAGGAGATGGACGAATCTGACGAAGACACCGAAGAGGATGTGGAGGGACATGATGAAGAGACTGAAGAGGAGTCAGAGGGATGTGATGAAGAACTTCAAGAGGAGATAGAGGAGTGTGACAAAGACACTGAAGAGGGGATGGATGAACGTGACGAAGACACTGAAGAGGAAATAGAGGAAAATGACGAAGTGACTGAAGAAGACATAGAGGAACATGACGAAGTGACTGAAGAGGAGATGGAAGTTAGAGGCTCAAAGAAAGCGAAGAAGAAGGCGAAGCAGGAGGAAGAGAATGAGGTAATTCGGCTGTTAGATGAGGTGAATGGGCTTAATGAGCAATTGCTGCAGCAGACAGTTGATGAGAAAGGGATGCTTGAAAAACAATTTGCAGCTGACGAGCAGCGCTCCACAAAGAAGCAGACGACGATGTCAAAGGAGATAATTCAGCTACAGAAGCAAGTTAGCGAAGCGGAGGATGCTAAGAAGGATGTGGAGTTGGCGAAAACGGCGCATGCTAGAGAGAAGGAACGGCTGGAGAGAGAGCTGGATAGGATTGAAAAGATTGCTGCGTGTAGCAGGGAGGTTAAAATCAAGGAGGCCAATGAGCTGAAGATACAGCTCCAGGATAGTAGCGCACAAGTTGAAGAGGCAGCCAGGCACATTGATGAACTGAAGGGTCAGCTAGAAGAGAGTAATGCGCGCATAGGAAGCATGAAACGAGAGACATCAGAGGATATCAGAGAGCTCAAAGGCCAGCTCGACAAAGAACGAGAAATCACCATGGTGCTCGATGAGCTTACGAGTCAGCTAAAGAAGAGCAACACCCGTCTGGAGGAGAGCAACATCAGTTTAGAGGAGAGCAACACCTGTTTAGATGAAAACAACAGCTGTTTAACGGAGAGCAACACCCGTTTGGAGGAAATTAACGCCAATCTGGAGGAGAGCAACATCCGTTTAGGCACCCGCCTGGATGAGAGCAACACCCGTCTGGAGGAGAGCAAGTCCCACCACGAAGTTATGGAACGTCAGACGACTGTGGAGATCAACAAGCTGAGGGATCAGCTCGACGAAAACAACACCAACCTCGGAGATATGAAACAAGGGTCGATTAAAGAGGCCAGCGAGTTGAAGGATCAGTTGACACGCTGCAAAGATATAATTGCAGAGCTAAAGGCAGCGGAGTCTGCGAACATAGCGCAGTGCGAAGCGGACAAGTCCAATAACTTCCGCGAAGACTGCCAGACAGAGAATGCTTGTGATATTGCTGGGTCACAACAATCCATTGACAGTGACGACGCGGTCGAAGAATCGATGGCTGCAAGCTCTCACGAGAAGAACCAATCGACTGAAGAAGTTCATGGTCTAAAGGAAAAACTGTGTGATGGCAAGGCCGCCAGCACGATGCCGACTTCTGTACTCCATACGGAGTTTCAGAACTTGAGAATGTGGACGCAGTTTTCCATTTGCGGCTTGTACGTTGAGCTCCTGTTTAAGCAAAGGAAGGTCGAGCAGGCGGGAACCGCGAATCCTGCGCTCTTGGATGAAGTCCTGAGGCTGAGAGAGCAGGCCAGAGACGTTGATAGGCGATTGGCTAGTCAAATTGTAGGTCTTTCCTTGGTGAGCCTCCGCATATTTCAAGGTTGCTGACCAATCTTAGGAGAAGATTTCCGTGTTGAAGCCTCGTTTGTCAAGCAGGGCGTTAATTCGGTTTGTAGGTCTTATCCTCCTCGTGCTGTCGGTGTTTGAAGGTTGCTAACCTGAATGATAAAAGGATAATAGCTCCGTTAGAGCATCAGAATGTCAACTAGAGCGGTTGGGCTGCAACGGCGACGCAGTTTCTGAAGATTGCTGTGACGAGCAGATTTAACATCTCTGGGAACGATGTGTGGCCCATGTTTTCGAACACTGGTGGTGCGAGCGTTGTTGATGTTAGACTAGCGCCAGAACCTTTGTAAAGATAGCTATGGAATATGTATTAGTAACTGTTCATCGTTGTGTGAACGGATCGTGTGTATATCTGACATGATCCCGGTCACTGCATCAGAGCCACAAGTTGCGCTGAACCTGTGAATCAAATGCTCGAAGAGGCCCACTGTTGCGTTATGTGACTTCAGCTTCTCGGTGAGGACCAGAGTCCTGTAGGATTTCCTTTTATCGAGACTATGTATATTCGTAACTGCGATATGTGTACCCAACTAAATTCCAGCTCCATTGTATACCTAGCCACAGTTCAGCATTTCGTCCTTTCATCTTGTATAAGTATGGGTACTTGGACGTTCTTTGCAAGAGCTGCCCTGATTCTCGTCCGCATTCAAATAGCAAGTGGCTCCAAGATAGTTTCGATTTGGCTTAGAAAAAGCGACAGCAATTTCTGTGTACTGGAACCCAATCCCCTCAAGAAATGCCTCTACTTATGTCAATTTGAGGAAGTTATGAGGATACACTTCAGTACAGCGCTGTCGGTCATTTCTATTATCTTCGTATCGCTGGCGTTGAGGTCCCTAGCAATGCGGGCAGAAGGAAAACCGGAAAGTGTGGATTCTCGGTGTAAAGGAGCATGTAGGTTTCGCTGACAAAGGATTTGGTTATTTCTGGGAGCCGAGCTGGTGTAGGAGGGTTTATCAATCGCGGTTCTGGCCAAGCAATGACTGCTGAAGCTCGAGCGTTAGCAGACATTTGCCCTTAGAAAAGTTGCACAATTTTTGTTCCGTTCGTTGCTACCTTATAGTATTTGGTCAGCATAAATCGTTCAAATGCTGGAAACCTTTCTCCTTCTTGAACCACTAACTTTGTCAATTAGAGACGCCGAGCAAGGATGCCTCGAAGAACGCTGCAAATGCGGCAAGAACTTCTTCGCTCTGCTTGGAGATGTCTGTAGCAAGTTTGCAGGTCGAGCAAAACGCCGTGTTTGGTTGAGGATTGTTCGACTTCGCATTTGAAATTGAGCAATCATCGTGACAAAAATCGCTCTCGGTATGCTCAGGAGAGAGTCATCCACTCGTAGCTGTAGTCTTCACATCATGTAATAGCATCTTTGACGTTCTGAGTGTCTCCGATGATGGAGTGATAAATTCTGTAAATATTGCACTTGGGAAGACAACGGAATAGCATATCCCTCCCGTTCCGCTGCACCTGTCTAGCAGGCCATCTCGGTCGTCTCTGATGGATTGTCCTGTGAGTGTGGTGTTTTAGGCAAGCTGCCGGTCAAAAGCTGATTAACCGTATAAGGAAGTCCTCCTCGACAGCACCCCTGTAGACAATCGGGTGACAGGCTGGGCACGAGCACAAGCTGTCTCAACAGACACTCTGTCGCCGAAGCACTGAGCACTGTAATTTTTTGGTAGCCTGAGCAGAGGCAGATATCCACAAGTCCATGGATAATATGTATACATGTCTCTAATCTCATTGGTTGCCCCTTTGTTACATAATCTCGTCACGAGGCTGATGAAGTACCAAGTACGAGCTAAGTACATAGTGCCTGTTATTCCAGTCGAGCCTCTTAGCGTGTACTCCTCATCCTTCTCCTGTTCGAGGGACTCTTGCGTTGCAGGGCGACGATCAGCATTTCAAGGCCATGACAGTGGCTTATTATAGTCAACCAGGCGACCAAAGGTCTGGCTTCAACGTGCAAGTATCAGTAACGTGAAGTAGCAATACGAAGCTAATTGAACACACAGTCAAGTTCTCTGTGACCAGACCACATGTACACGATATGGATGCACGGTCCTTCGCAGAGGCGAGAGGCGGTGAAGCAATCGCCTGAAGTTGCCTTGAGTTGCGTTACAGCTAGATTCCACGAAAACAGTATTCCGCGTTTCTTCGCATCAACCGAGCGCCAGCAGCGAGTCAAGTCCCTTGACAAGAAGAACAAATAGGGAGCTGAGGTTGCCCAGCATGGCTCAAGAGGACTATAGCAGAAGTATAATGTAGGGAAATCCCCCTTACGCTCGTCACGAGGGATGAGGAATTTGGCTTGAGTTCTTGAAATTCTGAACGGCTTATACGCTGCTAGAATGTGCAAGATGTGATGTTTGACAACCAAGACTCAATCAACTTTGAAGAGGATTGGTAGTACGGCAAATCTAAGTGGTGCTCAGTTCCACAGGTACAAGACGTGGGTCTTTCTCCCCTGAACAGTCTCAATGCATCCAAATTCAGCTTACAATACGGAGATTGAGACAGAATGCATCAGACACACGAACAACCAGATACGTTGCTGTCCGGAGAGGAGATCCATATGCATAAAGAAGGACCGTACGGTTCAGGCTTATCGCTAGCACATCGGAAGTTAGGGATACTCTGAATGTCTTAGGCTCGTCGACTCAAAAGTACGATTCATATATGCGCTGTGCTAGCACTTCGTTATGGTGTCTCGGTCAGCTTAATATCACAAATGAAGCAATAGCAGGGGTTGATATGGTTCCCTGCCATCATCGCCATCCTCATCTTGGTCCTCGAGCGTGACAATTTTCTTCCACAAGCATGCGGAGTCCCTTGCAAACTCAGAGGCTGCCTAGCCTGATCCCAACCGCAACCGCGACCGCCACCGGGGGAGATCCCGAGCATCATTAGTTGGATGCAAGTCATCCTTGAATGCAATATCCACCGTGGGAGCATGAGACCGGTTCTGTTTTGTACATCGCTGTGCCGGAGTCGTTTCCACTGTGCTGCGATCATGGCAGTCAAATGCATGTCCCTGGTCCGAGTCAAGAAAAGTGCTCAGCCTACTTGACTATCGCGTGGGAAGCATCAGAGATTCCTCTCTATACTTTTTACCGTTGCATGTACCCTTTGGACGGTGTTTTGCGATGCCAACGTGGACAAGGGGCTATTGAATAGGAAGTTACCTTACGTTTAGAGTTTTGGGAAAAGAGACCAACGTCCATACCTTACGTTCCTCATTGCAAGCATACCTACTAGATTCGAAGCGACAGATCGTCCCCCAGGGGTCTCCCTCAGTTTCGACTGCTGTGGGTACGTTCCTGAGCTGTTGAGCTGTTGAGCTGTCGAGCTGTCCTTGTTGATACGTAAAGGATCGGCCGTCGTTCAATAGAAGCGTCGGCCTGCCGAGACTCTAGGCGCCGCTCCAATAGAGTTCAGGATATGTTAATATCAACGTCAAACCTCCACCTGATTGACACGATGTGGTGACTCATCTGCTGAAAAAGGGTGTGAGAGGAAATCGCCAGGGCCGAATGAGCAATCAGATGGGTAGCGGAGCTGCGTATGGCTCAAAGCCTCAGCCTCAGAACGCTGTGTCTAAGAATTGACAAGTATGCCACCACGTTGTGAGAGAGAATGTAATGATAGAATCGGTTCGCCTGACGTGGTAGCGATGAATGTGATCTAGACTTAACCTGGGGACTATCTTTCTCTAAAAGCGGTCCATGAACGATATTTTGGTTAAGACTTGTGGAATTTGCAAAGTCGAAACAGAGTTCCATGTCACCTTCCCGGTCAAACTATATACACAACGCTTTCCAATACCGACTCGTAGACTAACCCTATTGATTTTCTCGCTACAACCCACTACATCCATAAACACAATTTCCCGCTTGCTGTCCCTGCAGCAACCCACTGCTCAGAGGGATGGAACTGCGCGACGGCCGGAACAGCAGTGATACCATCACCGCCTAGCTGAGCCAATGGCTCCCCTTTAGCGTTATAGATATCCACAAAGCGATTCATATTACCAATACAGAAACGATGAACTGAATTTGGAGGATGAAGCTGCCATTGGGCCCGTAAACTGCCTGAAGTTAGCTTGCTATACAATGGGAAATTTCTATCAAACTCACATAGTAACCCATCTTCCCGTCTGGTTATTGTGCCTCACAATAGCCGACGGCTCCATTTCCTTCTCGGATATCTTTCGCCCAGCATTCCAACTCCCCATTCCTTCAAATGTATATATCTTTACGGTATCATCATAGCTCGCCGTTGCGACCTGTCCTGCCGAATTGAAAGCCGCATGGCTAACACTGAGTCTGCTTTCATGCTCTCCAATCAGAGCAGGCAGCTGCCTTCCAACCTTGCCGCCGAGTTTCCGCAAATCCCAGATGCGGAGATAGCGATCTAGCGACGCTGTGGCTATGAAGTGAGGGTTTCCTGGGTGTAACGAGAAACCGCCAATCTTCTTTTCTGAAAGCTCAAAGATATCTGTGGTGTGGGGAGCGCGTGTATCTGTTCTGCCAACGTGGCCATCTAGACGGGAGAAGTAGAGCATATGGGGAGCGCTAGGGTCCACTTCGACTCCCGAGAGGGGCTCGTCCAGGGATGTGTCTGTGGGAGCGTAGATCTCTGTTGATTGGGATTTGGTGAGGTCAAGAAGACGAAGAGAAGAGTCGTAGGAGGATGTATAGAGATGGGAGGGATTTGCAGGAGAGAATTGGAATGAGGAGATTGTACGCGTGTGGCAGTGGAACGAGGTTATTGCTGGGTCTTCGTGGTCTTCGTCATCCTCGTCCTCCTCTTCTTCCTCTTTCTTCACGCCACTTTCCTTCTTAATTGCGCCCGCCCTTTGAGAAGCGTCAAATATCCCAAGATTGCCCATTTTGTCACCAGCAAAAATAAGAGGTTTGTCCTTCGTAGGATGGAAGCCCAGGGAATAGATTCGCTCTGGTGTAATCTTAATACGGTTTGGCTCAAAGCCATCGTACAGCTCGAGACCACTCATCTGCTCTCTCAGAGCCCGCAATTCCTTATCGGTAGTCCGCTTGACTTCGGTCTCCCCAAAGGTTCGCTCGTAGGGTTTGGCTCCTCGGGAGACGATGTCGACGAGGAAGTTCTCACTTTTGTCCCAATCTTTTCCTGCGACTACCACGTCACTCAAATCCAATGGTCCCGACTGTCGCTGTCTCTTCACACGCGCAGCTTCTTGTACAGCAAAATGCTCTTCCTCAGCTTTCCGCTTCGCAACCTCGCTATCCGCGGTCAGTCCTTGTAGTCGCGATGACGTTCTTCTAGGGCCGACATCCTCTTTAACTCTCTTGACCGGGGCCTTCTTTTTATGTGTACTAGAACTTTTAGGTCCAGGTTTGGGCTTTTGAGGTCCTAGACCGGCTTGTCCAGCGTCGAGAGCGAGTTGTTTAAGGAGTTTGTCTCTTTGGGCGATATTTTCCTGCCTTTGGCGCTCGTATTCACTAAGCTCTGGTGCCATGGCTCCAATTGAAAATCACAAAATCATGCGAAGTGCAGACATGTAATTGATATTCAGATCCGGCACGTCATAAAATCGCGTCGATGACCGTCAATTAAGCAGTTCGCGTTCGCGCTAGCAAGCTTGCGCCTGGGTAGGGTTATAACCCTAAATGATCCGGATATGCCTGCAAAAACAGCACCTTGAGCTTCCAGATTTGACCCAGACCTGGTCATGTCACTGCAAAGAGCTCTGGGCGCACCAGCAGTGGTGCAGTATGCCTCTCTATCAAGCAGTCTATTTCCATTCCTGTATTGTACTCGAACACTGCTCCAGCAAACTCATCGAACTGGCTCTTCTAAAGGGGGCAGAGCCAGCCCACCTTCTCGACAATTTACCTGTCTACAAAAAACGCATGCCCAAGCTTACAAAATACGACGAGACCATAACGTTCCCTTCGAAGGAGACCCCTACACCCAGCCTGATGTCTCCTTCGAAGAACCCGATCCCCAGTCCTCCAAACGGTCCACAATAACCAAAACCGAAAAAGCCGTCTTCGACCGCATTTTCAAAGACCTCTCTCAAACCCCACCGTCACCACTCTCCTCACAACAAGGCGCGGAAATAGAAGACATCGACGCAGAAGCAGAAGCCTCACCCGAAGTTGACAATCTAGAACGGTCATTCAACCTCAATGAAGACCTCAACGCCATCTTCGATGCCGCCATCCGCGAGCTCCGTCTCCGGGAAGAAGCCGCCACACTCGCATCCACCCACAAACAACACCCTCAATACGACTACCTATCCCAAGAACGCGCCATCGATTCTGTCATCGCTACGGACGCCGGTTGGCGCACCTTTAAGCGCCCTCTTCGCATGAGCATGGGTAGCTCCATCACCCTCAGTTCGGGGATAGTAACGAAGAGTACCCAGCTCCGCTTAGCAAAAGCGGCAGAAACGCATAGAAATGTTGTGTCTCGGTTGTTGGAACGAGCGAGCACAGAAGTAGAGATTTGGGGAGTGTTGGAGCGGGAGGTGTTTAGTGTGGTGAGCGAGTTGAATGAGAAGATTGAGGAGGATAAAAGGGCGAGGAGGAAGGAGATGGAGGTCGAGGAGGCGAAGGAAAGGAGTAAGAAGATGTTGGGGGAAGGGGAGGGGGAGGAGTTAGGGAAGCATTTAGTGAAGAAGAAGAGGGAGAGTAAGGTTAAAAAGGAGGAAATTATTGAGAGGGAGGTTTCTATGGCGTTGGCTACGAATGAGTTGTTTTATATTTTGCAGGAGAGTTATGCGGAGTACCTCCTTCGCGCGCTGAGACTGCTGCGAAGCCATCACCCTACGTCGAATTACGCCCTGTACCTCCTCCCGACGATCAAACGTCTCGGTCCGATATCTTATGTCCTCGGCACATCCCCAGGGCTATACAATGAACTGCTCTTCCTGAAGTGGACGGAGTATTCCGACGTTCACGGCATGGCGGACCTATTGCAGGAGATGATGGACAAGGGCATCGAAACGAACTCAGTTACGATGGTTTTGCTTGCGAGATTGAGGCGGCTAAGACGGTACGGGAGAATTGGAAAGATGGGACCGGTGGTGCAGCATTTTTGGCATATGAGGGGTACGCTAGAGGGATATAGGAGGATTGTGGGGCTCGAGGCGCGGGCCAAAGAGGAAGAATTCCAGAGGGAAGAGAGAGAGAGTATGACAGCGAGGAGGGAGAACCTGGCGGAGATCGAGTAAATCGTTGACCGAGAGGGTCTTTCCAATTGCAAAGCAATTGCAGAGAGAGGATTGGGTCCATGCGCTGGTGGCTCGGTCTTGCTCTGTAAATATACCAATTCGAGCTAGTGCCTTTCCAGACCATTAAAAGAGGCCTCACAATGTAGCCTGATCTGGCTTATTGTCGGGACCGGCTTGCATAGGTATACGTCAGACGTCATTTTCAGATTATAAACAACCTTTGTAGAACGATAGCGCCGGAGAACCAGTGAGATCTCTTGGATCGCGATATATCGTCGGTACAAGACCCGCGATCGACATGTGTAATGACTGTAGGAGCAATGTCTTCTTTTGGCAAAGCTCCTTCTCGCGAATGGCTTCTGGCAAGAAGGATCGCCTCAATGCCGCCTAATTAGAGACATCGGGGCCATGAACCAATGAGGCTGGTTCCGAGGCTCGGGTGTGTACTACTCCTTCCTGGGACAAACAGTCCCTCCACAGAGTCCACTAGACCTCCATCAGAGCAGGAACGTGCGCGTATCATCCTCTTTCAGCCATGCTAAACCTACATCGACGGTAGTCGTTCCACTACACAGAATTCTTGCCTATTTCCACGGTGTGGGAAAATAGGCTAAGGACCAGGTCTTCGCGACTCATGGTATCTCATGAACTTCTAATCAAGTTCCTTTGACACACAGCCATGAATACCTTTTTAAGCGGCTAATGGCGATGATCGAATCTCAGAACCCGAGCCACGGTAATGTTGCCTGATTGTAGGTAGGACACAACATCCATGCCCCTCTGGCCTTGTTCCAACCTTATATGTCTATATTCTGACACCTTTACTCCTCATTCCGTCTATCAAACCGCCAGCCTGTATGCCAGCCCAGGCGCCTACACCTCCTACAAAGCTCTTTAATTTTTCCCCCTCTTCTAGCCGCCTTGCCAAGAACTCCTCTGTTTCCACGAAATTCTTGGATGTATCTGTTGTCATGAATAACTCGGCACTAGCATATATAACAGCGAGGCCTGCTCGATTGGTATACCAGACTGAGGTGACATCGGTGCTGCCGGCGAGGAACAAAATTTCGTCAGAGAGCAGGGCAAGTTCACGTAGGGAGGTTGGGAGGTGGGTAGGTGTGGCCAGCAATGCTAATGCTTCTTGCCACCGATGGATGATGGCTTTGTTAGCGTGTAAGCGACGTAGTATGATGGTGTTGATGTTGGTAGGAATCGTGATGGGGTCATGCGTAGCCGGCGTTACGTCTTTCGCTAAAGCAAGGCGCTGAGTTACCAGGTGGTAGTTCACGATTGAAAAGGGGCCAGTGGGAAAGAGGTTGGTGGATATGTCTAGGTAGCCTGCATCCCGTGCGCCTTGGGTTAGAGCTGTAGTAGTGAAGCCATGAGTAGGAACGTGGGAGAGGGCAGCGGAGAGGATGCGGTCTTCAGTGGGGCTTAAAGGTGGGGGCCGGTCGTGCTCGTAAGAGTGATAGAAGCGGCCACATGAGAGGCCACAGGACGGGACGAACTTTGAGCAGCTGAGGTATAATAAGCGTGATGGCCGCTTACAGGTTGCCTGCAGTAGCCTGAATGTGGACATGTTTGCGCGAGATGTATGTGTATGTCATGTAGTGGGTGGTGTCGTGTGTGTGTTTTTGCGTAGGTGCATGAATAGCTTGACGATTGTGCCAGATTCAATCGGTTGGAAGCTGGAAAAGCTTGGGGGTCAAAAGAGTAAAGGTCCTGCCAAGGCCGTGAACCTAAATTGGTGTGGGACCAATCCCACTCTCTTCCTCTTTCGCGGCGTGATATTGCACCTGGTTAGGAGAAGAGTCCTTTAATGTACCCTTACAGATCATACTCAGACTATACCATACACTGGCCTACTTTGCGGGGACCGCCGCGTCTAGGCGTAGGATGTCCGAGCTGCATGAACCCGGTGAACCTTAGCGAAGTCTTACTGCATGTGCTACAGTCCTAGATACAGTAATTGTCGAAGAGCGGGAAGGCCCTTGAAGCAGGGGATTGGCTGGAGGCTCTTCTGACGGCTGGTTTAGAGCAATCTGCATTCCTTCGTACAGAGAGAGAACCTTTACACCTACTGCATTGCCCGTTGCAGTAATCCTTGACCGCCTCCTTATGCTTGAGGCCCAGGTAATCTTCGGCCTCGTTTTAATCCCGTCACTGGTTACTGTGTCAGACTAAGGTGCTTCGTATGATGGAAAGTGCGAGCCGTCGATGGCTGATTGGTCCATAGGAGTTAGGAAAGTCCCACACAGTGTTATTCCAAGGATTAATAAGCGTCAATGATAGTGCCCTCTGCTAGCATCCACGTACTGGCAATAGTAGACGGGCAATGAACGCCACCGGACGGTAGTATAGCTCGGTTGGTAGTGAAGTTAAGCCACACGCACTGACATCCGCTGAAAATGTGGAGCGTCAAGTGTTCAATAGCCTGAAAGAGTACTAGGCTACGAGTGTTTTGAGTGGCAGTCAGATAGGCTGAGCTTGTATGTAATGACATCCTCCATTAGACCAGGAATAGGGAAAGCCGGAGGGAAGGGCGATCAGAGCACGTGCTGCTGAGGGATGCCGTGCCTTCACTGTGCAGAGCCGCTACCCCCAAACCCCCAACAGTGAAGAAGTTATACGCTGTAGAATCGGAATTGAAACGAAAGGTCCTTCATCTCAGATGGTCCAGTGCATAGTGGCACAGATGAAGACTCTGAAGTCTATTGTGTGTCGCGTTGTATTTGAACAATATTCTGGCCCGTAAAGATTTTATCATTTGACAGTCCTAAAGGGAAAAGTGCTAATGAAGGGCAAAACATTCCTGCCAAGGCGTAGGGCTTAGACTTCCCTCGTTCCGTTAGCGCCGAAATACCTACTGACTGCAGTCGCGATGATCCGGTAAAGAAAAAGTACCTCGAAATTTCGCGTACCCAAGTACCACCATCATCAACACCCACACCTTATTACTTCGGCCTACTGTTACTCGAACACCATAATCTTGCGATTCACCATCTGATTGGGCGTTGAGTAGTTGCGTAATCCGCCCGTCCAACGCTTCTTTCCCCAGTAGCCTTCATTTGCCCAGCCAGCCTCTCAAATCGCTGAGGTACGGTTTTGCTCTCGCTGCTAAGAAACGCCTCTCCCACTTTACCCCCTGCTCTTGCGCAAGAAAGTGTTGAGGCTGACCGTCACCTAGACCACTGATTGCTCGGGAAAAGACACGCCAGCGGCACCCGCACATCAGGCAAAACTAGGCGTCTGGAGACTCGAGCTGCAGCCCCAGGCAACTCTCCACACCTCCTTCTTTCTCCCTTGAAAAATATCTTTCCCATTGATACGACGGAAACCGGTGTTGCAGCTCTTACAAACAATTGACTGGACGGCTTCTCATTGCTCCTGGTCCGAAGGGTTCGTCGTGTCTAGCTGCAGAAGATCGGTCCCGACTATTCTCTATCCCTGTGCGCCATCTCTGGTCCAGCTGCCAACTCTTACGCCTCGTGCATCGACTTCGATCACTATCACAGCGAAAGAAAGAAGCTATCGTTCTCGGCAATCGTTGGTCATCGCTACCTACTACTATCATGGGTCCGTCATATTCTCCCTATCCTCCATCCCCTTCCTTTGCACTAAGATTAGTCTACCCTTGGCGACCGGTAGAACCGCGTGTACGTGGGATGCTCCCGCTGCTTGCTGGCCCGGGACTCGTTCAATCTTGACATCTACCCAATTGCGTTGCTTTCTTGAACATAACGTAAATTGCACGCTTATATTCTTACTCTAGATTCAGCAGACGTATACCGACCTCACGCTGTAAGTCTACATTTCCACTTTATGCCTAAAGTCATGCTATCCTGTCCCTTTCGCGCGCAGGAAATTAGCACCCATAACCACATCTAACCCACATCTCGGAATTTCGGCGTGTGCTGCCTTTTGAACAAAGTACACCGCTGCTTCGCTCTGTCTTTCAGCTGGAATCCTACCAATGCCCCTCATTACTCGTTATCTTCCAAAACGAAAATCTGCACTCCGTTCACATTGCACATACTTTCCATCTCGTCCTCATGAAAAAATTGCGAACTCTACGCTGGATCGGCAGAGTCAACTAACTTGCCTAGCGAGAGAGATCTCGATCTCCAAGACGTCGCTCTCGGAGCCCACGCCGTCGTCGGTCTTATTCACCGCGCAGCCGTTCTCGAAGCCGTGACGATTATCGCCGAAGCGATCGTCGATCTAGGTCGCCGATGACTGGTGGTGCTGGAGGCTATTCAGGTTCAAGCTACGGCCGGGGGACAGCAGTGCCACCTAGAAGCTACGAGGAGCGTGCTCAAGCAAAGGAGCAAATGATGGCGTCTGTTCGAGAATCGTCCCAACAGGAACGCCGCGTCTACGTCGGAAACCTTTCGTATGATGTGAAATGGCATCACCTTAAAGACTTCATGAGACAAGGTTAGCTTGACCGTCATCCAGAAAATCGATTAAGACTCAAGGACGCAAGCTAACTACGACTCCTAGCGGGGGAGGTACTTTTTGCCGATGTGCTGTTGCTTCCGAATGGAATGTCGAAGGTGGGCGCCTATGCGTAGAGACGGTGGTCTTTCTGGTTTTGTTTGGTTTGATGGACGTTGGATTGACGGATTGGGACATTGTCCGCGGGTTATGTAGGGATGCGGGTACGGACATTCTGCAGCGTTTGTACGATAGCCACTGACATGGGCCAGGATTGTGGAATACGCAACAAGGGAACAAGCCCAGCAAGCAGTCAATACGCTCAGCAACCAGAATCTTATGGGCAGGCTCGTTTATGTTCGAGAAGTAAGCTGCACCGCCGACTCCTCGAAGGACTGGACCTGTTCTGGTCGGACATTAGTCCGCTCACCAAGTTCCATAACTGACTTACTGTCTCTTAGGACCGCGAAGCCGAACCTCGTTTCACAGGACCGCCTCCCGCCCGTGGAGGCTACGAGAGTGGGCCCCCCAGGGGTGGGTATAGTAACGCGGGTTACGGCGGCAGCGGAAGCTACGGAGGGCCTCCAGCCGCAGGCGGCGGACGCCAGATCTTCGTTAATAACGTCTGTCATTCCTAGCCTCACCCGTCTCCGTGCTAATTTGCATGACTTTGGTTGACACGATCTCTCTAGTTGCCTTACACGGTTGGCTGGCAAGATCTGAAGGACTTGTTCCGTCAAGCTAGTATGTGCCAACTCCAAGTGCTAACAGTGCCTACCCTTCTCGAAAATAGGGAGATAAAATTGACATATCATCTGTAGCCACGCAAGGTGCCGTTATCCGTGCCGATGTCCACCTAGGTCCGGACGGTCGCCCCAAAGGCTCCGGAATTGTTGCATTCGAGACTCCAGAAGATGCACGCAATGCAATTGCGCAATTCAACGGCTACGATTGGCAGGGTCGTGTGCTGGAAGTTCGTGAAGACAGGTTCGCTGGACCACCAGGTGGCGGCTTCGGAGGAGGTCGCGGCGGTTACGGTGGTGCGAGGGCAGGGTTTGGTGGTGGTAGAGGCGGCTTCGGTGGTCGTGGGGGTTTTGGTGGTGGCTATGGTGGTCGTGGTGGCTACGGTGGTGGCTATGGAGGTCCTCCTGGAGGTGGCTCTTTCGACGCTGCTCCACCTGCTGCAGGAGCTGCACCACCCAATCCGTTTACCGACTACGCTTCGTCCGGAGGGGAGCCAAGCGAGCTTATATATGTTCGCAACGTATGTTGTTACTGCCAAACGATTTGATTCTCTTGCTTACTGTTATAGTTGCCGTGGTCTACTAGCAACGAAGACCTTGTCGAGCTTTTCACCACCATTGGGACGGTCGAGCGTGCTGAGATCCAGTACGAGCCCAATGGCCGTTCCCGTGGAACTGGCGTTGTGAAATTTGACACTCGTGAGAACGCCGAGACAGCTATTAGTACGTGACTTCGACAAGATGGTCAAAGGAACTGCTTGCTAACTTTTTGTTAGCCAAATTCACTGGGTACCAGTATGGCGGACGTCCTCTCGGTCTTACATATGTTAAGTACCAAAACCCAGGAGATGCAATGGAAGGTCAGGAAGAGACTGGAGGTTTGACGCAAGACCAGATCATGTAGTGCGCTTGCACTGTTGGCTGCATGTTATTCGGCATTTCAAATTGGAAGTTAGCCTTGCATCTAAAAGCATGTGTGGGGGATTTTCAGATTGCTCGGTTTTACACAAAAGCAGAGTGGTTCTAATGGTGGAACACTTCGAGAGATTTTTCCCACCTTGTACCACTATCACTTTCTTTGACTCTATGGCGAGTATCACATGCTTGCGAGGTTCTCTACTCATTTGGCAGAATGGTATTATATGGGGTCTGCTGTGCAGACTATGATTATCTCGAGTCATTATGCCTGTGCCACTACTTGCATCACAGTTGACATCGAACAGGGCGTGAATAGAGATGTCCTTCCGCCTAAGAAACATATATGTGCATTCCTTCAACAAAACTTACTATAGTGTCCTTTCGAGATTTGGCTGCAGCATTTTCGCTCACCGACTAGGCGCCTCCTGCGCAAATCTCAAAGAGCACACAATACCGCTCATTGCCCGGATTCCACTACATGGCACCTAGATTTGGGCGCCTTGAATGAAGGGTGATTTTGATGTCTATGTAACGTTCTTTTCACGAGGGTGGGAAAGAATTGAGGTGTCTACATATAGAGTGAAAGCTTTGAAAACAAAATGTGAGAAGGTCCTGGGAGGTGCAGATGAGCAACCAACGCAGTAGTCGAAGCCTCAGCTCGATATTTTACCAGAAATTTTCCGAGATCCACTGGTTTGGGATGTAGAGTGTATTCTATCGTACTTACTTTATTTTCCCGATGACTTACGAGTAGCTCTTGCCAAGTTTTGAAGAATATATGTAATCGATTGATGCACGTGATATCGCGACTTAGCGTGAATCGCGTCTCGTGGCAAATAGAGACGCGTCTCCATCTACAAGTCGACGACAATCATCGTTTGGTCCACCACACATAAGGAGATGATAGATACGCACCTCCTAAATATCTTCAATGCACAGACGAAAGCCTTTAGACCTCTCCGCTGACAAGGAAAACAGCCCAGCACCCCAGAAAGCCGCACGTCTTTACGATGGCGGAGCACAATCGATAGACCGTCTTATCAAACCATTCCGGTGCCCTGGTAGTGCGACACCGACTCGGGCTTCCGACAAGCCGGCAAGAAAAAGGCGTAAAATTAGCTATGCGGATGCAGATGGCAGTGTAGAGGATGGCGACAAGCCATACACGAATGAGGATCGTCTTGCCCTGGCCAACCGAGATGCGAATAAGTTTCCAGTCTTTAAAGTTAAGGATAAAGATACGCTCTTCCGCCAGCGATTCTCTGTACCATTGATTAACAAGGATGCGGGAGGTTATAATCCCTTTCGACCAGCGCCCACTCTAGGTATGCGGAAGGGAGCTGTTTTTGTTGCGAAGCCTCTGCACGATCCTAGTGGAGAGTTTGCCATCGTACTCTTCGACCCAACGATCGACGACAAACCAACTACAGAGGAAGAAGTGGTCAGAATGAGCCAAGAGGAGGACAAGCCAAAGCTAGACGTCCCAATTATGCATAGGAGCTTAGCAGATATATTGGGCCTGAAGAAGCAGGTTGATGATCACCCGAAGGTCCCTGTGGTCATTGATCCAAGGCTGGCAAAAGTATTAAGACCACATCAAGTCGAGGGCGTCAAGTTTCTATACAAGTGTGTCACGGGAATGATAGATCAGAAAGCGAATGGCTGTATCATGGCAGACGAGATGGGGCTGGGCAAAACCTTACAATGTATCACTCTAATGTGGACATTGTTAAAGCAATCCCCAGAGGCCGGCAAGTCCACCATTCAAAAGTGTGTCATAGCTTGTCCGTCAAGCTTAGTACGAAATTGGGCCAATGAGCTTGTGAAATGGCTTGGGGCAGATGCCGTCACCCCTTTCGCAGTTGACGGCAAGGCTTCCAAAGAGGAGCTTACCACGCAGCTTAAACAATGGTCCGTTGCTAGTGGTCGGTCTGTCGTACGACCTGTGCTCATCGTTTCCTACGAAACTCTTCGACTGAACGTTGAGACACTCAGCAATACAGACATCGGCCTGCTTCTTTGTGACGAAGGCCATCGGCTAAAGAACGGTGAAAGCCAGACCTTCACGGCACTCAATGGACTCAATGTGGACCGCAGGGTCATATTATCTGGGACACCTATCCAGAATGATCTGATGGAGTATTTCTCTCTTCTGAACTTCGCAAACCCTAACCTACTTGGCACGCGAGCCGAATTCCGCAAGCAGTATGAGCTACCCATCCTTCGAGGACGTGACGCCGCGGGAACAGAAGCAGATCAGCAGAAGGGAAACGAGCGTCTTGCAGAGCTACTTGCATTGGTCAACAAATTTATCATTCGACGTACTAACGACATTCTATCAAAGTATCTACCTGTCAAGTATGAACATGTGGTCTTTTGCAACCTCGCCCCGTTCCAGCTCGATCTTTACAACCATTTCATACAGAGTCCGGAGATCAAGAGTCTGCTGAGAGGAAAAGGCAGCCAGCCTTTGAAAGCCATTGGTATGCTCAAGAAGCTATGCAACCATCCGGATCTTCTGAATCTACCCGACGATCTTCCCGGCTGCGAGCAATTTTTTCCTGATGACTATGTGCCAAAGGATGCCAGAGGCAGGGATCGGGATGTCAAGCCGTGGTACTCAGGCAAGATGCAAGTCCTTGACCGCATGCTTGCGCGCATTCGACAAGATACGAACGATAAGATCGTACTCATCAGCAATTACACACAGACACTCGACATCTTCGACAAGCTATGCCGGCATCGTGGGTATGGCTGTCTTCGCCTTGACGGAACGATGAATGTCAACAAGCGGCAAAAGCTTGTCGACAAGTTCAATGACCCCGAAGGCGAAGAATTCGTCTTTCTGCTTAGCAGCAAAGCCGGTGGCTGCGGCCTCAACCTTATCGGCGCCAATCGCCTTGTTCTCTTCGACCCTGACTGGAATCCAGCGGCTGACCAACAAGCCCTAGCTCGAGTATGGCGTGATGGACAAAAGAAGGATTGCTTCGTTTATCGTTTCATCGCGACCGGCTCGATCGAGGAGAAGATCTTCCAGCGCCAGTCTCACAAACAATCCCTCTCTTCTTGTGTCGTAGACTCGGCTGAAGACGTAGAAAGGCATTTTACGCTCGACTCGCTAAAGGAGCTTTTCCAATACAAGCCAGGCACAACGAGCGACACCCATGACAGCTTCAAGTGCAAGAGATGCAAGCCAGACGGCAAGCAGCATATCAAAGCTCCCGCAATGCTGTACGGTGACACCAGCACTTGGAATCATTTCGTGAACGATGGAGAGGCAGGTGCGTTGGGGAAGATTCAGGATTTGTTGTTGAGGCAGGAGACCGCGGACGAGGCGGTCAGCGCTGTGTTCCAATATATCAGCCATTGAGCAAAGTATGGTATGGATTGGTATGACAGGATTCTGAGCTATGCATGCATGTTCTCCTAACGAACTCTCCTTGGTCGAAACAGCCCTTGCTGCGATTTGGTATTTTTGGGGTTCGATAGACCTTCCGGTGATCTCATCAACCACATCCTGTCGCAAGCGTCTGTTTTCATGTCAGCATAAGCATAACCAAGCATTAATTCGCAATCACAACCTTGATTCCCACTCAGCATTGTGATCCCTCCATCGCAGCTGCCTCGCTCCCCCTAACCACCCTCATCCATTCCTCACTCCTTAACCTCAACCCCCCCTCCCCATCCTCTCCCCCCTCATCGCCTCCCCCACAACACCCCCACAAGCCTTCTGATAAACATTCGTCCTCACCGCCATCTCCCTCCCCACCTCACACCCATACCTCCCCCCCCATTCAAAATCCCTACTCGCCATCTCCTCCACCTCCCCGCTCCTCTTCCCTCTCAACTCCTCTGGCAATAAATCCTCATAGATCCCATCCCAGCTATTACCTGCTTCCTGTTTTCGCTGCGAGAGTTTCACAAGAAGCCGACCGCGCTGGGTGTATGCTGCGCCTAGGATTTTGGCGGTGAAGGGGGGGACTTTGATGATATCTTGCTTCGCGATTGGATGGATTTTATTATCGCTTCGTTCTTGTAAGGTTGATGATGATGGTGACGCGTAGAAAATTGCAGTGCAGAGATCCTTCCATGCTGTACTGCCCCCAAGATCTTTGCTCGTCAGGTCGTCGCCGTGTAGGAGTCGTAGAGCTTGGGCGCGGTTGTTGTACGCGGATGCGTATGTAGGGTTTGCGTTGATTAGGGAGGTTAGTTCAGTGATTGCATTGGTGAGGGTCTGTGGTGATGGGTTGGCTGTGTTTAGGGGGTGCAGGATGCTAAGTTCCTGGGCTTGGAGTTGGGGGGACGGGGAGGGAAGTGTGGGATCAATGAGGGTGGATTGGGTGTAAGGAGGTTGGTTGAGGAGGAGGGAGAGGGTTTGAGTGTCGTGAGGGGAGAGGGTGGGTGAGGGCATGGTGTGCTTTTGTTTTGGGTGGCGAGGGAGATGAGGCTCCGCAGCCTTGCAGGGGTGGTAGGGCGAGCAGCAGATGAGTTGCAGCAGAGAAAGAAAGGGTGAGAAATCAGGTAGACTGCAAACGTCCATGAAGCGAATGTCATGCATACATAATTCACTTTAGATGCGTAAAAATACAATATTTGCCTGCGTTCCATGAATTTACTTGGACCCCCGTCTTAACGCCACTGCTAAGCACCAATCATCCTCTATCATTTGTTCTATGCGATGTACCTTTGTACCTCAATCATGTTAATCACAATACATTCGATCTCTCAAAACGTTCAGCACTCGCAACATTAACAGAAGACGGTGGTAATGGCCAATAATCTTCCAGATGCTGGCTAATCTGGGAAGTATGCTCGCTATTTAGTCGGAAGTCCGTGGTTTTTACAATCGCGTTTTCAAACGACTGCATGGCTGTGGGCTCACTACCATCGCTTTTGAGAGACTTTTCGAGTCCGTACTTGTCGCCTGAAACGTCACCAGGCCATCGCCCGTATGGCATGTTAGAGTCCGAGCTACCGCGGGTAACATTATGGATTTTATCAAACCACGGTTTGAGTGCTGGCAGTGAGACCAGGGTGATGCCCGCTAGATGTTCGATGATGGTGCAGATTGCTGGTTTCCAGAGACCCCACGTGTAGTCTTTCTCAAAGACACCTCTGAGTGTAATTGCTTTGGCTATGGCACATCCCGCCGTGAGAGAACCAAGGCCCATGAGCGTGCAGAGGGCAAATTTGGTTCGGGTGCTCAATCTGACCCGATGTAATATGAACGTTGGGATACCAGCGCATACCAAATCCGTAAATCCGTCAAGACCGAATCCAATGTAACCAGCAAGGTAGGTAATATGTGGGGAGAAACATTTTCCATGCACCTCGGGATTCCAGATTGCGTTCATTGGTCTGCACTGAACGAAGAACAGGATGACTTGAGCTAGATGGCTGGCTGCAGCAAATGCGATGACGGTCCAGAGAAAAGCCGTCAGGCCTTTCCGCGCCCTGTCGATAATCCTCAATACACATAGGCAAACTGAGATCTTGCACAGCCCAATCCCAATGATGTTGCAGATCTGGGCGATCACGCTCCATTTCACCGCCGAAGGGATTTGTTCTGGTGGTATGCAATACATGTGTCTACCGAGGCCGTCATCCACAAGCCTGGTTAGAGAGCCGACTCCGATGATACCAACGACCTGGTAAGCTGTTAGGCAGTGTTGCTGAGAGATAATATAGTCACAGACTCACCAAACTTGCGACGACTGTGTAGTCATCGGCTCTGAGCCCATGTCGCAGACTCGATCGTAGATACAGCCGTGATACCACTATTATGATAGCCAAGGATAATAGGACGTAGGCTAGAATAAGTATCGTGGGCCCAAGGTTCTGATTGCAAGGTGGAAGCGTTGAGTCCGCCATGGCTTGGTAATGATTCCTGGCATGGATTCAGAACCTGGGAATGGATAATGGAGAAGCCAGCTATATTTCCTGTGGATAGAATTCGCTATCAGCGGAGTTCGCACTTCACACTTCCCTGGGGCTGTGGTGGGGGTATCTGAATGGGGCTTACATTACATTTCTGCTTCTGCAGCTGCAGGTAGCCATAGGTTCAATAGCATCGTCCTCCCTTGACCGGCGGAAGGAAACGCATGCTGCGGCCATAGTCGGTCTACCTGGATTAGCTTTGCTGAAAGAGTCCAGTCGGTCGGCCATTCTATTCTGCTCTGGGAAGTCTCACTCCTGAGAGGCCATAGACCTAGAATTTTGTCGCATGGATAATGGCCAAAGCTTCATTGTGTGGAAAGAAGGGACATGGGATGATTTGAGAACGTTGGGCCAGAACGAGTAGTGGCCGCAAGCATTTCCACACCGGATTGGTAGATCATCGCTTATAGCGTGGCCAATTGCTGCACAATGACAACTTGTCGTACACTACCAGAGTAGTTGCTGATACGCGAAACACTGGCGCCTGTCATTCGCGATGAGCCAACAAGATCTGTCCTCACCCATGCGATCCAGTAAAACGATTCCAGTCTGATGTTACTTAGAAGCGCATGCAATCTTCAATCATCAATCACTAATCGTCAACCATCAGGCCTTCCCTAACTCATCAATTGATCTAAGACAATAGAACCCATGTCCCTCCCGGGCAGCGTCACTTACATCTAGGGTCGTTATGCAAGCACGTTTTCTCGGAACCTGCAGCGGTGACTATGATTGGTGAGCCTTCCTCGCGTACGGTAAGCCTATTACTAGGCTGGCAAATCTCGTCGTCGATTCATGCAAGGCCGTTATAAGGAGATGTTAGACCCGAGATAATTCCACATTTGGAAAGACAGATCAGGGTTATCCTGAGGAAGGAATAACGAAGATCTTGGCAATAGAGCGTCAATGTTGATAATCTGACAGCATAAAGTCTGCAGAGCCGCACTCCCGCGCCAATTGATCCTCATCAACCCAATGATTGGACGATATCAAGTCTGTGCGTGCCTGTGAGCGACATGGATTGGGCCTGCCCTATTCGGGCCCTTTGCAAAGTCTATGAGGAAGATTTACATCTCCGTTATCACATCGAGAACAAAACCCACCCTCATTCCAAACAATTGCATTCATATATTCTGCTTTTACTTGCCAACAGTTGTAAAAGACATATTCTTGTGATGAGCGACGCTGCATGCTTTAAGCCTCAACATTATGCTACAATAACAGGAAGACTGTGTCACGCAATGCGTAGACGTTATTTTTACAGAAGAACGTCATGGCCTAAGTGACAGCAGAAGGCCTCACAGGTCGATAGTGCATGTGTTCCCCACGTCAGTCCTAGCATTTTGCCTTTGCAAGCTTAATTTTTGTCTTACTACAACCTCGCCGTTTTCCCTACAGAAAGAGACTCGTAACATATCCATGGCTCACGTTAGGATAGAGCCTAAAGACGCAAAGACCAACCCCACAAGGAAGGCAGACTTGAAGGAGACGCGATTCGCTGCAGACGATGAGCCCCCCTTGGGTGAAGCAGGACTGGCTGACGGTGATCCGGTGGATGTTGTAGAAGTTGGAGCCGCCGTTGTTGAGCTCGAGGCAACGGATACTGACGTGGCTGTCGCGCTAGAAACAGTCTTCGCGGAGGCAGATGACGTTGAGGAGGTGATTGCGGTGGAAGTTGAGGGTGAAGAGTCTTTCCCTTTTGCATAGTACATCCCTGACAAGGTCGTATCGTTCTTTCCATTGCAATCCGTATCAGCGCCGATCAACTCTGGTGACGCTCCCGAACCCAGCACTTGATAGGCAGCTTGGCCATTTACCGTCACTAGGACAAATGTCTGGCTCGTGTCTGGTGGGTTCTGACCCCAATTCTGACTCTCGTTGATACCAGATAGCTCCTCGCTTGGTAAGGTTGTATTGTACCATTTTCCATTGTCTCCATGGGTGACATCGGCTGAAGCATTACCAATACAACGCCAGAGCTCAGTGATTTCACCGTTGTCTGGGAGCTCCGATGCGGATTCTAGGAGGCCACAGAGGCAGGCGTTGGTGTCAATGAACTCGGGAAGGTTCGTAGGAGAGGAGCAACCGGTGCCTTCGACGATGCAGGCATTGTTGGTAGCGCTTGACATGTTGAGAGGTGGTATAGTGGTGGAGATGCAGGGGGACCATGCATGATTATAGTAAAGTAAGGGTAATTGTTGACTTTATACTATGAGAGTATACGAGTTGGCAGGAGTCTGGCACGAGGTGTAACGACCCCTGTTCGGCCTGATAGGCTAGCCACCTTGGAGCCAAAGCTCATTTTTAGCTGTTTAATACGGGTGGGCGGCCTACTCTAGGCCCCATGGGTGTCAAACTAGGCCCCTTCCAACCCCGTAACTGGAAGCCGGATCTTGTTTCTTCAGGGCGAGCAATAGGGAAGCGCCAACGCCAGCCGCCAGCAAGGAAGCCTGAGGCTTTGGCCCCGGACCCCGCAGACCAATCTCGTGGACGTCGTCAGCCAAGGAAAACATTCAATTGTGAAGGCGATTTAAATATAGACTAAGGCACAGCGTACAAAGTAGATCATAGTCGCCCGTGGTATTACCATTTAGACAAAGCCCAGATGGCCATATTGGAGAGAGAGCAATTGCCTACCGATTTATTCTCCTGCATCAGCGTGTTGCGAGCACACTCCATACCTACTCCCCTCACAGATCCTTCATGGTGAGACTGTTTGAGACATAGAAACAATGTCTCTCTTTTATCTTCTACCAGGAGACTGGCCTTTGAGAATAGGCAAGAGCCTATAAGTGCGCTCCTACCAAAAATGTCTTGACTTCATGCATTCCTGCGTCATTACCGAGGCGGCGCGTGATACTTGCGCAGCAGATACAAAGTACCTACATCTCCACTTTCGAACTTCGTTTTTATATTTACAGATCGAGAAGACCGCAGTATATTTTTAAACCGAAGCACGCAAGTGTATTGGATAGGCAGCATGTCTGACGCGTCTAGCAAAGGAGGCTCTGCCTGTACGCTCCCTGGATAGTATCTCAGTTCTATGATCCACTAACAGACATTCCGCTGCGAAGTCGATGTGACTCCCAACTCCGCCAAATCCACCCAGCAGAAGCTCAAGGACTCCAAATATAGTGCCGGAGCGGGGTAATCCATATATCCCTGTTACGCTAGCTTATCTGATGCTCTGTGCAGTACTGGTCAGCCCGACAAAAGCAAGTCCACCGTTCAACAGCTTGCCCAGAAGGACCAGCGTACGGCAGCGCAAGGGAAAGGTTCCTAAAATGGGTGGATTATGCGACCAAATTCGAGAATTAAAGGGGCGGTGATTGCTATGTCCCGGATCATTGAATGAACCATTGATCAAAGAGTCGGAGTGGTATAAAGTGCATTGGAAGAGCGTGTTGATAGCATCATGATACTAAGATGGGGTCTAATTAAATTGTGAATTGATTTCCATTTGTGTCAGCCCTCATCTTTTGATCGACTGTTACAAAGGCGCTCCTGGTCGAAAGACATGGTACCAAAGCGGCGCAAGCAAGAAGAATTTTCCACCACTTTTTGAGCTGTATAAGCCGTGGAGACCTATCTCAGCTGAAATAATCGTCACTAAAGTTGCAATGCAAACACAGCTACCCAACCCGTCTCTTCGAACATGATGGTAGAAATAACATGGACCGATTTCGAACGGAGATCGCCCATCTAATCCTAGACAACAAAGTAATTGAAGATGGCCCTGGACCGGCAGACGTGCCACACGTTTCAGTAGCGGATATCAAGACATGAAATCTTTGTTGCAGAATCTTTGCCAATGTTGGACCAATTTCCCTCTTCAAGCACCTTCGACTCTTCATCAAGGAAGACGGTCTTGCAACGCCGTCCGCGCTCTTGACACCTTCACAATATATGATCATGGTACAGACCAAAGATTCCTTTCCGGAATTGCTTTTGAAGACGCAACCTGTAAAAGCAAAGTACGAGGACTGCGTCCAAGGCATTGGACTCAATACAGCAGGGACGAAGTGTGGAGATTCGATGCGGAAGGCAAATGTACCGTTTCACAGGAGCAGTCGTATTCGGGCTTTGCCGAATACGTTGGAAACTACGATAGGCAATTGGATTTCCGGTCTAAGGCTGGGGATCTATTGCAGGCTGCGCTCACTGCCTTCGTATGCATGGAATACGTCTCGATCGGTTGTGTAGCTGGGCCTTCTTCAATAGTCAACCTCCGTACCAGCTATCAAGGATTAGTGAAGTCTCCCAGAGGATGGTACCAACGAAACCTTCATAATGGAGATGCTATCCCGGTCTTCACGGTCCTCGCCATGAGTAAGACCACCCAACGTACCTGGACCTGAGCGCAATCCACGCCTCCTTTGACCTAAGTTTCCCGACCTTGCTACAGAAGATCAAGCCTTCATACAGGCTGCTTTCAAGAAAGGTCTGGGGCGTTAGGCTTTAGCCTTTGGACACGTTTCCGTCTCCTTGATTTGGCCCAATCCCAGAGTGTCAAATCTTATTCGCTTCGGGACAAATCAAAGCAGGGGCCTAAAGATCTTCCAGCTTGCCTGGCACTGTAGAATGATGTTTCTGACTGGAATAGGAGACACGAGATGAGTCCCAAACTGCTTGAATACCGCGCGTCAGCTCGAGTCTGCGAGGCAGGCGTAAGGTAGGCCTGACCACGAGTGAAGTCATGCTAATGGAATACGCTCTTTAATTATCAATCCTCTGGTTCGAAATCCTATAATGAAATGCCTGCAAGCTTCAATGATACCAGTTATGGAACCTTGAATGGATGAAGAGCCCTCAAAAATACAGTCCTACCCAGCAGTAACCAATCCTATCATTAGTAATTCGCTCCTTGAAGACTCCTGCCAAACTTCAACTCCGCAATAATATTCAGGCACATCGTATAAGATCTTTGGGTACTGGGCCTGTTTATGACAGTATTACGCACAATGAAGAACCGCCCATTCAAACGCTCATTGAGCAATGCATCTTCGTGTTAGTGGGCATTGTACCATAAGAGTATATCTTTGTAGAAGGTTCTTTAGCTGCGAATCTGCATGAATTAACACTCTATACATCAAGTATGCTACATACTCTTACAGCCATTTCCTTGAGCTCTGCAGCAGAGATCATCTTGCCAATACATAATGTGCATCACAAAACGAGACATCCTCGGCTGTCCCACCGTTGACCATCACCCAAATAAAGCAAAAGGCAGTGACGGTCTCGTCGTCAAACAAATACGGAAGCATTACAAATAAAGCCACAGTCCACATCTGCCTCCCCTTCACTCCACCCCCAGCAAAACCTCCACGAAATCGTCCAACTCCACAATTCCAAACTTCTCCCCCCACTTCCCCCTAAAATCCTTCCTCTTATACGCCCAACTAGTGTTATGGCGAAAGCTCGCCAACTCAACCCTCCAACCCTTCGCCAACGCCCTCTCCACCATCTTCAAAAACCCACCAGAGTACTCAGCTTCCGCTGCGTCTCCAGTCGCAAGCACCATAATAGCAGGCTCGCTCGCGTCAACGATACTCTCCATCATTTTCAAATGCAGAATCTCATCTACAGCTTGCTCCACCCACTTTTCTGGCGCGTACTGCATCGCAGCAGCAGCAGCGGTCGTTTCTGAGCCGCTGCCTGTGCCGGACTGCATCGTACCGATCCCATTACCATTTTCATTTCCATTTCGATACTTCTTCTGGCGAGGAGTGAGCTCTTTCGCTTTGTGTACTCTGTCGAGAATGTTTGTTTCGTAGCCGATTTTTTTGGCTTCTTCGATGGCGGGGAAATTGTCGGAGCCGACGAGGATGCGTTTGGCGGCTGGGCGGCCCCGTTCGAGGATTAGGGAGAGGTTGTGGAAGGAGAGGGGTTGACGGCGCATGCGGGAGTGGAGGGGTTGACCTCGGGATAGTTTGAGGACGTCGTGGAAACCTATCATGATCTGGGACGTCTGTTAGTTGGACTCGGGAAAGAGGCCGGTGCGACAAGATGGAGCTTACATTTGATGCGTCAATGAAGACATGTATGCTTTCCGCGGTAACAATTGGGGCATTTTCAACTTGCTGTGTAGAAGGAATATTGCTGAGAGAGTGTTGTTCGTCTTTAAATCGTTCATTGAGCATTACCATCAATCTTGCTTTCTTAGCAGCAGCCGCTGCATATGCAATTTGCTCTTTTGGTGGGGGTTTGAGTATCTGCATAGCTTTCGCGCCAGCTTGCGGAAATGTAACAGGCCATGGCCCTACATCGATGGGGATGCCCGTTGTAAAGGGCTCTCCTGAGCGAAGACGCCCTGGCTCAACCTTTGGGGTAGTCCTATGAAGGATCTGGTATATAACGTCCTTCGTACTTGGATGACTTGTGTCACGCTTAGTGTCCCGTTTGGGCGGTGCTTGGATTTCTTTCTCAGAATCGATCTCGCTGTCGCTTGCTACGTTCTGTCTATTCGCGAGCCTTGCTGCTTCAGCCTCGCGTCTCAGCTTCCTTCTTGCTTTTTTCCTTTGCTCCTTTGTCAAGCCGGAGAAGTCCGGGGTGCTGTCTATGTCATCATTATCCGCCAGGTCTCCACCTTCGAGCTCATCTCGCCACTTAACGCCCTTGAGGGCTAATTGTGCGCTGTCGCTAGTAGTCTTGAGGATCTCGATGAACTCTCGAGAGGTTTCAGTGGGAACTGTAGGAGGTGGTACGTTGAGCGGCTGTCCAAGATATTGCCAGATCTTGTCGAAGTTGCCAAGCTGTGTTCCATGCTCAGGACGGTCGATTACGTTTTGTGCCACTTGTTCTTCTGGATTGGTGCTCGATGTCCACGGTGTGGTTTCGCCACAATTTTCGTTGTTACTGGAAAGAGAGTAGATGAGGTCGATCGCAGGGGTCAAGTCCCAATCATCCCCCCCAAACCTCGAACTCATTCGACGTTACCCGGGAGCAATGCAGCTTCCCACCACGCAGCATCGGTTGCAGCCGCTAGGTTTGTAGAAGTAAACGGGTAATACAGGACCACTCATAAATTAGCATTGTGGAAAAGTAGAATTAGATATGACCGAGCCATCTATGTAGAACAATCTTCAGATATATTCGAAGGATGGCGGATCTATTGTTGCTCACAGTCATTGACATCTACATACCGGAGGAATTCCGCCCTTAGCATGATTTACCTTTAGGGTTCATACCCTAACCTACATTGGCTTCTTTTCCTTGACTATCCTAACTTATGTTGTTGAGAGAATGGCCGTTGAGTGAAAGATAGATCTCATCCTATCATTTTCTGACTAGCAAACGCTCGCTAAATTACCAGAAGAGAGCACGTAAAATTCTGATCGTCGGAGACCGCCAACTGCTCGACCACCATCCTTTGCAACAATGATATCAGCCGTAATCAGATGTTCCTCCACCTAGGTCCTCCAGACTCCGTCAGGGTTGTTGTGCTCATTTTGTAGATTGACTTCCCTGAAAATAATCAGATTCGCATCGCACAACTTAGGGGCTATTGTGAATGTCATGTAAGTCATACAAAGAGTGGTTCAAAATATCCGACTCCGGCTCGATGAACTGCACCATCTTCCACACTGTCTTCACGGCCATCATTGTTGTCTCCCCGAATGGGTCCATCTGCTTACCCCTAACGAATGACACCTGTTTCAATTTGACGGTGTGCCCCTGTTCATCGTATGAGGTCTTCCCATTGGCACCAAAAGCAATCACGGACAGCATGGATCGATGGCCCAAACCCCAACCTTGTTCATGTGAATTTTCATCGCTGGCTACGAAGATTTGCTGTGCAAGACGTTGAAGATTATGCTCGTACAGATCGTACCAGAGTGGTTTTATCTTATTCCGAGACCTACCGACAAATACACTGTTGGTGGAAGGCCATCTGTGGAAATTAATGGTGACGAGATGACGCAGCTTCTTGCACGACCTCTACCGCTGTTTGTCAGAACATTTCATGCGAAGAAGCAAAGAGTCACCAAACTTACTAGGTAGGTTTTAAAATCAGCGCTCGGCGCAGCATCTGTGACGGAGGTGGAAGGAAACGTTATTGACAATTGCCGGAGTTCGAGGCAATTGCTACAAATTTCGTCAAATGGCTCGCTGTCGTACATTTGAATCTCTGCGTGGCGCATTCGACTCCTCACGCTTAGGGATTGAAGAGTCCTGCCATGGTGTGCAATAGCTCCAGCCCTGGGTAAACCAACGATGTTGTTGAGGTCGACGTGCAGAATCTTCAACTTATTGAGACCGTCCAGTAAACCCTCAAAGGCTTCAAGGGCATGCGGTTCGCTGGTCTCCTCATGGAACCAGCGGATCTTTTCTAGATTCGTAGGTCGTAGATGAGGCTTGCTCATTTGAGCGAAGACCGCGTCCGCACCAACACAACCTCCGATTACCAAAGACTCAAGGCAGCTGAATTTGATGAATTTCATATAAGTATCAGCTGCGTATCGCAGATCTATGTTATCAATGCTGAGTTTCTTCAATATCATTGGCGCCGTACAAGTATCGAAAGGCATGAAATGGCTAAATATTGTGCGTGTGATCAAGCCTGGTCGAGTGCTCGAATCCTGTAGGCCTTCAGTGATTTCGTCGGCCAAAGTGCGGTCAGCTGAGAGCTGTAGCTCAGTAATATTAGGTTGGGACTGTAAGATTTTCTGACAAGCCTGTAGTCGATCGAGGTTGTCCGGATAGAAATGCAGACTCGACGCGCCTTCCAAGTTCTTGAGAACTTCGGGGTGTTTTTCAAGCACCGGCATGAAGGGCCGATTAACGCACGCACATTCAATCGCCTTGAGTTTTCTCTGCTTCTTTAAGAGCAGTATCCAATTGTCCATTGAGAATGGCTCCCAATTCTGCCAACTAAAAAGCATTTAGCGGAAATACTACAGGATGTTGGAGACGCAGATTCCACAGCGTTGGAGCTTATCTAAACGCTTCAGTTGTACAAGTACGTACCTGAAGGTCTCAAGAATATCATTGGGCAAGAAGTCGAGTAACAGGCGAACGGTAAATTGAGCTTGTCGTGCAGACCCAGAGATATCCTCTACCATTAGCTCTCCCTCCCCTTCAGAAGACTCATCGGAGTCTTCTTCGATGACGAGGGGAGGAGGAACAAAGGTCTTCTCAAGTTGAAGGTAGATTTTCCTGATATGCTGTATACCGGGGTTCGAGTGGCTTAACAGTCCCGAAACTCGGACATCTTTGTGACCACCAATGAAAAGTAGCACCTTCCTATACAGTTGTGGAGTAACTATTTCGCGAATTTGTTTGCTCGTAAGGCACAGGGATTTTAAATCCTCTGGGCGCAGTATCTGACCAATCCGTGAGCGATATCCTATGCATTAAGTGACAGGTAGATAGCCATACATAAGCAAGGATTGTCTTTTTGATGTCTAAGGGTAGATCACTGAATTGAAGAGGCGCCATTCTTATCTAGACCGTGAAGATGATACGATTGTAAGGGAAAAGCTGGTCGGGATCAGCGAAGGTAACACCACCAAAACTTGTGAGGTGGGGCGATAATTTGTACTTGATACCTGGGAAAATGGATGAAGACAAGTCATGCGATATATCTACCTTGGAAAGATTGCTTTTGTTATTGCGCAGTGAATCATTGACCGAGTTTTGCTAGTGAGTGATTTGAGTAAGAGAGTCACCAATGCAGCCTGGAGACTAGCCAGTGCGGCGAGACCGTTCGGTGCCTAAGGACTCGAGCTGAATGGTCATCCACAGCCTTACTTTCCCCACAGAGACCTTGCATAATCCCGGTTCTTCCGTGTGCAATAGGACTTTACAATGAGTGTGGGGCTTGAGGGTGATGCAAAGTGGCAGACAGGTGCAGTTTGACGCATTTCGGTTTGTGCGCTTGGCTACTAAGACTGCTACTAATATTGAGCTTATTCGAGGCATGCAACAAAACTTGGGCACAATGCACTGTTAATTCTCATGTACCTACCCCAAGGTAAAGTCGTTTGGTCTCATTCCTGATTGAAGCCATTGCTGTACCAACTTGTCGCCGCCAACGCCAATGCTAATCTACAGTACGAAATGCTAGCAGACAAAGCCAGATCGACCAACGAGATACATAGCCACATATATGTACAGTCCCCAAAGCAAGAATTCCAAAGCAGAAGTCTCACTTCTTTCCTTTCCTTCCAGCAACTCCACCAGCAAATCTTCCAAGATTACCAAGACTGGATTTGGATTTATGGATAGGGCCACTCGGAGGTGGCATCCTCTGCGTGCCACTGCTAGTATTTGGGGGTGTTGGTGCTTGTTTCGGCACGTCGGGTAGTGCTTTCTCTCCGATATTCTCTATCTCTGTATTCGGTGCTGATGAACCATCGTCAACTTGATTTTGCAACTTCTGTGCCCTTCTCGCCTTCTCCTGCACACTCTTAAACTTCTCGAGTAGCTCCACCCATTTGATACCCCCATCTTCACGAGGCTTCAACCGACCCGGCCGGTCAAAGTTAGGTGCAGATGTCTGGGGATTGCTACCGAACTTAGCCTCGGTACTCTTCTGGCGAACGTGGGACGAGGAATTAACGTACGTTCGGAGGGGTATGTGAAGGTAGCCTATAGCGCTAACGCTGTTTAAACGATTTTTTAGTGCTGCAAATGCAGCCGATTGCGGAAGAAGCATTAGTACCCCGTAAAGACATTTATATAGATGTGGGTATCTTTCTGGCTCAAGAAGCTGCAGTCGCAGATCTGAGTGCTGTCAGAAAGCAGCACTCTATCCCCAAGGAAGACCTACATGTGAATACAGGTGACTCGAGAAGTTGCACAAGCTTATCGATCTGAATGAGCATATTCACAGTCATTTCTAGCTCAGCACTGATGGTGTCAGTCTAAGATGTAGCACAAAAGCGTGTCGACTTACAATATCTGCAGTAGGTTGTATGCTTGCTCGTAGGCTTGTGCCAGTAGGCAGAGAGAAAATGTAGCGACAGCATTGTGACACCAAGCTCGAAACAATGCTACGAAGAAGACTTGACCATCCTAAGATCGTTAGCTTACTTTTGGATACAGCAGTGGCAATTTCTACCTTCGTCTCCAGGTTTCGCAATCTTTTACGTAATTCGGCGAGTTCAGGGGCCGTAATGAGATTGTTGTTAAGGTTTTGGACCATGATACTGGCAAATTCAACATCCTGCAATAATTGTGAGCATCCTCAGAGCGTAATCTGCAAATAGCAGCGTACCTCATCTTTCTCCAAACAGTCTGCAAGGGTTCGATAAATTCGTTCAGCACTCAGGCTAACGCAAAGTTGCCGGATGATAAGATTGCCTCGATTCTCCAACAGCTTCTTATCTGTGCCGAAAAGCTGTAGTAAATTAACCATGAAAGATGTAAAGTAGCCTTCTTCGCTGTTTTTTGATATCTGAGATAGCAATTGAAGATCTCGAGTGACAACGGCATCCGAGGGGTCTGATAAGGTCTTTAAAAGTGCTGGGAACGTCCCATCGTTGGTAGCCAGTACTTTCCGTGGAGCTCTTTTGTGCAACATGATAAGCCATGCCAGGGCGGCGACTCTAGTCGTCTCGTGCTCGTTCAGAAAATGTAGGGTGAGAGCGTTGACAGCTGCCGGGTAGTCGAGATCCGCAACCGATCTTGTTGACGGTGGTGAGGCCAATGATGGAGTAGTCGTCATATGCGCCTCTTCATCCTTTTTTGGCTCAACTTCCGTCTCGTTCGTCTGGGGCAATTTCGGTGTTGGAGTTGAAGCACGTCTCGCCTTGACATCCGCTTCCTTCAACGAACCTGTAGGCTCCTTAAGGTTACCGGTCGGAATACGAGATGGAGGCGGCGGCCGCGCTTCATCCAGTATGTTTTCCTCTGGGAGGGACGCAATTTGTTCTGTTAATGAGTTGTTGAGTCGATTGGCTGCATGCCGGACAACGTCCGAACCACTGGCCATAGCTGGGAGAACCTGCGATAGTAGCCGTGGAACGAAGGGTAGAATGTCTTCTGGACAGATCTCGAAGAACGCATCAATCCAGCGTAGTGCCGTAAGTTGTATCTCCTCTTCTGCGGTAATGGATCAGTGTTGCGAATGAAAGCCGTTTAGAGAATAAATACCTGAAGGGGAGTCAAGAAAAGCCACCAATATCTCCAAGATTCTCGAATGGTCAATCTGCACATCTTGTCCAGGAACCCAATCGCCATCTCCTTCTCCGCCCTTCTCATCTTGACCCAAGGTAGAGTCATCATCGCCAATAGCAGACTTATCAATCCCACTTCGATCTGTGTTTAGACTAGCGCTGTCACTGGAGTTGGATTGTCTCGCTCTATCATCACTTTGCTCTTTGCGTGACTCTGCTATCCCGCGTTTGATTCTGGCGATCTTCTTAATCTCATTCAAGAATCTCTCGAGTGCCCCTTGTGTAGCAATGTGTACGTCCTTGTTCGGATCACTTAGAAATTTAAACAACCCTCCAATGAACTCCGGTAGATAAAATACCAGTTCGAGGTCAGGTATAGTGTCTAGCAGAGAGACCCATGCTACCAAGAAGACGCGTGTGAACGGGTTTATAACGTGGATGCGCTCTTGAAGCAGAGGAATGAATTTGGCAAGCGAGAAAGCTGTAGGGACATCGACGGAGGAGGTATCAGCTGACTGCTTGCTTGAGCTTGGCGCTTTCTCGGGTTGATCGAGGGGCTGTAACACGGAAATGTAGGTAGAGGCTGATTCAGATACAATGTCCTTCACAAGTCTGTCCAGCAACTCTGCACCGTTTTTGACTGAAAGCTCTGTATCGGCAGCAAGCTTTTCTTGAGTTTCAGTACTAGTTCATTCAAAGCTATTGGACCTGCCTACCTTACAGAGGGCATCAAAGACCTCATTGAAGAATACCAGTATTTCTCCTTTTGCAACTTTAGCGATGTTGTACATGCTCTCGCACGCGTAGTACCGGACTCGTGCATCTTGGTCGCCAAAACAAGCTAGAACAGGAGGAACGATAGACTTGAGGTATCTAGCGACATCGTCCTGGTGTTCACCGTTAGGTTGGAATATTCTTTGAACATGCGAGGATCTGAACCTACCGAGCCCAATGCAATTGAGGCCGCTGCAAGACCAATCAAGCCACCATTGCGGGCATGTGGCTGGTGCACGGCGTAGGCATAGTCATTGCAGAGCTGGTCGACAATCTTGCCGATCTTGTCCCACTCGTTATTGGCAGTGGCCTCTCGGACGATTCTCTCCAAGCTGGTGGGTTCAACGTTAGCAATAGACACAATTGGTGGGCATTGCAAAGGCTGACTCAAGTGCTCCTTGCTTCCTCTTGTCGTAAGCCTTATCATTGAGAAGACGCTGCACTGCGGGGTCCATTGCAAGAAAGCAATTGGCTATCGAGGCATTTCCGACTTACGAGGCGCAACAACCGAATAGTTGACTGGCCTCTCCCAACAGGATCCCCATGCACGGTATTCAAGTGTTCGGCGAGGTGCGCGGATTACCGAATTAGATGTCGGAAGCTACCATGTAAACCTAGCTGGCAAAAGAAATACACCAGTATAGTGGTAAAATGAGGAGATAAGTGGCCGTTGAGCGACACACAAACTTGGAAAGTAAACAGCGATCGTAGTGCCAAGGCCGAATGCGGAACGGTCCGCCATGACGCCGAACAAGCCCACCGTTGAAAACCCGAGTAAAAAGTCAAACATGTACCTACTCTTCTGCAATCCACAATCCACAATCGCCAGCCTCCAACGTAAGGTACGGTAGAATTGTGCGGACTGTGTGCAAAGTCTCCCAAATTGGGTTTACTTCCTACTGTCGGCTCCAAAACCCGAACTCATACTCTAGTCAAAGCGCAATTATCATCGTGCTTAAGCTCCGGAGGAGGGGTGTCCGGCGTTCCGACCTGGTTCCTTATGTGCAACGGCCCACCAGGCCCCACGCTGACCTGAGAATTTAGATGATCGTACAAATTTATAATCTCGGTGAAGCGATCAATCATCCCCGTCTATCCATATTCAAAACTTCTCAAGCAACCTTTTAAGACAATTATCAGCCTAAGCAACCATTTGAGAGAATCTTCGCCTCGATCACAAATTACGCTTGCAAGCAGGAAGATGGCCCCAGAAGAGAGAGCGAAGAAACGACCAAGTAAATCTTCTTCCTTGTCGTCCGCGGATGCGGAAACTGCTGAGCGTCTCCAATTACCTTCTGACACGTTGTCTAGGGACTCAATCATGCCCACCACCAGAGCTTCCACAATTAGTCGCCGAACAGCACGTTCCAATACCGTCCAATGATAAGGATTCTCAAAGATTGGTCGTTGTCCTGTCCAATGCAAGTTTAGAGACATACAAAGCGTCCCATGGCGGCCGAGGGGCAAGTATGCGGGACGAGAAATACTCCCTCTTGAACAGCGACGAGCATATTGGTGTCATGAGGAAAATGAATAGGGATATCAGTGATGCGCGGCCGGACATAACACATCAGGTTTGCACTGGATACTCCCCCAAAATCGCATCTTGCATCCATGTGGCCGTCGCTAAGTGTTACCTAGTGTCTCCTTACATTACTCGACTCACCAGTGAACAAAGCCGGGAAGCTGCAGATCTATATTCACACGGCAAAGGGAGTCCTGATCGAAGTCAGCCCCACGGTCCGAATTCCCCGAACTTTCAAGCGCTTCGCAGGTCTCATGGTGCAGCTCTTACATCGGCTCTCCATTCGATCCACAAATTCTCAAGAAAAACTCCTCAAGGTCATCAAGAATCCCATCACCGATCACCTGCCTCCCAATTGCCGTAAGGTCACGCTCAGCTATGACGCAGATGTGGTTCGGGTTAAAGACTACATATCGGATCTCGGGACGAAACAGAGTGTTTGCGTCTTTGTGGGTGCGATGGCCAAAGGTAACGACGATTTTGCCGACAGCTTCAAGGACGACACGATCAGTATAAGCAATTACAGCTTGAGCGCTAGCGTAGCGTGTGGCAAATTTTGCAATGCTGTCGAGGATGTCTGGAATATTGTCTAGTCACCAGGAGGTATACCCTGTCCACTGACGAAGAATCTCATTAATTGTCCGGGCCATGCTTGGTCCAGGCTTTGGCGGGCCAAGCATTGGACGGAAAGAAAGGTTCATTGTGTGACATTCATGAAAGCTGCGATACCAACATCAAAGCTCCCTCATGGAGCGTTACAGTTGCGTTTGAGGCTTTTGGATCTGGCTCTGTTTTTGCAACAAGAACATCGAGGTTCAACAAGACTCAAGGCGCCATTGCGCCTTTGTGGAGCACTTCAACTTGCTCCACGTTTTCTTTCACGTTCATTCGCGGCATTACTGTCGTAGCCTGTCCATTGCTTGGTTGTGCTGGCATGGGTTCTGTTTGCTAATCGAGAGGACCGGGGCACACAAGCCGCGCCTTGCCAAACGATGCACTCGGCATTGTTTTGCGACTGGGCTAATGAAAAGCGATTCTTTCCAATAGAACCAAATTTCCGTGCTTTTTCGGAGGCTTCCGAGTGCACTGTCACATTTGCTGATGTTGGTTGCTGACGACCTTACAGGTGCGGACAGCTTGTCCAGACTAACGCTAGGCGAAATTCTCAGCGAATAGGGATTTCCACGTTGGACCCTTTTGCCCTCGCGCAGTCTTGAAGAGTTAGCTGCATCTTTCATACGTGGCTTCCTGAATATGACTCCAATCGGGCATCACGACTCTCGCGAGGCACGAATTAGGGGAAGATACGCGCATGCCGCCAGCTGTTGCCCCGGTTGGCAGCATTCGCCCTGAAGCTAGGCATCACTTTAGTCACAAGGTTGAAGATCCAGGTTAGATCAAATGTCGTGGAATTTTCGCAGCGAACACTCGCCTAGTCTTCAATATCTCCAACGGCTCACGCTTTCCGAACTTCCACCCGTCGACCAGGAAAGTCTGGCCTGCCATATGGATCACTTGATCCCCAAAGCCTCGCTAATGTTTTGGACGAGCCGGCTCGTATCGGCCATAATTATATCCCTACTCCTGGATAATCGTCTCACAATATGGCATCAATACATCTGCTAACGGACTCCAAAATTTCACTTATGTCTCTCCCCACTCTATTTGACATCTGACAAAATTAGGTTAGGCTACAACGCCACTTTGAAAGCGTCTAGCCCTGATACTCAGTCTTATAAGCTGATCTTGCCCCCAAAACTTGCTAAGATCTTACCGCAACGATGTACTACGACAAAGACACCAAAGCCCCTAGTCCCTATGCTAATGACCAAGAAGACCAAAGGGTTTTATCATGGCAACGTGATGTCGCCAAAAGCACAGCTTCTGAAGCCTCAAGGCTACAAGTCCAGCCTACGCCTGTTGAACGAATCCCAACTCAGATCATCATAAACCAAATCGTTCAACCAGCAGTTGTTGTCACCCGGACGAGACCAGAGGAACCGAAACCTACAGACGAGATCAGTACCAGGGCTATAGTCGGAACCATTCTCGGCGCCACGGCAGGTGCTGTCGTCGCTTATGCTATGACCAAGGGCGACTCCGAGAGTCACCAGCAACCACATATTCAACGAAAAATCACCTACCGAACAATAGAAGCTCCTGCTGCCCAAAACTTGGTGCGTCAAGATGCTCTTGTCAGGAACGGCTCTCTACCCAACAGCAACTCCGTAGTTCGAACCATACCCATTGATTCGTCCCCTCGTACACGAGTGAACACCCTCCCCGCCACTTCGGAACACTCGCGGCGCTCGTGTCCCACAGTCGTAAGAAGCGCGGACGCTGGTCCAGTCATCCAAACAACCAATGGGACTAGAATCTCTATCGGCGAACCCAAAGACTCTCGAACCTCGCATATCTCGTCAAGCTCGAAAACAATCCGCCAGGCAGACCTCGCCCCAAAGCAACCAACAGTCATAACGGTAAAATCCGCCAAAGACATCCCCCTTCCAGCGAGCATGGTCAGTACCCGAGAAAGAGAAGAACCAAAACTAGACGATCGCTCAGTCCACCCCAACGATAGCGTTAGCCAAGTGAGCACACGAAGAGATGGCAAATCGAAACATCATGGCGGCAGCAAAGCAGGGAGTGATAGAGATCACGGTAACAGGGGTGAGAAGTCGAGTAAGACTGGTAGCAGGAAGGAGACTTCCAGCAAGATCAGTGCGGTCAGGAGCCCGGGGATGAAAGGTGCTCTTGGTTTCTAAAGGAGACGGAAGCGACGCTTGTTGTGGTGGTGCATGAAACACTCATTGCACGAATCCCAGTTCGAGACACCTCTTCGCAAGGGCCTCGGGGCGTGGTCCAGACACGTCATAATCTTATGCATTTGTATTCGCACGTGCTAGCATCGCGTGGTGCGTGATTCAGGCATGGCATTGTTACGGGTTCTTGGGAAGCTTAAACGGCTCCATTGCTATGTTTCTGTTCTGCATGGTGCGTGGTCCAGGCATAGCACAATGTTGATAATACTAGAAGGCATAGAGGAAGCGGCTCTTCCATGCTTGGAACGTCCTAGCTATACAGATGCATATCATACGTTATTACATCTCGCTAAAGTCAACAATATTCTCCTCGACAAATTCCTGAGTGCAATGCATGCAATCGGCTGCCATGGTCTAGGAAAGATCCCTCTAAACATGCCCTCCAATTCAATCATGAACAGTAGCACCCCCACCCTTCCCTCCACTTCCCCAATTCTTTAACCATTCCGCTGGCTCCTCCTCAACCATCAGCCCACTATCCCTCTTACTACTACCCTCACTACTCGCTCTCCCAGCACTAGAAGTCGGTCTCGAAGAAGGCACCGTATACCTTCTCGTAAACGTAGATTCCGGCATCGGTATCTCCAGCATACCACCCGGAAGGTCGCCCGTTGCCGATGTTCTCATGAACTGCACAGTAGTAGGCTGCGCAGCATCCTTACGTTCAAGTTCAAAGCTCGTTTGACTAGCCACTCCACCCTCCAGCGTAGTCGTCGAAGGACCTAGATCAATATCCGTCGCACGGATCTGAGAAGTCCAGCGGCGAGTCAGTGTGCGTTTGAAGCGGGCCCAGGCGCCTAAGTCGTCGTATTCGGAGTCAACAGAACCTTTCTGGATCGTCTTCTTGGAATCGTTCCAGAACATGATGAGGCGCCACTTGAGCCTATCAAGCCAATTCTGGGGATTGATGTGCTCATTGGGGCCAGACCGAGACCAGAGACGTGGGTAGGCCGTGGCGAGCTCGAAGAAGAGGTGTTCATAAATACCACGCTGGTAGGGTGTTTGCCGGCGGCGGGCGAGGAAGTGTTTGATGAGGTACCATAGCAGGAGGACAAATACCATCATTGGGATTGCGGAGGCGAAGTACCAGCGTATGCTGGGGTCCTTCTGGAATATGTCTACGTTCATGCCGAAGAAAGACGAGATCTTTGCTTGTTAGTAGTGTTTGCACGATTAGGGAGAGTGACTTGCGAATGTCAATGGTAAGAAGATGAATGTTATCCAGCTATTGGTAGGTATTAGCATATGCAAAAATGATATACACATGCTTGTAAGAAACAATTAACGAAATACCTCAGTCGCCACATGCTCGTACTGAGCTGTAGAGAATGTCTACTATCTCTGATCCCCACAGATTTGTACATCAAGTCGGCCAGATTTGCTGTGGGTTTGACGAGGTCTTCCTGTACTAGATCATTTATTTTCTCCATGTCGCCCGGACTACTTTCTAGCCAATTATCATCGAACTCCGCTTCGCTGAGGAATTCACTCAGATTGGTCTGCATTTCCTTGACCACAGCCATATGGACGGCTACCAGTCGCTCGACTTTAAGCCACATACTAGAGTTCGTCCAAAGCTCGGGCGCTCGAGACTCGTCTGCTGGCTGTTCATAGATCTTTTCTTCAAGGATTGTTACATGTGTTGTGCAGATATCGATAAAACCCTCCCATGTCTCGGCAATGCCTTTCCATATATCTGAGAGTATTATTTTCATGCACTCCAAAGCCATGCTGCTATCGTCGGATATTCCTTGAGACTCATAGGCTAGATAGAAAGGTAAGCGGCGCCATCTTGACTCCCAATGCTCGCGGGCGGTAATAACTGTGTCTTCGATCGAGCCAGACTGCGAGTTCTCGAAGATAATGATTGTGTTGCTGTTATCGAGTGTTTCTAATTGTGGGACGTAATGATTGGTATTATTTCTGTCTCTGCCCTCTTGATAAGGACTTTCCAAGTAATCGGGTATATCCTGTGCAGGCTCCTTGTGCTGTATGTAGCAGCTTAGCCTTTGAACATATACATCAAAACCATACCTTGGCAGATCCTCTTCGTCATAGTGGTTTAATTCAAACAGCTTATCCTTAACATCACGTTCATTCTCCGTTCTCGATGTTGGACGAGGGTATTTCCTAAGGTAATCGAGACCAAATGAAGTCCGACTAATACCTCTCCATGGGTCGTGCGTAGTCTTCCAAGACTTTCCACTCATGAAAGGCTTTCCGCCCCTCCTCTCAGGGCGCTTGTATTTGACATACTTTCCAAAGTCGGTACCCACAAGCTCGTCGCGTGTTGTGATGTTGTACTTGTGGAGAAGGAACCGAGTAGCCCAGTCGGCATTCTGGCAGTGCAGAACGCGAAGAACAGCTTCAGCACAACGGTCGGGCTGTAGTAAATTCATCAGGAGCTGTCATTTTATAAGAGATATGGGGCGTCACGTTAGAATATAGTCTTCGCAGGCCTTCGATTGAATTGATTTCCTGGGCAGCGACCTTTCGCATACCCTCTCTGCTAAGATCTGCAAATCGTAAGTGGAAAGGTGCAACAACCTGGGGACCACATTATCCCGTCTGATTTATTGGCCATCAACTCTAAGTAGCCACGTACCTTGCCTTATATAATCGATCACAAGGACTCTGCCCCTCTTCAGACTCTCTGGAGTATCGTAGTTCTTGTACCATCTCAAACCCGGGCTCCTAGGCCGTCTCTTCCATCCTTGGGGCCATTTGGTCAAAGGGAATTGCATAGCTGAGTAGGGTGTAGCTGCAACCTTTGGCTGGGAGCCGGATTCCAACATATTTGTCTGCATGCCCTCTTCTGGCGGGGTAGTCACTGTTGTATGTAGGTCAGCGATATATTTGAAGCACAAATATGATCTCTTACCTTTCGTATGAGAACGTCCTGTGACATGCTGTTCACTCTGCACCTGCGTATCAGCCGGGAAATGTCCTGGCGTGCCTTGTAGCTGGCTCATATTGCACAATTGGAGATTGAAAGATTGGAGGACATAGTTCAATAGAGGTTCGTATTGGCTATATACTATATACAACAGGTCCTGTTGCAGGAGAGCCAGGTAGATCACCAGCCCGATCCTACCTACGTAGCCTTACCTATTTAGAGTAACGAGATGTCGATGCTGGTGATTGGCGCATGTGATGATAATCTTAAAGAGCTAGGTGTCTAGCTCATCCGTGAATTATCGAACCCTACCTAAGCTCCATTGTTCCCCCACTATGCTACACTCTCTTACATTTATCCTCAGTAATACGCATTTGAGCCACATTCGTCTAAATCTACGAACGACATAGGTATCTCATCCTCTATTGGTATCGACTTCTGCAGAATATGACCCTTCAAGCCTGAGCCACTCCATTCAGATCGACCAACCTACACATACCTGCAACTTGGCAAGCGATAAAGTGCCACCATGAACAGCTCAGCAACTCCTGCTCGCCAGCCTCTACCGGCACTTCATACTCTGATTAAACCAGAGGTAATACCGACTCTCCAATGGTTTCCCGAAGAGAACAAGGAGCAATATCGGAAGGGGGTCGCCAAGCTGTGGCATGAAATTGAAAGCAACCCTGAGAACTCGGCAGATTACCAGAATGCTTACGAGAAGCTGGTGCAAGTCTCCATCAACATCCAGACCAAAATAAGGAAAGCAAAGGGGGATGCAGCTAATGCAGCCATGGGTGCTGCGCAACAGAATGGTGGTCGACCCCCGAGTTCAGGCCCGCCAGGTGGTCGACCATCAACACAAAACGGCGGCGGCCAACCACCGGCTCCAGAATATTCCAGCAAGATTATTGAAGAAGTACGAAAGCTCAAAATCATCCCGCCGGTCGCTGTAGTGGCTCAAGGACCGGAGAAGACCCGCGCTTGGGTCCACGATGCACAGAACAAATACGCGAGCCACCTGCAAAGACTCGAGCATGCTTCAAATCAACTCAGAGAACTCGAACATAATATAAATCAGAGGCAAGCACAGGGTAGACCTCTAAATCCGTCAGAACAGGAACAAATTCGTGTCCGAAGGGAAGGCATAGAGCAGAGACAAAGAGATACGAATGAGTTCCTTCGTAGATTTCAGCAACAGCAGGACGCTTTAAGGGCTCAGCAAGCGCAAGCTCAGCAAGTGCAAGCACAGGCAGGGAATGGTCAGGAGGCTGGACCAAACACAACTCAAGCTCCAAGCGCGTCAACACATACCCAGGAACACAAGACAGGCATGAACACTCAATCACAAATAAAGCCCGAGCCTCCAAATCAACCGCATACTTTAAGCTCTGCAGTTGATGCTGCGAGGAATCTGGGTTACGAAGCAAAACGTTCTGCCATAAGTCCGCAGAACGCCGGACAGCCATCACAACTTCCCCCAACTCAACAGCCCGTCTCGCGCCCGCAGTTATCACAGAACCCTATCGCAACGTCCCACCCACCTTTGAACGTCAACACGGGCGCTCGTCCTCCAGATCACCAACGCAATTCTCCACACGTTGCACCTACTCAGCCAACAAACATGCCCCAAGATAATCCTATCGCTTTATCTCATCAAGCTGCGATGGAGCAAGCACGCTCTTCCTACTCCCATCCCAGTATACATCAACCTACACCTCAATCTGCCACTCATGGCCACCCTACTGATACGAAAAGTCAACAAAACCAGGCGAAGATGCCTATTCCCAAAGAACTCAACGTAGCACCTCTACAGCCAGTACCCATGGGCCCTTCCAGACCTACCCTTACGAATGGTCCAGGTCCCATAGGGCCCATCGGTCAACCTGCTTATCCAAGACATCCTGGATATGTGCTTGAAGGTGAAGGTGAGAGGGTTTTGAGCAAGAAGAAACTGGAGGAGCTCGTAAGGCAGGTCACTGGAGGCACTGGAGGTGAAAGTGAAGAGGGAGAGGCGTTGACAGCTGATGTTGAAGAGGTGAGTCTTGCCGATCATATATAGAAACCCCTCAAGTGCCATTTCTGATTCCAAAAATAGACACTTCTGGAAGTCGCCGATGAGTTCGTCGACCAAGTGGTCGTTGCGGCCTGCAAACTCGCTAAATTACGTCAATCCTCCACCTTAGAAATCCGCGACCTTCAAGTCGTGCTTGAGCGAAACTACAACATCAGGGTTCCCGGCTACTCTGCTGATGAGCTCCGTACAGTCAGAAAGGTTGTTCCCACTCAGGGATGGACCCAGAAACTGAGCGCCGTCCAAGCCGCTAAAGTTACGGGTGGGAAGGGAGATCTGTGAGGCTTTGGGCACGCATTGGGTAAGACATCAGTGTGTATACTTGCATGAAAGGACGTCATTGGAGTTTGGGACGGATGCATTATCCGGAGCTTTCAGGAACTCGCATGCTTAGGCAGCTTGCATGATACCATGGTAAGGAAGGGGAGGTCACAGGAGTAATACAGTTTAAGTGATAGATAGAATTGAAAGATTCAGTTCGTCGATGTTCGTATTATGCAACACTATGTATTCAGGTGCGAGAGTGTTATGAAATCTTGTGAAACGTTGTCCCTTTCGAATTTGAAGCATATGAGATCAGGAACCAGCACGCTATTCTAGGCAAGCTTATTCTGATTTCGAGCAAGCATGCCATCTTGTCAGCGCCATCAGTAGCCCCCGAATCATGTCCCAGTCAGCATAGAAAGCTGTAATGTAATCCCTCCAAAAGCGCCATGCTAGACCGATGTCTTTCGTGCTTCGTTCAAAGCAAGCCATGCCAAACCCATCTTTCCTCTATATGTTCAAGCAAAACGAGCCATTATCCATTCCATATACACGCCAGTCAATCCCACCTCGTCGCTATCCTTTAACCGAATCCTGAGTACTTGCTCGCCCTCCCAATGGTCTCGACTCGAAATCCTAAGACTTCTAGCTTCGCCGCTTCAAGTATGTTACGTCCATCAAAGACCCACATCGGCTTCCTCATCCCTTTGGCGATGCGAGCCCAGTCCAGTTGCTCAGTCTTCGTTTCTTCGGGGCCGAAGTTGGATTTGCTCGGCCCGTCTTTCGTAGATTTGTCACTGGGGAAGGGGTAAAAGCTGTATCGTTTTGGGGAGCTGGATGACTTTGAGGGTGATCCTGGAGGCGTCGTGCTGCATTGCTTGCTGCGGTTGGTACGGCCCGGAGACCTGGGAAGGTTGTTGTTGATTTCCGTTAGGGCCGATGGGAAAGGCTTCATGATTGGTCGTGAGTGATTGTATGTCGTGTCTTCCGAGGCCGGCAGTCTGGCCCTTCCTGTGCCTTCAATGAAAGCATTTTCGTCGTTATGAGAAGGAATCTGAGGGTCTTTCGGTTCGAACACCATTGGGGTGTCAAGGGGAGATGATTTCTTGAAATTGATGACTTCTCCAGTGCTTGGGTCTCGTATGATTAAAGTCGCGTTCCTTTTCTTCTGAACGCTGGGGAGATCCTCTTTAGTCCTTGGCCCTTGCGCCTTTGCTTGGAGACCGGAGTTGTCCACGCTGGGCGTCGTGGCCCGAGCCTGTAGTGCACCGACAATTGGGCTGAGCCGCTCAATCGAGGTCATCGATGGCTGTGGTGAATTGCCTGCATTGATTGGAACCTTGTTACTAAATTCGTCCCATTCAGTCATAACGACTACTCCGTCAGCACCACGGCAAGCATCGTAGCCAGACTTGCAGACAAGGACATTCTTTTTCAGTTGAGGCAGGTTTCCTCCAGATTCCTCAAGTTCTTGCCAGATCTGCGCTTCTTTCACCTTTGGGTCGTAGATGGCGACCTGAGCTCTCTCGGCGACGAAGTTACTAACGAGAGTGATTGCTGGAGATTCGCGAGTATCCGATGTGTTTTTCTTAAAAGCAAAACCAAGGACTGCAATCCTCTTGCCTGTAAGATTATTGAACATGCAGCTTATGATCCGCTTCGTGAAACGCTGCTTCTGGTGTTCGTTCATGTTGATGATACCACGCCAATAGTCCGCAACTTCGTACAGATGCAGAGACTCTGAAAGGTAGACAATGTTGAAAATATCTTTCTGGAAGCAGCTGTAGACAGGTAAACTACTAAAGCCTTGGAAGAGATTGGCATTTTAGACATACCTGCCGCCAAAACCTGGGCCAGCTGCTAACATATGAGGCCCGATGCGAGAGTCGAGCCCACAGGCATGGCTCACCTCATTAACTTCAGCCCCCGTAGCTTCGCAAATTGCGCTTAATGCGTTGATACTGCTGATACGCTGAGCGAGCAGAGCGTTGGCAGCAAGCTTGGACAACTCGGATGACCACACGTTCATAGTGATGATGCGTTCAGTTGGTATCCACTGGCTATAGACTCCGGCGAGGGATCTAGCTGCTTGAATGCCTTGCGGTGTCATTTCAGAACCAATGATGACTCGGTCAGGACTAAGCAAATCCTGTACAGCAGTACCTTCTGCCAGAAATTCTGGGTTTGAAAGTACGTCAAAGTGCACACCGGGTTTGGCGTTGGCGGACAACTATACACAAATGTGAGCAACATTAGAGTCCGCAATCACACGGACCTTGAAGCTCACAATCTCTCGAATTGAGTGCGCAGTCCGGCAAGGCACCGTTGATTTCTCCACAATGATTTTGTCCTCTGTAGCCACATGTGCTATGTTTCGGGCGGCAGCCTCCACGAAAGCCAGGTCTGCTGCTGCTCCTTTACCAACTCCATTAGCTTTTGTAGGTGTATTTACACAGACGAAGATCAGATCTGCGTCTTGAATGGCTCTGTCGACATTCGTAGAAAAATGGAGATTTGGCTTGCGTGTACGCCCATTGATGCTTCGAAGGTCATTATGCTTCAAGACAGAGTTCGTGTAAGTGCCATCTCGAGCAGCGTAGACAATTTCATTGAGACCTGGCTCGTAAATGGGCAACCGACTGGAATTCCAAGCTTTGATTCGCTCGGAGTTGATATCAACGACTGTTACGTCGATATTGGACATGAAAGCAGTGACTGCAGAAGTAGGACCTATACCATGAACCAAAATCAATTAGAGGGGAGTTGGAGCATCTAAAGTGGTTGAGTGAATTCACCGCCAACGAAACCAGACCCTAAGCATGTGATTTTTCGTACGGCCTTGTGGGCTGGATCATCTGCACCGAGAGTCTTTGTTCCTCGTCCATAGGTTTGGGTAACGGAGCCGTCGTTAACAGAACTTGGACCACATTCGTTGCCAGGGACAAGGTTCTCTGCTGGGGTCATCTTGCAACGTCGTGGGATAGCAGCGGAAGGTCAATGACGTTCCATTAGGTGAATAGAAGATGAGCCAGAATCACAGGCCTTCGGAAAGGCAATTAATCGTGATAGTGAAGTTGTTGGGGATTCGCGGAGCGTTTTGGAGATTTGTAAATACACAAAGTTATACATATGTGCAACCACGAAGACGGTCTCGACTCGTCACATTGGCGGAATATCTCCCCCTACACAAATTTCCATGCCGTTTGCTAATCGAGCCTACAACCGAAGCATGAATGTCAACGCTATTACTTCTTAATGATCTTCTTCCTCAACGTTACGATCTATGTTCGCACCTTGAGAGATCTAAGAGATGATGGGTATTGCTTAGCTTAAGCTCTGCCGAGCAAATATACGGAGACCGATGACATTCACGCACTCCGCCATTCTGTTCCGAAGGCCTGTAGCATGGTCTGCACATAGTGCACCTAATGGCAGCCGGCCCTTTTCAATCCCCTGCCCCATTATTTGGGAGTACAGCAGCTTAATGTACCTCCCGATCAACTTTATCTTCGAAGCCCACCGAGGTCACGCTCCATGCCAGAGACTCTGTCTTCTAATGCGCGTTTCTTTTGCTCAAGCTCTCGAATCTCCTCGTCCTCTCGTCTTAAATCTTCTTCGGTTACATGCAACCCCTCTGGACCGTCCGCCTCGTCCACATTCTCATCAATATACTCGTCCTCCTCCTCATCATAGATCCCTTCATGATCCTTATGCTTATTGATTCTCGCCAATTGGGCCATTTGTTTCGAGATCGTGCCCTCGTAACGGCTAATGGAAGAGTTCAGTTGTTCATAACGGGAGCGCAATAAAGCAATTCTTTCCGATGCGCCCGGTATGGGACTAAAAAGGTTCAGAAACCTCTGTATTTCAATGACAAGAGATCACCTACTAGACCCCACAAAGCTTCTCGGCGCCCTTCAGCAACAGATTTACATCCACCTCACCCCGCTCCTTGCTTTCTTTTGCGCTCTCCTTTCGTATCTGCTCCCCCAACTCGCCGCCAAGAAGCGTAGCCACTGCTGACCCAGATTTATGAGTTTTCATCAATCCACCACTGTTGGTATAGTGTTCTCCAGCACCATTAAGCCCTTGAACTGTGCTGCGGCGAGCAATGCTTGCAGTAGATGAACGTGATATTTGATCTGATGGCGCAATGGTAAACAATGCACGCTCGTGGGCCTCAGTGTCGCGTATTAGAGCAGTAATATCATGTGAGTGAAGTAGGGCATTGGTAAAGATCTTGGGAGAGGGAAACCTGTACGAGGATGATAAGTTTGTGATAAAGCGTAATGGGACATTGCTTCTTACGGGAGCTCTGCAATTGCAGCTGACGACAGAGATATTTGCTCAAGATGATTTTCTAGTAGAGTCATGGCTACTGGCCTATCACTTAGGCATTGAGTTGTTGTATGTTCCTGCAGCTTTGCGCGCGCGTCTACACATCTGCTCATCTGCCTATAATTATCCGGGTATGACACCAACGTCCTAATAACCGGCAACATCGTGACAAGGATCTCAAATCATCATCCGCAGCTTGACCGACATCAGCCATTCTTACTCCGTCACCCTGTGGCCTGATCATTCTATCTTGTTAGACTAGCTCGAACACATCAGCGTAGACGCTGGCAAAGCGATTACTAACAATAGAGGGCGTCAGCTAAGCTTCACTTTTCGGTGCTCATTTCCGCCATCAGCTGGACCTTCTACACAACCTGTTACATCGCTAACACCTCGTGATATTCTTGCACGGATTTCCGGTATAAAGGAACGTTCAGCTGTACAGGTCGGGGAAGGCGTGAAGGTACACCAGTCTCCGGTTCCGGTGCCTCATTCGCCGCCCGGCGTTCCTCAAGTCGAGCTTTACACCCTACCATCATGCCTGGTGAGAGACGCACCCTAAGGTCCAGCAAGGAAACCCCTTCCTCAACAAACGGCGAGAAGACTCGTTCGAACTCTCAAAGTTCAAGCTCCAACAAAGACAAGCCTGTCCCGACTCGAGCAACGTCATCAAAGAGCAAAGCCTTACCAAAGAAAGCTTCGACAAAAGAAACGACCGGCGATAAGCCTCAGACAAATGGCACTGAGCCTGTTGAGAATGGTGTCAACGGCACTGAGGACATTGATATGGTAGATGATGGGCCTGATAAAGTCAAACTCGGCAAAGAGGGTGATGACGAGATGACGGTCGTCGTACCTCCACCAAAGGGCTCAAAGCTATCAGGAGAACCCGGGAAAGATGAAGAGGGCGACGTTACTATGGATAACGCTGAAACGGCTGAGGCCGCTGGTCCTGATGCCGACCGCGTAGACCCGAAGGTAAAGGCAGTTGCAGGTCAGTCATGATACATCCCAATCGAAGCCTTTCTTTTCTACATGCTAATTTCAACTGCGCAGATATCAAAGCTAACTTCTTGCTTCTGGAACGCGCTGTGGCCCAATTTGATGCACGCTTCACTCTAAGGGTTCTCCGCTCCATATCCTCTGTTCGAAAACACCTCTCCCCCGATCTCCTTAGCCAGTTAATCATAGAGACTTATACATCAACGAGTCCTATCGCCAAGACACTCTTGGCAGCACTAGGCAGAGAGAATGCATCATTCGAGACCGCAGATGACAGTCTGGAGATGGAAATTGATGGACAAACAAAGGACAAAACGCAGGCTGGCAAAACAAGCGCATCCCCGAAAGAAATACTTCCCGAGATTGACACATATCTGTCAGTCCTCGTCCAGATCTACTTGTACGATGCCAGAGTGATTGAAGTCGGAGCCAAGTTTTCTAGCAATCTTATTGAGCGACTTCGTACACTCAACCGTCGGACTCTGGATGCCCTTTCGGCCCGTGTATATTTTTACTATTCTCTCTTCTTCGAACAGCTCGCCCCACTACCTCCCTCGCCTACAGCATCGATTGTGTCTATCAGGCCGCATTTACTGGCTGCACTCCGAACGTCAGTACTCAGAAAGGACCAGGATACCCGCGCTACCGTTACAACCCTTCTACTCCGAAACTACCTATCAACTTCTCACATCACCCAAGCTGACTTACTAATATCTCATTCTGAATTTCCCCCAGCCGCATCAAATAATCAAATCGCACGATACCTCTATTACCTTGGTCGTATACGCGCGATCCAATTGTCCTATACCGAAGCCCATGAACACCTGATTGGCGCGACTCGGAAATCCCCGGCAACACCAAGTGCTGGTGGCTTCTATCAGGCAGCGTCGAAGTTGCTGGTGGTTGTGGAATTGCTTATGGGGGACATTCCGGATAGAGCCATATTCCGTCAACCAAGTCTGGAACACGCGTTGCAGCCATACCTTAGTCTTGTGCAGGCTGTTCGTGTTGGGAAGATCGAAGGTTTCCTGAACGTCGTGCAGATGCACAATGCCTTGTTCCGACGTGACGGCACTTATACTCTCATCCTCCGCCTGCGCCAAAACGTCATTAAAACTGGAATACGGATGATGTCTCTCTCATATGCCAAAATCTCACTCCGGGATATCTGTTTAAAATTGGATCTGGAGAGTGAGCAGTCGGCTGAGTACATCGTAGCAAAGGCAATCCGAGACGGTGTAATTGAGGCTTCGATAGATCACGAGCACGGTTATATGAAGAGTAAAGACGTTGGTGATGTGTATGCTACTCGTGAACCTGGCGAGGCTTTCCATGAGCGTATTAGAGCATGCTTGGGCTTGCACGACGAGAGCGTGAAGGTAATGATGTCCGCTTTCGACAGAGAATCGCTGTGCTAACACTGAACTAGGCCATGAGATATCCCATGAACCAACACCGGCTAGAGTTGAAGAACGCGCAAGAAGCCCGTGAGAGGGAGCGAGAATTAGCCAAGGAGATCGTCGAAGGCGAGATGGACGACGATGACGCGGGTGGTGACTTTGAGGGGATGTGAAGGTCCAGTAAAGAGAGAGCATGCGTGCTATAACCATCCATTGCATCAAACAGAATGGGAAAAGCCGAGCGATTCGACCTTGTCTTACTATAAAGAACTCCCGTCATACTGTTAGTACTTTTATTGATAAGCATTTATGGTGCTAGGTGGAGCACTGGCAAGAGCTTTAATGTGGCTCTACTTAGCCATACCCCCTGTTCTTCAAATCCCCTGCTATGGTAGCATAACCACAGCCAATAACACTAGCATACAAACAGAAACTTGAATCCTAATTTCAACATTATGTGATATTGTTGAAGCTGCAATATCTACAGTGCCGCATCCAGCACCTTGACATGTAAAGCTAGTGTTTATTTCTGATACTTCCAAACACTTCCCCACTATCACCCCCCTTTGCGTCAAGTCCTCGTACCTCGCATTTCAAGTACCTAGAACACCCGTCTCAACTGGCTTGCACTATGCAGCTTGTTAGTGGCATCCTTCCCTCCATGATAAGGGTGTGGTATCCGTAACGAATATGTAAGGTCACTTCAATCACATACTCACCCCCGCAACTTAGCTGACCTCGCTCAGGATTGACGCCTCCCTTCGCATCCGCCGGGCTATCCATCTGAAAGACCTTACACTCCTCAAGCGGATAATCAAAAACAACCCAAAATACCTACAAAACCCTGACTTCACAGACAATGGCAATACCTCGCTCCACCTCGCTGCCCAAATGGGTCTTGTCGAAATAGCAGTGCGTAGCCTTCCCCAGTACCCATTGCCAACAAAAGCCGATTCTAAGCTATACACCAGGAATTCCTGATCGATGTAGGCCACGAAGACGAGAGCATCAGCCGCAACGCAAATTGGGATACGCCCCTCCTCATCGCAGTCGAGACCTCTCCAGCAGTAGCCACGCTACTAGCAACCCGCTTCCCGCGCTGTATACCATGGAAAAACAAGCAAGGCGCTGACGCCGTAACGCTCCCCTCCCTCCAACCCCTCCGTCCCCACTGAATACCCTCCACTAACAAAAACCCCTTCTCCAGCTCATGCTCACCTCCCGCACCCCCCACACCCTCCTCCTCGAAACCCTCCTCACCCTCTCCCCACCTCCCACCCCATTCACCCCTCTTCCTCTCCACCGCCCGCCCTCTTCCGCAACCACACCCTACAACATCCACTCCCCGCTCCACGCCACCGATGCGGCGGGAAATACCCCCCTCCACTACGCCTCCGCTTACGGCCAACTGAAATGCATACGCACACTACTGGAGCACGGAGCTGATGCCGGTGCGAGGAATGCGTGGAGTTGGACGCCGGTTTCTTATAGTCTGAGTGTGCAGGCGGAGGTGTATTTTAAGAATTTGGTGGGGGCGGCGGAGAGGGAGAGAGGGGGGGCTGGTGCTGGTAGTGTGGATGCTGGTACTGGTGGGGGGAGGAGTAGAGGGGGGAGTGGGGGGAAGGGAGGGGGGGTGAGGTTGGTGGGGAAGGAGGAGGAGTGGGGTGGGGAGGGGTTTGGGGTCGTGATGGGGGAGAGGGTAAGGAGTGGGGAGAGTGCTGGGGTGGGATTGGGTTTGAGGAGCAGGGCTGCGAGTGGTGATTGAGTGGTTTGAATAGGTGGTATAAAGACAAACAGGACGCACATTGCGAGGTTGAGGATCAGTGAGACCGTACAGAGTTGGAAAGCAAGAGATGCTCCTCTTTTCCCCTCATTAAGTCTATCCTCTAGCTATATATGAGTGGATGCGGCGCTCGAATATATATACAAGCAATGATGAAATGGGGCAGCGGTATATCATACAGAACCAAAGACAAGGTCCCATCATCGTACTCTCTATTTCCGTCTTTTCATAGTTTTTACACACATCTCTATCAAACCCTCTTTCGCTTCGGAGTCTGGGAATCTGCTAATGGCATGGGCAGCTTTGTCTGCATACTCCTGCGCTAGCGCCCTGGTCTGCTCAAGGCCATCACTGCCAGCTACCAATTCTCTTGCTAGCTGGACGTCTCCTTCTGCAGAAAATTTGCGCCCCACAAGGATGCCTAGCTGTTGATCGTCCTTCCAAGCGAAGAGTAGTGGCGCAGTTGCAAGCCCGAGCTCTAAGTCTGCACCAGCAGGCTTGCCTAGAGTCTCACTCGTAGTTGTGTAGTCAAGCATGTCGTCAACAAGCTGGAACGCTAAACCCAGGTTCTTGCCGTAGGCGTATGCTGCTTCTACCACTTCTGGGGAGTTTTGGCCGAGAAGTGCAGCGGCTCTGCAGGACTTGCTGATGAGGCTCGCAGACTTCAAATATGTCTTCTGCAGGTAGTAAGATAGTGTATCTTCCGTCCATATTGGTTGTGCCTCGTCCAGAGCAGTATTCTTGAGTTGCATGAACTCTCCTTCCACAAGGTTCGCGATGACGGTGGCTAGCAGCTCTATTACTTCAGCGTCTCGTAACCTTGCTAGAGCCACTGAAGCTCTACCCAGCAGGAAGTCGCCTGCCAGTACCGCCATCTTGTTGCCAAAAGATATATTTGCAGACGGTGAGGATCTTCGAGAGATGGAGTTGTCGATGACATCGTCATGAAGTAGAGAAGCCGTGTGTATAAGCTCTGTGATCTCTGCAAGTCTTCTTTGTGATGGCAGGATGTCCGAACTATGTGTGGTGTAGGAGGGATCAATTGATGGATCAGAGAGGATGCCAGTCGGAGGCAAAGATGGGTTAGCATCTGAAAGAACCGCGGAAGGAGATATGGGATTGTTGATTGTTGAAGAGGTGGATATCGGCGGCTGCCGGGGGGCTTTTGGTGTCAAAGCTGTCGCTCGAGACATAAGCAGAACGAGGAGAGGTCGTATATGTTTTCCTTCGGAGTGGGTATAGTACTTTGCTACCGTGTCGAGCATAGGATGGCCAGAGCCCAGAAGTTGCTGTATATTTTTTGTCAAGAACTTCATTTCTTTCGCAACGATTCGTAGTGGGTCGACAGAGACGCCTGCGAAGGAGCTGTCTGTCTTGATTCCGCCGTTGAGCACATGTTGGGCTGCTGAGACGGCCTGAGCCCATGTTGATTGACTTCTTCGCCGCGCTGGAGGAAATTGTGTACCTAACGGTCTCGTGAGGTCATGTCTGACCTTGAGGCAGCCAGGACATATCGGCAGCTGGGGATTCCTGGATAGTATATTGCGGAATTTGATCCTCGAAGGAGCCAGGCGACCTTTCATCCTCGAACTCCAGGCTCAATGGGTTGACAGCGTGGTTCGCCTGACTGTCGAACCTCGTATCTCAAGCAATTCGTGCATTCGTAAATATTGAGCTAGAAGATCTGCAACAGGGGTTCACGGACTTTATCGCCGACATGCCGATCTGACAAGTGGGACTTTCTCTCCAACCCGAAGCTGAATATCAACCTCATCAGTATGAGTTCGTACAGCAAACCCCTATCAAGCAACCAAGTGTAATTTGCGATTGGTCTTAAGAACGGTTGGGCTGCTAATCAGCCCTTGTGAAGTGGACTTTCATCTGTTACTGTAAGCCAAGGATAAGGCGGGAAGAAATACTGTTCCTTCTATCACTAGTGTACAGTTTGGACAAAAGTCCCTGTGATAGACTTCTGTTCCAAGTTCGCAACCAAGACATAATGCTCCAGTCCAGCTTAGAACTCCAGCCGCCACAATGCAATGCAAAAAGCCCTACCAAGAGCTCAAGGGAATCCAAAACCTCCCGGAAATTGAAAGCCTCCCCCCCCAGCCTGGAACTTGAATTGACTTCCCCCTCCTCCTCCCTGCCTGAAGAAGAATTGCTGGCCATCCGGCCCTTGTCCAAACGGACTCCCATGGAACGGCTGGCCCTGCTGTTCTGGGTTGTTTGGGTCATCGCCCCTGTCAAACCTCGCGCGCAATTCAGGATCGCTGAGGACTTCGTACGCCTCATTGATGCTTGCCATCTTTTTCTCCGCTTCTTCCTTGGAGATGCCCTTGGCTGAGGCCTTGTCCGGATGATGCTGCTTTGTAGCTGTGCGGTACGCTTTCTTGATTGTTCGATCATCAGCGTCATTGGCTACGCCAAGTACTTTGTAGTAGTCCTTGGTCTTCGAGCGTTTAAGAAGAGTGTGGGCTTTTTGGAGAAGTTCTTGGATCTTTTGGCCGGATGGATGGTGTTCTTTGGCGAGGTTGAGCGTTGAGATGGCGGATTCGAAATCTTCAGCGTCGAGTTGAGATTGAGCTTTGTGGAGAAGGGCTGGAAGTGAATGTGGATTTAGGGCGAGCGCTTCGACGCAGTAGGGTTCCGCTTTCTTTTTGTTTATCTAGAAAGAACAGATTTTAGCATAAATCTCGAATTTTCATCGAATAGGAATGCGTACTTCTGAATAACAGTCACACGCCATATCTACCAGCTTAGCATAGAGCTCATCTGGAACATTGTTGTGAATATGACCTGATTCTCTGCCTTCTTTAACCTCATCTTTCACTTCCTGTATCAAGCCAGGATCCTCGCCTGTTGCCACAAGAAGCTTGACAGCGCTGTTGAATTGGCGCTTCTCTTTCAATTTCTCTACTTGCTTCAATGTCTTGTCAATCTGCTTCTCCCTCCTAAAGAGATTGCTGCAGGCTTTCGAGTCCGGATCCGATCTCAGGCATTTTCGCATTTGTTCGATACCTTTCTCTGTGTCGCCCACTGAATAGAACAACATGGACGATATCTGTAGATGAGGCTCTATCGAGGAGGGTGAGATCTGTATGGCATGAGTCAAATCACTGACTCCTTCTAGCACCTCCCCTCTTTCAAAACGACACCTCGCCCTAAGCTGTCGGAGACTTAAAGCTGTGCTTGCAACCATAATCGCCGTGCCTGCATGTCCAACGCAAGCCTCCCAATCCCCCTTTTTCTCAGCTTCAAAGGCCATTGCTGTCGCGAGCGATGCTTCCTCCAACTGTGCATATTCTTCGCTTTCTGTCTTCTTCGCCTTAACGTAGTCTTCCCTCGCTGCCGCCCAATCTGCATTTCTACTCTTTATCTTTGCTCTCTGTAGTAACGCGCCTTCAAAATCAGGTCTTATTGCAAGCACTTTGTCAAAGTCCTGACTCGCTTGAGCATTCCTCCCTAATGAGAGGTAGGCAGCACCACGCTGGAAAATTGTGAGGTAGTTTTTAGGGTCTCGTGCAATAGCGGCATCGAAATAAGTGAGGGCATCATTGGCATTGCCTTGCGCAAGGTTTGTTTTGGCGGAAGAGACGAGCGAGGCGATGGGCGTATCGGATGGTATTTCAGAGGGCGAGAGGCAAAAAGCAAGGGGGATGGACAGGAGGGCAGCCCCGAAGGCTATGTTCGATAACCGAGTTATCATAGCGAAAGTTGTGTTGATATTCAAGCCTCAGGGGCAAGGATTTAGATGTTGCTGGATAAGAGGAGAGGCTCAAGAAAGCCAAGTGGCATCTGTTCATCCAGTTTCTTTGATTGGGTAGTCAAGGAAACGGCTCTACGTTTATCCGACAGCCTTCTCGCGCTGATTAGGGTCTACTACTTCTCTAACCCTAAGTGTCTAGGTCGTAGAAGTAGCTCCTCAAGGCATCGCCAGGCATTTAGGATATAGTGTGCTGTGTCTACTTAGAAGATTATGTAATGAGACATTGTAGATTGTACAGGTTTGTAGGTTAAAGAAGTCATGCATATTTCGTGGTCATGTTGACGATAGCAGATCCTGTACGTCTGAATCGTAGATTTCATAGACTTGATCGTCATTTATCTCTATGAGCTATTGCTACAACCAACTTCTGCAAGCCGCTAGCATGGGTTGGAAACACTCGATGGTCTATCTTAGGCTTTCATTTCCTCCTCCGCAACAAAATGCAAATAGGCTCCTAAAAGTTTAGTGCCCTCAATATAATTCCTCCGGTCCAATTTCTCGTTAATACTGTGCGCCGCATCGGTACTGCTTCCCATAGGTAACAGCAGTACATTCTTTCCCGTAGCCTTTTCGAAAGTAAGAGTCACCGGAATACTACCCCCTTCCCTCGTAAGGTCTGGCTTCACGCCGAACACTTTTTCTACTGCCCGTCCTGCAGCGGTGTAATTCCAGTGTTTCGGTGATGCTACCCACCAGTTCCCTGCATGGAGCAGCTTAACGGAGACAGTGTTCTTGCTGCCTAGTTTGGCGAATTCATCTTTGACATATTTGAAAACCAGAGAATCGACTTTGTCTGATTCCATGTTCGGGACTGTCCTTATTGAGAACTTGCCAATGACTTTCGCCGGGATAACAGTCTTTGCTCCTGAGTCTCCGAAGGCGCCCTCAATGCCGTGTACACTAAGCGAAGGATATCGCCAGCGAGCCATGAGTGTATTTTCTTTATCGGGGTAAATGCCTGTTTTACTGCCCAGAGACTCGTACAGATTAGCCATCGAGTATGAAATATCCTGATACAACGACTTCTCGTCCTCGCTCAAAGGAGCCACCATCTCATTGATGCCCGGAATCTGTATTTTGCCGTCGGTATCCACGAGCCTCCCTAAGACGCGCACGAGATCCGTCATCGGTTCCTGTGCAGATCCGCCAAATATACCGCTGTGAAGATCTTGACCGGGTCCGCTTACGGTAACGCTATAGTAGTTGCAGCCTCGTAGCCCGTAGGTTAAACAAGGCTTCTCGGTCCCAAGCCAGTAATTGTCACTGATGCAGACTGCCTCTGCCTTCTCGAAGAACCCTCCAGGCTTGGCTTCTTTTTCTATAAACTCGTCAAGACCCTCGCTTCCGTATTCTTCCATTCCCTCAAAGCACATTAAGAGGTTGACTGGTAGCTCGACCCCGGCTTCTTTATGCGCTTGGATTGCATTCAGCCAGCCGAGGACAGGGCCTTTGTCGTCAGTTGAGCCACGCCCATACATTCGACCTTGGTCGTCAACCGATAATTTAAACGGGTCAGTAGCCCAACCATCCTCTTTGCGTGCAGGCTGTACATCGTAGTGGCCATAGACAAGAATGGTACGCTTTTGAGGTGAAGAACCGTACCGGGCAACTATGACAGGTGGGAGGTCGAGGTTTTCCGTGCCAGGCTGGGGACCGAGGGGCCGAGACTCGACATGGGCCCCGAGGGCTTTAAGTTCTGAGACGAGGAACTCAGACATCTAATTTGCAATTGTGGATCAGCCATCTTGGAAGCTAGTGCGGCAAATTGGAGAGAAGGCTGACTTTAACAACATCTGGTCGGCGTGCTGCATCCGCTGAAACAGACGGTATAGAAACAGCTTTGCCGAGGCGTTCAATAAAGGATTCCGACAACTTGTCGACTTGCTTGAAGTACCCGTCTAATTGGGGCGCCATGACTTGGTTTGTTGCAAAATTCTGTCTTTGGACTGAATGTGCAGGTTTGAGAAGGGTTTTAAGACCGTGAGGGCGGTCTGCGTAACCAAGGATTAAGGTTGTTAGAAATCGCTGTGGGAATACTGGGCGGAATAAAGTGATGACTGGAGCTGTCAAAATGGGCATTGAATTTCGGAAGGCAGAAGAGGCAATCCCATGTCTAGATCTACTATCGGTCTAGTATTAAATTGGCGGGACGCGGCCCCGCAAATCTGGGCGTAGAAAGTCGTTTTCAAGCGTCCCATTAATTAATCCTAATTCGATAGTATCTGGGGTGTATTTACAACGTTTTGTTGATATCCTCCCTCGTGATCCCATCATCACCTGGCATAGATCCCATCATTCAACCCTACCGACCTTATAACTGGAGCTCTCGGACGCCCTGATCTTTAAGCCTTCGCTGAGAAGGCAAGAACAGGCTTCTCGGTAGGTGACTCTCACCCAGTGCCTCTCCCCTCATCGTCACGCCCGACAGACGAGGAATAGCCTTTAATTCTAGCATAACGGGGTGAGTTGGCAATTGTCACCAAGTGCTCCAGCTACTTGATCTACATTCCTGCAAGCAGTGTCTAGCAAGTGCTCACGAATCGCCAACAGCCCGGAGATCCTGGCTGCAACAGGCTGTGTCTGGGGATCCATTCCACCTACTTCGCTCGAGTTGAGGAAACAGTTGGTAATTGGCTTGTGGAATGGGAAGATGAAGCTCCAGAGTAAGTGGACAGAGCATGACTGCATGAGCAATGATAGCAGTGACGAGGATTGGGACCCATGAATGCAAGTAGGCGACTCGAGTCGTAACACTACAGCCCCATTCAAGCCCATCGTTGCAAGACATCATTTTCAGCTGGACAGACAAGACACTTGTGAATGGAGTAGATCACTTTCATATGATAGCCTACTCGTAAAAATCGATTAATATAATAAAATGTGTCCCATGGCATGCAGCCACTTGGAGTATCCCAAGAACGTTAAAACGTAAAAGACCGCCAGCGAAGATTTTAAAAAATTTTCTCGCTCCATGTAGAACGCCAAGGGGAATGCAAGCCCCAATTCCTTTCGCTGTACACTCCGGAGCCTCTCTTTTAAACGACAATGGTTCATGGAAAGACATAATAGAAACGCGCTTCAGAATTCATGGAGTATTTGCGGCATGGGCGTCCGAGAAAGGACCCTCCTTCTGCTCCTTATTCCAATTGGTCATCATCGTCATGCTACCAAGACTTCCGAGTCCACCGTGTCGTGGCTCTCTGCTGGCTCTTCGGGCCGCTTCCTCTATGATCTGATTAAGACTACCTGACCGTTTGTGTATCTTCTTCTGTTCTTTAGTGGCTTGTCGAGCCTCGCTATCGGGTGATGATGATGATAGTGATGAGACCATAGGACTGGGAGAATTCCGCAGGTCAGGCGCAGAAGATGGTGACTTGAAGGGAGAGTCTCTCGACTTGGATGATAGTGACGGGGCTTTAGCGAAATGTGGCAATTTGTCATGACCCATCAAGCTTGCGTCTGCTGGTGACTCTTCATCACTACTGGAGACATCGTCGAAGGTCGACGAATCACCATTATGCCGTGATGAGACAACAGATACTTGCCGTTCAGGTATGATGAGAGAATTTTCCGCTTTCTCCTCGCTCATTTCGCTTATTGGACTAGGCTCTCTGGCGAGACTCGCGGCCGCAGCTATATTGTTGTGTGACTGAGCCTTTTTGACATTAACGGCTTTTGGGACACCCAGGCGGGCCACGATTGGGCTGCTGGTGTTCGTCTGTATTGCGTCGTCACGTGGAGCGTAGCGTCTGCGGTCAATCAATGGGACGGGTGGAGTATTCGATCGAGGGGTACCGGTAAGACTGTTGTTGCCGCCCGATTTTACAGCTACAGGATTGGCCTTCCCACGTATAGCAGTTTGTGCAGGCAGTGAATTGATCGCAGCACTGCCTCGGTAGGCTGTCGAGGCTACACTCCCCCTAGCAACGCTTGGGGTCATGCTCGATCTGGCATATGATATGCGAGGGTCTACAGTATAGTCGGAACAGGTAGAGTCACGGAGATCGCTTGGCATGAAGAAGTGCTGGTCTTGGCCGGGTTGTGGTGTAGTCGCAGTAGAGTGTCCGGGTGAGGCAGCAGGTATGGGTGGGACAGGCGGGACAAGGTTAGATTCTGATCTGATGGTGACTCCGGGTATGTAGGCGATTTGAATGACATTGGAGGCTCTGGTAAGGACTGTGGAGGCTATCGAGCGCACTGAATGGACTGAGGCCCGAGCATCTCTTCGCGCTGAGAAGTCGTCTCCAGTCTTCTCCATTGGTTCTGTTTCTGGCCAGTCGTTCTCGGTGTATGATTGCCTCCTGTTCTTGATGCAGAACCTCCACACGAGGTATGTCACTATGCAAACCACAGCGACACCACCAACGACTCCTCCCGCTATAGGACCAGCCGCTGCACCTCCGGATCCTGACGATGCATTTGATGTGGGCTGAGCTCCAACCTTTGAACACATTGTCACCGCGCACGTGTTACAGCTGCTAGCTATAAGCGAACAAACTTCGTCTGAAGCACATGATGGACACGGTGGAGGTGTGGATGGACAGCTGAGGCATCTGCGGAATAGACTATGTCTGTTGAGATCGAGCTCTAAACAGCCAACATTAGCATTACGCCAGGATTATGGCGTTATAAAAACCTACCATAACGACCCGTACTCCCAAGGTCCATGATTGCCTAGGTCCCAAGGTGTAATACGGGGATAATTATCGACGGTAGCACCTGCGAGATATCTTGGTGTGACGGCCCGGATTGAGTTGCTGCACGATAACCCAAGGACGTATCAACGACTGAGATTGACGATGGGAACGGAGTGAGATTGCTAAAAAAGAGTGTATGATCCCCCAAGAGATGTTGTCGCGGTGTTCTTCGCTCGTAAAGCAAGATGAGGGGTGCGCAAGGACAAAGGAAGTCGATAGGCCGAATATCTCCTGTCCGTCAAAAGGCACAAAGAGCTCGATTTGGATATAAACGAAGGATCATCCAGTATCGCCCTGAGTTCTCACGATGTGATGTGGTGTTGTTGTCGAAGTGTAATGATCAGGCGAAGCAAAATGGCTCTGTCAAAGTCGATTTGCGGCGTATTATCGACGGTCGCAACAAGGCCCCTTTCCACCCACGGATCGACTTGATCAGCACGGCGAAGACGCTTTTTGACCTAACATTGCAGCGACGTATTGCCTGCGAAGTATTGTGTCGACGGTGACCTTCACAGATGCACGAGGAGGAGTTGTATTTTGGTAGATTGGTGATGTTGGTACTCCTATGAGTAACGGAGGCACGGTTTATTTGGGGATCGAGGGTTCCTCGGATTGATTGGTCACTCGTTTTACCCTAAGCCCGCGCTCAAAGCTTCTTTATTTGCCCTCTAAGCTATGAGGCGGCGGCCTGTTGAGCCGAGATTACACACATGCCAGGGCTGGTCCGGGACATGCCTTACGATTACAACCCCTGGCGATTGTTTGCACTATCTAACGCCATCAGGGCACTACCTAGCACTACCCAGCACTACCCAGCAACTACCCTCACCAAACGCGGCGTGCCTGGCAAGCAGCCCAAATCATCCCGCTCGGATGTTGGGGTGTGATTCGATGCATATTCACCGCACTTACATGCGCAAGAGGCATTACCTACACCCGCACGTAGTACATAGCGCCAGAAGCCAGTGCAAAGATCCCCCAATATCTCCATATATTCCTCCAAGGCACTCAACCCCAACGCGAGCGCTTGCTTCGGCTTGTCTTTCTAGCTGGGTCTAGATCGGTACGCCACACGAAAACGTCCAACCCTGGTATGCTGGCGTATGGATGAGGAACAAAAAATCAAAGCAAACATGTCTCAACCCAAATATTTACTCCCGCATCATTGAAAAAAACGTGGCTTGACATTGTCCCGACGCCGTACTGTGCATGTCTATTGCGAGGTAAGCACGTAATCGGTTTTTGGTGTCCTGAGTCGAGTCATCAAGTCGCCAAGTCGTCTGTATGTTCAGAGTCTCGAACCCGGACCCTGGACTTTTCTGGTTAGCAAAACTTCATTTGAGAATACCATCCTCGTTTATTGGGATCCTCTTGTTGGAAGGATGAAGCCACATGGCCATCTTTCCATCAACCGGTTGCAGGAGGAATCTTCTTTGTTCTGAAATCCAAAAATTGGTAGTATGTTAGTATGCCTTGCGCTTCTCCTCGATACCATTCCAACATTAGCCGCGGAAGGCTGAACAAAAGCGCTCTTGTCCTTCTAAAGTAATCAATCAACTGCCCTGTTACATCTTCGATGCAAGCGTCGGACGGTGCAATACTTCGCTCCCAAAGATCTAGATGATTCCATTTGTATCGTTGTCTCCGCGCTTCTGGTATGATTAATATGTTAAGGCCCATTGATGCGTGTGTACACATGTGGCGGGCAGCCTTTGTTTCTGGCTACTACTACCGGTTGATGTGAGATGTGCGTTCGGGACCATGCTTGCCAGTTGCTTATCATGAGAATTGTACAATGAGATATTGAGCCAAGCATATCTCCAGCGAGCTGTCAGATTAGGTTGGATGTACACACGACATGCCAAGACGACCTCGGGCGAGACAACAGGATTGGGACCATGGGTGGTATTATTGTACGGAACTGACTTCATAGGGAAGAATGCCCAAGGAAAGCGATCTTCGGAAGTAGACGATCTAATTCATAATTTGTCTGAAAGGAGGATAATAGAACCCCGATCATGTTTGTACGTGGACAGCGACAAATCTGGGATATCTTATGCATCCCTGATCCAGAATGAGCCGTTGGGATAGAATTATGTTCGTCCGACGGAGGAAGGAGAGTTCACTATCCACATACAACTGGAGAGACCACAAAACAGATTGTGTGGCTTTGAGAGATGGGTGCTTGGTCAGAAGTAATAAGGTGGGTTGGATAAAGCTGTTGTGCACAAAGAGCAAAGGTTGCCTCCATAACGTAGCTCTCCGCAATATGTCGAGCATTGGAGAACAGTAGCGCCTAGAATTATTGGGATAGAAATTCGTAGGCTCTTCGAACATCAAAGGTATTCATGCCAGGGTCAAATTGCACTGAAAGTCCTGGTATCAAGGATTTTTTTTATGAGGCCGTAAAGCTGCAAACTGTCGGTCAATTACTCAGCTCATGTGATTTGTGCTCTATGCCCTTCGATACTGACACATTGTGAAGGTCAGCCATGAAAACCATTGTAGCCAACATCTTGATCCAAGTATCTTCAATGCCGTGAGCGACCTTCAGAATATGCTGTTGTAGGCAGTGTAGATAATCGTGGGAATTTTTGGGATATATTGGGCACGTAAGATACGAGAGCACAGCCTTTGGGATCCCCGCATCAGAATGCTATTTAAAGATTTTAGAACAGTCTAACCGTTGAGATCCGACGCCACAGCTGGTATTGGTCTCCGACAGTCTACATCAGCGGTTCAGCACAAAGAATGAGTACCTAGAAGCCCGGATTAGGATATCGCAAGCAGAAATCATAATCACAGCGAATATCCGTAGTTCAGCTCGTTACAGTCATCTATTGAGTCTTATGCGAGGAGGTGGCTACCCCTGTGTTCCTGGATTTGCCCCCCTCAGGCTACGCGTCGTCGCCTGAAGATGATTGGTTGAGCCACAATTGAAGAAGGGACCCTAACTTGTAACAAATCCGAACAAAACCCCCTAAACATCAACTCTTCACCAACTCTTCATCACTTATTACACCAGCTTCTGCTTGTTTTTCCTTGGCTCGGGGGCAGAGCATACCCAGGACTTAGATTGTTTAGATCATTCGTCAGCAGTCAGCTGGATCCCTTTAGCCCTGGTGGCTGCTTAATAGCGTCTATTGTAACTCTGGGCATCTCTGCCAAGTAACAACACCGCTTTTATATATCTACTTGACGGGTCATCCATATTTCACTGGACCAACGAAAAGTTCTGCACCTGTTTGTATAGTCTCGCCGTCCAGTCTAAATGGCCTACATGGGCTCTGGTGGTGCTGGTGAGTACGAGGATCACCGGCTGCACGACCTTCCTCAAGGCACTGTATGTCCTACACCCTTCCTCCTGTACGCGCTTGGTCTGACCTTTTGCTCTAGCAGTATCATCTACCACCGCACAATGGGGATGGCTCTGAGGACGAGGATGAGAAAGGCCTTCTAGATCATGGTGCCGGTCCGTTCAATGGTCCCTTTGACGAGCCCCATGCTGGAACTTCCACACCTCCCAGACCTGCATCGAACTACAGCTTGACTGAATCATATGTTGGGGGAAACGCGCCTCCTTATAATAGCTATGGGCGAGATGCATATAGCTCCAACCTCAATGACCCTACAGCGGCCTTTGGAGTTCCCGGTCGAGCTCCTTCTCCGTATGAGAGGAGTGAAACTAGTTCGACCGAAGCATGGAAGCAGAGACAGGCCCCTGGGGCCAGTAATCTGAGGCGATATCCAACCCGAAAGGTGAAGCTTGTCCAGGGTTCTGTGCTCAGCGTTGATTATCCCGTACCCAGCGCCATTCAAAACGCTGTTCAAAAAAAATATAGGAACGACCTAGAAGGTGGCAGTGAGGAATTTACTCACCTGAGGTGTAAGCATTCCTCTTCTTGGAATTAAGGAAATAGTCATCACTGACTTCTCGTTAGACACCGCAGCTACCTGTGACCCCAACGAATTCACCCTGAAAAATGGTTACAATCTCCGGCCAGCGATGTACAATCGACATACAGAGCTTCTCATCGCCATAACATATTACAATGAAGACAAGGTCTTGACTGCACGAACCCTTCATGGTGTTATGCAGAACGTTCGTGACATTGTGAACATCAAGAAGACAGAGTTCTGGAACAAAGGTGGCCCTGCTTGGCAAAAGATTGTTGTGTGCCTTGTCTTTGATGGCATCGATCCTTGCGACAAAGATACATTGGATGTACTGGCTACTGTTGGGATCTACCAAGATGGTGTAATGAAGAAGGACGTGGATGGCAAGGAGACAGTTGCCCACATCGTACGCTATCCTATTCACGGTGTTTCGAATGGCGCTGACGAATAGTAGTTCGAATACACGACACAATTATCAGTTACCGCCAACCAAAAGCTGATCCAGCCCCAAGATGACGGCCCTACCACTCTTCCTCCCGTACAAATGCTTTTCTGTTTAAAGCAGAAGAACAGCAAGAAGATCAACTCTCACAGATGGCTTTTCAACGCTTTCGGCAGGATTCTGAATCCAGAGGTTTGCATATTGCTGGATGCCGGGACAAAGCCAGGACCAAAGTCTCTCCTTGCGCTGTGGGAAGCGTTCTACAATGACAAGGACCTGGGTGGAGCTTGTGGAGAGATTCACGCTATGTTAGGCCGCGGTTGGAAAAATCTCCTTAATCCTTTGGTTGCGGCTCAAAATTTCGAGTACAAGATCAGTAACATCTTGGATAAACCGCTGGAAAGCTCTTTTGGATACGTCAGCGTGCTTCCAGGGGCTTTCTCCGCTTACCGTTTTCGTGCTATTATGGGTCGACCCCTTACTCAGTACTTCCATGGAGATCACACTGCCTCGAAATTGAACCAGGGCAAGGGTATTGAGAACATGAATATCTTCAAGAAAAATATGTTCTTGGCCGAGGACCGAATCTTGTGTTTTGAATTAGTTGCAAAAGCCGGATCGAAATGGCACTTGACCTACGTGAAAGCGTCAAAGGGAGAAACCGATGTTCCTGAGGGTGCACCAGAATTTATTGGCCAACGACGGAGATGGCTCAACGGCTCCTTCGCGGCTAGTATATACTCCTTGATGCATTTCGGGAGGATGTACAAGAGTAGTCACAATATCATACGCATGTTCTTCTTCCACATACAATTACTCTACAACATTTTTTCGGTGTTTCTGTCATGGTTCTCCCTCGGTAAGTTATCCATCATGCGCTGGAGGGTAAGCCTATTGCTAACAACTATAACAGCTTCCTTCTGGCTCACGACTAGTGTGATTATGTCGCTTGTTGGTACCCCTGGGATCTCCAATGGTGGCAGAGCGTTCCCGTTTGGGAACACTGCCACACCAATAGTCAATACTGTGCTTGAATACCTATACCTCGGTTTCATTCTATTGCAATTCATTCTTGCTTTAGGAAACCGACCGAAGGGGTGAGTCAATGCCACTTTCTTGTAGAGATGCGGCTAATCATGTTCACAGATCGAAATGGACGTACATCATCTCTTTCATTGTTTTTGCAGTCATTCAAGCTTATCTGATTGTACTCTCAATGTACCTAGTTGTCCGCGCCCTCACAGGACATACGGAGGAGGACATTGACACTAAGAATGGCCTGGATGACTTTTTCAAGACGTTCTTCTCCTCCGAGAGTTCCGGAATTATTCTCATCGCTCTGGCAGCTACCTTTGGGCTCTACTTTGTGGCGTCATTCCTATATCTGGACCCTTGGCACATGTTTACTTCATTCCCGCAATACCTGCTGATAATGTCCTCGTACGTCAACATCCTCAACGTCTACGCCTTCAGCAACTGGCATGACGTGTCGTGGGGAACCAAGGGATCTGATAAGGCGGATGTCTTACCATCGGCACAAACTACCAAATCAGGAGATGGCAAAGCGGCCGTTGTCGAAGAGCCTGACAAACCTCAGGCTGATATTGATAGTCAATTTGAAGTCACTGTCAAGCGTGCTTTGGCACATTATGTGGAACCAGTTGTCGTTGAAAAGAAGACGTTGGAAGATTCGTACAAAAGCTTCAGAACGAAACTTGTTTCATCATGGATTTTCTCGAATGCCTTACTTGCGGTGGTCATCACTAGTGATAATTTCGATAAATTCGGATTATCCGTAAGTCGCCTCGGAATATTCTCCTGTACGTGTAAGCTCTTACTGACATCTCTTTGGTAGGGCGGAGCCAATGGTCGCACTCAGGAATTCTTTCGGGCGCTGCTATGGGCGACTGCTGGTTTGTCCCTCATCCGGTTTATAGGCTGTTGTTGGTTCTTGGGCAAGTCGGGCCTGTTGTGCTGCTTCAACAGGAGATAAGGTGTATATATTCACGATCAGCGAGCATTGTGGGCGATGTTTTTAAGTTTTTCCAGGAATGATTGCGGTTCCAATATTGGTCGCATGATGTACTCTAAAAATGGTCTTGTGTAATACCAGTCTCTGGTACATCGGTAAAGTTAGCATTAGCAATATCATTGCGAGATCGAAGGAATTAGTATTCACTCCTGTACGCGAATGATTGCGGCCTTAGGTGGCATTCTATAAGCCGATATATCGTGACACTTCAAATTCTACCACTGCTCCCATCTCCACATTCACCAATTCCTACCACATTTTTCCTTTAAATCGCAGCCTACTCATCCTGCCAAGTGTCCCGTCCTCAGAACAACACAAAGGGTGCACTGTGAAATAACGCTAAAGTTGGACGTCTTCTTGGAAGGCGCTCTCTCAACATCTATTCAATCTCTCCTTAAACCTACCTAGACATCCCACTCAGGCCACACATATCATAGAAGCCGCTAAAATGTTGAAAATATGGTCTATGGTACGTTCTCGTCATGAGCCACTCTCCATCTGCGATTTCCCCTGTCCTTTCACGGGCCTGGGTAACTTGAGCCTAACGTGCAATCGCAGAAACAACAGCAGCAGCGGGATGCCAACGCCGAAGGAGCAGCGGGGACGAAGAAGAAGAAGGTCACAGCAGCCCAACTACGAGTGCAGAAAGGTATATACCTGCTCCTGCAGCCTCGGAGCGATGCGCCTCAGACCTCACGCTGACCTCTTTTCGTGCCCCAGATCTAGCGGAACTTGAAGGCACCCTTGGCAAAACTATGAGGACGTCTTTCCCGGACCCTAACGATATCCTCAACTTCACGCTTACGATCGAGCCTGATGAGGGAATGTACAAGGGAGGGACGTTTCATTTCAACTTTGCAATCAATCAGAACTTTCCCCACGATCCACCGAAAGTGAAATGTACGCAGAAGATCTATCATCCTAATATTGATTTGGAGGGAAACGTTTGCCTGAACATCTTAAGAGAGGACTGGAAACCGGTGCTGAATCTGAATGCTGTCATTGTTGGGCTGCAGGTACGTGCTACGCTGGGTGGCCTTCAAACAGCCTCCCAAGTCTGCAACCCCTAAGAGACATAGCATATGCTCTTTTCCCTATACCACTGACACGCTTGTTATTAGTTCCTATTCCTGGAACCGAATGCGTCGGATCCACTGAACAAAGAAGCAGCGGAAGATTTACGATCGAACAGGGAAGGCTTCAAGCGAAATGTGCGAACCTCCATGGGCGGAGGTTCAGTGAAAGGCGAACACTACGAGCGAGTCATTAGCCGGTAGCGTGCAACAAGATAGATCCATACATAGGCTCTGCATGATGATGGGACAGGCGTTAGAGCGGCATTGGTAGTAGATGGATATCTAGATATTTTGGGGCTGCTGGCATTATTACAAGGCTTTTGATAACCTTACTTTGGTCCTTATGAGACCTGCGAGTCTATCTGAATCCTTCTATGAGTTGGGCAGACAAATGACCTCAACAAGATGTCTAGAAAGGTTCACCCCCTTACTGTACACACCCTCTTACTGTACAGCCCTTTAGGGCTCGACCCAAAGCTGGTAAGAAGGCCCCTGAAAATCTCCCTAAAGTACCCAACTCTGGGGTTCAGTTTTGTTGCTTAGGCGACCAGTTTCACGGCGTTTTCCGGGCCCTTTTCACTGGCTTTAGGTCCAGCCCTACAGGGCTGTACAGTAAGAGGGTGTGTACAGTAAGGATGTGAACCCTTCTAGGGCTAGGGTTTCTATATCGGGGCGGAATGATTCCGAAGACTTTTCGTAACTTTGTCTTTCGTGTGAATCTGCAGGAGTGACCTTCGCGCCTTAGACTGAATGTTTGGTCCTCTTAATCCTCTTGTTCTGAAGCAGCTAGCCAAAGGCTATCATTTTATTTGCTCGTAGTTGTCGTGGCCTCTGCAATGGCTCCCATATCTGAGTCTACCCCCGAACATATACCTGCATGGAAAAAGATAGGTCTCAAGCTGAAGTATGCCAAAGACGAGCTGGGAGAGAACAGTGTCAGCAAGGTCATAGTCACAAATGAAAAGAAGAGGAAGGTGCCAACCGATAGTGGCTTCGCAATCGACGCTGCAACTACGGATAGTCCCACAAAGAAATCCAAGAAGTCCGAGTCAACGACAGGAAAAGCCTTAGCAATTGTCAATGATAATGCTGCCATAGCTACTCCTCCTAGAATTGCGACTTCAACAACCTCAACAGTTGAACCAAGTACAGTCAAGAGACGCAAGTCCGTCGCTTTCACCCCCGAAACTAAAACCCAAGACGGCGAAAGTAGCCAACAGCTCTTCCAGACCTGGCATGCAAATTGGGTAGCCGAAGATCCCTCCTTCGACCCATCTACCATTAGTCCGGCCCTCAAAGTAGTTGCAGCCAAGCCTGCTGATGTGACAACTTCACCCCAAGAACTCGCCAAATCCTCACCTCCGCCCTCCCCGTCAATCTCAGCGCCGAAAGAGAAGAAGCCTAAGAAACCCAAGAAAAAAAAGATCAAGGCCGGACCCTCACAGCCCTTACAACCAGCCAATAACCAAACAGAACATCCAGCTCTAAAATACCTCACGACCTACCACACCTCCCGGGAGACCTGGAAATTCTCCAAGCCACATCAAAACCACCTTCTCAGACACCTGTTTTCGCTCACCCACATCCCCTCTTCCTATGACCCCGGCCTCCTCGCATACCTCCGTGGTCTTGAAGGAGCATCCGCCCGCTCACGAATACGCCAACAAGCTTTGGCCATTCGGACCGAAGACGCAGAATGGATAGCTTCTGAACTCACTGAGGCAGATACGATGGAGAATGAGACACACGAGCAATGCGTAGAGCGGCGGCGGGGAGAATACGAAGCCGCTGTTGCGAGGGTTAAGGAGAAGCTGAGGGTCCAGGAGGATGAGCGGGAAGAGAAGGAGTGGGAGATGTTGGGTGGGAGAGATGAGTGGGAGTGGAAATTGAAGAAGAGACGGAGGGCGGAGGTTGTTCTTTGGGGAGTTGGGGAAAAAGAGGATAAGGTTCAAGAGGTCGCCACACCGCCGCAGCATCCCATTATCCACCCTGTGGCAGGCGTTGGTGGTAGCAGGCAAGATCTTCCACGAGGAAGGGGTACAGGCATGGGAGGAGTGGAAGAAATTAGTGGCTCTGGGATAGCGAGGGGAAGCCAGGCCAAGAAGATCGTTTTCGGCGATGATGGGACTGCGCAATCGACCAATTCACAGAAGGTGCATGGTGCACCGACGATGAATGGGGTGCAAAATAGTGGCGGACAGGGTGCTAGTGAGGGACAAGTGAAGCGGAAACGAAAAAGAAAGAGACGGACAACTGGGGTGCCGGATGATGATAGTAGCAGTGATAGCAGCAGCAGCAGCAGCAGCAGCAGCAGCAGTGAGAGCGAAGCGGAAAAGGTGGGCGTGCAGAAGACGGCTGGAAAGCAGCAGGCGAAGGCGAAAGAAGGGTGGATTGAGATGGAGAGATCGCGACAGAGATCCGTGTCAAGCTCTGGCTCTGGATCCGGCTCGGACTCAGATTGAATCTCGGACTAGCGGTGAGACGGTGCAGAAATGGAGAATGCAATGTTGGCAGATAGCTTCCATACGCTTGTCCACAATTCTGGGAGCTTGCATATAGCATCTTACATATTGCGCCTAACCCTCAACATGCGAATCCAATTCCACAACCCGCATGCCTCGACGCCTTTCTCATAAACGCCATACTCATCACTGCAAACGCTCACTTCACAGGCACCCTTCCCCCCTTCTCATTTGACTTACTCGCCGCCCCCACAGCACCACCCCCTGGCTTCCCATTTTCCTTATCCTTATCCTTCTCCCTCTCCTTCGCCTTCTCCAAATCCCCCGCCGCAGCAGAGACAGTCCTACTCCCCCCTTCTTTCTTACCAGTTTCCGCCCCCTGCCCCGGGGTCTTCTTCTCCCCCCTATGTCCCTCCCTCCTCCTCTTCTTCGGCGTATAAACATCATTGAAATTCATCACCACAGCGAGAAATTTCATATCCACATCTGGCTGCACCAACAAATCGCCTAATAAGTTGTTGACTCGGTTTTTGAAGTCGACGGAGAGGTCGGTGAGGCGTTTTCGAAGGGCGGGGAGCATGGCATCGTCGGAGTTCGGGGGCATGGCGAGGCCGCTGATGGGGAAGGGGGAATCGGTTCCGCGTCCGTCTCGGTTGTTGGTTTGAGCGGTTTTGGAGGAGAAGGGGTTGGAGGAGTTAAGGTCGTCGTCGTCTTTTTCTGTCAAACCCCATTTACCCTGTGCGGTGCGGGTTTCGATTTTGGCGGATAGTTCTTGACGCCGGGTGAATTCCGCGACGGAGAAGGAGTAGAGGCCGTCGACCGCTTCTTTGTACGCAAGCATGATTTTAAGGAGTTCGTGAAGTTGGGCGGTGAAGACGTCTTCGCGTTGGCCGGTGATGTTGTTGTGGCGGGTGGAGCCTAGTAGGCCTTTGTGAGTGATAGCTTTCAGATATTTGGTGTGGGCCTCGATGAGGTCGTCGAGGGTACAGTCCTGTTTGTGGATTGTGAGATGAAGTTGGTCCCAGGAGGCTTCGATGACCTCGAAGAGAATGTAATACTGAAGTTGGTTGACAAAGTGAATCATCTCTGCGATGCAGCAGCGGGCTGTTTTCCAGTCTTTGCTCATTTTTGCGTCTACGATTGCGAGGACGCCGCGAGCACCGGTCATGCAGCGCCGCCATGTGCTACCGAGTGCGAATTCGACTCGTTTCACGCGCCAGAGGAGGTTGAAGATTTTGAGATACTGCCGATTTGCCCACGGTGTGATGATGACATCTACAGGAGCGTCAACTTTGTACTCCAGAGTAAAGACATCCCATCCTGTGTCTCCCTTTTCCATCTCTGTGAGCCTGGCATCAAGGCGACGGAGAATGTCAGGAGGGTCGAACTGAGCGTTCGAGCCTCGGATAGCATGCTCCAATTGGGCTGTCAAGGTGTGTCGATATTGACTACCAGCTGGTCTATCCAGGTTTGTCGCTAGAGATTCCATAAGAAGAGCAATGAAGTCGCCTTGACCAAGTAGGAGATATCGTTTCAAGGCGTTCAAATGCTCAAATAATTGAAACTTATCATCCATTAGGTATATGAGGCGAGCCATTGTGGCTTTGTATGCTTTATCAATCGAAGTTTCCAGTGTAGCTGTGTCCCCGTACCGCAATTCTTTTGAAGCGTCTTTGCAGTATGCCTCTACCCAGGCCGAGTCACCGCAGCCATAACGAATGAAATTAAGACTTTTCCCAATGAGAAATACCTTTTTCGCAAATTCCTCGCTTACGATACTGGGTATCATGGCTTCATCAAGTTTGTATTTTTCCTCCCACACACTTGTAGCCGGAGCCCTTCGAGGATCCTCCCTAGCATCATGAGCGTCTTGTTCAATAACAAAAAATTCGTGGTAAGGGTCAGATAGCTCCCCATCATATATCCACTGTCGTAGCATGTCATAAAAAGGTCGTGTCACATGAGATAGCATGCGCTCTGCAAAAGCGCCTACGAAAGGATCGCCGTGAGATGTAGAAAATCGATGAATCATGGAGATGAGCTGACCACCTTTCCTCCCTACATGTCGTTAGCTTCAGGTATAGAACTCTGCTGAGGCGACAAACTTGTAGCCTCTTCAACCATCAAACTCATCAGCCGTAATCCCATAGTAGCTTCCCTTGTCCAGACAACACACCTCTTAAGAGTAACACCAGCCTTTCCGACGTGAACGTGAACCTCTTTATTATCCAGAGACGTAATCGCTCGCCTGATCTCGCCCTCCAATGTCGCAATTAAGCCAAGGTATGACCGCAGTTCGCTACCAATGGCAGATCGCAAACTCTGACCTATCAAACCTTCATCTCGCGACTGGACAAATTCGGATAGACTTCGGTATAAGAGGGATGGTTCGGCTAGGGTATGTAGTAATGACACAATTGGTAAAGGTAGAGTAGGTGGAAGGTCAAGAGACGTCAAAGAGGGGAAGGGGAGATTTGTTGATGACAAGCCTTGAAGTGTGAAAGGAAGGTCGCGTAGGAGAGCGGACTCAGTGGGACCAGCCCCATGCGCGTTCTCAAGCTCCTCTTCTCGACTATGAGTGGTTTCGGAGTACTTGCCTGCCCTAGCTTGGCTCCTTCGTTCTGCAGGTGCCTCAGTGCCTGATCTGGCTTTTGGCTGAGTTCTTTGCAGTGGTAGGCGGGGAAGCCCACCTGAGGCGAAGGCATCCTTGAATACCTGAGAACCTTGCCCGTCACTTTGATCTCCCACTCCCCGACTGCCAGGGCGCCGAAATGTATCTGCTGTGGGGCCGTCATCTTCGGGGTTCGAGTCTGCCAGCTGGTAGAGAAGATAGAGTATGGACCATTTCTGGGAGAGTACTGGTTGGGTGAGGAGTCGAGCATAGAGGTTAGAGAATTGGACAGCTTTGTCAGGAGAATCGTTCTCGCGCAACACTGGTTATATTAGCTAGACTTTCGATGTGGAGCATTTGTGGAATAGCATTTACGCTTCTTCTTGATCAAGTCTGCAGCATGATTGACGTCTGATACTACCGCAGGGTTGCCATGACTTCGTAGTAACGTTAGCTATTTCTAGCCAAAGATCTTAGGAAGGGACATGCCCTTCAATAATGCTTCTGGCCAAATCCAGAGCATCGTCATGCCGCTCGTCGGCTGTAGCTTCATCTTCGTCGGGTAGAACAGGAATCAGCGTGTCTACAAGGGACGATAGCGCATCGTCAAGGCGCTGGGCCTTCTCATCACCCATATGCGCATTGCCTGATGGTGAAAAGGCGTTCTGAAGGGTTGTTCACTGTTCGGCGGGCAAGCAGACGCGGAGCGTTTGTGTGCAGGTGAGACGCGTATCACCTAGTTACTGTATAAACATCTGTTACAGTGTGGCCCTGTAGGGCTGGACCTAATTCTGGTGAAGCGTGACTTAAAGATACCCTAATGCTGGGGTGCTCTGGGCTGAGTACGCGGTTATCGGGCCGGTTTAATGCCCCCAAACCAAGGGCCTTTGCCCGAAAATCTGATCGAAATTACGGGGGCAGTCTATTTTCTCAGCGCTTCTCAGTGGCCTTCCCATCTAATATAGTTAGGGAAGTAGCGGGTACTCCATAAGAAGAATCGTAATCTTCGCCCATCTGTTTGGCGCTGACGAGGTGTACTATTCTATCGTATGCTGCTTTCTCTATCGTTTGGGCGGTGTTCTTGGTAGGCTAGACGGTGGGTCCGATGTTAAAACCGCACCGAAAGTATACAGTAACTAGGTGATATCTTCTACGCCGTTTCATGAGGTAATTCTACTGTTTATCTCTTGGCGTTTGAAGTGCGAGGTGGATCGATTGGTAGAGATTGCTAATTTGAGAAGGATTTGATGGCTGCCTGAACGCCCTTTCCTTCAGCCTTGTGAGCGACATGGAAGGTCGAACGATTACCCCGCGTTGTTGGACAGCCTGTCTGCTGATACCAGGACTCCCTGCTATTATCAGTCTTTTTACACTGCAAGGGCCACTACCTAGAGACTGTCATGCATTCATTCTGTTCCGACTCATCATTAGCTTGCAACTAAGCCTCTTGAATCCACTACCTTCAGAACCCTTTGACTGACTAAGAAGGCTTGTTGGAAAGCTTTTTAAGCTCTCCCACGGCTCTGAACTTTCCTCCCGAAGAGTCTCGGACTATGGGGAAGTCACGGTTGGTCACACGGCTATGATGGACGGACTCTCAGTGGTTACAGGTGTGATCACTCTCGTAACAGTGGTCGTTGAAGTCGTCAAGAAAGCGAGAATACTCTATCGGGCTTCGGAAGAGCTTGAAGAGTTGCTGGCATGTCTCGAACTTTCACACTCGATGCTGCTGCTAAATGATCCACTCGTTTAGGAGCAAATCGAACAATTTGCGAATGCGTTGGCAGGGATCGATGATCGGGAAAGGACATATCCTTCTAATGTGATCACAATTCTGGGCAGAGCAAGGACAACTCTCGAGTTTTTGAAAATCCTTCTCGAAACTAAAATAATTACCAAAGTTAACAATTCCTCACGGATACGCCGAAGGGCGTGGGCAAGGAGCAGATCAAAAATATATCGAATCCAGAGCTCGCTCAAAGAAGATAGATTAAATTTACTCATAGCCCTCACTGCCAATAAGTCGTAAATCATCGGTCCATTTGGATCTGCTTCCTAGTGCTAATGCCGTTTCAGATCTTTGACTACTCACTCCGTGGCGACATCAACGTCAATCAGTCAAGGTGTCGGCTGTTTGACGGATCCACTTATTAGCTTTCGTACACAGCTTTCCAATATACAAGAGTCGGTATCAAAGACGCACGATGCCGTTATGATCCAAAAGACTACGGTTGATTCGGTTTTGCAATCACTTTCAGTCGCTCCTCAAAGTCATTTATGTGCAACCAACGAACTTCCCTCCAATCAGTGCGTCTTGAGCTCTGGAGGGCGGTGCAAATGTGCAAGCGACGGGTACGCGGTTCCGAGATGTTCGCTATCTCCAACACCAATGACTGCCCTTGAAGGCTCAGGAAACTTTTTCGCAGAGTCTTATACCGTAGACGCTCAGGTCCCGATATCCTGTCTCGTGGCCATCGATTCTTTTGAACAAGTGACGCGGGTTGGCTCCAGAACAAACGTGTACAGGTTGCTTCATCTCAGTTCATTCAGGCGCTGGCAATGGCTCACACTTTCCATACAAATACCGTGCTCGTCTAGATATTGGGCGGCTACGAAGATCGCGCAACGTGACAAAGGTAGAACGTGTGACTGGCCGAATATTGGGCCAGCTGCAACCTTACCGTATTCTTTGCTCGAAAGGATCCAAGTCTTTCTATGTCAGAAAGAGGAATCCAATGACAACACAAAAATTGATTTGTTTCTGTCGGAGCGAGACACTGTCGAATGGCGGCCTCAGATACTCCATAGTGACCCATTTTCAGCGCCTTTTCAGCCGTTGTCCACTCCGTGCGAGGGCCTAACTTATTTGCATGATTTGGGTTGTCGGCGTTATGATGAAAGTGAGGTCGTCCAGATTAAGATAGTGGATCCACCCAACTTTTTCTGCTCGTCCCTGAATGGTCTATTGGTCTACGAAGTCAAATCCAAAGATTCCATTCCGGCCGTCGGACTGCTCTACACCATTCGCGTACTCCATTGTATGGCCGGCAGCCCAGGATTTGCCAAGCTGATCGGTATCGTCACAGACGACAGCCGAAGACATCTGAAAAGCTACCTCATTGAACTCCCCAAAGCACGCCGGAACATACTACAAATGGCCGCAGATCCATCGGTCCCATGGGAGCGTCGCGAGCAATGGGCAGCTCAACTCGTCCGAGGCATCAGCCGGCTCCACGCTCACAGCTTTGTGGTGGGCGGCTTATCCACAGGTAACATTCCCCTTATCGACGACATGGCCTCGGTGCAATTCTGGTCGTTCAAGGAGAGTTTCGTGACGGGTCGGAAGATTGGCGCTTACTATCCCCCGGAATTCCTGTACGTTCGGGACATGCCTCAAACCGTTGAGGAAGCCGACAGGCCTAAACTAACGTCCAAGACCGATATTTTTCATTTGGGCTTGATGCTGTGGCTGCTGGCGGAAAACAAACCTAGAACGCACGCCAGTCCCGTATGTAGTAGGATGGGATGCAACGGACGTAAAAATAATGGCGAACAAAACGGCAACCTCTGCGATTTATCTCATGCGGAACCGATCGCACTTCCTCCGTTACCGGGAAGCATCCCGAGATACTTCAGAGATATGGTGGATGCTTGTCGAAGAACAGATCCCAGTGCAAGACCTGCCGCGAGAGAAATACTCGAAATGTTTCCTTCCTTGGACGAGGGCTCCTCCCACCACCACCAACAACAAGGACATGAGCAGTCACAACTCCTCCCACAGCAGAACCATAAGCCCGACATTGAAAGTCTCGCGGACGGCGTCCGCATGCTTAAGATATCATGCAGTCTCTGCGGGAGAAAGCTTCTCACTTCGCACATTTACCACTGTAACTCATGTGAACATGGAGACTTTGACCTCTGTCAGACGTGTTACGATTGCGGCTTGCATTGCTATGACGAGGAGCATATATTGGTGGAGATGGGCAAGGTTGGCAGTTGGACCGTGCCGAAGAGATATCATTCTTGCGTTAAGTATCCCGCTGGGAAAAGGGATGTCATCGATCTGTGAGATTGCCCGTGGGATGGAGACGTTTGAGCGTTTTGGGAACTGTTAGGAAGGCAAGGAGTATCGGATCACCTTACAACGCAGCCAGTCGGAACCTATTTGTGCGTTTACACTTGCCTCGAATATGAGAAGTGACCGGGTCGCGTACACGATCAAATTGCAATCATACACGGCCGAAAGCTGGACAGAATCATGCAGTCGTATCTCCTCTTATTCCAAATGTATTGCAGAGCACCTAAATCATATTTTGATTGATTTTAGCACAGATTAAGACGATAGCTACTCTCGTATATGGTAATATAATTTTAGTCCCGCCTACTTTGTATCTTTGGCGGTTGTAATAAGGGAACATAAGGACGCCTATTATAGCGATGGAAGACCGACGCTACGAATAGGATACAGATAAGTGAGAAGCAAGTACGAAGTAAGGGAGGAAACCTAGAGCTGGAGAGAGAGGGTCGGAGGGGAAAGAGGAAGGAAAGAGTGGAGTTGGGAATTCTAGGAGACCTATAACGGGCCAGGTGCCATTATAGACCATAGCTTCGCCTCGCTTTATGGGGAGCCTGCTCGAGGTCCGGTAAAGATAGAAACGTTGCGGAGACTACAAGGATAGCATGATTAGGACGCATATTCACACTAGCAGGGAGAGAAGTAAATAGAACTAGTCCACTCCTCTCGCTTAAAGCACCAATGGGATCCAAGGTTGCCCGAAACCCTAGCAATATGTCGTGGTACGCCAGCTCTCGTCACAAATCTTATAGTAATGGCCTAAATTCCTATCAAAGTCGCTCGAGGTGGTGGTAATCTTGAACTCCCGTCGCGCATACATCTTGAAACTCCACCATTGCCGTTTTGTACCGATGCGAAGCTGGAGAAGCAGACCTTAACGTTGTTATCCACGGGCTCGTGCAAGCTTCGTGCTCCGGATTACAATTGCTTTAGACAATTTCGAACATATATGCGACATTTGAGCATCATACAATGCCTTCCGCGCGCGATGTATGACAAGACGAACGAATAGCCACCTGTATTCATGAGCCATTTCCAAGGGAATACTCGTACAATACCAACCAAGTCAATTACTTGGCAGAGGGGCAGAGTGGCTGATGAAAGGACTGGATGGGTTGAAGAAGGATATAGTGAGACAAGAGTTTGTCGAAATATATTGATTGACTCATAAGTGCGGTGGAAATTATAGACAAGATCCCGTGGAGTTTTATGACTTCAGAGTCGTGATCTTTTTGTAGGGAAGTCAACATCCGGATGAACGACCCTCATATGCCTAGTTAAGGCATCCCTCCTGGAGAAAGTCTTCTCTTCTGTGCAGATTTGACAACGAACCTTTTGTTTTCTCGAATTATGTATAGTGTCTTCGTGACGCGTGAGGTCGTACGCCCTGGAGAACCCTGTATTACATGGCTTTCCAGTAGAGGGATTGACTTTTTCACATCTGTGCACTTGACAATCCGATTGATGACTTGATAGCCGATATGGATTATAGAATTACCGAATGTGTCTACCCGTCTGGCTTCCAGATGAGGCATCGGAGTAAAATTCCCAGTCTTCGTATGCTTTAGGCACCACCATGAAAGCAATTTCTTCCATGTGTTGTCCAACATGCCTTCCGCGAGAGTGTTGGCCCCTGCCCTCCGTGGTCTGTTGACCACAGAATAGGCATGTAATGCTTTTTCCTGGTATCTTCGCAAAACTATCAAAAGGGCCAACGTCAAAACAACCTTCGTGAGACAGAATTTCATGCCTCAGATAATCTTTCAAGGTGGAATAGGTTTCATCAGGTTGGCTACAGTACTCCGCCGTACAAGCGTATGGTCGTAGATCGTTCATTACGTGAATTCTGGCAGTAGGCATCAATAGGATGCACTGTCTTGCTGAGTAGAATATCACTTACTGCCATTCCAGTCTTCGACTCGCCTTGAAGACCTCACCACAGATTTCGCAATCAAATGAGAATCTCTTGCTAACTTGATCGCGAGACTGCGTGGCCGTCCAGTCAATTGGGGCAGGAAATAGACCTCGAGGCGAATTGCCGGCTTCGGTAGATCTATGCTTCTGGTCTTCTGTAGAGAAGACTGGACTCTGATAGCTTGGATCCATTGCTGGCGAGCCATGCAACGAACTATTTCTACTCGATCCGTACGATTGCACGGATGATGGCCGATGACTTTGTCGTCGCCCTGTCCAAAAATCCTGCTCCGGCTTTGGTGATGACGCTTCCCTTCGATCGGACGGCGATGGTACGTGGTGACCCCCCGGTCCATCATTGTTGATACGGATCAGATGTCGATCTATGGCCACACAATTAGTACACTTTTCTATGGAATAGGACTTTCTTATATTCTGAGCTTTTATGATTACCCACCAGTATGTCGGCAACCGCTAACTTGATCCTCGTTAGAACATGCCTTACATGCGTACTTTTCTCCATTGATGAGAATGGCATTGTGCGTGCTGTCGCCTTGGTGGTGAGCCTGCTGGACTATCGGATGTTGCTCAGATTGGGTATCGAATCTCGGAGGCGGTGATGTGATATGTGCGGGAATAAATGGACTTGCCATCGGAGATGAAATAGAGAGATCTTGAAAGAAGGCATCTTGAGGTATTCGTGCTAGCGGGAGGACTGGATCATACAATTCGTCCTGGTAGACATCCGACATGGTCCGATCAAGCCTCGGTATTGACATTCCAGAGCAATCTGCCGTCCAAGCCGCACTCTTTTGCATGGAATGGACGTTTTTGTCGACCGCATTGCTCTGACTTCCATGCCTTTGTTCATCGCTGGAGGCTGGTGACCCAGGGACCGCTGAAGGAGGAGACGCAGAATCGTTCTGACCATGACTCTTTCCGGATGTGGGTGTGGTGGCAGGTGTCTGATGGATTGAGTTCTTGCGAGAGGCTTTCTTTAACGACCGCGCTGAGGCTGCCCCAAAAGGAAGTTGATTGCCACTGCCTCTATTGCGCTTCTTGATCACATCTGTCTTCAAGGACAGAGGACGGACTACGCCATGGAGCTTGAGAAACAAGCCACATGCGTTGCAAAGCGGATAGCCTTCAGGGTTACGCCGCCATAGAGGAGTAGTCTGCGTGAAACAGTTGGTGCACGTCGTTGGTACGCCGTTATTATCGCCAGCCTTCGAATCGCCAGGACTGCCTGGACGAGATGGAGCGACGCTGCTGAATCCAGATTCTGGAGGTGAATTCGGCGATGACTGTGGGCGCGCTTGCATAGATGCCATCGCGTATGAACCCGCTGCAGCAATTTCTGACCACGAGGACCACGGAGCAGATTCATCTAACTGTTCGAGAGGCTTGGAAATCTTGCTTTGCGCCCTGTCAACGGTTGGTGGCTCTCGACCAGTGTCTTGGTCAAGATAATTGTGCTTCGAACGCAGGATTTTCGACACCATACTACAAGGGGGGTCAGCATGGACCAATTACTGTCTTGGGTTGACAAACGATCTCTCGACACCAAAGATAGCTAGATGATATCAGCGACATATGATCTGGTTATGGTTCCAAAAAAAAAGACTTACCACCTAGCTCTGTTTGCTTCAGACCTGGAAAATTTTCATGGTGTTCACAGAGGAGGCGTCGCTCCTTGTCCGTCAATGTCTTACGTCGATGCGAACCTGTGGCAGCCTTTTCTTCCGGCATGGTTATTGGAATGGATGGAGCCTTATCAGCAACATTTTTCGTAATTTGGGAAATTAAACCAGTCTGAAATGGAGGCGCGCCGATTGCTTCAGCGATCATGTCTCCCCTTGTTTCGGTTCTGAGCCGCGATTTTTGAAGCCTCTCAGCTCGATGGTGATTGACAGTTGCAAGACGTCGGGCGAGGTAGGGCGGCAGAAGCGGATATCGATCTATAATGTTCCGATAGTATATCTGGGCGGCGAACTCGAGATCTGATCCGCACTCAAGGCTTGCAGCAAATTTGGCATTATTGGCTGGCGCCAGTGCGTCACTTACGTGGACATTCTTGAAGATCTCTATTTCTTTCTTTTCCCGCTGTAATAGCTCTTCGTCTTTGCTTACAGGCGGACCTGTCTGGGATGTGTCCAGTGGAACGGCAATGGCTGCAGGTACAGCGCTTTGGTTTACCCAAGCCATCATGGGTGATTCCCCTGCGTTCCAATCCATAGCCGTGACGTTCTCGTAATTGAAGGTCCGGCTCTCGCTCTTCTTCCGGGCTTTCGCAGGACGATCTACACCGGCTTCGAACTCTGATGCGCTCCTCTTTGGTGGTAATTTACTCAGCTGCTCGTCTTCATCCAGGTCAACAGCATCCGGGGGCTCGTGTCTAGTTCCGTAAATGCGCAAATCTTCTTGGAGTTGTTTTTGTGCGACTTGCTCTTCTTCGTCTTGTACAGTGACGTGACCAAAGATATCTTCAAGCTCGCCAGCTTCCGCGAAAAACCTGAGATTGCACAGCTCACTACTGCAATTAGAGCATGTCAAAGGCAAAATATGGACAGACTCACCATGTAAGAAGATTGGTTCGGACGTGATGTTGGACAAATCTCGAGCCTGTACAGCTAGGACGTGGGCATTGTCCCATCGCCCTCCGTAATCGAGACATAATCATTGACATTGATATACGAGCTCCTTGGTCAATGGAACGACTCCAGTGATCTTTCTTGATGATTGCCCTTCCTTTGTCAACGTTGAGTATATTATATTGTCCCTCGTCTACCTTGACCTCGCCAATTGTGCCTTTGAAATGGGAGCGAAGGAAACCCTCGAACGTCTGTTCATGTCACGTCTTAGTGTCGAGTCGTATGACAAATATTTGAATGGTCAGTTTAATACCTCCCAATGGCGAAAATACACGTATGGTAGTGGTATCAATTCCCCCATTGCGTCCTCAAATTGGATGTTCGAGTCGAGTGACTGGGTGGGAGATGGTGTGGGAGTTTGCTGGATGCTCAGAAGTATATGGTATATCTGCCAATTTGATTGGAGAATCTTCTGTAGTAGGTCGCGCATCTCCAATGGGAAAGCAGTGACAAAGGTCATGAGCTGCTGTCCGATACCTCTGAGACTCATGACCGCAGCTTTCGTTGCTGTCACGTCTGAGGACAAAGCTTCAAGTTTCTCGTCAGCCGTCTGTGCTGCATGTTGAATTCGGTCTCCAATATTCGTGATCCGTCCCTCCATGCTGTCCAAGCTCGATCGATGTTCGGCTGCCTTCGACAGTAGCTCAGAGTGCCCCTTCTCTTGTCGCTTCCCTATATTGGTCTCCATCTTGGAGAGCGAGTTGCTGTACTGGCGTGTAAGCGTACGATGTTGTTCTTTCTGAGGGGATAGACCCATACGAGAGGTCCATTGCAAGCAATAGACTAATGCTCACAGTCTTCGCCGTAACCAATGCTCGCATTTTCTCCACCTCTTCTGCAAATGTCACTGCCCATTTGGCCTTTTGAGGGAGCCCGCGGAACCACTGAGGACTAGAGAATGGTCCTAAAGATGCCTCATAGTTCTCCATTTTCGTCAAGAAGTCACGTAATGGCAGCTGACATGCTAAAGCCATACCTCGAATGGCGTTGATGTGTCTCTCATTGTCTTGGTTGGGCTCCAAGCTTTCGAGATGTCGAAGGACATTTTCAAGGCCTTTCAGCTCGATTATTGCGAGCTGATACTCGGTGGATGCACCTCCAGTCCTCTTCAATGCCTTGCTGATCTTCCTCACGAGCCCTGAGTAGGAATTGATAAGCAGCTACCGCCTAAATGTTTCGACTCAAGAACTCACCGATCGCACTGACAAAATCTCCAGCTGAGAAGCCGAAAGCAGGCGCAGGCATTATGCTATCGACCTGAACGGAGAGAGGCCCAGGACGTCTCCGGCACCCACTCAAGTTTTTCTTCGTCCAGCATCTGAGTTCCTGAGGTTGAATTGCATGGCTTCGTGATCATGTCCAGACTGGTCTGGTGAAGCCGGAGTTTATAAGATGAGGCTAGCCAGTCAGCGCACGCTTTACTAGATAGTAAATCACCTGCACATATACTAATAGTACGCTACGCGGAGGCGTTGTACTTTAGTAGGTAGGCAGTCTCGTGGGGGTCAGAAATATTGGCACCCTTCAGATAACTGCCAATGTTCATAGACTCATAACTTCTCCACCACAATAGATATGTTGTAACTTATTATATTAAGGTAGTAAAGAATTATCAGATTAGAAACTCTCTAAGCGGAAATCATCTGATAGAGTTTCTTATTGCGGGTTTATTCGATGTTGAAAGGGCTGGCATTTCAAGGGGGCGTCAATATTTCTGTCCCCCACGAGGTACCTTAGCCTTCTTGCTTAAGGCATCAATAAGGTAGGGTTTAAGGTTGCCCTGAAGCCCTACCTACCTTAGTATTATGTTATAGAACTAGTATCTTAGCTTACGTCCACCCACCCGGAGGGCCGCGGGTCCGGAGGACGGTCCGCTTTAAGGGAGGTCTTAAGGTGTTATGGTTGATTACATGGGATCCCTATGTTTCGGGGTACTGCAGTTGGTTATCTAGGGGTATTATCCCTCATTATTTCATAACTTTTTGAAACACATTCCGGTACATATCGCAACTAAAACCTTTTCTAATCAACGTGTGATTATGCTATTAACATTTAGCTAATGTCGCCATATCTATGAGCTATTCGTAAGTGAATCCACATGTTGATGAAAGGGCTGGATGAATTGGAGGGTTTAGTAAGACAGAACTCTGTTAGATCTGGTTGGGCTATCATCGATAAAGCACCCGGTAATTTTGTAACTTCAGCCTCGCAATCCGGATGAGGAGGTGTATGTTGTTATATATCTCTGCAGACATCAAATCAAAAACCCAAAGGTCTACCCTCTATTCCAAGGCACCTCCACAATCCAAAAGAGCCACTTTCGACTTACCTCCCTTCAGTAATCCCCCTCATCAGCTCACCCAGCAGCAGCGTCACCCCAAAGTCTATGGTTCGTCCCAGGCTTATGCACAAGCTCAGCAATCTCCCTCAATATCTTTGCTTGCAGAAGCAGCTGAATTTTCCTCATTTCAGCTTCAGGACATTGCAAGATATCTTTTAGGGGCGGCACAGCACCCGCATCTTCCCAGATATCAATATAACTGATGTCATCTTCATCATCGCTGTCCTCAAAATCGGCAGAACAGAGTGGTCGAGAGCGAATAGGGTGGTCATGGAGTGGACTGCTCACCTCGAGGCGCATGGGCTCGTTGTCCGCTGCACCGCCAGCGCGGACTGAAAACGTACGCCTAGAAAGAGGAGCCAGTGGTGATGGACGCTTAGGAGACCACATGTAGTTTTTTTGATATTGCCATACTTGGTTCCCGTCGTCCTGGCTTGCTCGATTCTTATCCATTCGGATCCATGGTTCATCGCTGTTAGGCTCAGAGGCCCTTCTTTGACCGAACTTTGATGCACTCGGCGTGGTGGGAGCGGTGGACTCGAAAGCATTCGGGCTCTGGCGGCTGCCAGAAGAAGTCGGACTGCTTACGAACGAACCTTCATTACACTCTACAGCGCGAGCGGTGGCATCACGGACACCAGAATCGGAGAGTTTTCGGTTGACGTATTCGAGGTCGTTTGGATCTGGGATAGTCTCACTCGTAGGCAGTAGGCCTGGCCGCATGATGGAGGAGCAGGGACACTTCACCTTGGTTTCGCCTTCTTTAGCTTCGAGTAGCACACGGCTGAGGAGCTGTTTGGATGACGGCGAGGATCAAGCCTTATACAGCTGGAACTTCCGACGACCAAGGAGCTCTTCTTTGTGTCACACAGCGAAAGCAAGTGTTCTATGTCCCCTATTATAAGCTCTGTGTCCAGAGCCACATGTTTTGGCAATAACATAGTACTTTGTACAAGCAAAGAAAGAAGAGGATTTTTCCTTTATCTAAAAACAATCGGAGTGAACAGGCGCTCGAACGCTCAAGGACTCTCTTTGTTCATAGGAAACTGTACCCAATTCTGGTAGATCGTGGAGCATAGAAGACAAGTTAGAGATGAGTTGATGTGTTGTCGCCAGATCAGGTCTTCAGCGGATAAGAAATCGTACAAAACAATGCAAGCCCTGTTGCCATCATTGTCACACCTCAACCTTGTAATGCCATCTCGCCATTGTAATTATAAGCATGTGATTGTTTGGCTTCGACACAGCAATATACAAGGGACATCACATTTGTCTAATATAATAACTTCCTGCTATCTACCAATACACCCTCATCGACCTTTGCCAGCCTCAGATCGAGGACTCAAGGACTCTGAGACAGCAATCTCAACAATGGGCTGCGTACCATCTTGTCCTCGTCACGACCAAAGATCTGAATGCAGAGGCCACGAGGACATCCGTCCATACAGAGAACGACAAAGGCCTGAAGAGCCGCACATAGATCGGTCGGGACTAGAAGGACCACATAGCAAACGACGAAGACCAGAAAAAGCACAAGGAGAACGGGAAGGACGCGGTGGACGCCATAGGAAACAAAAGAAAAGAGAAGAGCGGGACTTAGCACGATGTGGAGCTGAAGGCCTGCATGGAGAACAACGGGCACTGCCTGAACCGCCTATAGAACAGTCAGGACGACAACGACTGCATAAAGAACGGCGAGTTACGAGAGAACCGCATAGAGAACAAAAGGTTCTATCTGAAAGAAGAAGGCGAGAAGACATATTCAAGATCGGCTGGGCCCACCCATATGTGAGAAAAGGGTTTCGGTCTAGACACCACAAAGCACGTGGCATGAGAGATGAAACACAAAGGGAGAGATACGAGCCTGTAAGACAGGCAAAAGAAAACTTCCGGAGACAATACGACAAGTACAAGAGTGGAAATGGAGTCATACCAGCTCCACAGTCAACTCCACAGAGAAATTACACGAACACAGTGGCGCCATCGACACTGAATCTGAGTGGCATGACCCTGGTAAATTACCATGGTATCGAGGTCCCCATAATTTAGTAGTCGTAGCTGGCGGCCTAGTCATCGGATTGAGCGCAGCGGCTCATGCTACTATACGTCAAACATGTGGGTTATTGAAGCTTGCTCCGATGATGCTCCAAATAATGTAATCCTCTGGTAAGGCCCGGACCTTCGATTCCATGTTTTTGGAATGTGCCTCCAAAGCAACACTAGAAGCACATCCTCAGCATAGCAAACCTTTTGGAAGGCTTTAAGTACTGTGTCTAATAATGATTGAAATCCATTGAAAAGTTCGAAGCGCCGGCGGGCAAGTCGCTGTTGACAGGCATATAAATGTATAAGTATATTTTGCATAGCTTTTATAGATTCTCAGGGCTCCAAGGGGTCAATGTCACATCCTAGCCCGTTCGCGCCCTGTTCGTCAAGGTTTCCCAATTTATGCCCCCAATCTTCTGGCTGCTCGCTCTCCTCCGGTGTTGAAGGTTGGAATCCGGACGTCCTGTCGAGATACTCCTCATAATAAGTGTATCTGTTGCCCCTGGCAGAGTAGATCCTTTACCATCTTTTAAATACTCGTTTAACCAAGCTTCTTCGTCCTCATCTAAAGGCAGGCTGATCAGTTCGACGCCCCTATTAGCTTTTGTCGCTCCACTCGAATTTGCATGAACAAATGTTATAAGCCTTTCGAAAAGAACGCGGTGATTCAATTCGCCGTGGGTGCGTGAGAAGTAGAATGCTTCTGTAATACTGGCGCGACACAGGGTGAGAATGTAGGTTTCGAGGACTTTGCCTGATTTTATAGAGGGCGACACGGTTTGATAGTAAGCTATGGGAAGAGTAACATCATCTTGAGGCGTATGACGGCAGAGCGTATACAGTATCTCTTCGGGGAATGTCGGTGTTAATGCAGGCTCGGTAAGGTAGTCCAGTGCTCTCTGTTTGCGCAATTAATCAGTACAACCGCCGAACATGGTAACATAAACTCACTTCAAACTTCAGTCTGTCAAGGTACCATATGCCATCCACAAAAGTCTTATATTTATCAGGTAGGTACGAGGTCTTCGCAAAATCCTCGGAAGAATGTGCCTTGGGCTGCGAGAGGTCCTTGAGAAGGTAATACAGCACAGAGTGCTTATAGTGATTGGGAGAAGAGCTGGATGCAATCTGCTGAAAGAGTTCTTGCAGTTCTTGATTGGATTCTGGAGGATACCGTTTTGATGCTATGTAAGGATACATAAGGATCAGCTTCTTCCTGTGATTCTTCGCTCTCTCAACGCAGCATACCTTTGCGAATCCCCAGCGCCTTCAACAACCGATCAATGAAAAGTTCGTTCTCCAGCAGCTGGCGATTATGATGTATCTTTGCGCGAGCCTGCTCGTCGTATGCAATGTTGGGGTTGGACCCGAAAATGTCGCTGAAGTCATTGAAATCTGCCATCAGCCAGAAAAGTGCACACCATCTCAAGCTGAAGAGGACTCACGTGTCTGGCCAGGCCGCGTCTCGCTTAAGGCAGGGATGTACTACAAGGCAAGCCTGATGCCCGCATGCGCGGGGCCGGTACGGGTCCACTTCCTTCCCGGCACTAAACAAAGGCTGCTCCCCTCTTAGATATAAGGGTCATGCAATGTGAACATCAAGATTCATTACCGCTGTAGCACTAAAGAATGATCATTTTCGTTTCTGCTTATTCTAACCCAGTCCCACCATGCGCGACATCAGAAAGAAACACTGGAAACGTGCAATATGTTCTACTGACTTGACAGTCCTTGCCCTCCATGGGAAGGAGGATGGAAGACCCTGAGAAAGGTGATGATGCCGCTGTGGGCGACCCTATCAATCCCTCTATTCATGTACCCGAAGACAATGTCAATGAGCTTTCTTTTCGGGCTGTTGACCCTGTCAATGTCCTTGTTAGGGATCTTAACTTGGATATAGACGTGACCCCAACCAGTCTCTCTAACTTCGCTACCGCCTTCAACCGGAAGAAAGCCCCTACTGGAGGAGAGATCAAGCCCATCCTAAGGAATGTGGAGGCATATATGCCGAGTGGTAGCTTGACGGCTATCATTGGTAGTTCTGGTAGTGGGAAAACATCAGTACTCAACAGCCTATCGCATCGTATTTCTTCTTCTAAGCTAAACACTACTGGAAGCATCACGTACAATGGCAACTCGAAATTGTCGAGCATCCGAAGTGCCTATGTCATGCAGCAAGACGTTCTGCTACCTACTCTGACTGTACGGGAGACGTTGATGTATGCTGCGGAGTTGAGGCTTCCTCCTCCTACGACCACTCAGGAAAGGAAGACGGTGGTGGAGGAGGTCATATTGGAGCTTGGGCTGAAGGGCTGCGCGGACACGAGGATAGGCAATAACGTCCATAAGGGCTGCTCGGGAGGAGAAAAGCGCAGAACCTCTTTGGCTGTCCAGATGCTGGCGAATCCTTCCGTGTTATTCCTGGATGAGGTGACAACAGGTCTGGATGCCAGTACAGCCTACCAGCTGGTAGGAACCCTCAAGGCCCTTGCTGTCAAGGGTCGAACAATTATATGTACAATTCACCAACCTAGAAGTGAAATTTGGAACCTCTTTGACCATGTACTACTTTTGGCTAGTGGGTCGCCTTTATATAGTGGACCCACGGCAGGATGTTTGCCATATTTCGAAAATATCGGTTACATGATACCGCCTTTCGTCAACCCAGCAGAGTTCCTAATCGATCTAGCAGCAATTGATACCCGGACTCCCGAGGCGGAAGAGGTGTCTTCTACTCGAGTTCAAGGTTTCATAAAGGCTTTTGAGGGCTCTCCAGAGCGGCAAATGCTTAGAAATGGGGCAGAGAAGGCCTCAATGAGTACGCTCGCTGCGAATGAAAGTTACTCCAAGCAACGGCATCACGCTCCATTTGGTCATCAGATAAGAATTCTGACTGAGCGGACCTTAAAGGTGACATTCCGCGACCCCCTAGGTCTGGCTGGAAGTATGTTGGAGGCTACTACCATGGCAGTCATAACTGGTTGGATCTTCTTGCAATTAGACGGTAGTCTTTCTGGCATACGAAGCAGGGAAGGTGCAATTTACACCGCTGCGTCGCTGCAAGGCTATCTGATTCTGATCTTCGAAACTTACCGGCTTACGATTGATATCCAGCTGTTTGATCGCGAATATGGTGAAGGTGTAATCAGCGCTCCAGCCTTTCTAATAAGTCGTCGACTGGCTCGACTGCTCGTGGAGGATGTGATCATACCGTTGATATTTTCTGTCATATTCTACTTCATGGTTGGCTTCAGACCCCTGGCTAGCCAATTCTTCGTCTTCTTTGGTGTCACGCTTCTAACGCAGGCAATCGCTGTTAACTACGCAACCGTTTGCGTTGGTGTTTCGAGAAATTTTGCTGGAGCTTCACTTATTGGAAACATGGGTTACACCTTGCAATCGCTTGGCTGCGGATATTTTGTGCAAGCAAATCAGATACCTATATGGGTTCGATGGCTCAAGGTATGCCTTAGACCTCTGGAATGTGACGCCTACCCACTAACATTGTCACTGTAGTGGACAGCTTACACCTTCTATGCCAACGGAGCACTGGCGGCGAATGAATTCGTGGCACATACTTCGGATCCCGCGGGTCAGCTCTATGACTGTCCTGTTGCCGGCGGCACCGCCAACCCTGCATGCGTAGAATACACTGGACGATATATCATGGAATCACTGGGATTTCCATCCAACTGGGTTACGAGGCCAATCGTGGTACTGCTCGCCTTTGTCATTAGCTTTTTCATTGGAGCTGGTTTACTACTTCGATATCGTAGAGCGAGCATTGGCATCTCGAGAGCCCAAAAGGATGATACAGACTACTCTGTTGGTAAAGAAAAGATGACTTCTCGTTCCCTCGATGAAGTTCGAACAATTACTATAAGGCTGGACAGGTATTGCCTCGATATACAGAAGCGAAATGCGCGCCTTAAGAAAACACCGAAGCTGTCAATCTTGAAGCCTCTGAGTGCCGCCTTCGAGCCTGGCATCCTCAATGTCATAATGGGTCCGTCAGGGTCAGGGAAAACATCTCTGCTTGATTCAATGGCCCGTCGCTTGCAAGATTCAACTTTGACGAAATATCAAAGTTCAGGAAAGATGTTCTTCAATGGTGCCATACCATCCGAGAAGGTTATCCGGTCAATATGCTCCTATGTATGTCAAGACGACGACGCACTTCTCCCTTACCTTACCGTGCGAGAGAATCTGCATTTTTCGGCAGGCCTGCGCCTACCGACACATTTCTCGAAGCATGAGAAGCAGCAGAGGGCCGAATCAGTCCTTTTGAAGATGGGTCTCCGCGACTGCGCAAATAACCTCGTAGGCAGCGATATGGTTAAAGGCATCAGTGGAGGCGAGAAGCGGCGAGTTACTATCGCTATTCAGATCTTGACGGACCCTCGAGTCCTGTTTCTCGACGAACCTACCAGCGGTCTCGACGCCTTCACTGCGTCCTCGATTATTGAGGTGTTGAGAGGATTGGCGGAAGAAGGAAGAACCCTCATACTGACCATACATCAGTCTCGAAGTGACCTATTTAAGTACTTCAACAACATAGTCCTCCTAGCCCGAGGCGGCTCCCCAGTCTATGCTGGCAAAGGTTCTCTGATGCTATCCCACTTTTCCTCTTTGGGGTTCAATTGCCCCACAACCACTAATCCTGCGGACTTTGCTTTAGACCTGATCACTGTCAACCTGCAAAATGCAGCCAAAGAGTCTACCACCAGGGAGAAAGTCCGATCTCTGGTTCTTGAATGGGACAACGCACAAGCACCCATAAATCAAACGATATCACACATAGCCACACCAGCCGAATTAGGAGGTCTGGCTCGTAAAATGACGCCCTTCCGCATCTCTTTCCCGCTACTCCTCCACCGCAGCTTCATCAACTTCCGCCGGAACCCTCCCTCAATCATTGCTCGCACAACTCAAGTCCTCGGCTATGCCATCTGCCTAACCCTCTTCTTCGCCCCACTAAAAAGCGATTACTACAGCGTCCAATCGCGCCTAGGTTTCATCCAAGAATTCGCCCCCCTCTACTTCGTCGGCATGTTACAAAACGTAGCCGTCTACCCCGACGAAAAAGCCGTCTTCTACCGCGAACACGACGACAACGCCTACTCCGTCGAGGCTTTCTTCCTCCAATACACCCTCGCTGAAATCCCCTTCGAAATATGCACCTGTCTCATCTTCGCCGTCCTCACAGATCTAGCAGCCGGTCTCCACCGCACCGCATCCCTCTTCTTCATTATAACTTTCAACGCCTTTTGCATCGTCAACTGCGGCGAAAGCGTCGGTATCATCTTCAATACCCTATTCAGCCACACCGGCTTTGCCGTAAACGTCACATCCGTGGTCCTATCTGTCGCACAGATAATGGGCGGTGTCATGTCTCTAAACATCCCCTCTTTCCTCCAAGCTTTTAATCACCTCAGCCCTATTAAATGGTCTATCGGCAACCTTGCCCCCTACACCCTTCGAGGCGTTACGTTCTCTTGCACGGAGGCGCAGCGGTTGCCGAATGGGCAGTGTCCGGTTACGGATGGTGAGGATGTGTTGGAGTTATATAATCTTAATGGTAATGCGGGCTTGAATCTTCTAGCGCTAGGTATTTGTGTTGTTGTGTACCGCATGCTGGCTTTCCTCCTGTTAAAGGCTATGAGATCTAGGTAGACTTAGAAAGAAAATTAGGCCCAACGCTAGAAGGGAAGGCGTGGGGAAGGAAGCGAGGTGAATGAAGATAGGTAATCTATCGGGTATATATATTCATAATACCCCCTATATCTTATACATTATCATATATCAACCACAAATATAAAGTTCCACCCCCGAAAAACCCCTTCCCAATCTACGCCGTCGCCCCACCCCCCTCACAAACCCCCACAATCTCATAATTCACCTCCGCAACCCCCACCCCCATCTCCACCTCCCCCCACCTCGCCGTAAAATTCACCTGCCATAACCCCACCCACTCCTCAAACCCCTCATCTACCAACGTAAACCCCGGTCCCGTTAGTTCTATCGATCTTGTGAAACCCGTGTTCATTGCTGCTCCTCCCGTCCCTGCCGTGTTCATTGCTGCTCCTCCCGTCCCTGCCGTGTTCGTCGCTGGCGCGCCGTATGCTGCGATATCGATACTGCAATTTTCGGTAGCGGGGACGGTGGGGCCGCAGGAGAGGGAGAGGGATGTTAGTGAGTAAGAGAGGAAGGGCGGGGTGATGGAGATGGCTTTTGGAGAGGAGGCGGGGTGGGAGGTGAGGTGTGGGGGGAGCTGGGGGGAGAGGTTGAAGGAGGTGTAGTTGAGGCCGAGGTAGACGAGGGGGGAGGTGGGAGGGGAGGGGAGGAGGGTGGTGTACTGGATGGAATGGATGTTAGTCGGGGTTGAATTTGGGAGGGGAGATGTAAGGGGAAGATGGGGGGCTTACGTTTGTGGTGATGTTTTGGGAGCTGGTGCCGTTGAGGGAACATTCGGATGTGGGGCTGAAGGGTGATAACGGGGGCCCTTGGACGTCGGATTGGTTTACTGGGGGCATGGGAGGGACGGTTGGGAGTGATGGTGGGGGGATGAAGGGGGAGTTGGGGCCGATGTCTGATTGGGCGGTTTGGGTACCGAGGGCTGTGGGGATGGTGAGGAGGGATGTGGGGCCACTTAGACCTGAGAGGATGGCGCCGCTGGTTACGTTTGTGGGGGAGACGAATTGGAGGGAGTAGCCGCTTGGGAGGGGAAAGTGTATGTAGCCACTTGAGAGGGGTAGGCCTATTGGTGGCATTATTCCACCAGTGGGACGGGAGAAGCCTGTACCTGGCATCGTACCTGGCATAGTACCTGGCATAGTACCTGGCATTGTACCAGACATGCCGGATCCGCAAGGGGCGGTCATGTTATGTGGACCAGTGGTGTTTTGATATGGTGCAGTAAGTGGGAGACCGGGAGGTGCACCTGACGTTAGGGCCGAGGGACCATTGTTCGGGGGTGGAATAGGTGCATTGAACGTGGGCGCCGAACTTGCAGTAATGGAAGGCTGCACTGGAGGTTGGATGTTTGGCGTGGTAGACGGCGCTGCTGCAGGAACGCTTTCCGGCACTTCATTGCTGGGTAGTGCTGGAAAAATAGTCGCTGTAGTAGACAGTGAAGGTATAGCAGGGGCTGCAGGTGGGGCTGCTATATTTGTAGGTAAAGCAGGTGCCGGTATTTGGCTGCTAGGAATAGCAGGAGTCGGGCCTGGTGCAGGACCACTGGTCTGAGCAGGCAATTGATTTTGGCCTTCATTGTCCGGTACTGAGCCAGCTGTTGGAGTGTAGGAGGGGGCAGCGGGTAGAGCATTAGATGGAGCAGCGACTGGAGGTACTTCGGGACTGCCTGCATTACTTGGACAAGCTGGGGCCGGCCCAGCTGTGATGGTCACAGTGACAGTCACCGTTTGCGTCTGCACCTGCGGAGTGATAGTTATCGTTTGGGTTTGCACCTCTGGAGTGATTGTAGTTGTTTGCGGAGCTGCTGTCACAGTGATAGTCTCCGCCGGTAGAGTAACAGTTTGCGGAGGCAACGTCACAGTCTGTGGAGGCTGACATTGATTGCTCGGTATACTCGAGCCAGCTGCTGCAGCGGCACTTTCTATGGACAGAGCTGCAGGAGGTTGGAAGGTGGGCGCTGCTACTAGTCCGGCGCTCCCCAATGGATTGTACGGTGACGTATAGTTTTGATATGGAGCTCCTTGGGTGGGATACGGCTGCAAGCCCCCACTGGTAGCGCTGCCATCGCCAGTATTTGCACTGCCAGTAGGCACCGTCGAAGGAGCTGCCCCCGTGGAGAAAGGATTCGTGAAAGACGACGAGGCGCTGGGCAAGGCTATTGAACCAGAGTAGAGATTGGTGAATGGGTATGGATTCTGCCTTGGTCGTAAAAGGTCTCGGTCGTGGACACTATCCTCGCCAGAGATTTTGTTTGGCGCAGCAAGGCTCGTGTAGAGAAGGAAAGGTATGAGAAGTAAGGTGGTAAAGACAGACATCATGGCTCTCCATTGAAGAGTCCACGGAAGCAGAAAAAAAAAGGACGAGAAAGACAGTGACTGGAGTTTAGAGGAAAGGCCGAGTCGACATCTTTGAAAGCTTCCTTGATAGAGTACCCATAACTTAGAATTATACAATTACACGAAAAGCCTGCCATCATCCTGTCATCCCAAATTGTCACATGGATGTTCGCTTTGCGCTCGAATCAACAAATCTTCCATAACAAGGAAGCTGGGGATAAAACGGCACCTGAACCTACAAATCACCGAACAGGAGAGCAGCAAACGCATTGACACGGGATGAGACTATAGCACGTCTGGAGCGCATATAAAACATTGAGTTGTTTGTGGAAGTGTGAAACGGTGAAGGTGTGAATTATCTGCATTGAAGCGACGCGGCTGTAAAATTAGAAAGCTTCCGGGGCGTTGGTGGCGCAAGGGACTCCCGTAGGTTACCAACCTTAAAGGGACCATTAGGGGTCTATCCCCCAGATTCATGTCCTATATGTGCAGATGCAGCCCTGCTGGGCTGATATAGAAAGAAGCCCCTTGGAGAGGCCCTATAATTGGTCGCCTGGGTAGATAGGATTGGTCCCCGGAGCTGGGTTTTGTGCCCCCAAGTTCAGACCGGGAGTATAGTGAATCGGGAAGCTTCGGGGGCAGGTCTTGTTTCCTAAGGGGACTAGCTTTAGGGTCCTTCTAGGGTGTTTCCCTCCCTAGAGGCATCAGCCCCATAGGGCTCCACTCGTATGGTTGGTGCATCCGGTTGGGGGCCAATCCCTTCTATTTTCATAACTATACAGAGTACAGTTGGTCAATGTTCACGTGAAGCAAGCATATACCGCTTGGTATGTAGCATTAAAGCTAACACTTAGACAGTTTATAATTGAATAGTAACAAGAAGGCCTGCCTCCAACAACCAATGCATGTCTTCAATTCTATCCAGGCAGATCGATCCTACCTCACACATTCATTCGGACGAGGAACGCTCCAGCTGTGCAGCGCAAGTGTTGTTGGACCATCCGAGCGAAAGATCGTCCATGTACCAAGTTACAGGCTCGCCAGCAACCGTTGCGATGATTTGGAGGCCGGACAATCCGCTGAAGCCAGTAGCGAACTCTACCAGAGCCAACGAGCAGTTCTTGAGACCCGGGCAGGGTGGCTGCGTGAACGACTGGGAGATGATGCTCTCACTGCTTCCATACGCATAGCCTTTAACCTCAATAGAACAATCATCTGGTCCGCTATTTGCGCAGCCGAGCCACGCTGAATAGGCGTCGATCCAATATGCACTATCAGCAGCTCGGGGGCCAGCTCCGAGCTCGCCAACTAATTGCAAACCGGCATCGGGCGAAGAGTTGATGTTAAGACCAGCCTCCTGGTATACTGCAAGCTGCGGAGGGGAGTGAGGTGGGAATGGATCCGTGGGTGGAGGGACATATCCGAAGTGCTCTTCCCAATACAGCTTGCGGTACGGATTAAAGATCGGAGGAGTATCCGTATCGTTAGGCTCAGAACCGGTGGAAAAGTGTGGTAGATCATCAAAATCAACAACGAATCGAGGTGAAACCACGGCACCGTCGCATGCTGAAGTTGCACTCGTGGCGGCAGCACCAAGGGACGTTGACGTGACTGATGAGGACACCGATAAAAGGGATGATGATACGGTCAGAGACGCAAGAACCGAGATGCTTGTCTCAGAAGCGCTTGGGGCTACGCTCAAATCCCAAGGGTATGCGCCAATTGTTGTCGTTGGAACCGCAGCAGGGCTTAGGATTGCTTGCACTGAGCTTGAAATGGAGGGAGATACTGCTTTTGCGTTGTAAGTATCTCTAGCAATTCGACACTATCCACAGCACTTACCTGTAGGCAATGACTCGGAGGCCGAAGCTGTGGATGTTACAGGCACAACAGTTTCGCCAGCCTCTGAGAGCGGCGACACAGATGCTTTTTAAGCATTATCAGCTCACATATATGTGGGAAAATGTCTAGAGCACTCACTGGTAGGGAATGGCCCGAAAGCTAGCGCTGTTGCGGTTACTGGGACTAAGGAATGGGTTGCTTCTGGCGTCGTGGAGATGGGCGTCGCTGGAGGACACTTAGTACAGGTACAAGATGGGATAGCCAGTTCAGAATTTACCAGCCAAGGACGATGCTATTGCTTGTACAATTGTCGCAAGTGGAGTTTCAATGGCCTCCGAGGTTGACGGTGTTTGACCATCAAACTCATTGGTCCACGAGACAACATGCCCATCAATCGTGTCGATAACATTGACCCCAACTTGTCTGGGCTTAAGCTGACGCGAGCGACCATTTCTGGCTAAGATTAGACGCTCGACTTCTGCAGTACGAGTCTCCTTGGAGTATGAAGTTCCTTGCAAAGAAGTAGCTTTCTCAACAACAGAAGTTCCTTGCAAAGAAGTAGCAATCTCAGCGACACTTAGAGAGTGGTTGACGGTGCCTTTGGATTTGAGAAGTGTTGTCAACGTTTTATTCCAGCCGCTTCGTGCCTGTCCAAAGTACAGTCCAGCCGAAGCTGAGGGTCCATACTTCGAGGAATGAGCAAGAGTCTCGGTGACCGTGAGATCGATGGTCGTCGTCTCTGTAAATTGATCGGAGCAGCTTGTTGTTTGGGCTGATGCTAGCTCCGAAACCGGTGGACTTGATTTAACCGTGACGATTGTCGAAAGTAGTGTCAAGTAGCTCGTCGAGATGGCAGATTGGCCTTCCGAGATTGTCGAGACTGGAGTGATCACCGGCTGCAGAGTAATGAAAGCGGTGCTAGAGACGAACGAGCCTGTGGTTGGTGGCGTCTGCCCACCGAACCAGCTCGTAGTGTCATTGTCCACAGTGAAAGAGTAAGTATCATCGCCAGCGGGAGGCGTAACGTGTACGACACTGATGGTCTGCGTGGAAACAACTGAGCTTGTGACGGTCACAGTGACAGCATTGGGAGTTGCTGCTGCGCTCTCGCTGGCGGAGTTCGCTTGGCTAACAGCGTAGAGCGTTTCTGTGGTTGGGGAGGCAGGCACAGTGATGTAGACTGGGACAGGGTCAATAACAATGATACGAGCAAGAGAAGTGGGAACTCACTGGTTGATACAGACGCAGGACTGGTGGGACTATTGCAAGCGGACTCGACCCTTCAACACATGTCAGCACCAAAACCCAGTATTGGAACCTGGTAATGGACAGATCAAGTCATATCTTGAACCCGTCTTGCGCCTTCCTACTTACTCTGTTGTGGCTGCTACTGCGCCCAGACTAACTAGAACAAGCGGTTTCAAAGAACGCATCTTGGGCAATTGAAGGTAGGCAATGAGTGACTAGGTAAGTATCTATATTGAAATGGCTACAAAGTGCCGGTTCGCAGAGAATTCAATGTAGTGAACGTGGTAGGTTAAATGAGTGTGGTTGAGGATGTTCATAGGAAGGTGAGGTGAAAATGGAAAATATATCCTTGTTTTTGTTTTCTGTCAATCTCGGTACTCCTGCCTCACAAGGCTATGTTAACACTGTGGTAACACATACACAGTAGTGGCCGCTGCTTTTGAGCGGGGTACTATTCCTTAATTTCCCCTGAGGTTTGATATGCATTGTCACTGTCTACACTAGCCAATATTCTTACTCTTGCTTCTGTGAGGGGGAGTCCTTCTGGCGTTGCTGCAACAGTGGGTCGTTCACCCAGCAGAATCTTTACGTGCATAACGCCAAGCTTCGTCCACACTTGATTTTACAGAAATAGGAAATTTCTTCCACCGGCCGGAACAGTGGAGCTACTGCTATCACTGTTAAGTTTTTGAGAATCAGGAGTCGCTTCAGCAATGAGTGGCGGATGGTAGATTGTAGTGCCTGACGTCGATGTTCTGTGACGTGTCTGACCAGCTTCTAGAATCGCTAATGATTCTTGAGGCACATGACTCTGGGGATAGGATGAATGGTCCCCTGCATCCTTATGGATTTCGTCCTTTTGGTGTGGAGTGGGAAGCATGATCGCTGACTTTCCCAAATAATGATTGATATCAGCACGGACCACTGCGTTAGAAGTATGGCTTCCTTGTTCTGTGGTTGTAGCCGAGGCGATCTCCAATGGTGATTCATGAGACTGGATTATGCGCTCAGAAGGTGGCATACAGACTGAGCTCCTATTTCCTTGAAACATTGTCAGTATTGGATAGCGGCGATTCAATTGTACTGATGCCCTTGAAATGCTTGACGCGTTGAGGTGGTATTCTAGCTGTCTCTTACTGCTCCTTCCCAAAGTCGACGTGGAAGAGTTGAATCTTCCGTCACATTCACCTGAAGCCGAGGTCTGGGATGAGTGGCGATTTCTGGCACAGAATGTTCTCCATCGTTTCCGGATATACTGTTTGATAGGCTGAACGAAGACAGGGGGTCCTTCTGAGCTTACTGTTGGTTCCAAAGCCCAACTACGTTTGCCACAGCCACTATCTTCAAGTGGCATAACCCAGGTCCCATGCGCCGGCTGGTCTTGTACTTGTGACTGTGGCTGAGACCTGCATTGCTTTGGTGGAAGATGTTGAGAAGATGCTGAGCATATGGTACTTGTAAAACCTTCTCGAAGATGCAATGGAAAGGACCTATGACCACTGAGAGTTCCACCTCGGTGATCAACACGGCGATCACGTCTCCGAGTGGTCACTTTCTTGCCTGGCTTTCTTGTCTGTTTCAGGACCCGATTCCGTGAGACGTACTCTGCAAGACGTGCTTCTCGGGAAGTCTCGCATACTGCAGTCGAACGCAGTGACTCAGCAGAAATATTACGCGCATGATACCCGAATGCTGGTGAATGCCTCCACTGTGTATGCTGTCTGAGGCTGCTTATAGGTCGCGAAGCCGTACCGATCTGACGATTTTGGCGGTACCATCCCGAAGGAAGAGTCAACGTTTTCATTTCTTGAGGTACGGAGAAACAGCTCGCCGGGAGTTGAATAGTTATCATTTGAACGACAACTTGCAGACGAGGATCGCCATCCTCAATTCGTATTGCCGATTGCTTTGGATCCCAGGTGGGAAGGCATAACGTGAAATCTGTCAAGATGAGAGTTGGGACATTATCATGGCTGTGTCAAAAGGACACAGATCTTACACATCCGACTTTCAGGAAGGTGCATAGACAACCAACTTGAATCACGCCAATCCATCAGCTCCTCGTGTATGACATCCCACGCGCTATTATCTACGTAGAACCGTAGGCTGGTGCTTTCCTCCCAGTCTCCATTGTCTACAGTGTTCATGTGTTCCCCAATGCCTGACGGTTCAGACTCTTCATCGGCAATAGCTAAAAAAGGGCATAGAGAAGAACGGACATTAGTCATCCTAGTAAGCTTGATGTCAGGCACTCCGACAGGCTCGCCGCTTTTGGTAAGGGAGAGCTTGGAAACCCTATTGTTTGATTCAGTCGCAGAACACTGGCATTGGCCAGCATGTTCCAGCATGGCTTATCTTGAATTGTTTCTTAATGAATGCGTACGAGTTTGGAGATTCAGAAGGCGTGCCTCTTCAGAGGTCTTATAGGTAGTAGGTGCTGATGGTGATAATATGAAAAAAATTGAGAAATCGGGAATTCATTGAAGTATTGAGAGGTGGTTGAGAAGTAGGAATTAACAGGAACGGTCGTTGCTTCCCAGAAGCTATCTTACTTCAAAAGAGAGTAGTAGTAAATAGCCTGCTACATTGACTCGAGGGTTTGTACCTCTGACTTGCCATGCCATGCTCGTCTTTGGCAATAAAATTCAGAGCCATACTCTCCGTGAGGTGACACTCAGCCAGATCTTGCTCTCTAAGGTACTATTCTCATCGAAGTCGAGCGTAGATGGTAAAGTTAGTTGACGGGTCAACCAAGCGAATAAGGCTCTTTGTTGGGAGAAAAGAGCCGCAAATATAGAGATGCCGGTGCTATCATTTCAGCGCCATGTACCTAAGAACATGTCTCGCAGTCTCTACCCCCGGTGCACTCTCAGACTATTGGTCATATCTCAAGACGTCAATAACCTGCTATTGTATTCACAGCTGAAGCAGGTGAATCGGCAGGAAGTACAGCTCAGGGATCTAGATCTGGCGACCTTGCAGATTCCAGAAACGCGAGTCTACCCAACAAGATACACAAAGCCTGACACGGGTAACGCTGGTCCATTGACCTTGTGGGACGTCGGCAAATTGGGTCATTAGTAACTCAGCGATTTACTCTATTAATGATTCTATCCCGAAATCGAGAGAGAAGAGGAGAGGTTATTGGCCGGGCTTTGTTTGTTACCTCTCAGAGTACGTGGGCTAGGAAACAGGTTTTGTTCCTTCTTCAGAGGGGAGCGAGGAGCTTTTCTCCGCTTTAATTAAGTGTACCATCAGATTGAATATCCCGTCTCTCGTGCGAGCAAATCTGGTGGAGCAACTGGAGGCTAGGGTTTCTTGTTACAACTTGAAATTCCGGTATGCGCACGCGAATAATGGCTGATGATACTGCTAGCATCTCCAACGGCCTCTCCGAATCGGGATTACTTATAGTAGCTTATTGGTCAATTGCTTGTTGCGCTTGAACACTATACCTATTTGTCAAGAAGAATACAGTATTGGAGAGAAGTCTAAGCGAAAGACAATTGTACTTCCGAGGGATCTTCTCCAGGATGATGCATATGCAAATCGAATACATGTACGCCATCGTTAGTCGAAGCCAATCAGCTGTCGTATGTCTGACCCGCATGGACGATATGCGGAAGTAAATGTAACTTGAGCCGAATGTCTCCTCATCGTCATCGTAACCTGGTTGAAACCAGCTGCGTGTGCGATAAGCATACTTGGAGAGAGGTCAGGTCCCACAAAAATAGTGGGGATAAACTATATATTATGTTGCGACTATGCGCACCTCATAAATGTGGTAGCTTGTGATTGCCGTATGCGTTCCTCTTGTCGCCTTCCCAGTGGCTAGCTGAGAGTAACCGGTCCACGTCACTTCACCCGACAGCTTCCAGGATGGCGACACATTAAGAAAATTGAAGTCCAATAACAAGGTATGACATTGAAATTTCAAGGAATATGTAAAAAGATGCCGTCGCCCTTCTGGAGAAATCCCAACCCAACCCCCCCCTCCCCGTCTTCCCCAATAGCCGGTAAACGGATCCAGCCTCTTGGGTACGTGCATGTGGCTAGATTGATCCGTGGAATTCCTGAAGATCGTGCAGCCGAGAACCGCCATGCATTAGTGCGCCACTTCAGACGTCCACACATACCTACCGGTATGTTGTCTTATGTGTAATTGAAGGATCAAACTCCTTTTTGAAGATTTCGAGATCGGTCAGGCCGCCTTTGGAAGCACCGTTCGCCGTGCTTTCGAGAACGAAGACGATATTCTCGAAGGCACCTTCAAATTCCTTCTCACAGTACAGAAGTTCTCTCCACATACTTGCTACCTGTGGGGCAGGGTTGCGAAACCCGAACCCCACACCAAAGGCACCAATACACAAATCAACATGGTTTCGCGCTGCAGCAATTCTCAATACTGTCCGCATCTTCTCCTTCATGAGCTCCCGTTCTTGCTTGAATGAGTAGTCTGTCCCTGATTCATCAAGTTTTGGGCGTCGAATTGGTGCAACGGAGATGACTGGCAATGCTCGCCAATTCTTCCAGACAGAATAGCCCTTGTCTGCCCCAGAGCGGAAAACCACTGCAGCTGTTATTAGTGAAGTTATTGCAGACGAAATGGGACGGGTGAACGTACCGACATTAGGGGAATATATTCCACCTGTAGTCCTAATTGGATAGTGAGGAACTTGCCCTGACGCTTGGCTAGGCGTTGTAAGGACTTTGGCAAGGTTTGAGCGCCGGCAAAGACATTCTTCTGGTGCAATAAGTCCGGATTCCCAGTCGCCACCAGCCCGCTTCTCGTTCGCCATACTAACAACGGGTATAGCGATAGGGTGAGATGCTGCTAGCGCGAGGGCGGCTCCACGGTCTCTGATATTGGAGTCATGCCAGTCCAAGGCCACATCAACTGGGTCTCCATCAATGACAGCCACGCGAAGCTTGCGTCCAGAGTTGGCGCGGGAGGGCAGGCGAAGCCTTGACGAGTCAGGATAGGAAATCGAGACAGGCGGAAATTGTGGGTATTTTGCTTGTATGAAAGGAGTATACGTTTTCTTAGCCTCAGAAGCAATTTCTGATGGTTTTGGTTTTGCTTGAGGCATACTTCCAAGAAAGGTTGACCAGTTGTGTTTTGTGTTTTAGAAAGAGAAGACAGATGAAAATCCACTGGACGAGACGTGGAGGCACGAGAGTCAGAATTTAAACTCAAAGTAAAGAAGAAGAAATTATAATGTCTCCGGCAGACGTGGTGCGTGCACTTTTGGGATGATTGGAATTATTGGAATATGGCCGGATCGGTAAAAGAGATTGATCAGCAATGATGAGACTCGAGGCTTTCAGACTTTGAGAATTGAGTGAGAGCAAGGTGCCGCGGATAGGCGCCTTGAAACATTAGCAGACTAGCAGATTCGCACCCACCTGATGTTCTACATCCCGGATTGACACACTTGACGGCATAAGGAGGTTCTCGGCCGATATAGAGTAATATAGAGTAGCTCGACGAGGATCGAGCACTATTGGAAGGAGTGTGAAGGAGAATAGACCAATGGCAGCAAAAGCAGGTGATGTTTGGCCTTGGAAAGCCTCGATGTTAGCGCGTCGAATAAGGAGATGACTAAAGGGTATGGGAAGGGTACAGGAAGGGTATGCACGATACGCGAGAGCATAGATGGATCGTGATGAAGTCATTCGGGCTGTTGTCGGGCTGTTGTGGCTGCCCTGGCCGCCGAATGATGGGTGGTCAGATGCAAGATAGAGAGCGTGTAGTCGTGCAGAAAGAGATCTAAGGGATCTAAGGGATCTAAGGGATCTAATGGATCTGGTGGGCAGGGCGATGTACAGAATCGGTCTCCCGCTTTACTCAAGATGCAGGCTAGTGGAGCAAATAGAGATCGCACTAGAAATCCCATGGATCTGAGATCGGCGGCACTTGTGATTGCTGGGAGGCGCCATAGCTTCGATTCGTCCAACAAGGTGATACTATAGTATGATGTGAGAGTACCTTAGTATGAGGGGGGACCGAATGCAGGGTTGTTGAGCTTGTTAGAAGTAGAGGCAGAGGGTAAGAGACCATGGGGGGCAAAACGGGGCAATGGCCAAGGGATCCGAAAAGGTCTGGACTTTCCACAACTTTCACACTACTGTCTCCTACTATCTCCCTGCCAACTCCTCGGCGAGGACCATCCGATAGCCGCTAAAAACAAGTTTACTAAAGTACGATATGTACCTTATGTGGGCAACTGCCATCAGCCACTTGCTTTCCTCCTGACCGAAACCGTCTCTGTCGCCCCGCCGTCACCTGTGCTGCTGTTGACCTGTCCAGCGTACAGTAGGCACAAGTACTAGAATAGTATAGTAGCATCTTTTGGTGGGCCTGTAGTAAGGTACCCCGGGGGATGACGGTGCATGAAGCCCCCAAGCATGAAACATGGTGGCTGGCTGAGCACGGAAATTATTGACGTGTTACCTTTTCACGGTAGACCTCCTCAAACCTCGCCGCAACTGCCGTGGACTGACAGACGCCTTGACCAATACAATGCCAATTCATACCCATAGACTGCTCACCATCTACACATAATGATCACAATGATTACATGTACGCGTGAAGCATGACCGTGGCTTGCGTCTATGACGCACCGAAATCGCAGTGAACAGAATTTCCCTCCTCCGCCTCTGCGGGCTTACTTGAGGGAGGCCAAGAGCCGTGATAGGGCTAGTAGCGCAAACCTTGCTAACCCATTTGGCACTAGCCTGTCTGGTCCCAAGCCTTCAGGAGTTCACCATTTCTACAACTGATATTAGTACCAACTACCTTACCTTTCACGAAGAACAATCCCAGCGGTGCGCCCAAGTTCAGGCCACCAACTAGCCATGATATGGCGTTCTTTCCTGCTATCACATGGATTCTCAGGATCTAGAATTCCAAATAGCCCTTTCCCCTCTCTTGTCCTACAGTCACGGGCACACTCTGCTTCTGCTGTTCGGACATTGAAGCCAAATGTAGCAGCTGCTCTGAACAGCAAGCCAACGGATGACAGCCATCCGATAACAGTGATAGGATCTGTTCGAACGATTCGAAATCAGAAGCATCATTCCTTTCTCGAACTGGGCGATGGATCTACAACACAAACATTGCAAGCCTTGCTCCAACCTGCTCAAGCTGACGGGTGAGTTCTAGCCAGTCAATCCAATACAGGCCCGTGCCCACACGAGTAGTTCTTGACGCTATTATAGCTTAGGAACGGGAACTACAATTGAAATCACTGGTTTATGGCGGGCTTCTCCAGCAGGTAAAGCACAGCAGAACGAGCTCAAGGCTGAGAGTATCAGAGTCCTCGGGGAAACCGACGCGGAGGTAGGTTATCGGACCCTGAATGATCTACATGTGTGGATTCGACCACTAGGATACTGCACCACGAACTAATTTAATCTCGCCTTGCAGAGATATCCAATCCAGAAGAAATATCATAGTGCCGAATACCTCCGAACGCTACCACATTTGAGGCTGCGCACTCCACTCAATGCTCTGCTTGCGCGCATGAGATCTGAATGTGACTTTGCCTTTGCAAATTTTTTCCGGGATCGTCACTTTATCCGCTTACAACCACCCCTCATAACTTCGTCCGATTGTGAAGGAGCAGGTGAGGTCTTTACGGTCTCCTCGAACCAGTCCACGTCACCCACGGGAGGAAGCCCTGAAGATCCTCAAACCGATAATGTTCCGTTCTTCCGGGATCCCAAGTTCTTGACTGTCTCGTCCCAGTTGCACCTGGAAGCTTTTGTGAACGAGCATCAAAAAGTCTGGACGTTTTCACCCACTTTCAGAGCAGAAAGAAGCGACACTCCACGACATGTTAGCGAATTCTGGATGCTCGAGGCAGAAATGCAAACGGAAAGTCTCCACGAGGTCATGGAGCTCGTTGAAGACATGATACGAAGCCTGACACTCCACCTACAGGGTCTCGGATGCATCGAAGAGCTCATTCGCGCCCGTCGAGGGTCTACGCATGCTAATAAAATGGAGCCTGCACCAGGCTCCGAGTTTCTCGAACAGCGATGGCAAGGACTGCTCCGATCCTCGTGGCCTCGTATTACTTACGAAGATGCCATCCACCGACTGCAAGACGCTATAAATACTAAACAAGCCGAATTCCAGTACCAACCCTCCTGGGGTACTGGACTGCAGCTTGAGCATGAGAGGCACCTTGCGGAGACAGTCGGCCATGGTAGTCCTCTTTTCGTAACGGACTACCCTTCTAAGATTAAGCCTTTCTATATGCTCCCTTCAACGATGAATATCACCAGTGAACACATAGAACACAAGACCGTCTCGTGTTTTGACCTTCTCCTGCCAGATATGTGTGAGGTTGTTGGAGGATCTTTGCGTGAACACCGTACTCAGCACTTGACTCAAGCTATGCGTGATAACGGTCTAAACGTGGCACCGGAAACTGATGGGTTTCACATGGGTACATCTGCCCAAGTCTCGCCATCGCTCCAGAAAGGAAACCTTGATTGGTATGTCGACTTGCGACGATATGGTAGCGTGCCCCATGGTGGCTTTGGCCTTGGGTTTGACAGGCTTTTGGGCTACCTTGCTGGCATTAGCAACATAAAAGATGTTGTCCCATGGCCTCGGTATTATGGCCGGTGTGATTGCTGATGCCTGACGATGTTCGCCTGCACGAGCGATCTGATAAGCACAAAAAACAACCTTAAGCACTGCCGTGAGCACGAGCACAACGGTCCAAACACCCTTCGCGGTTAAGCTTTCCTTTTCACACGAGCCGTGGTGAGTTGAGATTAGATACCGGGCCAAAGCCTTCCATATTCCCGGCTGGGGACCAGTGATCACTTCTGTTGGCAATCGCACTGCGGCTGGGCCGTGCTACCGCTCAAACTTTCGAAAGATAACGAGATTTGTCAATATTGTGAAAAGCGCTTAATTACTGGAAGACACAATGCCATATATGCTGTGAAAGGGTTCAGACTCGTTGGATGTTTTGAACAAGAAACATCCAACGTTTGAATGTGCGTTTCGGACCCGGATTGAAACCTTTACTAGGAAACGTGCGCTATGGGAACAACAGTAAGCAGCACTTAGTTATGCTTAGCTCGGTGAGCCAGACTTAACAGACACAGAGAGACCAGAGACTAGGTTCAATAGTACTGACAACACAACGCCAAATGTTTCATTCGACACATATCCAAGACCGACATGCTGTGCCGAACAGAAACCGTCGCCAATGCCCAAACACGCTTCGGCAGCATGATCCGTAGAAAGGGGGCCAAGCAGCGGTTCTTCTGGCCACTTGTCATGATTCAAGGCCCCACATTATCGTAGCACATGTCCTAATAAACGTTCTGTGTTGTTCTGTACACATACTGAGTCCTGGATGAGGATTCTTGTTGATAGGGATATTATGACGCAGCTCTCTGCTGTGTACCTTATCTTCCAATCCGGGGTTGTGGCAATACCAAAGTAGACGTACTTTACCTAAGGTAGTATTGTATTGTGGAAGACGGGGCTGTGCCGGGTGGCGCTCGGACGTGAAGTCGGTTGATTGCGCTGAAAATTATGCATATCGAGCCGGAAAGAAGCTTGGCTGGCTTGGCGACTTAAAAACGTGTCTCCGCTTAGCCGAAGGAAGTGACCTACCTTATTCTAGCCCGGCCGGGCAAAGCATGCGAAAACATGAGACATGACAACCTCCACCAAAAACACCGCAAGACCCCATGATTTGAAGGTGCGACGGGGGCCCGGGACCACGGGGCGGGTTGGCTCTCTTGTGCGATTGGCTGCCTTGTGAAGTAATGACGGAGAATTGTTTGCGACAGGATGAAAACCGAGAAACGAAGAACGAAGAAAAGGACAGGGATCCGCGAAGCTGACGTGGCCTTATCATACAAGATCTTACCTCAGCCCGGAGGTACCCCTCCATGACATCCCGGGGGAAAATTATAGGTACACCTTGGTAGCTACGGAATAAGGACATCTTGAAACATGCATACTAATATCCTTCAAAAGCGGCGGCACGCACGGAATTCGCTCTACGCGCGCTATGTCCGAGATGAGTGAGATTACATGATCGTACCTCTCCTCCCACAAGGCGTCGTGCTGACTGCCTGCGTCATCACATCCACGAGGAAGTGGCCGTCGGTGTAAGAATGTAAACCAGTTCTGGTATAGTTAAGCGAATTTGATTAATACCAGAGCATCAGTAGCATCAGCACCACCACCACCACCACCACCCCATACTAATATAGAATGGCCAGTGGTTAAAAGGGCTATGGGAGGACCGGTGCTGTTGATTGTCGGCGGAAATTCCTTCCTCAGGATGTTGGAGCAGTGTGAGGGGCCTATGAGGGCGAGGACTAGCATCGGATCTAGCCCCACTGGCCGATGTAGTGGCCTGGATAAGGTTCCGTGGCGTGATTTAACCTTACTTGACAAGCTCGATATTCAAGCCTTGGGGCTTCATCATCCATCGCGTGGCAGTGCCCCTACGTTTTTTTGGTTTTTCGATGCCACGATCAATAGAAGATTAGCATCCCCTCTCCTCTTCTCCTTTTCATCGCATTGTCGCGCATTCTTCGGGGCCAGGGGGAACATGAATGGCGGGCGACGGAAGGGGGCGAGACCACAGCTGGAATTCCAAATATGTCTATGTAGATTCCAAGGGCGTGCAGGATCACCTCCGAAGCGGGATAAGCCGAATATGCATCATGTGGAAGTGTCCAGGCGTGCCTTGACGCAAACTCGTCGCTATTTGACCCTGTGCACGCGGCCCAGCGATGTGGAATGTCGCTTCAACTTGAGAATGCCCCCGGTCTGCATGACTCCTTCTCATGCGAGTATCATAATTCTCACCACTCGCAACCCACCCACCCAAATGAACTGAAGCAACAATGTAAGATGTAAGCAAATGAGTGGAGACTGTTGCGCAGGAAACTGTAAAGTCAGTGAGTGAATTCCAATTCAATCGACAGATACTCCGTGTAATTAATGATTCAGAATAAATTACTCGATCAATGCGCCGAAAAGCGCTGCGATTCCCACTGATTTTTGCACGGTCAATCCTTCGCTGACGCTGAGGCTGATCGTGCAACTTAGAATCCTCGATTCCCACAAGGGAAATTGTTGCGCTGAGATCTACTTGTTCCTAAAGAACCCGACTACTGGTGTGAGGCCCCAACCAACCCAATAATAACACCCTGTAAGCGCGGTTTGGTGCAACCCCCAAGCTTCCCCCAAGCTTCCCCCAAGCTCCCCCCCAAAGCCCCAATTCCCTGGAGACCAACCAAGTGGTATATTTTAATTACATAGTGGAAGGCCTTGATTAAGTCATCTAGGTTGTAGTTTCACATCAGACTAATTTCAGATTGCTTACCTTAAGCTTGTTGTTCGCCAATACCTAGCCAACGGCGTCAATTTGTAAGCTTAAGGTACTCTATTTCCACCGGACCACACACCAACTCAGCCTTGGTCGTGTGCTTGATTCGTTCCTTGTTCCTTGGATCTCGGTCGGGACCTTGTTGCCTGACTAAGCTAGTGGAATTATCTTACCGTACCTTACCTTACGGTTACTTTGGAACGGCCTCGGCACCGGACATGCTTGCAACGGAGAATCCTATATCCAAACCTTGATTCTGCGGTATACTCATCTACCTTACCTCTCCCATACACTCCCTTACCTCCCGTACGTACCTCCTTTGGGACCCTTGACCTACGATACCCTACCTAGCTACCTAGCCCCAACTTAGGTAGTATCCAGCCCTTCAAAACCCTTCCCATCCACAGCTAAAATACTTACCTTACTAAACGTCACTCCCGCCGTACCTACCACCCATACCTCTACCTTATCCATACACATACCCATACTCATACCCATGAACACCTTTGTTGCTTCCGCCGACTCTCTCTTGTCAGCTTCATCTCTCCACATCCCACCACCTCATCTTCTTACCAACATAACAGAACATATCCGTCAGCCCGAATCCTATACGCCGCTTAGGCATCCCACTCCAAAACATCCGCCTAATCGTACCGCATCCTACTCAGCCACTTCACCGTGAATTCACCATTCATTTTGGCTACTTCGAGTCCCTTTGCGGCCCCTTCTCAAACCTTTCTCTAAACTTCGCCGCACGCGCTCATATCCTTGGTCCAATCGTATCCATCTCTCACCGTCATTCTGACATCCCATGCCACCTCATGTTCAATACTACCGCTGACATCCATCCCGGGACCCGTTAAGGTAAGCTTTGCGACTAAAACTCTCCACACCCTTCCCTCATGCATCAGCATCGCCGCTCTATCGATCTACAATTGTGAAATTGGCCGTATGGGGGCCTTGTTTGCCTTACTACCAAAGCTCCCAAGTAGGGTAGGATACCGACTTGCTTCATCAGTACCTTGAATCCTTGAAGCTCGTGCGACACACCATTGCGATTTTTCGATTCTATTCATGTCCACATTTCAAACACGACTGTGTATTCAAATCCATGCTGATGGAACAATTCAGGTATCAGCGCCCGTTCGACCTTCCAGATGCCAAATTCCATTCGATAACACCTAAGAAACGCTACGGTGATCGAGAGATAGTTAAACCCACCTATGTGCTTGAGGAACCGCAGGGCGGTACGCTTGCAGTTCCGACGCTGCAAGACCTAGCTGGTCAGCCAGAGATGGAGACTTACAATGGTCATGTGCGGACGCCGGCAGATGCGATCATCCTATTTGAAGCATGTCGACTTGGCCTGCTTCCCAGAGTTCAAAGACGACTTTCGGAGAAGGAGCGTCAATCAATCAAATCTGGTTCCGTCTTCGTATGGGACGAGCGCGAAGCAGGTATGAGAAGATGGACTGATGGGAAATCGTGGAGTGCCAGTAGGGTGTCTGGAAGCTTCCTTACATACCGAGAAATGGAGGGCAAACGAGGGGGCAATAACTTTGGTCCCCCTCTAGCTGCTGTTTCAAGAGCGGGCAAGACTCCAGACAGCACTCGAGGTAGCGATTCGGATTTGGAAATGGCTGGAGAAGATGGACCTGATGGGTATCGATACAAGCCAGATGGGTTAATGAAGCAATCTTTCAGCATCACGACTTCGTCAGGAAATCATCTTCATCTAATTAGTTATTATTCGCGCTCACATCCGGCTGCTTCGGGGTTGAGCAGTCCCACGAGCGATCCACAATTACGACATATCCGCCCAGCGAAAGGCATGTATCCGGAGTCTACTGTTCATGAGCACCAGAACATCCCCGCAGTCACCAGATCACCCATGGTTAGCGCACCATATTCAACAGTGCCGCAAATGGCAGGCTATGCTCGACAAGGACCTCCTCAGTGGCCTGCACATCACAACGGTTACGGATGGTCACCACCTCCTCCCATGCCACAAGGTCCACACTACGGTTATCAGTATAGCGGGGGTGGTGGTTATTACGCTGGCGGGCCACCACCGCCTACTAACGGTCATTCGCCTCTCTCGCATGCTCAGTCAGCCCAAATACCTTCTACTTCGCAACCTCATGATCCACATATGATAGGCTACGACCAAAGAAGATTTCCTCCAATCTCAGGACCAGTGGACCCAAATATTCCAGCCTACGATCCAAGACGGGGCATGCCTCCTCAACAGCAGCAGCAGCAGCAACATCACCAACAGCCGCAGCAGCAGCAACAGCAACAGCCACAGCCACAGCCACAGCAGCAACAGCAGCACAATCCGCATCCGCATCAGCATCCGCATCAGCATCAGCAGCAACAGCAGCAGCAGCAGCAGCAGCAACAACAACAACAACAACATTATGAGGATTACAGAAAGCCTCCAGATTCAAATAATCATGTTTATGACCCAAGGCCTCCGCCAAATCAGTATCGTCACCCTAATACCCCTTCTAACAATCTTGTACCTCCTCAACACTTCAATCATAGTTCGCATTCTGCGAATGGAGTGCAACCTACGTCGTATCCGCCACAACCACAGACTTATAATAGTACTTCGGTTACATCTCAACCAGCGCCGAGCGTGCAGCAACAGCAACAGCAACAGCAACCTCAACCTCAATCTCAACCTATGAACGTTTCCTCGACTCCAATAGATCCTCGGCTTTTCGCTCCCTCGCCAATGTTGCAACAAAAGTCGCACCCCAATACGCATTCCCGAACTCCAACTCCCGCACGCCTAACACAAGAAATTGTTGATAATTCACCTTCAATAACCAATGGTACCACGCAAGCAAGCACGATCCCCAGTATCGGCTCGCTCATGAATGGCACTTCTGGCGAGAACAGCAATAGTCCTAATGCGGATGCAAAAAGCGATAGATCAGGTGAAAGAACGCCTGGTGGCTCAGTGAAGAAGGAAAGTGGGCCCCAGGACATCCCCAGTGATAAGCTAGGGTTCAGGGAGGACATGAGGGCGCTTAAGGTTTTAGATCGGGCCTTCAAGACGTGATGAGCCCATGTTATGACATTTATGAAACGGTTTCAAGAGAAAATCCCAATAGAGGCGAAAAAAGTTATCGAGAGTAGAGATCTTGGGGGTCGGGATTTGATTGTGTTAATGATGTATGGACTGCATTGCGCGCTTCTACAGGGAGTTGCACGATTTAAGACGACCTAACATCAGCAAGCATTTTTTTTTCATCTTGGGCAATTTTGCGTGCATTGCAAGAGGGATAGGAAAGCAGGGTAAGAGACAAAAAGGGATATTGTAAGGACATTGGTGGTGCTCTTTAAGCGGTCGTTTTCCCACGAGGGCGTTTTCTCGGATTCAGGAAGATGACCTGCCTTTTGCTGCCCTTTTCTTGCCTGCATGAGCGTGAGCATAGGACTGCATGGTCCTCGCTACATACATTTTCTCGACACTGTACTTTTGCCTTGTATTAATACACACTGTCAATGAAATGACGTTGCTCGAGTGCTTAGACTCGAATCATCACCTGATTCCAATTCTATCCATCCCAAATTACAATTACCATAAGACAAAACCCGTAGGTATTCCTCCCCCTCCCTCCCTCCCCAAAAAACACCCTTCATCCTCTCCCCCCCTTACTCCCCTCCGCCCTCCCCTCCTCCTCATCCCTCCCCACCATCTCATACTCCCCCCTATCCCCACCCCCTTTACCACCTCCCCCCGTCCCCGTCCCAAAACTAATAGGTCTCAACTCCCTCCACCTACAACTCCACACCCCCCCCACCGTCATCGTCACCGCACTCAGCGCGTTCAATCCCCACCACAACGCATTCCGCGGTACCCCCCGTGAATATATCGATACGACTATTAAATGTATAGTGTGTAATGTCAGTGCGAAATCGGGAACGAGTTTCGAGCGCGCGATGAGGAGGAGGAGGAGGAGGATCCTGTTATCACATGAACACATAGATATTAGCATATTTCTTTCTTCCTCTTTTCCCCCTCTTTCCCCACCCAGGCTCCAAAAAGCCAGAAAGATAAAATCAATCCCCTCCTCCCTTCTCTCCTCTCCCCTCCCTTCAAAATTACCTCACCCTACTCATATATCAAAAAAACTATATCCACTCACCCACCCACCCCCCCTGCCACCCAACAAACCCCCAACGTCCACCCCACAGCCGTATCCCCTCTCAAACTCCTCCAATTCAAGATCAGATCTGCAGAAAAGGGTCGGCCGGCGACGAGCGCGGTGAAGAGGATTAAGGTGGTCGTGAGGAGGTAGTAGAGGAGTTGGAGGGTGAGGATTTGGGTGAGGATGTGGAGGGGTGAGGGGGGGGGAGGTGGACGGGGGGACATGTTTTGTGAGGTGTGGTAGAAGATAGAGAGGGTAGGGGGTTATCGCTGGTCTGGTTTTTGTTGTGGGAGGTGCATTGCGGAGCGTGGAGGGTGGTGGATGTGGCTGGATGGGATGGTTGTTGTGCGCTGTATAAGATCTGTTGTCAAATCCTTATATAGCGGTTCTTTCAAGGGGTAAATGGATGTAGTGGCTTTATAGAGTAGAGTAGAGTGAAGAAATCCTTCCGTTTCGTTTCGTTTCATGAACAGCTGGGTGTACCATCAGCCTCGGCCCTACCTACCTAACATTTTGACGTCGGAACATCCATCGGATCCGGACCCCGGCAAAACTTTCTTCCTCAACCCTCAAACCCTCTCCATAAAGCTCCAAACTCGTGCAGCTCAACCCTCCCCCCCCCCCCAAACCACCCCACACCCCACAAACCCCCCCTCCTTCCCCATCAACCACCAACCACCCACAACCTCCCCATCCTCACCACCAACCCACAATGCCCTTCCTATCCCCCTCCTCCTCCCCCCCACCCCCCCAAAAATCCCTCTCCGGCATCGACCACCCCCAACCCTCCCCCGACGGCGCCTTCATCGCTCCCTCGCGCCAATCCCGCGCGCACTGCTACGCTGCGAGGGATAAATTCTTTGAGTGCTTGGAGAAGAACGGGATTATTGATAGTATTAAGGAGAAGGAGAGGAGTGAGGAGGTGTGTGGGGGGGAGGAGGCGGAGTTGAGGAGGGAGTGTGTGGGGAGTTGGGTGAGTGGGAGGGGTTTTGTTTGTTTGTGTGTTTTGGGGGGATGGGGGGTAAGGGGTGTTTGGAGGGGGGGGATGATGTTTTTGGGGGAGGGAAGGGGAGGATGGGATGAATGGTGGCTAATGTGTTTTTTCTGGGAGAATAGGTCACGTATTTCAAGCAGCGAAGGGTGATGGAGTATAAGAAGCAGCAGACGATAGAGAAATTGGAGAAGGAGGGGGCGAGTGTTCTTTAGGGTGGGAAGAGAAGGGAAGAGAAGGGAAGGGAAGTGAAGTGAGTGGGATGAATGGATAGGCTAAGGGGGAAAATAGACGAGGAGAGATGCTTGCTTGTGTGGGGGAGAGGTGGACGAAAGGGTTAGCATTGCGTGGACGTTAAAAGTGATTGATGCATCTCTCCACGATGGCGTTTGGGGAAATTAGTAGGGATAGGGAGAGTGGGTGGCTGCGTATATTATTGAGATGGAATTTCGTGCTTGAAGGGACTCAGGCTGAATGCCAGAAAATCCATAAGAGTATCTTTTGCGTCTGGTGGTTTATGAAAAGAAACCGCTCCACGGTTGTTTTTCTGCCAGGCTAGATATATTTCTGGCTCTTCTGGACACTAGATCCTTCTGGAATGAGGAGCGTACTGCGGACATATTCAGCTCGGTTGAACGTTGAGCTGAGCATTGCACGTCATGAGTCTTATGTCGGACCAAGGATTGGAAAATTGCAAAGGCTTGCCTCGATGCAGACATGCACCAGACCGATGGTTCTATGTACGAGAAGAGAATATTATTATGAGCTGAGTCCAGCCAACTGAGATGATGAAAACCTTCCCCATCCCAAGAAAAGTACTCCATAACCAGAACACATATCGCCGAAATTCACCAAAATGGTATCCGCTAAATCAAGCCAATATATCCCGTTTTGGCTTTGACATGCCATAGAAACGACCGTAGATGCTAACCAGCCCCAAATCACTGATGCCGTAACTCCAAATCCCAAAACCCGGACGCTCAAAAGAACAAAATCATAGTATACTCTTTGCGCACTCCTCTCATGGGGTATCTCATATTCATCCATGACAGAAATCGTTGCAACGTTAAAGCTCATCAAAATCATTTCTCGTCAAACGAACATCTTACATACCTCCATCGGTCAAAATAGACAGTAATGCAAAAGTTCGAAGAGCAATTATGGCCAAATCGTTCAGCTTGTTGGGGTGGCTGTGGCGTTTTCTTCGCTGGTGGCAACCGCAACAAGGACTTCAAGCCCACTCATTTGCGTATCTTTGGGACCATGATGCTGCGAGTGCATTGGCTCCGGAGGTAAAGGCCAAGTAGGCGGACGTGCATTTCCAGAGTTGTAATTCTAGCGGATTTTTGTCAGTAACTCCGGTATTCCCAATAACTTTAGAGTATCTCACATTATAAGGTATAGCGGCTACTGCACGCGGTTGGGTGGATTCAATGCAACCATTGCTGTGAATGATCGAAGGGTGATGTTCGGCAGACGTAAAGGAAGGAGTCGTCGGAACTCCCTCGCTACTGCTGGAATCTCCCGGAGAAGTCCTTGGTTGATTCGACGGTATGTGCCCGACGTACATTCCTTGCCTTTTCACCCTATTCGGAGTCGGGTAGTGGAAAGTTTCCGATGCACGTTTCTGGGATTCTTGATGCAGAATAGGGGCTGCTTGCAATGGCTGATTGGCCTGTAGGCTTGGAGGTGCCTGATCAGAAGAGTTCTGCTGTGGCCAGTTCCCGCCCTCTGTTGGCGGAGTTCCACCTGTAATATCGAGTTTAGTAAGGTTTTGATGGAGAGACATGTCCCAAGATGCGTGTCCTCTTCTGTCATTTGGCCCAGAATTCGACTGGGCCGATGGACCAGGGTAAATAGGTGGTCTGATCGCAGGATCGATCTGCATCGGGCTAGGACCGCGCCCCGGGGGTGTTGCAGGACGCCGGGGAGGTTGATCAAAAGTCTCAATGCCAGGTAGTCGATGCGGCTGGGATGCAGCCGCTGCAGCTTGAGGTGCAAATCCCGGTCGAGGAGCATCTGGAGTTTGGAAGTAGCTCAATCCACTGGTGGCTGGACGAGAGTAATTCGTATACGTGGCTGTGCTGGGATGCCAAGTTCGTCTTCTCAATTCGGCTTCTATGGCTGCCTCACGACGGGACCAGCTATATGTCCCATTCGTAGGACTACCAAAAGTGCTGCTAAAGTTAGAGGAGCTCGACGCGGCAGACGGAGCCAGAGGACTGAGGTATGGCGATGGATACGCATTGCTTTGGGGGGACTGGAAAGGGATCGGTCCAGAAGGAACCGATAGCCTTCGTGCATGTGCTCCGCCTCCCCAAAAGCCACCACTGCGTGAAATAGTAGAAGAAGAAGGCGACCCGAACGAGGAGCCATATCCAGGGCTATTCTGTCCAGTAGAAAAAGTCGTCGAAGTCGGCGTACTAGCTCCCTCTGAAGGCTCTACGAAGAATGAATATTGCCCAGGCGGGGTTGAGGCCTGACTTCGCAGAGTATCCAGACTTAGCCTGTTGCGTGAATTTGCATCATTTGCCATTATAAGGGGTGGTGGACGGCGCCGATTGTCATCTCTGCTCATAGTCGATGTTGCTGACCCAATACTTGAAGCGGATAGCCCACGACTATGACCACGACCATGGCTACCTTGGCTACCACCAGTGCCTGCACGAGCGCGACCACTGGGCGGTCTTACTCGATCTGTCCTGATCTGACGCTGAAATCGGGTACCTGTGGCCGCTAGCGAATCGCCTGGAATCTCCTCATTGACATGGACGGTCTGTGCGTGCTGGCGCAGGTTGTCTAGGCGAGAGAATCTGCGAGAGCAATGACATTGGAAAGGCCGTTCACCAGTATGTTTCCTGTAAATGTCAGTAGATGTCTATACTACGCAGAGAATCCGATATACCGTATATGCCTTGCAAGATGTTCGCTCCGCGTGAAGCTCAGCTTACAAGGTGGGAATTCGGTACAAAAGAATCTTTGGCCCTTTTTCTTCTTGGATGGTCGGCCGGTTTCCCCATCTACGCTCTCGCCATCTGAGCCGCCTTCTCCATCGTCTGACTCATCCATATCTATATCCTGCGAATCCGCTGATTGCGCAGACCGACCAGAGTCCCCACGACCTGCGATGCCAGGTCTTGTCGTCCCAAGCGGTTGATGTTGAATTGAGAATGAGTTGCTGAAAGGTGAGCTTGGTAGAGGTCGTTGTCCATTCATGCCACCGAAACTCAAGCTGGTGGGGGTATTTGGCGCCGACTTCGTGATATCTTCGGCGGGAGGAGCGGGTGGGGGTCGACTCGGAGTAGTGACGGGCGCCCGTGGAGTTGTAGGTGTTGTGGCATCCGTAGAGTAATCGGTGAGGCCTAGGCCCACATTGACTGTTTCGAACGTGGTCATAGCGGCAACCTAGCGATACTCGGACTGTACCTGACAGTAGGTGGGACAGGGTTTGCGAAAGAAGGAGATATTTATAGTGGGTGGAAGGCGACTAGCAGTCGATATGCGCTTGCGTCAATACATGGGGTTCTTGCTGACTTAGAAGGATACTAAGAACGGAGGTAAGGCTCGAGACAGCCTCGAGGTAATGTGCGGGCGAGAAGGCAATGGTAGTGATACTATGGACATTTATGAGCGCCTTGGATGATTGACCGACTCTTGATCTTGAATTCATACATAGGACCGCCTTTGGGAGTGGGTTGTGGCGGGGCTGGGTGGCTCCGATAAGACAGGTATGACCGAGGAAGGTGTTTCAGGTCCAGGAGACAGGATCAGAGGTAAAACATGCGGGCTTACGGACGCATTCGATTATTGTCCCCGACGCCGAGAGTCCTTTGGAAGCGATGGTGGTGATGAGGAGAGAGGAATGAGTGAGGACAGTAGGCAGAGTAGAGTTGAGTTAGGTGTGAGAAAGAGTAGGATGTGGTGGAAGTGGTGGAAGTGGAATGAAAGAGAGGCTCATAGAGCGATGGCGGGGTGTCGCAATCGAGTTGCATAAGGATCTCGTAGGGACGGGCTAGGCGTGGACGGTGGCCGGGGATTCCACGCCAACTAGGCCCCTGGCTCTCCAAGGTACCACCTATAGTATACCTGACTATACCTGCTTACGAGTCATACTTTAGGGTATAAAAAGCCACACCAAGCCAAGACGAAGAGGGGAATTTGTTGAAATATTGTTTACATCTCAGCGCCTCTCAATCTTCACATTGACATTGCCGGCTATAATGGCATGTCACAAAAGGGATCCCGACGACGCATCAAGCCATGGTAATATACGACAGCCAGAAACCCTTCAACCGCCGAAGTATCTCCAAATGCTGCAACTGCAGTATGGTTACATTCCTGCGGGCGGACTGACTGACTGCTCCTGCCAGATAGATCCAAAAAGGCAACTGGGGCGCTCTGGCTCGCCTTTTGCCCCATTACAGGAAACTCGCGGGATGGATGGGCAGAGGAAAACCCCACGGGCTAGGCATGAAACGGAGCTATACTACAGCGTGGATGTGTGAGTCGTGAGCAGTGTGCATATATTTCTCGGAGGAGCCTCGGCGGCAATACCGAAAGTACATAATCATGCGAAATAGTGCGGCGGTGAGCAGCCTGAATAAAGAGTGGTACGCATGAACCAAGGGATTCTTTTTTCCCCTATGCCCATTTCCCCGCCCCCCCCCCCCCCAATGGCCCATGCCCCAGGCCCCATGCCTATGCCCAAGCTTGTTAGCCCCTCACCTGCATAATGCAAGGGCTGGCCTAGGGGGAAGCTGTCAGGTACATAGTTACATGTACCTACCCACCCATATGCTATTTTGCCTTATTCGCTGCTCGTGTTCGTCTCGTGCACACTATTTCATATGTACTTTAGTACTCCATCTTCCATCTCCAAGCTTGCCCGGTAGATCTCATTCCCCACTCTGTTCCTTTATCGATAGATAATGATAAGCCGCCAACTCGATTGCGTCTTTTCATCCACTGTCTTCCGTCAAGGGCCTCGATGATCTTCCTCCTTACGGACTCAACGGCGGCCAATCTTGCAGATCTTCAGCTTGCGTAGAGTTATGATCTTGAATACTACTCCACACTAGGATTTAACGCTTAAGACCAGTTGAACGACTAAGGCACAGTCACTGTACGTGCTTACGTCGTGCCACCTCGTATATCAGACACGGATTTGGCAGCTCGTGTACATGATTTGGAAAGGCAAAAGCCCAGCTTCAAAGAATTCCAAGCTGGGCTTCACCAAGCTTGATTTTGATGTTACCTTCCTAATGGTCCAACAACGCTTCCGACCATAACCGCCGCTTCTCTTTCCCAGGCGCCTTCTCGGCCTCGTAATGCTCCAGGCCCTTGACTGCCTTTGAACACGCAGTCCCGGATGCTCTCCCTCACGCGTTCTCTTTGGCTCCTCAACGTCCTTGCATTTACGCCTCCTCGAGCTACCAGATCTGAAACCCGTCCTGCAAGCCCCTCAGCAAGGCTTCGCCAAAAGTACGAAGGTAGCGATGAGGTGTCCAATGCTGCAAGCAACGGATCTAGGAAATTGAGTGGTTCACTCTCGCCGTTGGTTGAATCCTTCACAGGATTTGCAGCTGGCTTTACGGTTTCAAGCAGGGACTCGAGAGCGACGATGTTCTGACAGCGCGCAGATACTTCCAGTAGAGTGCGATCGAGATTTGGTAGATTTGCAAGAGCCCGGGCAATAGAGGCGAGAGAGGAAGTCAAGGCTGTTCTTAAGTATGATTGAAGAGCTGACAGTACAAGCTGGGGCGAGAGTAGATGGAGGGTTAAGAGGGCGGAGGTGGTACGCGCCTTTGTCTCCTCTGACTGAGCATAGGTGGCAGGACCACTCGGCGATGGAGCAAGCGAAGACATAGAGAACTCACGTATGATCTGCTGTCCACGACTTTGAAGGGTTGTATCAGTGGAAGCGAGTAGCGTATTTTGTAGGTGGGCTATCAAGTGAATGCGTGAGAGGTGCTCGCCCTCCTCCTCAGGGCCAGAAGCTGCGAGCAGTTGCCTGATGGTCAACAATGTGGTAGCTGCACGTATCATAGACCTATGGTCCTCCTTTTTCCCCGCAGTAGTAGTGCCCACTTCGCCCATCTGGGCTTCAAGCTGGCGACCCAGAAGGAGGCATCTCCCTACGGCGCGCCCGATCTTCACTGTCTGCCATAGCCTTTCCACAGCGACTCTGACCTCGTCTGCGGCCTCATACCGCTGTATGACCTCCCTTTCTAATCCGCGATATCCCTCTGTGAGGCTGGCAATCTGGGCCTCAACATCATTGACAATGCGTTGGCCAGCAACGTCTTGCTCCTTCGTGTAGTTCAGCAGAGGTAGAGCGGATTGGGTAGTCAAATTATGTATATGAGTATCAATCTCCTGTACATCAAAGAGTACTCTCGAAAGCGGTGTAGTCAGGTCCAATGGTGTGTCAGAAGGGTTGTTGGTCGCAAGGACCAAGGAATTAGCGAACGCGGTGGGTGAAAAGTCTGGATCAAGAAAGGTTTCATAGTCGATATAGGACGGCTCGGAATCTGACATCCTCCAACTTCCTCATCAATCCACTATCAGAATGCCTTCTATACGCGTGTCGGAAGTTCTTGCGGGCAACAATTGTGTATTCGCTATTAAGTGTTTCATCTACGTTTGGTAAGTGCCGACGCGCCTGTCAGGGAAGAAAAGCGAAGTACGGCAGCCTATCAATTTGCCTGCATGCAGTCCAGGTCCCACAGCTCAAAGTAAAGATGCATAAAGATGCTATATGACAAGCCTGTGATAATGGGTGAGCTATCTGAGACATACAATTACGAATCTGCCATCGTCTGGAATGCTGGCGGGTGCCGCATACCACAAGCCAACACATAGTTTCCCAGCCTACTTAAAGGCCCAGTAATCCATGTTCTTCTTGCATTCCCCCGTTGCTCACTGCGAAGGATCTCCGCTAGGAAAGACCGAAATTATGTATCTCTCCATCCTCATCCTGTGTGTCAACCTACTGGCTGCCCTCCCTCAGACCTGTGCCCAACCTCTGAGACACCATCTCACGTTGCACCGCCATCACATGGGCTTACATCATCATCATTCATCTCCTAAGCTGTCGTCTTCAGAGGGGATGGGCCAGCACATTCTTAGCTCCAGATTAAGCTATAATCCAACTCAAATGGATCTTGATCGTCGCCATCACGATGATCCAAACTTCCAGGATCTAAAGCTCTCTCATGGGTTCTCTGATACTTGACGTAGTGGTCATGTCTTCTGAGTGGGGAGCCTTTGAACAGGAGATGCGTACATAGAAACACTGCATATCTCTTCGGCATTTTGACACGTTTTTAACGACCTGGAATCTCAATATAATCCGAACCAAGAATGCAACCGGCTGGCTGGGCAACCGAATCGTACATATATCAGAAACACTTAAGAGTCACACAGTCAGACTCGTACTTCGGGATGCGAGAGGATCATGGATCTGCAGCACACGCGATAGCAGAAAACCCGTCTCGATCAGAGCACAAACACAAACGAGATACACTGCTATCACAGGCACACATCTTCAGAACGCTGTTATGCCCTGCCATAGTCTATCAGGAGCTATTTGGACTCGACTCAGATTCACAAGCAGCACAGCTCGTCGCTTTGCTCCTTAGGGGATGGGAAGGCGAGACGGCTGTTGTTAATGCTCTGGCATACAGACCTAATGCTGGTTGGGAAATAATCGAAGGAGGAAATACAACCGAGTCGACGATAGTATATATTTATGAGTAATGAATGTATAATACAATCTTTTCACGCTCATGTTGCAAGCATATCCCCTCTTTGATCAATAGAGGCTGTGTGAATGCCTAGATGTCCGGAGTTAATCAGCTGGATGTAAGGTAAAACAGACGGAGATAAACAACTTTGTCATGCTAAATTTGATGACACTGCTTACTGTGCTATTGCGAACAGTGTAGCTATCCAATGGGAAGCTCGGCCGCGATGCGAAAGCGCTGAAAGCAGCGTTAATGAAAGGCATCTGCGGAGCTGTTTGAATCCCACAGGACCCGGCTTTGCCCTTCAAGCAAGACAGTAAACTCCGTCTTTGGACCCGAGGGCCAGCAAGGACTACCATACGCAAGATATAACAGGGAGCTGATGCCATGGCAGATTGTCAAACAGACGAGTCCGCACGAAACTTCATTCTGACCAAGCCTCCTTGTCTAAAGAAGTTAAGTATTATACAGTTATCTAGCACACACAAACACAATGTCTTCACAATTTGTTGGAAAAACAGCATTAGTCACTGGCGGCTCGAAGGGTATCGGCGCCGCCACTTCTCTCCTCCTCGCTCAAAATGGTGCCAATGTAGTCATCAATTATTCCTCCGACTCCGGTGCCGCAGACGAGATCGTCAAGAAGATTGGTGACGACCGGGCTCTAGCTGTCAAAGGCGATGCAGGAAGTATCTCTGCCATCGAACACATGGTCTCCGAGACAGTGAAACGCTTTGGGAAGATCGACATCCTCATTCCCTGCGCGGGGGTGTTGTTAATGAGAGACCTTGAGCATACCACAGAGGAGGACTTCGATGCTCTCATGCGGCTTAATGTTAAAGGGCCATATTTCCTTGCTCAGGTTTGAAGCTGTCCTTCGCCAAATTCGAGAAATCCAAATACCCCCATTTAAATAATCTCGGCGAAAACGAGGAACTTTTTTTTTGCGCGCGCGCGCGAGCAAGCAATGCCTAAAAACATCAAATCTTTAATAACGCAACCACCACCTATTATTATCTTATATAAATTTGATATAAGCTACTTCTTAATACTAGTAAGAAGGCCTTAACTTTTAAAGCCTAAAAAATAAGCTAATATTGAGTATATATTAAAAATATAAGTTTTTAGAGATTTTACTAGGGAAAATCTAAAAAATCCTAATTAACGCAACAACCACCTACTATTATTTTATAAAAAATTTATATAAGCTACTTCTTAATACTAATAAATAGGCCTTAAATTTTGAAGCTATTAAAATAAGCTGATATTAAGCTTATATTGAATTTGGGGATTTTGGTAAATTTTTGGTGGGGTTTAAGTGCGGGGTAGATTCTGTACCCCACTATACCCCACCAAAATCTACTAAAATCTATAAATTCGATACAAGCTTAATAACAGCTTATTTTAATAGCTTCAAAATTTAAGGCCTATTTATTAGTATTAAGAAGTAGCTTATATGAAAATTTTATAAAATAATAATAGGTGGTTGTTGCGCTATTTAGGATTCTATGATTTTGGAAGAATCTTGATCGGTCGCGCGCGCGCAAAAAAAAAAGTTCCTCGTTTTCGCCGAGATTATTTAAATGGGGGTAGCGGATGCTGAATTTGATCAGAAAGCAGCCCCACATATGCCGAGCGGTTCACATATCGTGCTCATTTCCACGTCCCAATGCGTTCAACAAGTCGTCACCCCTCCCTATCTCCTCTACACTGCCAGCAAAGGAGCGATTGAGCAGATGACACGAGTCATGTCCAAAGAGCTTTTGACCAAGGGCATATGTGTGAATGCAGTGGCACCAGGTCCGACTGGCACAGACCTGTTCTACAAAGGCAAAACGGAGCAGATGTTGAAAGTCATTGCAGGTTCTAGTCCGACGGGGCGAATTGGAAGGCCAGAAGAGATCGCAGAGGCGATTGTTTGGTTGAGTGGGGGACAGAGTGGATGGGTAAGCGGACAAGTCCTGAGGGCGAATGGAGGGGCGGCTTAAGAAGGTGTGAAGACGATGCACCAGCACAAAATTGGTACTCGCGCCGTGGTTCCTGTTCTACATCATTATTCCTTTGTAAGCTGTAAAAAAAATTTCAATCTACTCTCTGAGGAAAGAAACACAAAAGAAGGAAGCAGTGGTATGCCAAGTGTCCAAGGTCACAGCCTAACTTCTAAGGCTGATGGAAGGCATTGGCGCACGTGTGAGTCGGGGACCAATCAGTAGCGTCGAATTTATGATGCAATTGGTGTAATCTCTCTCTACGCAATTCGCTGGCATGCGCAATATATACTGTGTACTCTCCTCGTACCTGCTACAGAACACCATCCAATATGCACCTCGCTGACAGCAACTTGTCAGCTGTTTCTTTGCTCCAAATAAATAGCCCTACGCCGATGGGCGTTGGCGACTTTTGCTATGAGCACCACATGAGACGAAAGCCCATAGTTTGGCCCTGATCTCATTCTTCCCTTACGAGTACTTGCTCTTCCATGCTCAATCAGAGCCATAACCACGGTTGAAGACGGTCTCCCCACAATTCTCAAGTTTGGAACACATGCGGAGCCGTGGGTGATATCCACTTTTGGCACCACCATGTCATTTCACATGCGTCGAAGAAATGCTGGGGAATAACCACCCCCTCCAATCGTACAAAAGACGCACTTCCTGCACCTTTGCTTCTGCATTCTTCGCCAATAATCGCCTGGACAACCCATGATCCATTTCGCAGCTAAACGCGACGGAAAGCGGTCTTCCATCCCAAGACCCTCGAGTGCTGAGCTTCGATACGATAGCTTCGACAACCATAATCTCTCAATATGGACGTGTCCAAGCCTACAATACCTGAGAACAAGCAGTGCTGGCTTCCTCTCACCAGTCAAGAGACGAGTCCAATACTTACCCCAGCGACACGTCCAGCGTTGGCACCGTTACCTGCATTGCCCATGGATCAAAAACCAAAGCTTGCCACGACGAAGACATCGCCAGCAACTATACCACAACTCGGCGAGAATGGGGTACTTACACCCCCGGCTACACCTCAACGGCCTCGCAACACAAGAGCCTCCATCAGTGCCGACGGCATCGAATCGCTATCCTCAATTGGCGTTAACCTAGGCGCGAAGCCTGCAGAGATATTGAATTTTCTGGCAGAGCAGGCAAAGGAGGAGGTTCCAGCACCAGACCCGTCACCGAAGCTGTATACGAAACGATACACCCTCCACGAGGAGCTAGGATACGGAGTATGGAGCACTGTCTACCGCGCCAGCGAAATTCCCGAACAATCAGCCCTCCCTCCGAGTCCCCCAACATCACCGCTCAATGGCGCCAAACAAGACCCCAACACCAACCAAAAAGTCCTAGCGATAAAGAAACCCTCTCGCCGGGACGCCTACCCGATCCTCGAAACCGAAGCCCGCATCTTCACCTACCTCCACTCCCACCCCCCAGGCTTCACCCAGCACATCGTCCCCTTCCACGGCTGGGAACCCTCCACCCACTCCATAATTCTCACCGCCCTCCCCCTCTCCCTCGAATCCCACGCCCAAACCCTCAAAAAACCCATCCCCCTCACCACCAAAAACATGTTCGATCCCATCCCCGGCTTCCCCACCTGGACCCACCTAGCCACCTCCCTCGTCGCCGGTCTCTCCTTCCTCCACTCCCACCACTGCATCCACGGCGACATCAAACCCGCCAACATCCTCCTCCGCCCATCCACCTCCCCCACCGAAGAAGGGACTCAAACCCTAACACCCTTATACTGCGATTTCTCCTCCTCCTATATCCTCGAATCAAAATCCCCCGCTCCCCTCATCTCAGCAGTAACACCCGAATACACCGCCCCTGAACTCCTCTCCGCTCTCGCCCACCCCACCTCCAACCAACAACCCATCGCAACCTACGCCTCCGACATCTTCTCCTTAGCCGTAACGCTCCTCTTCGCCGCGCTGGGAGAGAGCCCTTATGCGTGTTGTAAGATGGAGATGCAGAAGCTGGGCGCGGCGAGGGAGGGGAAGCCGTTGGAGTTTGCGAGGAGGGGGGAGAGCGCGGCGAGGGTGAGGGGGGTGGAGGGGGGGTTGAGGGGGGCGTTGAGGATGGAAGGGGAGGGTAGGTGGGGGGTGGAGGAGTGGGGAGAAATTCTGGGGAATTTGGGGGGAGTTTGAAAAGATTTTGAAGGAGGGAGGGGGGACTGAGGGGGACAATTATTGATGATGTGATATTGAGATGATGGATATGATATAATACGTATTGGATCTCGGCAGCGACGGCGTTTCAGGGGCCCTATTCATATGAATGCCCGATTGCGGGCTTCATCGTTCTTTGCGGCAGTAACGAAATTTGTGTTATTGGGATATGGGACGGCCGCCGCTTCATTCATCGCATCATCATCATCAATTCCCTATCTATCGCGGCAGTTGACTTCACTATAGCCATCGTATCTTACGAAATTCGTGGTTTCTGGATATCGGAAAGGCTGCTGTATGAAATACGTGTTCTTTGGCAATGCAATGGGACGAAAGGGAGAGGGAGAGGGTTGCTTCAATTAATGACTTTGTTATCATTGTTTCCCCTTCCTTTTTTTGCTTGGTCCTTAGATATCAATTGTAAGATATTTTATCTGCCTTATCGCAAATACATACATCCGACCCCAGCCCCCCCTCCCCTTTCTCTGCATCTCATCTCATCCCATCTCTCCTATCGGCATAGAAACAGATTATCCCCAAAAACCTCATATATTTTCTTCTCACTCCTCCCTTCCGCATCAATCTATCCTACTACTATACTGATTTCTTTCCCCAACTCTATGCATTCCTTCTAGCTCGATAGAAACATCCGTCGGTTTGGGGTGGGAAGGTGGGAAGGAAGGAAGGAAGGAAGGAAGGAAGGAAGGAGGGAAGGAAAGAAGAGTTCGTTTCCAATCCAAGGCCGAGGATGCGGTAGGGGTCTTTTTCCATTCTGAGTCCTAGTTAGGAGGCTTTTTCACGCCTGGGTGGGCTTATTCATGGGATCTGTTGTTGTGTTACGCACAGGCAGGGAGGGAGGAAGATTGCAGGGTTTGTGCAGGGGGGTATAGGACAACTTTGCTTCGTGGGATCGTGCTCGGTGGGGTAGAGCCGGTTGCTCTGGGTTCCTGTGGTGTGGTGTCAATCCGAAGATGAAAGAGCGGATTTATTCCTGAGGATTTGGTAACGGGCTAGTTATTCGTTCGTCACCTGGTTCTTGGGTCGGGGGCGTGAGCTAGTCTGGGTTTTTTCCAGCGGTTTCTTGGTGCGTTAGTTGGTAGGCGGTGAAAGAGGCGGATCTCAAGCCACCAGGATCCGGGAGTATGGTACGGGTCTAGTTTTGCTTCTGCAATCTCTCGTCAGGTCAAGCGGTGGGGGGCGGGGAATGCCGTTTCGAAGCCACGAAAAACTGGGAGGATGCTACTGAGCCATTTCTTAACATGCGGTATTTGGGATCCTTTAGTCTCTTGCTAGGTCGATCAAGAAGGAAAGAACGCCGTCCAGAGCGATAAGCGTCTCAAGGGGACGGCAACGGGCACAGAGCTCGTCTTAAGTGGTTCCAGCGGTTTCTTGGTGCGTCACTTGGTAGGAGGTGGAAGAGACCGCCTCAAGCCACACGTATCCGGGAGTATGGTATGGGTTATCCTCTCTGATTATGGTGGATGTCTTACGCCAGGGCTGGCTTGTCTCGCCAGGTCAACCGAAGGGAAGAAGGGAAAGGCCGTCTTGAAGCCAGAATCCGGCAGGCTGGTACCGAGCCATTCGCCAAATGTCTTAGTCTTCTGTCAGGACCCTCGAAGAAGGGAAGAACGCCATCCAAAGCGACAAGCGTCCCGAGGGTACGGTAACGGGTATATTCCCAGTCCCATGGTTGATGCTAGAGCCAAAGCCACGAGACTATCGAAGGTGCAGTAATGGGCCGTTTGATTAGACTGGCGGACCTCTTACGCCGGGGCTAGTAAGTGTTGTTCCAGCAGTCCCTGGCCACGTCAACTAGGAGGAAGCCTTCCCAGAGCTACGAGCACCCCGGGAGCATGGTAATGGGCCCGTCCTTGTTCCATGGCTGATGTTCTAGTCAATACTGTATTGATAGAGGGAACAAGTCGTCCAATGCCATGAGAATCGCGGGAGTATGGTGACGGACCATTCCTTCCTTTGGTCCAAGGCTACCTTAGGCTTGGGCCTCTAGTTTGGCACGCACGGTTGTCCTGGCGGGATGGTATCTTCTCTATGATGGATTGCGATGCGGCGATAGCTTGACGCGGAGTGGGGTTTGGGTCGATGGAGAATCTGTATTTCCCTCCAATATTCCAACGCTGCCCATATTAATGGGCCTATCGAGGCTTCGTACCATGACCTCATTGACAAGAAAGCCACCTTGTCAATCGGAACGGGAACATCAGATCTTGTGCTGAGCACTAAAACAATTACAAATCCAACCCGCTTGCCCCTTTATCAGGCCGACCGTATGCACACAATTCCAACCAAGATCCGGAAGTAGCAAGCTGGTGCTGGAGAGTGAATACCGACGTGTCAGCGCATGCACTATTAACTTTCGGAGCCAGTCGCACGTGCAGTTCGCTTGAAGAAATCAGCCTGGACCAATTACTGAGAGGGTTTAGCCTTGCATTTCGGATGCAGCCGCGCCTGTTCCCCGGGGCGATGGGTTAAGATGGGGCCCGCTGATGTGGTCGACAGCGCCGCAACCGTGGTCCCCGTAAAGGTTCCATTGTCGCGGTATATCAGTGAGATGGGTGGATGGTTTAGTGTGACTGACATGACTCGATGTAGATGGGGTAGTATCGGTCAGGCCGATGGCTGTGGGATCGGCGGTTAGAACGGGCGGTTCTGCAAAGTCACGAGTCCAGAAGGGTTGCAATGATGATCTGCTTAGCAAGAACATGAACAAATCGAGAAATTGAGAGGATATGGTTAGCTGGCTTATGTCCAAGAGAAGGTGAGCGAAGCCCCGAGCCTCATTCCCATGGTTCAGGATTTCGGCACATGCTTGAGTCGGCGCCGAAAAAAGGTGGAGGACCACACCACTTATGCACGCTCTTAGGGGCTGCAGCCTATAGTATGCTTTAGTCGAGGTACTTTTTCCTTGCTTTCCTGTACTCTTGTGGAAAGGTTAATCGTTTTCGTCTGACTCGAATTGAGCCACGCAATTACCAAATCTTGGCTAGAGGTAACATCGGCATTTCCTCTCTGCCGGCAGGAGAATATTGTGTCCTGCATATCAACCCTCTTCCATTGGTAATGGGAGGCTTGTCGATGTTGGTAATATGCTTGCTTTTCAAATCGGGCCGCTAAATCTAAGGACCGTTTTTTTCGAGTTTCAACCGTTGAGAAGTTTGTTCTCCGTCAAGTTACGTTCAACTCAAGGGCGACTCGAAGGCGACTTCGAGCGTACCCGAAAGTGCAATTCAATGTCCAGCTCCTTCTTGAAAGCCAATCACTCGATGCATGAATGCTCAAAGCAGCTTGTGCCCTTGGGGTTGCTAATTTGAATGCATTAGGTCCTCAGCCAACATGAGCGAAGAAATTGATCTCATGCCTGGCCGAGTCCGTAGCATCACACAAGAAGACGCACATATTAAGCTCCACGAACACGATGAAGAACTCTTTGAACTCAGAGCCGGCCTCAATACGATCGATACCACCCAGCATTACGAAGAGGTCCTTCTCTTCAACAGATTCAGACGAGAAGACCCAAGCATCTCACTGGCCGAACAAGTCCATAGATTCAAGAAAGCCGTGTCAAAGCTGCCTAGCCGCAGCATCGACCTGATAGCCGATACTGAGCAAGGAGACTTCACAGACCTGCCAAGGTCCCCAATAACAACCGAACACGTTGATGAGGACGACTCTCAGGAATTGCAGGATACCATAGGAGTAGCAGGATGGGAGAGCTGTAGAGAAGACAGTAGGGAAGACCAGCACCGGCAAGAGCGGCCAAAGTCACCGACGTATTTTCATCTCACAGGAAAGAATGTTGTGACCGAAGCAAAAGCGCATGATGGAGGTGCTAGGCAGTGTGAGATTCTGTCAGTGAGGACAGCAGGGCCAAGTGACCCATCGACGCGAACAACAGATATCAAGATAGCGGACCGAAGCGCGAGCATGCCGGTACAACCATCTATACAAGAGCAGGTAAAGGAGTACGATAAGTCATTGAAGGAAAGAAGCTGGGAGGGAGTGACAAGAGCAGTGAAGAGTCAAAGTGTGTCGCTCCTAGGAGCACAGGGTCAGGAAGATGGACTGGTGCATGGCTCGGTAAACTGGTCAACAACACGGGTAGGTGAGCTGAGGGGAAGCCTGTATCTAAAACCTCGAGCTAGGCAGGCAGTCCTCCAGAAGTGAAAAGCCGACCACGATGGAGGCCTGCAATTGTAGCGCTCTAAGGAGCGATTTGATCGTCAAGCCACTCACAAGTCTGCTTCATGGATGTCTTACGCTGTGCTTTTGTCCCTGTGCGTATTGTCGAGTAGCACTCTAAGGAGCGGGTTTGATCGTCAAGCCACTCACAAGTCTGCTTCATGGATGTCTTACGCTGTGCTTTTGTCCCTGTTCGTATTATCAAATAGCACTCTAAGGAGCGGGTTTGATCGTCAAGCCATTCACAAGTTTGCTTCATGGATGTCTTACGTTGTGCTTCTCTCCCTGCTTGTATTGTCGAGACTCGTTCGACGAATACTATGCTACTTAAGGTCAGATGTCTCAACCTGCCACCTAGTGTCCGCCCAGGGACTTCAGGATGTAACTCCAATTGCACACGCATACTAGAGTTGAGAGAACTTTTCGCGTGCCTGTCGTTGTTGTCATCGTCTCAATCGTAAACAAGGCCCGTGCTCGTGACCTCGTGCAGAAGGCAGGCATGTGAGACAGGCCGACAAGCCAACAATGTGGTTCCTAAAAGGTCTCTCCGAGTAGATGCTTGTTCTGTCCCATTGTATCATCGTGTGGACTTTCCCTTCTTCTGCCTTCTCCGCGGCTGTTCTGCCAGCTTTCTCACGGAATACTACATCGGAAGTTTCAGCCACTCCGACGCCCAGGTTGAGATAAAGTGAGGGGCGTGTTACAACGCGCTTGCTAGGTTCCCTGACAATATGGTGCTATCCTGGCCGATTGACTAAGTCGATGCGATCGTAGGAGTATGCGACCTTGGGTGACCTGTTGTTTTCTAAAACAGCCCAGAGATTGGCCTTACGCCAAGCCCCTAGAACCATAGAGCCTCTCCTATCGAACCTCCACGTTAGGGGCTTACATCGCAAGAGGGCCAGTTACTCATGAAATATCAGTGACCTGTTGGTCTTTCGGAGCTATAGTTATCTTGCTTGCTAATAAAGTTTACTATTATTATTACAGTAGCGGAAACAGAATTTCGCTTAAGAAAAGGTAGGTAAACAATCGCTGAGTCAATGTCATCTCAAACCATTCTTCTAATCTTACACATAATTCCGTCTTAAATGTCACAGAACGCTCGCTAAATGACAAAAAATACAATGCAACAACTTTAAGGAAAGTGGTGCCGTGAGTCGTAAGTCCGGTCGTAGATAGTAGTACAAAAGGTATCCGGTACACATAACATGCCATGACATTACAGATTAGGTTGCCATTCTTATGGCGTTGTTATATAAGTTCGATAGTATAGCGTCGTATAGAGTCGTCATGGGATGATCGCATAGCGGTTGGCGTCGTGATTGGGTTGACCTATGTATTGGCCTGACCAAGATTGTTGTGAGTGAACATTCAATTCGTAGGTATTTAATGCATTCGCACCTGCCCATGAGGGAGAGTAATACTGGTATTGACGTTGCTAAGGCCAAAGTATTAGCCTTCACCCAAGACATTGCTCATGACAATCACTTACCGGAGGCAGGCATTGTACCTCAGGGGCGAATCCAGGAGCTGCAGGATCATACTGCTGATTCCAAGCTGGTGTAGGAGGCCCCGCAGACATCGGAGATTGAATGATCGGCTGAAAGCAGTTATCGATAGATGTAGACTGAGGTCGCTGAATCATATCCGGGGCATAGAAAGGTTGAGTGACAGCTGGAGGCTGCAGGTAGTCTGAGATTCCTGAAAGAGGGGAGTAACAAGAATCAGACGATGAATACAAAGGAGAATCTCCAGAAGGTGCTAGGCCATAGAGTACTTCCGGGTGCAGACTGCGTGGTGCCGTACCTATGGGACCATGAGGAAGCTCATGTATACTCGGCCCAGCATGAGACGAAAACTCGCTCTTAAAGTCGCTTCTCATGTTCGGCTCAATTATTGAGCCTATAGACATGGTCCCGGAAGGTTGTGGCAGAGATGGTGCGGTTGCTATTCCCGGCTGACCCATGCCAGAAGCACTGAAACTGCCTCTAGGCGACCTCGACACGTCGCTAATCGAGCTGTGTCGGTATTGACTTCGAAAGGCAGAGGCCTCAGCCGATGGCATATTATGTCTGTTTATATCAGGTCGTATTCCTGGACGGAAATCACAGTTGACTCACTGTCGTTCCATATGCCGCGCTAATAAGTCTGCACGCTGAAAGGGTTTGCGACATTCTTCTATTTCACATTGAAAAGCTGGAGAAGTATTATGGTTTGCCTCATGGCGCCTGCAACCTGTCAGCCACCTATGGACACCGTTGACTGCACTATTGGCCAACATACTTGCGATGCTCTGCTCGAGTGAAGATCTATATAACCTTAGTTAAGCCTTGAATTTCCATAACTTATGACCCATACCTTTGTACATCCTGGATACTCGCAAGCGTGGACCTTTTTTCCTTTCTTTGCCTTACTTATACGATGCGTCGTTGGGGTATATGTGATCTCCTCTGCCGGGTTCAGAAGCCCTGGATCTGGCATCGTACCCGTCCCCTTCGATGATCCTGCCTGCCCTCTATAAGGCATGGTCTTCGGCTTCTGACGCTGTCTGGTAGATTCCCTGGACTTCTCTGTGGACATAGTATTGCTAGGGGATATGGAGGAGGCTCGGCGTCGCCGGGTGGTATTCGAGGATCTCGATGCTAGTTCTGAAGCTGATGACGGTACGGATGGAGATATGTGCTCTTGTCCCACTCTTGGCTGAATGGGTCCGTATGGTAACGACTGAAATTGTTGCTCTGACATTCTGCGCCTTGTGCGAGCCCGGACGTATTATATCCTCCCCCAAAAGATCTTCCTAATTTGATGACTGGGATAACAGCTTTGGTGTGGGGCCGAAGGAATCAGTGAACGAATGTGGTAGGGGAGGTGTACAGCAGCCTTGTACTAGAATTATATTATGATGTTGGAAACGACCGTCGTATTGATTTGAATGCCCAAAATGTTTCTCAGCCCACAACAGTCATGCCTGTATTATGTAACCACCGTAGGCTATCCATAGGAACGACAGTGTGGTGACAGAGAACACTAATTATTATGTATGTTCAGCAAGATGTGTTTGGGAAAGTAAAAAGATAATGTCATCAGAGATCTACACCATGCGCCTCAAAGACAAGGACGCTTGGTGGGGTGACAAACGGTAGTCCCGAGGTACGAACGATGACTAGTTTGGGATTGAAAGGAGCGGCAAAGAGCTCTCAGACAAAATACCTATGCCTCATTGAGACAACGTAATTTCGCTTCACGTAGGGCTTCGAGAAAGACTCAGATGATGAGAGGGCGCAGTTATTTATATCGCGGCAGTGCAGGCCCTTTCGAGACTAAATGCTACGCAAACAAGCTTGGGAAGCCGGGGGGGGGGGGAGTTGGGTTGACGGTGTTATCAACGACGTAGCCTTGCAGTGTACGGGCCATGTTTTGCCATGGCCCAAGCTCCTTAATTTCCCCATGCTGACCGACATGTGGTAGTGTGGTGTGGCAGAGTGCGGGAAGGATTATGGAGGAGGAACAAGAAAGCCGGACAGGCGCAGGCAGTAGAAAGAAGGGATCGAGATGGTGGCTAGAGAGGAGAGCTCTTTGCCTAGTGAACCCACGGACTCACGGAGAGAGCCGAAAATTTCATGAAACAAGATGCGTTTTGGCATGTGAGGTTAGTTAATAGGGATGCAGCCCCAAGTGTGTTGTGGTCATACTGGAGAGGAGGTACTTTTTTTTAAGCTGGGGGAGGTGATGGATTAGGGAGGGTTTAGGGGAGGTGAGGTTGAGATGCGTGAGGTGCATTAGCTGATTATGCTGGGCTACTAGGGGCAACTATTTTCGGATCCGGGGGTTCTCGTTTTTGAACTCCCTTCTGACTGACTCGTTAATCCTTCCGTTTGCGTCCAAACGAGGGACGACAGGGGACGACAAGGGACGAAAGCGCCCTAAGATGCCCCCTATTCGGTCCCTTCCGCCCTCGTCGCTCCAAGTATAGCGTTGTTCTTCGAGATGTTTGAGTGCCCTATTGGTCAGTATTGTAGTCTGGCGTTTCGCTGGGGTTTCTGTTGTCATCGCTGATGTTTGGGGTGAAACACCCGCTGTTCTCAAGCTCGCCGAGCGTCACGTCGCAATCAGCACGCTTCAGCACGCTGCTCCCTTGGCAGCTGAACACTACTGATCCGTCATAACCTAGTCGAGCACGCCAAACCCAGCAGTGGCGCTCTACGAGTCTAGGTCTGAGGTCATCAGCAGTGAGAGAAGCATTACCTTCGGAAAGTTTCCCTGCAATCACAATATTACTGCTGCTTATTACGGTACTTTATACGACTGTGGTCTCGTGGCGTTGACATAAGATTCATGTAAGGAAGAAAAGAGGCCAGACGTACTCATTTCCCATGTGTGTAGGCGTGCCCTAGTTGAGCAGCGCAGCAGAGCTAAAGCAACAATGTGAGAGAATTCTTCCTTTCTACAGGGGGATTGAATTCCGTTACCCCGAATGCAGAGTCAGTCCACTTTGGTATGGGCTATATTGTTACGGTACATTATTGGGCTGCTGCACCTTGTCGCACATATTCGGCTGTTCCTGCGTCAGTGAGGCAGTAAGGCAGCAAATAGTGTGAAAAGAGTACTATAGTATCTTACCTAAAAAGTGGACCGGGCAACAAAGAAGTGTGCCCTGAGTTGCCCTGAGTGCCTTTGTCCCGCGCCTCCTCTCCGCATTCTTTGATACAACCTTGTGCTCCTGGTTCCTGACGATCTCGCATGCTGAGTCCCAGGTAGGTAAGGCGCGCTTGCACACGTGCTCCCGATGAGATCTGGTCTCATCCTCCATCCTCCATCCTCCCTCTGGCGCCCTGTCTCGGACGTCTTGGCAGCGGCTGGGTCCTTCTGCCTCCTGCCTACTGCCTACTGCCTACTGCCTACTGGATCCTGATAGCCCCATACCTACCCTACCTTACTCCGTACCGCTGTACAAAACTTACGTGCAGCTGCCGTTCAAAGTACAAGACCCCTTTTGTGTCCATGCGAGCCGTGTGCTTTGTTGATCCCTATTCTAACCCTCCGAACTCGAGTGTGCGCATGTGTAGAACTACGGTGTAGGGTCTGATCATTCCAACTTCCGCCATCTCCGACTATCTGTCTCCCGAAACCCTCCCGCGAACGGTTTGACAGTTGGATCAGCACCTGTTTCATTAATAATCCTGCCCTTATTCCCGTATCACGTATCACGGCTTCTCCCTAAGGTAAAAGAGAAAAAACATCAGAGATAACGAAGCCAACAATTTCCATACTACTCTGCGCACTGTTCACCTGCAGCGATTTCATGCATGTGGTACTTGTTGCAAAGTGACTGTATTCCTAGTAATCAAGGTACCAACACATGGCAACGGCATGAAGGAGCTGCAGTTGGCGCGTACCTGCATTTGTGTGGGGGGTGTGTATTGGATCCTTTAAACTTGAAAATTTGACGAACACGAGGTGCGCCACTGGGTTTTTCAGTGCTGTTGCTGCTGCATGTGCGCTACCCAAAGGGAGCGGAAGCTTTTCTAACAGGCTCGACTATAGTGTCACTTCGTATAAGAGATCGAATGGGGTTCCAGATCCTACATAGTTTGCGATGACCTGCATTATAATGGCGAAAGCATGTAGGACGGAGTTTGCTATTAGCTTTTGCTCCAGAACGTAAAATGTTCATACTTCCACGTTAGTCAGTTATCAACGCACTTTGGTGCACTTTGGTACATCATACAGTATGAAGAAGGTTCCTGCCGTCTCGCTCAGATCGTCTCGATGGGTGGGCTTCTTTAGTGCCATGCAATGTTTCATCAGCTGAGGCTGTTATTTGCCTTTTTCTTTTTCTTTTTTAGAGGCGTCCTGCACCGTGCCACCGTAAGCCTACACCGTAGAAGAGCCAGGATCATTGATTTAAGGTCGATACCCCTGCAACAGCTTCTTTTAAATTTCTGCCACCCTACTTAAAGTACGCACATGGTATCCTAGGATCCTAGAAACGGCGATCATGGCCAGGCTTTGCCATGTACGCCATGTCCGCGCCCAGATATGCATATGGTTGAGAAGGGGCTAGCTTGACAGACAATTAAGGTAGTGCAGCAAAAGGCTAATCGTCCAGCCAATATAGAATCAAGGCTCACCCTCCACCATGCTGCATGATTTCGTAATGGCGGCGAGGGCAACGAGCCGGCCATCCGGCCATCTTGGCCGGGACTAGAAAATTCTAGACATACTTCGAAGTAGATGCGGTGGGAAGGTTGGAAGTCTGTTCCTTAGCAAAGCCCTTTAGTTATTCGACCCTGTGTCACGATTACAATAGTGTGCGAGTTAGAAATGGAAATATGGGGGCAAAGAATCACACAACCGTCAGGCGTCGGCATTATGAGAATCTCGCTCAAACGGGCGATGAGGCAAGTATACACGGGAATTCGCATTGAAGATGGGATAGAGATCAATTAAAAATAGTCGTAATCTTTTGGTCATGCTATCCAAAATCCACCGAAATCCTACCACCCTTTATGCACGTTTGCGACAATCCTTCACGCTGCCATAAACTCCATCAGCTATCTTTTCAGTATCTTACTTCGTGTGCAACCTAGTCTATAAATTACTGATTTTGCTCATTCGTAACCCCCGCTCTCAGGCGTTCGAACATGGACCGATTTGGCCGAGGATTGTCATCATAGGGTGATATAGGACTCAATATTGGACCCGCACGAGGCAATGCTGGTCCTTCATTATCCGACCTGAAAGTGCCCGTGCCGCGTCTCGACACTGGGCTGAAAACCTCCGTGGGAGGAGTTGATGATGGACCGCTTGAAGGTTTTGGAGGTGGTGTGGGAGCGGAGACCTGACTAGGTGTTGACTCTTGCGTGGATTTCCGTGATGGCTGCGGTCTCGAAAAGCGAGTTTTCCAAGAGCGCGGTCTCGATGACTGACTCGAAGGCGACCCAGGGCTGATGAGAGGCGATCGAGCTGACGGGCGCGGTGAAGAAGTCGGAGAGGTAGGGTTCGAACCCTCCATCTCTCTTGGTTGGGGTATTACCCCTGGTAGCTCTACAGGTGCCATCGAAGGTGCTGAAGGATCGAACATCTCGTGGAATCCATGCATCTGGTGTCTTTGCGAGAGCGGCAGCTCTGGAGTAGAAGAGACATCACCGCCTTCTACTTCTGCCATTCCTGATCGATCTCCCGGATAATTGGCCTTCTCATTCACCCATCCGTTCGGTGTATGGCTCGCTTGAGGAGGCTTGACGGGTTCAGAGCCCGGCATTTCATATCTCTGGTTATCATTGCCTGTGTCAAGTTCTCCCTTCGCGAAACCTTGACGGACTAATTCATCTGGAGGCGTCTCGACACCCTTCGCAGCCTTCTTGCTCTTCTGGTGCTTCTTCCAGAAAATCCAGCCTAGAGCGCCGGCAACTCCTACCACAATCACAACTACGGCGACAGCGATCCCGACGGTCTTTCCCTTCGAAGAACCTGAGCTTGATGAAGAAGACGTGGCATTGGGCATGATAGGCACAAGGTTTTGCTGCATGTTGTCATCGAACAGGCATTGAGAAATCGAAAAGTTCCGACGCTCCCAGTCGACAGTGAGATACCTATGGAGGGTTAGAACTCATTACGCATTTCGACTCAAAACTTTACTCACGCTTCTTGGAGAAAGGTTCTCCCAATTGTATACTGGCTCTCATTCGCCGCCCTCCGCAGTGGGAAGTATCTAGTATTATTCGCCACTCCAGGAGTAGGAGGCTCAACTAGTAGATCGAAGCTGTCATATGGCAGCGTGATGTTGATAGTCTGCCCATCGCTTGTTCCAGCACCTAGTTCAAATGTGACACTGGAATTCTGTGCCTGTAGCTGATTATGCAGACTATCGTTGACAAGATAAAGTTGGGATGTCTCGTCAAAGGTAATCCCGAATGCTTCCTCGAATGCTTGACATGCTTTCAAGGGTAGCCATATCTGAGCGACCGTGGAATCCACGTAAGTCATGAACCCATCGCCGGAGGCCAATAGGACACTATTTGTGCCTGTCTGATCGGTTGAGCTTATCGACTGTACCCCCACCATGAGGCTTCGAGAGCTATCATCAGCGAAGGGGAAAGACAATCCATTTGGAGTGAAGCGCCCAGCGTCATATCCACCAAGCGTCAAACTCCCAAGCACCTGCTTCAATCGATATTGATTTCCTGCCGTATAACCAAAGCTCACACTAGGTATCAGATTCTGGTCCTTCAACGTTGTCAAATAGCTAGGCTGGGATTCTGCGTTGGTGAAATTGATGACTGCTGAATTCACTCCAAAATAGCCAAGATAGAAATCTGCATCTGTAAATGCACCAATAACTTGGTTTTGCAGGACCGGACCTCCACTCCCTTGTATCCCCAAGCCCAGTGTGTCATTGCCAAATATCGCTCCAGCAGACAAGTTCAAATTTTGTTCTGTGCTCAGCTCATAGTTTCCGTGCAGGCTCCACGTCGAGGAGGCATTGGGATTGAAAGCGAGGCCCCTATTTTGCGAGCAATCACTGTCGCCCACATTACAACCTGCAGGCAGGACGACCCATGTAGCCGCATTGTTGGAGGATACGAAAACTCGGACGTCTTGAACCGGTGTACCGACTTGGATCGTAAAGGAGGACCATGGACCGTCATCGCCATCCCTAGCCAGCACTCGTCAGCCAGGAACCTCAACTACAAAAAGCACTGGAACAACAACTTTGATGGAGTCTCAGGAGCATATGGATCCATACCAATTCTGTGAAGGGCTAACTGATACAGGCGTCGGGGCAGCTGAAGGCGATGCCGCACGCGGCAGCACACCGTACCCAGAAGCCTGCACCAGCAGCACGCATTGCGCAAACCAAACAACAGCAATAGCCGTCAAATTTCTCATCTTGATTTCCTCACTCCTTCACCCCCAACCAACGTGAAATTCGCTCAAAGCGGGTTGTGAGCGCCAAAAGCGGACGCTCAACGTTGCAGTCACAAAGTCATAGCAGCCGTTGTAGTTCTAGTCAGCTTCCCGAATCTGGATACAATCGCGCTGAACAATCCAACAGCGAATGTCGCAAAGAAGATTCAGAAGGAGAGATATCCCCGGCGTCGCAATCGGAAGAGAAAGGAAAATGTCAGCTTCCCATCCATTCTGCGAACCCCGCCGTCCCGATTTTAATCTCGACCCGGGAGTGGAGGGCCTCATGCACAGTCATTATACTCTCACCAATCAGCGCGCGAAGGATTCGGTACTTGCGTTGGCACAGCCCTTTGTCCACGGAACTAGGATCCAACATCGCGAAATGTCCATAAGCAAGGACTTTTCTACGGTGTACGATTTTGATGTTCCATTGTTGTGGAGGTTTGAGCAAATATCCGGACCGTCGACACCCGTTTGATCTCTTGTGTGTTTAAGCACCGCCAAGCTTCGTACCTTGGTTGAGCACGTGATTTCATGAAAGCAAGTCTCATACGCATGTTGTAGACTATCACTGTCAAGCATCTTCACAGGATAATAATTCTAAACCTATAAGCGCATTGTTGAGGGAGTGTAGCTGCAATTCGGCTCAGTGGCGGTCGCGTGCTTGCCTAATGTCTGGGAGGTCACCTGGTGCTGCAGACTTGGTTTTCGTGAGCATGAACAACTCTCTGGTCGGCTATAGCAGTGCTAGCTGATTGGTTCCCAAAATGAGATAGGGAAAACGGTCATGCAAGTCACTGGAGATGTTGAAAATAGCTCACATGCAAGCGATGACCGGCATAATATGCATGTATGCTATCCACCGTTCTTCAGTACTGCTATGATAAGAATAATACACAATTGGTTCCACTCATTCCCAGGCTTTCAGAGCTGAAGCTACAATCCGTCATCGGCTACAGTAGCCTTGTGAAAAGTCTTCCAAGGCGTGCAAGTCCCTAATGCACGCTTCATGTGGGTGTTGAGGATCGTCAAACCATACACATAGCTGGCATTCACCCACCCGAAACCCTCTCGCGCGACTCCCTTGAAGTCACTGCCTTGATTGCCGTATTCTGCTTCGACTTTGTGAGGGTCGATAGGGCGCGTCACATCATACTTCTCCACGACTATACCGTTGAAGTCTATAAATGCTTTGGTGACCATGTAAAGCCACTTGTAAGCAAGCCTTTCCGCTTCTTCCCGGAACCCATAGCGTAAGAGACCAGTCCAGGCAAGTATTTGTTGCGGTGCCCATCCTGATCAATGTCAGCTGGGTCAAGGCTGAGGACCCTGCAAAGATGTTCTTACCATATGGATAATCCCATTGACGGCTAGGACGCTCAATGCTAATCTGCCCTCGAGACTTTTCCGTACCAGAGACTAAACCTCCGAAAGCTTCGAATTTGGGGAGAGCTTTGATGACTAAAGCTGCAGCTTGACGAGGAGTTGCAAGTCCAGCCCACATTGCCCAGAATGTAGTAGCACTCTCGTAATCAGTTTGTTCCTTTCTGACGGTATCATAGTCGAAGTACATCCCCGCGTCTTCGTTCCACAAATAGCGATCGACTGCCTTCCGTCGATTCTTTGCTCGTCGATCCCAAGCCGCCGAGGTCTCGACTTGGTTTGGCTTTATCCCTTGGACGCCGGCGCACAGTTCAGGTGGAATACTAAGCTGTCCGCCGAAGTGAGTGGCTATTGTCCGAGCAATGTCAGTTTCGTACTTATACAGTAGAGAGTTAAGATCAACAGTCGCTAGGTTGGCAGCTACATTTTCCAGGCGGTAGGACGTATCATGCCCAGATTCACGCACAGCACGGTCATGCAAGAAGTATTCATCGAGGTGAGGTTCGTTGATGGTTCCATCATTTCTATCATAAGCTTGAATGAACTCAGGACATGACATTCTATATTTCTTGGCATACGGTTCCAGAATGTGGATAAAGTGTGTAGGTTCAGTCTCCGGAGGAACGCCAATGCCTTCCGGCCGGTAGCGTGATAGACCTGTCAAAGGATCTAGCCTTGGAGAGGCCATCCAGACAGTATGGTACTCCTTGATAGCGCCAAGGATCGCTTCTCGAAGGAACGCCAAGGCATTAGCCTCATGTTTGGTCGCCTCGTAGACTCTAAGGGCCATGTCCGTAAGGAAGGGAGGCTGCGTACGTCCCAGGTAATAGGTACGATTGGCGTTGAAGATCTTTCCGTAATGCTTAATACAGAAACAAAAATTGACGACCATTGCCTTGGCCAGATCAGCCCGTTCGTTAACAAGAAGCCCAATTGACTCCATGTAGCTATCCCATCCATACATCTCATTGAAACGGCCACCGGGTACGACAAAGGGTAGACCACGCAATTCGAGGGCTCCAGTCTTAGTATTAGAGTATTGTTCCATAGCAAGTGCCAGTAGTCCTGGCTTGTCATTCATATCCCTGATCCCTTCAGGGGTGATATCCTCGGGAGCTAGCCTGTGCACATCAAGACGGATCTTGGGCTGATCTTTTGCAAGCTGTTCATAATACTGAACCTGCTCCGGGCAGCTTACTGGAACGTAGATTCTTGGCCTCGGGTCGTCTGTCCAGTCCTTCGGGTCTCTCCCGGCTAGCTCAATAGACGATGCATCGATGCGTCGTGTGAGATTATCCCAGAATGAATATCGAATGAGACGTGATAGCCTCTGGACGGGATTTTCGCTCAGTCTAGCCTCGTCAAGGACGATATGTTTCCTCCCGTAGCCTTGAGCTAATGTCAACTCTTGGAGCAAGTTTGACAACATGTAGGTTCCGCGGACGTCTACATGGTTATGGCCATGGGAATGCACAGTGCCTAGAGACAGGACTTTCGGGCCATGGTCGTCGATGGTGATCTGGATGTTCTGGTCTGTGTCTTCCCTTGAGAGCAAGCTCTTCAAAGTGGAGTCCACAGGGACCAAAAACCTACGAGGTTCGCTCGCAGTGTCGTCTAAATTTCGAGTCAGAGGATCCTTGTAACTCTTACTCGGCAGTATCTCACCCAGGCTCATCCGCCGGAAAGCAGGCAGATTGCTTGGTTCGTGCAACTAGATCCGGTTCAGTGGCCTACTTCATTGTGTGGAGCAATGGCTTCTACCGAAGTATGTGTCCTGTGTCCATGCAATTCCCCTCGATCTGGATGCTTTTCTGGGCCATAGTAGATCTGAGGTGGAGTGAAAGCGTCGGCGTTATCTGAATTGACACGAACGCTGAGTAGCTGGGGAGATTGTTCAGACGGCATTGTAATGATGTAGGTATAGTAGGTAGCGAAGTACAGTTATTAAACCGTAGGAAAAGCAAAGGATGTCTGAGTTATGTTGATGAGAAAAGCAGGATCATGGAGGGAGAAGGAGTGGGAAGGAATGGCAACTCTGAAGAACCTGCTGGGGTAGTTGCCCACAAGAAGCCGCAATTGCGGTCATCCCTTATCTCATGGGCGGAAAGAGCTTCCAGTATCGTGAAGACCCAAGATACGATTGAATTGGGATTCAGTTTGCACGATTCGGCCGTAACAACGTCAACAAAACGAGGAAACCGTAACCCACTCGAACACCACCTATATAGATTGGCTGCTGGATGTCTCGGCCTAACATCCGCTTTCCATGGAATATGTGCCTCTAAATTTCAACCTTGCATAGCTTCGACGCGTGACGTTATCCATTGTGCTCCTTAAATCATCATAACAAGTGAATAGCAAACAGTCTTTCTGTCCGTCTTTGCATCGCTAGGCTTTTGCCTTGCCTGAACTACTCGAGCGCGTGTATCTGGAGCAAAGACGCATATAGGTGTCAGCCAAAGATTCCCAAGTAGCCATTACATTGCTGGAGTAGTGAAGTAAGGCGGAAAGCAGGGATGACGAGGCTTACGGTGTCCTTGCCTTCTGCGGCTGCTCCTTTTCCTTGGTGTCCTTGTTCCAAAAGCGCGATTTATACGCTGGCCAACTGGAGTAATTCCAGGCTTTGACGAGTAGACTGCAAAGGTGACCGATTAGCCTAATGTAGTCACAGGCGCATGTTGGACTGGTAAATTCCGAGCCACGACCGCTCAAGCTTGGCCAGAGCTGGCCTCTTAGGCATCCAGCAAGTATAGCCTACCTCTGTGTCGCATCGACATAATTCTCTGTCTTGACCTCCTTTACTCCAATCTTCATGCCTTCTTTGCCAAAGCTGATGTTCTTCTGCTCCATCTTCTTCGACGTTTTTTCAGCGATATCTGTTGCAATCGTGTATGCGGCATAGCCAATGAAAGCGGCAATTGCTAGCACTATGAAAAGGATGACAAGCGGTACAACTTTGGATAGGATCGTCATCTTCAAATGGTACTGGTGTAAGCACGTGTCAGGCTATGGACAGTGGTGGTGGCATAAGATAACCTCGGAGACGGCAGTAACTTGATCAATAGCCGAGAAGACGTTGCCTGGTGATGTGGGGGTGTGATATCAGGTGTTTCGTCAGTTATAACTTGTCGTCGACGCAAGTGGGGGGCCTCGTAGTCTTTGCTCTTGTGGAAGCGTGAAACTTGAGGCTGAGCGAGTTGCCACAAGACTGATGGGGCGAGATAGCCTCTAGAACCCCTATCATGCGCCTAGGCCCTTGTACGGCAGCGTATATGGAGCAGTGGGCCAACCATTGCAGCGCGCACCGCGCACCGCGCAATGCGCAAAACCGCGCAACCATCAACTATAGGATAGTACCTAAATTATATAGATATAGCCTAATAGATAGAAGTACCATCCCTAGATATTTAGTATAATATTCCATATATGGTTTCTATAATAGTTTAGATAATATTATACCTTAGAAATCTCAACGCGTACTAGTAGGTACTTATAAATAGAAGCTATAGCCTAGTAAATAAATATACCTTTATATAACTAAATATTTTATATATAGTTTAAATAGGGATTTAGATAATAAGTTAAGTAGTAACCTCTAAATATTATTAAAAAGGTATTTATAATTAGAAGTTATAGTCTAGTAAATAGAAGTACTTTCTTATAATTAAATAAAATATTCTATATATAATTTATATAAAAACTTATAGCTACTATAATTTTAAATATTAATAGGGAGGTATTTATAATTATAAGTTAAAGCTTAGTAAATAGAAGTATTTTTCTACTATTAAAAAGTAAGATTATTTATATATATTTATAATATAGTAATTTATAAAAAGGCTATATAGTCTAGTAGTTATAATAGTAGTTTATATAAAAAATAAGTTATCTAAATAATTCCTATATTTAAAACCCCTAAAAAAGATAATAAAATTATTTAATATCTAAATTTTTCTATATTAAAAAAAAATTAAATAACTAAATCTATACTTTTATAGTTTTCTAATATATTATATAATATATAGATAGTATTATAAGATCTAGTAATATTATAGCTAATAATATTCCTATTCCTAGGATTTTTTTATTTTTTTTTTATAGAAAATATAATAGCTATATATAAAGCTATAGACTATTAGAGAAGCTAATATTTATAAATTTACTAAGGCCTTTAATATCTAAATATTTAGACTAATTAGAATATTTATAACTCGCTGTTACTAGGAGCAATATATAATTAATATATATTAATAAGGGTGGTAATCTTTACTAAGATATCTTTTCTCTTAATAATTAGTTTCTAATAATAGTAATATAATAATAATAATAATATATATATCTTATAAAAAGCTACTCTAAAGGATTAGATTAGTTATAGTAAGTAGTAAAGACTATTTAGAATTAAAAAATATAAATTACTAGTAATAAATAAGGGTTGGTTAAAAACCTTATAAAGATAGAAGAACTTAGAAAGCCTAAATATTAAATTAAAATATTTAAAATTACTAAAATAGAAGAAATAAGATTAGTAGCGTTTAATTATATAGAGTTAAGAACTACTAGATTAAAAAATATATTATTATCCCTCCTTAAACTTAATTTAAGCCTAGTAGTACTAGTCTATAACTTTAAGTAAATTTTATAGGGGGTATAAACCCTAAAGAGGATATAGGCTATTTTTACTTTAAAGCTTTAAGCGGTTAAGTAAATAGTTAAGTAGATAGTTAAGTAGGCTCTAACTCTTATAAAAGTTCTTATATTATTAGTAAGATTTAGATTTATAAGCTACTATCTATATATAAGTTTTAGATAATTATATATTATATTATTAGTCTCTTTCTTAAGTAATTAGTTAACTAGGTGTTTTTTATTATCTAAAGATCTATTATCTTCTATAAAGATCCTATTAAAAGAGTCTATTACCTCCTCTTTCTAAATTAGAGGTATTATTTTCTCTTATTTAAAAACTACTTACTTACTTATAGATATAGGTTCCTTTTTAATTCTTAATAAAGGTTTATTCTTTAATAAAGTCTTACTCTTTTTCTAAAATTTATATTTAGCTTTAAGAGTAGGGGTTTTCTAAAATCTATATCCCTTTTTAAGAGTTAGGGTTTTAGTTTCCTCTTTAATAACTACTTCCTTTTTAAAAGTTAACTAATCTTTAGAATCCTCTAATTCCTCTTTAAGGTTCTAATAGGGAATATTAGCTACTAGGTATATATATCCTATATTTCCCCTTCTAACTAGGCTCTTAAAGATATTAGTAATTATATAGTAGTCTTCTATAAAGGTGAGTTTAAGTATTTTAGGAGGCTTCTCTTTTATACTAGCCTTAACACTTTAGGCAATCTATATCTTTATTATATTAGAGCGATAGGTATATTTTTTTAAGTTAGATTTTATAATTTCTAGAATTTTAATAAAATACTTTTATAGATATCTAGGATTAAGTATTTAATTCTAAATATAGAAGATCTTATAGGCTAAGGATTATTTAATAATAGTATTAAATACTAGTAAATAGACTTACTAGTTATATAAATATATACTTTTATATAATCTAAATTATAATCTCCTAAAGTAGATAGGAGGTAGTAGTACTTAATAATATCTATAGATATATTAAAGGTTTTAACTTTTACCCTATTAACTTTAAAATCTTTAATATTTAGTTAATTTATAATTATATTAATACTAGTATATAGTCTTATTTAATCTTATATTTAAGTTTTCTAATAAGCTTTTTATTAGTTAACTTTTTTAATAGTTTTTTAAACTCCTTAGATCTATAGGGTATAATATCCTAAAAATTTAAGGTCTTCTTATTTAAGTGTAGGTATCTCCTATTTAGGTATTAGTATCTCCTATTTAACCTTATATTTAAGTAGGTTATTAGAGGATTAAATAGAAATAGGGCTTATTATTATTAAAATTATATAGTAAGATTCTAGGCTTATTATAAAAATATCTAAAGTTAAGTTAATAAAACTAGGCTTAGATAGTAGACTTTTCTAATAAATTATATATTTATAAGCTAAGTAATAACTCCTTACTAGTAAATAATTATAGGAGCTATAGCTAAAAGGTAGTTAAATATTATATAAACTAAGTTACCTATAGAGATAAATAAATATTAATAGCTCTTTAATTTAAGGAGTCTTTATATATAGGATTTACTATAGAGATAGTAGTTAGTAAAATAAAAAGATTATAAGATCTAGTAAAACTAGGGTATAAGTATATTATATAATTAATAATATAATAGAACTAATAAATAATAGCTAGGATATTTTAGGTAATTAATAGAAAAGTAGCTATAATTCTAGGATTTTAGTCTAATAACTAGATTAATATAGTCTAGTATAGTTAAATTTAACTACTAATTACTCCTAAATAGTTTATATAATACTAGATATTATTAATAGATAAATAAGAAGTATTCTATTATCTATTTAGTATACCTATATAATAACTAAGTATAATATAATTATTATAGTATCTTTCTATAAATAGGGATAGAAATAATTAGGAGAGTCCTAAATATAATTAATAATAATAATAAGGTTTATTTATTATCTTTACTACTTTTTTTATCTTCTTTATAAAGCCCTTACTACTTTATAAATTTTTTATTAAAGTAATAGTATAGCTGCTTTACTTCCTCTTCTTCTTTTTTACTAACCCCTTTAATTTCTTCTACTATTAGTAAAGGTATTTATATATAGCTACTATAAAGTCTTTTAAGTATTCCTAATATAGGGTTAATATTGCTAGCCGTAAAATAGAAGTAGACTTTATAGAGTAATACTTAATAAAGGGTAATATATAATAAAGTACTATTAACTTTAATAATTAAAGTATTTAAGGTATTTAAATTAAACCTAAACTCCCTTATCTTTATATAGTAGAACTCTAGAGTTACTAGTAGTAAATATTTATTAATATTATATAGGAATTAATTTAAAATATATTTATAGATATCCTAATTAGGCTTAAGACCTTACTCCTTATCCCCTTATACTTTAGGATATTAATATAGAAACTATAGTTTACTAGTAGGAATATATATATAACTCTTTTATATATAAATCTTATAAGTATTCTAATTATCTTAAAACTTAAAGATTTTGGCTTAAAGGATAGGTATATAGATTATTAGAAAGATAATCTTATAAGGTTTTTTTTCTAAAATATAGCTTCCTTTTTATAATATTCTTTTAAAGAAATCTAGCTATTAGATAAGATAGCTATCTTAAAGCTAAGCCTACTAAGACTTGATTTTTTAATTAGCTATATTTTTATTAAATATATAGTATTTTTAAAAAGGTATATTCTTAAGCTCTCTATCTAAACTTATTTAATTTTATAAAGCTATTTATATATTCTAATATATATTTACTAAGATACCTATTTCTAACCCTTAATCTAATTATATCTTAAGTAGCATTATTCTAATATCTTTAATAATATTAAGATATTATCTACCTATATTAATACTAGTATATATAGAGACCCCTATATAGATCTAGATAATATATTAAGAGTAAGTATTAATATAGATATAAATCTATATACTAAATTAGTCTAGCTTTAAATAGCTGTCAACTAACTATATATAATTAAAATTTAGGGGATATTATTATATCCTATATCTATTTACTTATATATCTTATAAGGTAACTTTTTAGGGGTTAATAATTCTTATAGTATATAATATATAGTCTATTATATATATTTACCTACTAGCTTCTTAAATATACCGCTAAAGATAGGTATAGAGATTTTAATAGCTAAAATTTATAATAGTACTATTAGCTATAACTATTTTAATTCTTTTTTATAATTCTTAATCTTAAACCTCCTAATTTTATAGATCCTATTATTGTCTTAGACTATAATTATAATAAAAATATTTAAGTATAAAGGAGCTTAATATAATATTCTATACCTATAATAATATTTAAATCTCTTTATTTATTACCTAGCTATAGTAGAATAGTAAAAGAATATAAGTTTTAACTCCCTTATCTAAGATATTATTTATATATTAAAGTTGTTTAAGCCTCTATACTTATAGCTATCTCTTAAAAGTATATAGCTTATACTTAATACCTTCCTTATTTAACATCTTAATAATTTGCGTGTTAGTATAACTAGTAGTAAATATTAACTAAATTTAATAGTAGTAGGATAATAGATTAATAGTAGTAAGCATAGTAGTACTAGAGCTTTATAAGATAGTAGGTAGATAATAGTTATAAATAAGAAAGAAGGGTAGAGAATATAATACTTATTAGCTTTAAAAATTATTTAAGGTAAGGCTAATTACTTACTAAGTAATATTAAGAATTCTAATCAGATTTTTTTTATAAATACCTTAATAGGAAATTTATTTAAGAGATATAAAAAGCATAATATTAATTTATATAAATATAGGATAGATATTTAGTTCTAAATATTTAATTTATTTAACTATCTTCCTAGTTATTATCAATTATAATAGAAAGTTAAAATATTTTATTAAATACTAAAGAAACTTAAAAAATATAAAAAAGTATTAATATATATACACGTTTTACTAGTCTAAAAAGTGGATTTAAGATATCTAAATAGAGCTTCTTTATTTTATATAAATATAAAATAGATTTAATAAGAAGTATAAGGTCTTAAATAAGTATTAGAAGACTTTAAGGATTTAGAAGTAACTCTAACCCTTATATAATATAATCTATATAGTCTATAGGACTCTATATAAGGGCTACCCTACTTTAATAAGATATATAGTAGGTAGTAAATATATATATAGGTTTTATATAAAGTACTATAGTATAAAATATTAATCTTAGATAGCATAGTTTAATATTAATATATAGATTTATATATTAGGATTTTAAAGCTTTTAGCAAGACTATAATAGAGAAACTAATATTAAGTCCTATAAAAAAGTTTTTATATCTTAATAATAATAATATTAGCTAGCTATCTTAAGATAATAAGTAGGATATTAAATTTAGTATTAGCTTTATATAAATTAATCTACTAACTATAAAATACTTAATATATTTAAATATCTAATATTAAGCTACCTAAAAATCTAGCTAAATCTATATATATCCTAATATTCTCTACCCTCTTTTTAGCTATATATTTAATAATACTAGAATAGAGGCCTTAGTATATTAAAACTAATAGATAATCTAACACCTTATAAGGCTAGCCTCTACTATATAATATACTATATATAGAGCTAGGAATTAAATCTAACTAAGTTTTAACCTTATCCTCCTAATATCTATTTATAAGGTGAATTTTAAGTAAAGTATATTATTCTAGAACAAAATAAGGAAGCCCTTAAAGAATTATAAAGGAGTAGTTATTATAACTATAATAGGGGCTTTATTAAGAGTAATATAGCTACCTTTAATAAATAGGCTATCCTATAGTAAAATAGGCCCTAATTCTAAAATATTATTAATAGCTAGAGAGTTATCTATAGCTTTATTATTTCTTAATTTTATTAAAGTACTCTTAATAGGAATAATAATTATACACGCCCTTCTCCCCTAAAAGGAAGGTACTATATATATAGGAAGATAAACTAATAAATCTATAAATACATCTTTATATACTACGGTTAATATATAGGTTCCCTATTAATTCCTAGTAATTAGGGGTAGTTATTTAACTACTAGCTTAACTAGCTATTAAGTAGCTCTAAAAATAGTACTTAGGAAGATATATAAGTATATATTATTAAATAGGGGTAAATTAATAAGGCTAATTTAAAAAATATTTATAAGACTTATACCTTTAAATATAATATTTATAAGCTTTAAAAAACTAATTCTTTCTACTTTAATAATATTAAAATATAGCTTTTAGATAAACTACGCTAAAATTAACTTACTATACTTTAAGATAGTAAAGATAGATCCTATAATTATAACTAGTTACTTATATTAGATTAGATCTTATAAATTAGACTAGTAATTTTAATAAATAGCTACTTAAATATATAGCGCTAGTAACTCCTAATAATAACTAGCCTTATTAAAAGACCCTAATAAAATAATATTAGTATAGCTAGTAAGGGTAATAGTATATATTCCCCTAGAGACCTAAGAGCTAGTATAATATTATAGAAAGTAGATAAGAAATTAATAAAAGATTAACTTAAATCCTATTAATCTAGAAGCTTATAAAGGCGGTAGGTTAAAGAGATAATTTTATATAGGAAAAAAAAAGTAATCTATAAATAAAGTATACTATATATATAATTATTATTAATAACTATGCTATAACTATCTACTAAGACTATATTATAGTTAATATTTATATAAAACAGTCTATTAGATATAGACTTACCTATTATAAAAACTATAATAAAAATAGTAGTTAGTAAATTACTATAAAGGAGGTAAATCCTATATATTAAATATTATATTTAGTTACTTAGCGCGTAATATACTAATAAAAAGATTTATAAATTCCTAATAATAAAGCTTTAGGATATAAGCTATCCTCTTCTAATACTACTTATCTATTAATATATGCCCTTAATAGCTAGTTTATTATTATCCTTATAGAGCTCTTTAGAAAGATATATATTATTATTATTATTCTATTTTTATAATATTCCTCTATATCTATTCTACTCTTAATATAATATCCTACTAGTACTATTATATATTTATATTAATTTATTCTATTAATAATATACTATTCTTATAGTACTCCTTCCCTTAGTAATATCTTAGCCCTAGTAATATCTTAACTTTATAATAATTCTCTTCCTTATCTTCTAATTACCCTATAGGCTGCTTTATTATATATTATCTATTTAATACCCCCTTCTTCTCCCCTATTATTAACACTAATATATTTTTATAATTTATTTACTTAAGATATTATAATAGTGGAGTAGGTTTAAATATTACTTTAATATTATAAATTATAATTAATAGCCTGCGTAGCTTAGTAGTAGGATTTATCTATTTAAAAAATCTACTAGTTATCTATATTAATAAGGTTTAGGGTTTAAATTTAATATTAAATAGGCCTAAAAAAAAAAGTGTTCCCTATTAATTACGCGGTGGTAGTAGTATATATCAATCGCTATATACTATAAGCTTAGGCCAACATTTTTTTTGCACTAGCTAAAATCACTAGAATAGCTAAAATCGCTAGAATAGCTAGTAGTGGTGGTGGTAGGGGTGATAGAATGGTAATATTGATGGTTGGTGGTTGCGCTTTGCGCGGTGCGCGGTGCGCGCTGCAATGGTTGGCCCACTGCTCCATATACGCTGCCGTACCTTGGCAAATTTGACATTCTACATATCCTCAAAGCTTGCGAACAATAATGTGTAATTGGCTGTGTGATATTTTAATCTATCTCCTTAATAACCGCATTTCGCCCAGTCGAATAGCCCGAACCCCAATCACAAGCTGCCTTCACCCTACATCATAGCTATACCCCGCCGTCGTCCCTTAACAATTGAATAAGACGGCCAACTCACACTCGTCAGGCTGAGAGATTTTTGGTCCTTCGCGCAGGCCAAAAATATGTTCGCCCACAGCTCCGGAATAAGATGGAAGTTCTGAATGAGAACCGCGAACCATGTCTCATACCTAGCGTAAGGCATATATTATTGAAGCTGCAGTCAAAGACAACTGTTCATCTCAGTCCGGCTCAGGACGCAAATAACCTAATGCCGCTGGCTGGAGCACCGATTTCACAGACTTCGCAAACCTTACATACTTGACCTTTGAATTGCGAATGATATTTCGCTCCATCGAAAGGACATGCTACACTCGCGGATCCGCCGTATATTGGTGTGTGGGAAGACGCACAGACGTCAAACTCTGCGAATTGATCGAATTCAATATCGATCTTGTCTTGCGGACTTCGTTCACATTGAGACTTTATCTTCTTTGCCTAGTAAGAATTAGCGATTACGCTTAAGTCCAAAGTTGAATCGTGTTTCAATACCTGATCTAGTAGCTTCGCAGAACCACCATTGGCAAGCATTCGATTGGCAAAGCTGAGGGCTGACGAGAAATTCTTGTTGGTGAACGCTAACTTCATGGCAGCCATGAGCGCCAATTGACGGTGAGCTACTTCAAGCTTCGGAATGGTGAAATATGCCGAAAGCTCGAGGCTCCTCTTCAGATTCTCATCTCCTTCTGTTGGTATAGTTCTACGCTCTAGCTCAATTGCCATTGCCGTGGCATACTCTGCAGCTGTCGAGATAATCTTCTTTGCCTCGCCAACTTCTTGTTGAGAGGATACCGCGTTGACTAGTAAGGAGTGTAGGATCCTCTTGAAGGTTTTCAAGCCGTCCTCAAGCTTGTTTGATCGCATCGCACCGTACCCTTCTTGAAGGTCCACAGTAGCGATTGATTCCAGATCTCTCGGTATGATCGGTAATACCTTCCGGGTATCAGTCTCCTCTATTGTTCGTCGTACGTAGTTCACAAGAGGCGGTAAGCCTGGAGTAGCCGGTAGATATGTCTTCGAAGCTTGATAGATTTCGAGGAAGCGCGGCTTCAGTGGAGTGAAATTAACCGCGCCAAGTTGCCGGTTAAGGAGTTGCATAGCTGTCTCGAAGGAACCAGCAGCAGCGTGATCAGCTGCAATGGGCGAATTACGAGCCCACAAGTCAGCCTCACTGCTGCCTGCCCCAGCATCCGCGCTGTCAACATTGACGAAGTCTGATTCCGTCTCCACGTTTATATCGTCGCCCATATCCCAGCCGGCTGCGTCTTCATCTTCTTCCTCGCCAAGCTCGCCATCCCGAGGAATTGCCTCGTCCTCTGGCGCGCCGTCAACATGATCGAAACCATTCGAAGTTGGCGCTGCGTCGTCATCGATCGCTCCAACTTCGCCAAGGAGAGCTTTCTCAAAGAAGGAATGTGAAGCTGCTTTAACGGGCCAATTTGCCTTTTGTGTAGGCACAATCGGTCTTGGTGGCTGCAATGGCTGGCCCATAGTAGGTAATGAGATCTGGTCCTCGGTGAGCCCGCTGGCTTCGAGGATTGTCTGAACCTCTTCATCGAGTCCGTTCGCTTTGGCTGTGGCATAAGCAAGAGGATCTGTGCTTCGTCAGTGACCACTTGTTTAGATATTCGCCAAGAGTACTAACAAAGATCAAGCTCTTTGAGCATTTGCAGTCGGCCGTCGACATCACCGAGGTACAAGGCATTCTGGAAACGTGACTGGAAGTCGCCACGGTGTTCTGCTATCTTTGCCATTCGTGCGAGCTTCTCTTCGTCTCCAGTGCAAAGGTAGAGAAATGATAATTTATCGAATTGACGAAGTTTTTGGTAGGCCATTTCCACGATTTGGTGGTTTCCATGGGCAAGTGCTTCAGTTCCAAGCCTGGTCCAAAGCTTTGGCCTATCAAGCTGTTTGGCCATCTCTACGGCGACATCGAGATTCCCACATTCAATAGCAAGCTCGAACCTGGTTTGAGGGTCCTGTACGAATTGCAAAGCGATTTCTGGATAGCCTTTCTTCTGTAGATAGGAAATTATGCTTTGGCCCACAAGACTCGACGTCTTGATGATCTGGAGCATTTCTTCGTAATTTCTTTTCACAAGCGCAAGCTTGAAGCGATACTCGGTAGGGTCAACGTCCAAGACCTTTGGTTTCGAAGCACGGTCGAGACAATATACACTGCGGGCCTTGACCCTGACAAGATACACTGTCTGATCCAGTGTACGGACAATACCATTATCACTTAAAAGATGTCAGCAGACGTCTTTCTCAAGGGTCGAGTGACTTACCCGTTAAGCAAGGTGTATTTAATGTGATTAAGGGTAGAATAGAGGAGTACGCCAGCGTCATCCCATGCGGCAGATTTGATACGGATTGTCTCGTGAAGTGTGCTGACTTGCTCTAACGACTTCGTAACAATGGTGACGTTGTGCTTGCTAAGCAAGGCCGCATAAAGCCCATCGCTTGACCAGACAACATACTTGACACCGGCTACTGTCAATTCTGCAAGCTGCTTCTTCTGCTGAATATCGTATAAAACCACATTTGTAGGAGTAACCAGCAATACAGAGCCGGTACCACCAAAGAAAACATCTGTGGTGCCTGGGGGGGGCTTGATAGTCTTCGTCGTAGCGTTCGTCAGGTCTTTAATATCGACCTGCTGGCTTGACTGGGTGAAGACTGCAAAACGATTACGAGCTACGAAAACTGCCGAGGTGCCTGAGCCTTTCTTCATGTCGGTCGGCTCGAGCGCACCGGAACTATCACGTGGGAGATGGACAAGCTCATAAGTCCCGTTATCCGCTGGTGAAGTGACAAGAATGGCGCGTTCGGCCGGGTTGTATGATAAGGTCCTGGGAGGCATCCAGGGGCTGCCTAATTTTCTTAGAGAAAGTAGTGGAGTGGACTCGGTGTTTTTGGTAAAATCGTAAGACTTTACCATCTTCTCCTTTGTAATGTAGAAGAGCTGGTTCTGGTAAATGGCGGAAGCTGGTCTTTCTCTTTCCAATTTGAAGACCATAACCCCGTTATCATGACCTGCTGCAAACAGATTGATCTCAGGATGAGCTGCAATGACCCAGAACCTATCATTTTCCCGCTTGAAAGACTGAACGGATGTGCGCTTATTCAAGTCCCAGACTCGTATTGTCTTGTCTTCGCCGACGGAGAGTATGAGGTCTTGATGAGGGTGAAAAAGGCAGGCGGAAGAATTCTGGAAGTGGCCTCGGCAGGTATCAACCTCCCAAGCTTTGGTCTCTGCCTCAAGTCAGCGTTAATAGCATGTGACAGACGCGACCGAGCTTACCGCTCATTCTCCATAGTTTTACGAGCCTGTCATCTCCAGACGACACAATTAAAGGCAGCGTTGGATGGAATGCAACCCAGTTCACACCTCGATCGTGTCCTTCTAGGACGAATTTCACCACAGCATCTGTATTCCCAAACATGTCTGCCTGATTTGAATTGGCGCGAGCCATTTGGTCTTCGAAAGTCATAGATGTAGGAGCCGAGTGTTTCTTGCGCAACCCTGAGATATCCCACACCCGCACAGACTGGTCCAACGACGCAGAAACAATGAGGTCGTCTTTGGGATGAAACTGGGCGCACATTGTATAGTGGTTATGTCCCGTCATTGTACATACTGAAAGATACATGTCAGCCCATGGTACCCAACTCATGCCAGAATTGCAATTACTGACTGAGGGATCTGTTCTGCCAATTCCATATCCGTATCGTCTGGTCGTCCGAACTTGACAGAATCCAAGGAAGTTCATGGTGGAAAAACACTGTTCGAACGTAGTCCAAATGGCCATTGAGAGTGAACAGGCACCTCCTGCTCTGATATGACCAGACTTTGATCTTGTAGTCGTCTCCTCCAGATACGAACAGTGGCTGGGTCTTGTGGAAATCTATGCCTCTGACTGGCCCATCATGCTCCTCGAAGCGATCTATTAACGTGCCCATACGATAATCCCATAACTGGATCGTCGAGGAGTGTAGAGATACAAGGATCCATGGCCTAGCCTTGGTCAGCTTGTAGTAGGCCCACTTCCAAAACAAACGGCAGACCTTTTGGGGTGGAACGCAATACCCTTTGCTCTCGAGGACTTGGACTCGAACTGAAGATCTATGTTAGCCAAGGTAACATAGCATGCGCCAGAAGTTACTACTTTTGTGAGCATATTGGGCGAGGACTGCATATTGGGCGACAGCTATGAAATTAAGGGAGATGGCTCTCCAGCAACAACGATTACAGCATACAGAAACAACTTGCTGCTGCCTATCAAGAGGTAATTCGCCCTTTAATGCGAATAAAAAACCACTTTTACTAAGACTGGTAGCAGTCACAACTCGTCTTGTGCGTTGGTCAACTTTCTCTTAGGTGTCCTGTCCAAACCCTTTTAGGAAGCGAGGATCTGCAGGGCGCTCCAGAGCCTCAAGCTTGTCGCCAATCAGTTGCCTCCGTTATCAACTCCCACTTCAGCAGCTCATACTTGACACCTCTGTCTTATCACTTCTTATCATTCCTTTCTAGTGACGCTAAAACTGGATTCTTGTTGTACAATATCCACTGCATATGCAGTCTTGTAGGAAGTTCTTTTGCGTTTTTAATTATGATCTATTTGCATTACTGTACCTTATGACGGAGAATGAACTGATTGACGCTTTTCAATTCCAGTGTTACAATGCCACGAGCGAAATATTGACGCAATCCTCGACACTTCTGTAGTCTGCCAGAGATTATGGAGATAGAACTGTTATTAAGAGCAAGGCCACGAGCAGATGCATGGAATACTCTTGTATAAGACACTCAGATTTGGTACTGTATTTCCAACCCTGTGTGCTTTTTCGATATGTGAACATATCCAAAATTTTCACATGCTCAATCGTGCAAAATAACATTTTCACATGCATTTTCATATATCGTCCAAGAAATACCAGAAAAGCTGCCACAAAAGTATTCCCAACCCTCTCTTCTCATCCACTGCTACTCTTCAACCTCCTACTATCAAGTTACAAACTGCACAGACATTCAACTGCTATTCTTCAACCTTCTACTATCAAGTCACAAACTGCAAAAACCATTCAATCTCCAAAAATCCGCAACAATGGAAAACACCCAGGAGTACCAATACTTTAGCAACGCAAGGGAAGCATCCAACATGTCAATGCTTCTCCCAAAACCACCACCAAACCTAAGCGTAACAGGCCCTCTCGCCCAGCGCAGGCAACAAAATCTCTCAGGCAGAACGGCCAAACGCTCCCAACTCTCACCACCTCAATCGCCTAATCTCGCCACCAACCTCGCCGCTCGCCTTCCCCAGAATATTCCACACGCCACACAAATCTCACCATCAGCATCACCCACATCCTCACCATCCACCAGCCCCGGACAATTAGCCTACCACCAATCCCAAACCTTCTACAACCAAATGCACCTACGTCTCAACGTTCTCAAATCAGAACTATTCACAGAACTCGAAAACCGCGAGCATCGCCGTAACAACCCCTCGTGGTCTCAACGCCGCGAAATGTCTGCCTCCTTGTTCGAAAAACGGCAAGAGATAGCGTGGCTGCAGGAACGTATTACTTCCATGGCGCAAGGCATTCAAGATCTTAATGAGAACGAGGCTGAGGATCAGATATGGTATGGAGCCGACTTGGGAGGGGTGAGTGAGGAAGAAGCCATGGCGGAGGCAGAAGAGTGGGTCCGCAGTACGAGCAGACTGACCAACCAGGAGGTCAATGAGGCGGTTACGGAGGCGTGGAGGGAGGTGTATCCTGAGAGGGAGTTGGGTTGGTAATCTGTGATGTATCCTAAAAGGGAGTTGGGTTGGGATCTGTAACCATCGTGAAAGGGAGTTGGATTGGTATCTGTTGCTATCGGGAAGGGAGTTGGATTGGGATTCGTACCGTATCATGAGGCAGACATTGGATTAGATTGGAGTAGGAGTAGTGAATAAATTTGTATGTGTACGTTAATATATACAAAGACCAAGCGCCATAGCGCTATATGTGCTATCATTACATGACAATAAGGTAACGTGAAATGCCCGTCAGCATAACATGAACCAAGCGCCGTAGCGCTGTATGTACTGTCTTTTATAAACACAGAATCAAAAGCCGTCATAGTGGGCTACATGTACCGCAGTAATCACAATCATTAGGTAGGTATCCCGCGATCCAATAATGAACATTTAGAACACCATGCGACCCAGAAAAAACGCAGCATGGTATCTGATCCAAACCACAGAACATGACCCGCCACGCAGCTTTTTAGTGTGTCGTATGTAGAGCCCACGTATACAGGACTTGACAATGATAATTCCCACTCCTCCTCGCTTTGAATGAACCTATTAAGATTAGATCCGTATCCCTGCTTCCCTTTTCGAAAGCAACGATATAGGAAGCACATCGATCCAAACCCTCAATCAATCACGATTAATGACCCTTAGACTCCTCCTCGGATTCAGCAAAACACCCACAAAACTCGGCTCACCCGCCAAATCCTCCGTACTAGAATTGGCCGTACTATTTCCCCCAATCGGTGCACCACCTGGCATCGGCGGTACAGGCTCATAGCCGCTCGTGCCAGGTGTGCTCCCAGTACCGCTCGCAGCGTTACGACTGCTCTGGTCAGTACTGTATTTGGGGCCTCCAGAAGAGCCCTGAGAGAGGAAGGCTGCTTTCTCTCCCGGACCACCAGCAGCAGCCGCACGCTGGGACATGGCAACGTGGCGTTTGTATAATTGGAGTTGGCGTCTGTAGACCCAAGCGCAGAAGCCCAGATAGGCTGCTAGGATAGCGAGAAGGCCAGCTACCACACCAGCGACTATGGCAGCAATGTTGGGTCCGCCTTTCCCTCCGCTGCTGCTGCCACTACCACCACCTACGGTAACCGTTCCGGTCTCTGTTGTTACCGCACCATTGGCACCAGTAACTGTGTAGGTTATTGGCTTGCCGGTTGCGAGTGGACCTGCTGTTGCGGCCTGTGCTGGTGCTGTGATAGTTGCGCCGCCAGTACCCTTGCCACCAATAACAGATTGTACTGCCACAGGAACTGAATAGCCGTAACTTCCTGAAAGACCCTGCGGGTCTTTCGATTGTGCGACTTGCTGGTTCTGGGTATCACCGCCAGTGAGAGCATTGAAGTTGTTTTGCCAAGTAAGGTTTGACAGATTGAAGACATAGAATCCGCTGTCACAGCCTAATCCATTTTGCGGCGGCCCAGTGTATCCACCCACAACCACCATTTGGCCGTCCCAAATATTGCAGGTATGGCCGGTACGACCAGCAGGGACAGACTGTCCTGACTGGTCTACCTCAATCCATGTAAAGCTGGGAATTGTGAGGATCCACATGTCATTGTATTGTGTTTGATTGCCAGCAGGTATGAGATTCTGTCCACCGAACATGTAAATATTGGTGCTCGATCCGTCCGCAGCTGAGGCAGCTACAGCGCAAGGGTTGACACGAAGGATCGGGTAACTCCCCGAAGTCGATTGCTTATACCATGTCGAGCTGCCAATATCGTAGACGTCGATTATGTTCATTTGCGTCTAGGATTTCACCCATATTAGCGCTAACTTCTAGGTTCCAAGGACCTCGAATTGCTTACAAATGATTCATTAGTCCCGCCTCCCATGCTCACCAGGATGCCTTGTACTCCGTAGCCGGGAACATATACCAGAACACTGTCTGCTCTGCTCGGAAACTCAGCGGTATCTTGTATGCCACCTTGCGTTACGTTACGCCATACGCCACCACTACCAGCAACTTGTCCACCACTAAGGCTTTGCACACCATTGTTGGAGTAGCCGGGGAATGTGTATTCCAACAGCGATTTAAGATAGAGGCGAGGGACCGGCTGAGGCCATCCGGCAGTCGTATATGGATCCTCATGACCAGCAAAGTAGAAGCCTCTCCCAAGCTCAGACACGGTAATACCGGCACCTTCAGCGGATCCAAGGATCGGTTGGTTACCACCGTCGCTGTTGTTGCCGTTAGATGATATTGGGTTCTGATATTCTATCCAGGAAGAATTAGGTATGCTGTACTCCCACAGCGAATAGGGAGAAGGTGTTGTAGTTGGATCACTCGAGTATTCACCACCATACAAGTATAAAGAGTCGTATGAGTTCCAAAGGTAACCGTTCGCGACGGGCGGTGGGCCTGACGGTTGAGGAAGGCCTATTATACTTGGAGCTGAGATGTCCCATGTTTTCGTTACATCTATGGTTATGAAGTCGTTATTCCAGGTGTTAGATGTCTGGGTAGGGTCGGTCGTGGCTCGTCCACCGTAGAGGTATATCGTGCCATTGACAAGGGCACTTTGTTGACTCCAGCGCTGACACACATTGGTATCGGTGTTCTGCCTCGGCAAAAGGAGTTTCCCATCCACGAACTCTTTCTGCTGCGGCCCTGATCTCCTGATCACGCCAGCCGTAACCCCTGTGATACCTAGCCCTGCATTCCCCAGCAACGGTGTTTCGAATAGCAATGGCATAGCCACAACCAAAATCAAAGCCAGCATCATCAGTCGAGACGATCGAAACACCATCCAAGAGTCTGTCCAGCTATTTTGTGGTCCAGGAAGTGTGATTGAGTCGTCAGATGACACAGAGCCTTCTTCGTATTCGGCAACGGAGTCGTCACTCTGCAAGGAGTCGAAAGAATTCACGTGATGCCGCTGTATCGGACGACCTGTCAGCACGCCTGTGGACTCTGCCTGCGCCTGAACACCATAGTCTATGGGCATTGTCTCCACATCCCACAATTCCTTGAACACTGAATCCCTGGGTCGCCGACTTCGATTCGACATGAATTTAGCGCGTCTGTCATGAGAAGGAGGAACTGAGAAGGCTATGTGTGGTCTTGCGCGTTCTGGAGGTGCTCCTGGGTCCAAGTGTGACAGTCGTGCCTCCCCTACCAGCGGTCGATTGGATATGATATCATCTCCCATTCTCTTAACGATCACTGTTCGCGCGCATCAGAGTTACGCCGCAGCAATTGTTACACAGTATAAGAATCCTCTCGTGTTTACTTCATAGATGGCGTATCAATTCGGACATTTCTGATTAAAGGAGTATGGTATGGAGCTTTCTCTTGCGAATTAGCACTCTAGCATCGACATGGATAAAAACAGGACATTTAAAAACGGCGCTTGCCGCCAAGACGGCAAGCGAATATTCCATATTGCTACTTTAGTAGAAGTATGCTGGGTTTGCCGTTTCCACTGGGTAGATCTGAGGTTCGTTACCGAATCATTAGGCGAAGCAAGTAGCTCCGCTACCTCCTCACCAATTACATCGGTAGACGCGTGCATAGCCTCATGAAAAGGGGCGAACTCAATGGTCCACTATGGTACTAGATGGAAGGGATCGGCGCAAGATGTACACCTGTCAGGCTTGAGGGGCTGGCTCCATCCTGGCTCCCACTAAGGCATTTACATGCGCAATCGTCATTGTCGCTTGGTTTCTAGAGTACTTCTACGAATTCTCTTGTCTGAGATCTTCTGGATGATCGTGATCGTGATCCTCCGGGCCTCGTGCGTTCTGGATGTTCCAACCATCGATACCTATCATCGCTAGCTGTAGGTTTTGGTCTCCGGTCTTGTGCAAGTAACTTTGGTAATCCGGAAGAGGTACGAATCCTGCTGCAGGAACTGCCGCTCAGCTTATCAATAGCGAAGCAAATGCCTGTACTTATGCAAGACCTATGCAATACCCATACAACCGATAATGTCACCTGTACGCGGTCAAAAACAATTGAAGTACTTTAGAAGTAGTATACCTAAGGTACCCACCGGTGTCGCCGCCAGCAATACGCGGATAAGGTTGAGGCTCTCCGTGGCGGAAGACCGGTGCCACCATCCGAATATGGCGAACAACATCGATTGATAATCAAATGCCGAAGTACCTGCCTTCAAACACCACAGATTTCCTATTAATATTTCTCGTCTTCATCTTCTAGTCGACAGGAAACTGGCTTCGCCGCTCGCCAAGATGACCAAGTTTATCATCTCGATAACTTCGGATACAGTCTGTCCATGGGTATGTCTACCCTCCCATTCTAATTCTACAGCATCTTACTGACTGCCTCTTCAAGTGCTACGTGGGCAAGAACAAATTAGAAAAGGGTATCGCACTCTACAAAGCTGCACACCCAGATTCTAAAGACACCTTCGAAACAACCTGGCTGCCCTTCTACCTCAACCCTCATGCCCCCAAGACCGGCATGGATAAACGCGCGTACTACAAATCCAAGTTCGGCGATGCAAAAACTTCTATGATCATCGATCGCCTGACTGCGGTGGGCAAGGAAGTGGGTATAAATTTCAGTTTTGGTGGCAAAACGGGCAACACGAGAGACTCGCACAGGCTCATACAGCTGGGCAAGACGAAAGGGAACGATGTGCAAACGAGGGTTGTGGAGGAGTTGTTTACTGCGTATTTCGAGAAAGAGCAGGACATCACTTCGCATGACGTGCTGAGAGAGGCAGGCGTGAGGGCAGGCTTGCCGGAAGAGGAGGTGAAGAGCTGGCTGCAGAGTGATAAAGGAGGGCCCGAGGTGGATAAGGAAGTTATGGAGGCGCAGATTAGGGGTGTGAGCGGGGTGCCTAATTTTGTCTTGCAGGATAAGTATGAGATCGGTGGGGCTCAGGATCCGGAGAGCTTTGTGAGTGTGTTTGAGAAAGTGAAGGAGATGGAGGGGTCATGAAATGTTCAGATCATACTTTCATAAGTCAAGCTACATGTCATACCAATTGATACCGATGGTCAATCATCGTCTCACACACAAGTCACTTCTGATAACCCATTTCTCTCCCTGCGTAACTTTCCGGCCTTCGTGCAGAAGACAATCCTGCCCATGCTTGTGTAGAAGTGCCATTCCCACCTCCAACTCGACAGCGATGGGCTCGGTGCCTTCACTAGCTTTTCCGGAGAAATTCTTTGCTGGGCCAAGTTCGGGATAAAAGACGGTTTCGCCCCCAACAACACCTGTTGCTGGTCCAGTAAGGTAGATAAGTAATGTCCAAGTCGTCTTTGCCGGCGTGGGGGGGCTCGTTGGAAGGACTATAGTATTTGACTCGTCGTCTTAAGATGATTAGCTAAGGCTGCTTCGTTCAAATTTAAGAATCGATGCAACTGCGTGATACAATACTTGAGAACTCAGGGCACAATGCATGTCCGGAGCACCAGATGCAAGTTTTGAGATTCTGTCTGGAGATGCGTGTGTGGTAAATCTGAATACAAAGCGAAGCTGAGGCCTAAAAGCTGGATTATAAAATTGCTGGTGACCTGTGGACTCGGAAAAGAACCGTGAACAGATTCATATACTAGGTGATATGTAGAGTGAACAATAGTGGAGTTCCAAGAGACTAGAGGACCTCGATAAGAATGTTGTCGACCGTCCAATTGCACATCCATAGGGCAGCGATTCTCTCAGGAATAGCCAGCAGCCAGCTACTGATAAATGGAGCAACACAGGTTGCAACATACTCGTAAATAAGTTCTTAAGGTTTATGCAGGGTGACCTCGTTAATTTGGAGGCTAGTAGCCAGTGAGAGTTGCATTTCGCGACGGTGCCCCAATAAGTGTGATTTCAATGGACCAGCAGAAAGCAGCAAAACGATTGTATCGCAGTATATGTATAGAAAGCAGCACTTACAGTGTTGACCGAAGAAGTGTCCAGGTCCTAGAAAAGTATTAACATGACTTTGGTAGGCGAATTACATACAAGATATAGGTACCATAACGATAAATGCGAATCCTTGGATTCAGACCACAGACTTCTCCACCCCAAAGTCTTTTTGCTTCATCGGGAATTAAAGTTTCGCAACTTTTCTCTGTTGAGCCATCCACCAAAGCTTTGAGCGCAGTAGAGTTCCACAGCTGCTCAGAAAAAGATGGGTCATCGAATTGAAGGCGGTCATTAACCCTTATAGCATCTCCTGACTTGGGTTTCGCTGGCGTTGTGACCAAGGGCAATGACGACAGAAAGTCGACATACTTTTTGCAGAGAGTTGAGGTGAAGAAATTACGGATGACTATAATCTGTTCTTCCAGCAACGTCTCCAAGGCGAGATCTGTTGTAGGAACCAGTGGTTGTAGTGCAGGCCAATGTGGTAGAGGTACAGGCGGCTCAGGCACTTTCCGCTTTACCTTTGACAATGCCTTCCCAGTAGACTTCGGGCCCATGATACTGCATCAAGAAGCCTTGATCCGATGTAGACTGAGCATTAATAGAGCAATATTAATCAATTGGCATACATGCAATGGAGAACTTTGACCGATTTAAGGTTAAACACCGGCTCCATCAGCCGCACTGCAGGGATCATCTGGCTCAATCTTCCGCATGTCTGGGTCCAGCTGGGGTATCTGTTGCTTAACACTATACCATACAGTTTGCGGAGTACTTTGAGTCTTTCTCCAAACTACGGTGGCCTTACTCTATCTGGCCAGTCAAGTGCCCTGTTTTTTCTTAACCAACTTGCAACGGCTCCAAAATGCGAAAGCGGGCTCAACCATGAAGGAGGATCGAGTAGAGGAAGTGCAGGTTCCTCGACCTGAAATTGCCCACAACGAAGTCAACACTCACACACCAGGGCCCCATGAGGACGAAACCATCCTGGGAAGTGGGGTTAAGAGTCAAGCTGATCTGCAGCAACTTGCACAACAAGCCTCGAATGCTGCGAATCTGTTGAATGGTGCCCCGAACCACAATCCAGACGGAACATCCGTCGACTTTGCTCCAAATCCTTCTGTAGGTACACATGCCCCAGAGATACAGGGCCACCTAAACGGCGACTTGGGGAATTCTATGCTTCGAGGGGCTCCTACAGGTGTGGTCGCGCCAATTAATGGAGACAATCCCGTAGGTGGAGGAAATCCAGGGGACCTTGGGCCATTCCCAGATCTTGGGGGAAATGACTTGATCAATGATACTTCGCTCCCCTGGGAAGGTGATCCACATTCTGAAGGGTCATTTGCGGCATCTCAGCAACTTACTGCCCCCTCTATTGCGGCCTCAGAAGAAGAACAACATCAGATACAGGCTTTTGCGAAGCTTGAATTCGACGACGGTGAATTTTATATGACGACCTACGCGGTGGAACTTGGACGAGACATACATGCTGCCCGTCAGGCATTTGAAAGGGACCTTGAAGCCCACGAAAACACAGACTCGAAGTCCAGAAAACGAAGTGCTGGCCATACAGCCAGCTCCATCACATCAGAGCGAGGGAACTTGGCAGGAAGCATTGTCAGTGAGAGCGGCGGGGTCATCTCTGGCCACAACGGACATGAGCCTAAGAGGAAAACCAAACAGACAAAGTCCAAATCGTCAAGTTCCTCGTCACGCCCGTTGTCTCGCAAAAGCTCTGTGCAGTTCCCGGCCAATAAAGTCAACTACAATGCCCTCGCAATGGCTTCGCTGATGGATCCCTTAGCGATGGGTGATATTGGTCCCGGGAATCCTTTGCCATCACCAGATCTGATTCCGCTCATACCTATACATCCACCCACGACCACCGATGACGGCCCTGCCGGGCATAAGAGTATATCGCGGAAACACATAAAGATAGCATTCAATTTTGCTAAGCATTACTTTCAAGTTGAGATCATGGGACGCAATGGTTGCTTTGTAGATGATGAGTGGTATGCTGCAGGCGTAGTCCAGCCACTGGTTAATGGAAGTATCATCCAAATTGGCAATGTGGGCATACGATTTGTGCTACCTGATGTTCCACCCGGTGAGACAGGGGCTGAACTGGGCATGGAAACCGATATGCTGGCTAATATTGGGGACTTGAACTACGATATGCCAGACAGCAACAGCCTGGAAGAGGACGAGGAGATCAAGGATGAGGATGAGGAAGAGGAGGAGGAGGAGGAGGAGGAGGAAGAAAGAGAAGAAGAGGAAGTGCGTGATGTAGGGAGGAAGCGAGCGAAAGCCAAGAAGAAGCCGGAACCGCCGCCTCCACAAATACCGAAGCGCAAGGGTCCAGGTCGGCCACCAAAGAATGGCATTATTTCCAAGAGGGAACAAGCTTTGCTGGCAAGGCAGGCTCGAGAAGAGGCCAAAGCCGCAGCACAAAAAGGCTCTAGTCCCGCACCTGTGCGCGGTAAAGGAAAAACTGGTAGGGATGCGAAGCCAACAAAGCAAGAAGAGGCCAATTTGCAACCCAATGGAAAGAGGAAATATACCAAGCGCAAGAGAGCTGGGGGCATAGAGGATCAGCAAGCCGCTCGGGAGAGCACAGAACAAACAGACTCAGTCCCCCCAGAACAGACTGGCGCAGCTGCTGCGCTCTCGAAGCCGGCGAAAGAGAAAAAACCTCCGAAACCTCCAAGATCGCCATCGCCTGTTTATGATGAGTCGACTATGACACCTGAACAACTTGCTAAACCTTCAGCATCATACGTAGTACTCATCCACGAAGCACTAAAGAACTCTGCAACTGGGCAAATGTCACTGCCACAAATATACCGAGCTATCGAAAGACGGTACCCTTTCTACAAGCTTCGCGTTCAAACGCAAGGTTGGCAGAGTAGCGTACGTCATAACCTCTCGCAGCATCCTGCTTTTCGCAAGATCGAGCGAGACGGCAAAGGATGGATGTGGGGCTTGGTTCCCGAAGTTTCTATTGAGAAGGAGAAGAAGAGGAGGACAACGCCACCTCCAGCGCCCCAACAGCAGCATTACTACCCCCACGGCCCTCCACCCATGATGCAGCGTCCATACCAGTATCCTGGTATGCCTCCCATGAACGGAGTGATGCCACCAGCTCCTTATGGCATGCGTCCCGGCATGCCACATCCACTACCACCTTACGGACGAGGTTTCCCCTTACCGCTTGTCGCTGCACAAAGCGAGGCTACATACCAATCTCCATATCAATCCACTCCACCACCGCCAGCTACACAATCAACGCCTCGAACACAACAGCCATTAGATAATAATGGTGCCAACAGCAATTCCTCTGCAGCTGCGACTCAGCTTCCGCCCCAGCAAACTAACGGCGACGGTCCGTTCGCAAATCCGGTCGCTATGCCCTCTCTAATTCCAAACTCAACGCAAACCAACCCCAAGCAGAACAATCGCACCCCAGACGTAAGCCAAGCCATTGCCAAATTCAAGTCTGCCATTATCGCCGAAATGGAAGAGAAATCCAAAGCGGAAACCCTCGTGACCTCAGCCATCAACCGCACCCTCGGCATTGAAAGCAAATCAAGCTCCGGAGCCGAAGAGGATCCGCAGGAACGAACTATCATGAACGCACTAGCAAAGATGCTCGGCGAACTCAGCAAAAAGAACATGGAAGCCAACGGGAAGTCGGTTGCAGACTCATCAAGTGCTGACCCTGCACCTTCGACGGAAGAAGGCTCCCAATCAGAGAGGACAGCCGTGGCGATCGCAGCAGAGAATGCAGCCAAAACAGCACTCGTAAATGGTGACGTAGTACCATCTCAGGTTAACTCCATCTCCGAAGTGGCCGCGGGAACAAAGAGACCATTAGAGAATGGTGACAGTGCCCAACCGGAGGCGAAAAGGATTGCCTAAGGATAGCCGGGGAGGGAGGATAGATATTGCTTGATTTTCTTTTGACGCCCATCATGATGAGAGAATAAAAAGATACCCCCTGCATCTCTCCATATTTTGCTTGCAAATACGGGTTTCATTGACCCGTTACGGTAGGCGTACATAGTATTGATAACAAGAGAAGAGCAAAGAGCTCGGTGGATATCATTAATGCTAGCCCGGAGAAAATAACTTATTTTGTGGAGGGTAATGAGTAGTATGGCATAGCATACGCATCTTGCTAGACTACGCACACAATGAAGAAGAATATTCCTCGGACCATTTGTCGGTCTCTGAACCCAATGCTTGCAACAAACCTTGTACGAACGACCAAACAAAACGGCATAATCCCATACATATAAGAGACCGGAAAGACAAATGAGAACGAAACCTTCCTCTCAAACCACTTATTGTCCTCATAATCCGATCTATTTTCGCCCCATGCAGGCTTCACATCACACTCACGTACTTCATGAATAAGAACAAGGAAGAATGCATATCTCTCAACCAACTCATCATTTGTTCCTCTCCTACATACCATCCAGAACATGCATGCAACAGGCACTTCGTGAATGCTCGTTATATCTAAACCAACGCCTAGACTCCACGAACGCTATCCCCCAGATGCCTTCAGTAAAATCGTAAAGTTGCTGCGTTCCAGATAGGAGATGGGCGAACTGGAGGGGATGGTAGTGGTGGACGTAGGTAAGGTTGGTAGGTGGGTAAGTGTGCGAAGTCTAGATAGGTAAGGTAGAGCAAGGCACGCACGGCAACGAGCAGTCGATTATATTTCTACCCAGCACCATCCTCTACTCACTCACCCACTCACATGGCCATCTCAGCTTGCAATTTCCGCAACTCCTCCTCCTCATCTTCTTCGTCTGCTGGCGCTTTCGTCTTGCCTTTAACTATCAAACAAAGCAACGCATTAGCACCATACCCATCCTACCAATAATATCTCCATCGCGCATAGCAAAAAGGGGGAGTACTCACGTTCCCCATTCGCAGCCTTCGGCATCCTATTCAGCGAGTCTGCTACTGGTACTGTCCCTGTCTTCAACATCTTCTCATCCAGATTCTCCTGCTCCAGCGCTGCGAGATCGGCTTCCAGTTCGTCTTCGTCGATGGGCTCGGTGATGGGCATGGAGGTGATGGCGTTGCCGATTTCTTGGGTGAGTTCGTGTTGTTCGCGGAGTTGTTCCCTGTAGAGCAGAAAAAAAGAGATGTCAGCTGCGGTTGGTCTCCGAGGGGTACATGGAGGGGAACGGAAGGATAGGGTGGTTGGGGAAGGGGAGGGGTTACGCACATTGTAACATCGACGTCTTCCATAGTCATCTTGCCGTGGATTTCTTTCATAGCTTTGCCGGCGTTCTTCATGGCGACGAGGGTTTCTTGGTTGATGTTTGCGGATTCGATGGAGTAGATCTGTTGTTCGAGCATGGAAATCTGGCCGGAGGTTTGCTCGAGGGAGTGCTCATGTTGCTTCTTACGTTTAAGGGCGTTGCGTGCAGCTGCGAATATAAAAATGGTACCATTAGCTTCCATCATTCCGCCAGAGTAACTCTAGGGACCTATTGCCACGGTCTTATAGATCTTCGATGCAGCTCGTCTGGTATGGGAGGTGCCTACCGGTCTTATTAGAAGTGATATTTTCCCTCGCTATCTCATCCTGCTTTGCCATCTGATTCTCCAAATGTCTTTCTCTCTTCTGCAGCATATCAAGCTGCTGCCGCAGATCGAGGATAGCTTTCTTGGGCGCATCTCTCCTCGCCTGCGCCGATTGCCCTCCAAACCAGGATCCCCACATCGTGACAGTGGTATGTGCTGTGTACGCTCGTCTTAGAGCTCAGAGCGCTATAGTATTCACCTGAATCCAATCTGAGTCTTACAGAGGGGTTGGCGACCGGCAACAGACAGGACCTCGAAGACAAGGGCTTATCCGAAGCGGCTGCTGGTGTCAAGTGGAGTCGTGCTGATATGCTCGTGAATCAGAGCTCGTCTGGGCCGGTTGAGACTATTGGGTAACGAGGCGGATGCGTCGAAGCTACGCGTGTGTCAGGTCTGTTATATTGTTGCCTTGTACCTTCAACAGAACGAAATCATGTTCGGCCGCCCAGACGTATATGCCTATGACATCGGCGCTAGTCCTTATCAGGTTCGTCAAGTGCGATAGTCGATCTGAAACAACAAACATCGCTTTCCCTATTACGATCGAAGCTCAGAAGACATCACCATGGGCTATCGACCGCCCATTCGCCAGCTGCTATCGACTACTCTTTCGCACAATCAATAATATCCTAAGTAGGCAATGTCGAATGGACCTCCCCCCACCACCATAACCTTCCTTGCGCACCTGCCCAGCCATCCTCAAGGCACCAAGGTCCGTTTCTTGGGCTGCGTCACGAAATATGACATTAAAACTGGTGTGCTCGAATTACAACACGCCTATCCCTCCGCATACGATATAACTGTCATTGCAGTTGTGGATGTAAACCTACTGCTTGAGAACCTGAAGAGGGAAGACATCGTGGTTGGAGCATGGGTGAACATTGTTGGTTATGTCGACGAAGTAATAAGTAAAAGGGAGAAGGCCAAGGATTTGAATGGAAACATGGGCCAGGGAGGAATCTCTAGAGTGGATCTGGTGATGGTGCAGGCGATTATGTTATGGTCTGCTGGGGGTATTAACATTGGAGAGTATGAGAGAGCTCTGACAGAGAGATTAGAGTTAGCTGTAGTCAATGGCTAGGAAAGAGGTCGAAATTGGGTCCCCAGAGCTCTACTGATTGGGAACTGACCCCGACTGCATGTAGCTATGCTCAGCTTGTCCTGCCATCACCCCAATGCAGGAACCCAAGAAACTGATTAGAGATCTTTCTTGTGCTCTGCGGATGGTCCGAACTAAATATACAAATAATGCCATATTATCTGACAACTCTCAAACGCCACTGAAACAGAGTCGCTCTAGCTATATAACAAAGCGAATCTGCCACCAAGGCCTTTTGTCAGATTTCGCAAGCGCTTGCTAGATTGTTTGCCGTGGCATAATCTATACAGACGCCATCATGCCAGTGAATGGGAGTCATAAGTCTTGATATCAACATGTCAGTCGAACCGGTCTACCTTCTTGTACAGTCCATGTCCTTTCGATGCGTACCAAAAGCCCTAGTTCAACTGCAAACGAATTACAAACGTTTAGACTCCCCCACTCGTGAATATGTGATTTTCTATCGTCGTTGGCCAGCCATGACCTGGCCATTTTGCATGCCCATCCCATATGGGTTGCTGTGAGGGTTAAAGTCTTGTTGTTGTTGGAAGTAACCACCCAAACCCTGGCTTTGGGATACTGGGCAATCTTTGTGTTGCAGTAGTAGAGTTTTGAGACCGACGATCTCTTCTCGAAGCGTCGCAACCTGAGCGGACAGTGAGTCGTTCTCGCTGCTGAATATTTCGACTTTAGCTTGCAGATTAGCGAGCCATTGCTTCTTTCGCTGTCGGCATTTCAATGCTGCAACTCTGCTTACTGGTCAGAAGCAATTAAACAATTTTGCATGGAAGTGAGGCACACCTGTTTCGCTCGAGGAAATTTTTTCGTTTTTCTTCGTCAGTCATCTTTTTCCCATCCGCATGATATTGCTCTTCTTTTATATTTGGTTGCTCGTCATCCGAGTCCATGCCGTCCATATCCACACTCATGTTCTTTTGCTTCTTTGCCGAGGTCTGTTTCGCAGGGGTATCTTCAGTCTTTCGTTTCCCATTTGTAGTGCCGTTTTTGCCACTCGAGCTACGCTTGCCCCTCGACCTTGTAGCTGGTTTTCCGTCACCGCTATCAGATACATCATTACTCATTTCACTTTGACCACCAATAGATCCATTGTTCCGCGCTCCCTTAGCCATGGTAGGGGACGTTTCATGTGATCGACTATTTGTCATGTTTGCTTGCGCTGTATTTGGCATCGCATATTGGTTGTTCATTTGTGTGCCATTACCAGCTTGAGCTAAAAGAAACAGACCATTAGCAGCATCATTATCATGCTGACCAAATGTTGGCTGTTGAGATTGTTGCTGCAACGATGGATCCATAGAAGCCACTGGTGCACGTTTGTCCTCTGATTGCGAAGTGCCGTTTGCGTTCAATTGGTTTCCTTGCCGGGCGGCTTTTGCGTTCATGGCAGTTCGGTGGAAATCTAACGTACTCGGAGTGGCTCCACCACTAGCAAGTTGTTGATATATAGCTTGTGAGTTCGGGCTCGGGGCAGGGAACATGGAACCTCCGCCACCAGGTGTAAGGCCCGTCCGTAGTGACGACTCGTTGGGCGTCACACCAGATGGAAAACTTCCACGCAGGGAAGGATCAAAATAATCGCCCGGCCCAGCGCCAACAGGGCCACCCAACATAGCAGGACTCAGTGGTCCCGACCTTAACGAGCCTGCCCAATTATACCCACCCACAGATGGTCCCTCACCAGCAAGTGGCGCCGGAGATGTAAGAGCTGCGACGGGAGGTAGCAGTGACTTGTTCGCAGGCGCTTCTGATGAAGGGTTGCCAAACGATTGTTCGAAGGGGTTCGGCTCTCGGGAAAAATGGCTATTGTGGTGGCCGGTTGAAAAATAATCTAAGCCTTCTTCTGCTGTGTTTTGCTGGGTTGGCGCAGGTCGCGGTGGAGGAGCAAGAGGTTGTGTCGTCTCACCATTGGTTGTATTCTTAACTATGTTATTTTTCTCTGCCTGATCAGGCGGCTCCTTGACTGTAGGAGGAGGATCTGATGAAAGGATCAGCATATTGATAATGGTTGAAGCGTTGGTTGACAGCGCGTTCGCGCACACTAGACGTACCTGATCGCGGTGGTGTACTTCTTCCAGCTGACAAAGTGTTAGAATCTTTTGAGGATGTATCTTAGCATGCCATGTGTCAGTCATGTGATGTCCATGGTTGAAATAGTTGATCTTTAATGATAATTTCTGTGGATAGTGATAACGCGTGGCACAGGGGTTCAATGGTAGCGACAGAAGGGTTGCGCGACGACGAAAATGATGCGATTAAAGGCGACTGACCTTCAGTTTTGATGACAGCCTTCTTGCTATCCATGGGAGGATGGTTCGTGGTTGCGGAGCGTGGCATAGGTTGGGAGTTGAGGTGAGCGACGGCCACTGACATATCTGGGCGGTGATGACGAAATCGGGGAGTTGGGCTTGTACCCTTCTCCTTTGGCGGGGGAAGGAGCTAAGCAGGCATAAAAAACCGATAGAGTGGCAGATCTGCCCAGTCCAGAGTGCAGCCCACCGGTTCCTCGATAGGGCGCGCAGGGTGCAAGTGTAGACGGGTTGATGGAAAGGGATGCTCGAAAATGACGCAGGCGATGATGTAGGGAGCATAATCCGCATTTTGGGGGGCGTCAAGCCAATTTACAATTTCAACTCCATCACCCTAGCCCGAGGCCGCCCTAACCATATCAGGCACACTACAACCCTACAATAGGCTAACACCACCCATTTCCCCTCAGCACGTGACTAATCACTCATGTATCCTTCTCCGATCCAATCACATCTCATATTCACCATACGAAGCAGTCTTCAAGTACTCCGTACTCTCTGCCGTCGCTAAAACAACAATCAAACCGGTTATGCGACACGGTTGACACGGTTAATCTCATCATTGTTGAGACGGCATTTGTGCTGACTTACGTGTTCTTCCAACAGCCTTGACCAAATAGCATATCTGCTCTCTCATTGACAAACAAGCCACCTTCTCCAGCTATGCGACACCCAGTTGAAGAGGGAGACTGAAACACCACCCGCCTTAATTGACGTAGGATTTTCCTAGCTGCGATTGAACCGTTGGAGAAATCACCAAGTCCTCAACATGACTGGGTCATTCCCTGCGCATAAAACCCCTGTTTTCTGCCTGGGACAACGTGACTGGCCAAATTGGCAATCCCACAAGCAATAGTCATAGATATCAAGCATGACCATTCCTGAAGCGATGGCAGATGAAAGCGAAGCTGAATTTCAATTTCGGACATGCGTCCCTGCTTCGATGTTGTGAGAGCAGATATACTGAATAGTGTATGTAGTTCATTTGGCTCCATCGTCCTCTATTTCTAACCGAATCATACATACACCATAACCCGACGTTGCGTATTCTCACAGCCTCTCTGAGAACTGACCCTGGTTGACCTTCTACTGCGCTACTTCCAGCATCTTCAATGATCTTATTATGACATACTTTTATGCTGGTAGCGTATCCCTGATTTCTGTCCTGGTTTTGAGCAATTTGAACTGGAGCATTGTTCTTTCTCATCTTAGACTATAGAAAGTCGTTGGGGAGAAGATCGACTCAACCATTGGCTGATGACCAAGCAAGTAATGTGTTTGTTGAAGACACACTTTGCCAAAAGCCATGAATGGCGCAATGGAATAATTTGATGGATTCCAGCTGAGCCCCGAGTCCAAGAATGAAGATATTGCCACAACCATTGACTTTGTGCACACAGGAAGGTCGCCTGGAGAATGTGATGCACATGTTGTGTTGTTCAAAGATTCTAGAGCGCCTAACATCCTATAGTTGTATAAATGGAGTCGTCAGTGGTCGACCTTAAGCTAAGAAGTCGATATTACTAAAGAATAACTATGTGCAAAATGCACTTACTCGCATCTGTGCATCCCATCACTACCTGCAGAATGTGGCATTTACAGATGTTTTGCATGCGGACTCGAATCTCTAGACTCTGATACGTAAAATTCAAGAATGATTTTATCCTTTAGGGTATGGCAATCGTTGATAGGCAGGCATCGGAATCACATCAGTTTGGCTTGCTTTCTGTGCTTGTCCACAGCGCTTGGTCTAAACGTCGCAGCGCTAGTTCCTGACTGCAAGCTGTATCCATCTGCTGCGCTTGAGCAAGCTCTGCCATTAAGTGTTTAGCTTCGGTATCCAATACTCAAGGATTGGTGTTGAGGTAGTCATCGAATGATGTCCAACTGCCGCGTTCTTGGAGAGGGAACCGTTAGGCGGGCCACCGTGGTGATAAAGGAACACGACGACGAGCCTGATTGGTTCACGGTCCTCGGAGTGGTTCGGTCTCTCTGGTTGCTTCGTTAACCCATGCCACCTCACTGGGGATACGGGGACGCACTTAAAGGAATGTTTTCATTTTTAGGGACAAAGGCTCCTTTATTGCACAGCAGGATGAGCGTTTGGATGATATTCAACTACGTGAAACTGCCTGACACCTGCCGAACGACAGTGCCATATGTCGCTAAGGTGAAGATGCATCCTAGGGCTTCTATCTCGGAAACAAAATCGCTCAATGCTAACTCCAAGACGATCTATGGTGGTATCGCTTTATAAAAATGATAGACCCCGCTCATCAATGCTACTGTTGGTCTGGCGGTCACCACGAGTGGATGGTGGAGGTGCGTCTCAGGATATTGAAGTGTGCGTTTAGAGGGGATAGATGGATACCTCGGCGGGCCCCACCAACAAGAAAGGATTGAGAATGTTGATGCAGCAAATCATCGGAGTGTCGCCGTTCCATGGCGGGCTCGCTGCTGAACTGGAATCGGTCGATTAATGTACAGGTCTGAAGCACTCATAGCACCTGATGCACGAATCATCCTCTCTGCTTCTTGCTGCTCGTACACCTCGGACAAATATTGCAAGTCTTCAATCTGGCTCTACACACGCGTTAGCGGCCATTGGCTCCGGAGCTGCCCGGAGGCTCACTTTGGTCAGAGGGGCTCCAGGATTGCTAACGAGATATCCCTCGCGCTGCTGGTACGAAAATGGTCTAACGGAGGCATAAGGTCCCAGATAGTAGTGAATGTTGGTAAACATGACATGGCGAGATATCTTGTAGCCAGGGACAAAATAGGAGGTGTATCGACTGCTTTGCATGGAAGACATAGCTAGAGGAATTTCGGAAGTAAACTCTGAGACCAGGTAGATGATGATTGCAATGCATGAGAGTCAATGTCCCATATGATCTGAAGCGGATACCAGTATTCTTATACCCATAACCAAGACGTATGCCGGTGGAAATCTTCTCATGTAACACCAGATAGTCCCAGATAGCAAGGTGAGACAGGGCGACACCTTCGCCTTGGGCCCATCTCGCTGTGTATCTCTTGTCGACAGCTTTTGAAGTGATACGGTAGATCATAGCATTTTCTGCAAAACCGGAAGTCTGCTCGATGGCTTGATATTCGACAGTACTAAGCAGATCCTCCTCTAATTGGCAGCCTCGGGTTCTGCAGCCCCACCGATCTAAGGACCGACTCCACAGCGCTCGCATTTGACCCGATCATCAGGAATCTTTGTCGTACGGAGAGTCAATGAAACCATGAAGTAACGAGATATCAACGGCCTAGTATCGGAAGCTATAAGCTGCAAGCTGTGCTGGGCCTTGTAGTGCGCCCGGCATTGGTAAGTAGGGTAATGCAGGGAAGCAGACTAGAGCCTCATGCAAGTACTGCAGCGTTCCTTGGTTGCCTTGTTTTAACGACACGAGTTCCATCACTTCTCGCATCAATCGCTGGAGATTGTTGCACAAATAAGACAATTGACAAGTCATACTGCGTCATCTCCGCACGTAGCTGAAAGTCGCCACTCGTTGTCACACCGCCGAGACACTCCTGCAAAGACATCAAGAGTGATGTGAGCTTCTCATTACCAAAGTTTATCTTGGACTAAGCCCGGCTCTCCAATGCTAGGCCACGATCTTTTTAGCAAATGATGTGGCGGACAAGAGGTGCTACTGCAAATGTGGAAAGATGTCCTTTGCGGGAACCGCTGGCCACAAGTCTCGAATTTCTTCCCCAAAACCATAACAAACGAACCTTTTAGATGTATTAAAGTTAAGAAATGGGTTCAACTGGCAACGAGCCGTGCCGGCGCAGAGTCTGGGTATAACGCCCTTTTTGAATGATAGATTTGGGACACGCTGGGAGCCGCATTACCTGGCGAGAAAGTGGCTTGGTCGCCTCGATGCCTAGCTCTGTATAGGGACAGGGGTCGAGCTCGATTTGATTCAGGTTCTCCAAAGAGCACGACAACGTAGGATTGGCGACCATAGATCTCTAAAGTCGAGGGACAGCGATAGAGGTCAATGACCATCTTCCATAATTAGTCAAGAGCAGGACAAGATATGATCACGTCAAGATAAATTGTTCAACTCTTGAAAGGCCAACTCGACCTTGGAGTAGAACGCAACTCAGGGAGAGGAGATGTTATATTTGTTGACCACTGCTGGGGCCAATGATTACCTTGCATCGCAAAATCATTTCTGCGTATCTCATGGAAATCGTCCTTGACGATCCTAAAGTATCCCTCACGAACGATCTTCAGCTTCCTCTATAGGTCGTGTAGCTCCACGGACCAAGTAGCAATGGAATATGGTAATGTCCCTCCCTGGGAAACACGAAGAATCTCACCTCCACCTCAGGGAAAAAAGTATTGCCTTCGCCAAAGTATTGTCCTGTTTCAAACTTCAAAACCCACACCATTCTACCATCAGGATGCTCAGCAAGGTTATCAAACATCTCTTGAAGGGAAGGGCCCTCTTCGCCTTGCCATTTCGTGACACGACCGTCGGCGTTGGTGATAGCTTTGAAAGGTGTGGAGGGACCGAGTGGGCGGAGGAGGGTAAGGCTCACTGAGAGAGAAGGTGCGGGACGCCCTGTGGTTAGGTCAAGGACGTGACATGTTATGGGATCTTTAGGTGGAGAGGTTTGGATGATCGAGGAAGGTTGAGGCTGGACTGTTCCGGCAGTTTCCATCTTGAGAGGTGTTGAGGTGGGGCCAAATATGGGTTCGCAGCATAAGATGTACACTTCGTACAGTAGAAGAATCTTCAGGGTTCTGGAGGCTGCTGATTGAAGCTGCCGTGACCGATAAAGGTTGAGGTCTGGGATTATAAGTGGCAGAAATCTGGTAGGCGCCCCCACAGCGATAGGAGCTTTGGTGGTCTAGATCCCCGGCTACCCCTGGAACTTAGGTACCTAGGTACATACCTGATACACTTTACACCGTTAAGTACCTAGGCGTCCAACTCCCGGCAGGCTACGTCAGTGACGCTTCTAGCACCACGCGCCCGTAAAGCAGATACTTGTTATTTTGAAAACAGTTCGATAGACCTGGATTAACTTCGAGTATCATACTCAGACAGCCAACACCAACTTCCAAGCACCTCACTCGCTATGTCTGCAGCAATCGACGCAGACGCTGACGATCTCGAGCCAACGCTTGAATCGATCATAAATCAAAAAACCCTTCGCTGGATATTCGTCGGCGGCAAGGGCGGTGTTGGCAAGACTACAACATCCTGTTCCCTTGCTATACAGCTTGCCCGCGTCCGCAAATCCGTCCTTCTTATCTCGACAGACCCAGCCCACAATCTCAGCGATGCTTTCGCCCAAAAGTTCGGCAAGGAAGCCAGGCTTATCGATGGTTTTACCAACTTGAGTGCAATGGAGATCGATCCAAATGGTAGTATACAAGATCTATTGAAGGAAGGAGGCGAAGGGGCAGAAGAGCTCATGGCGCAGAGCGGGGGGATGGGGAGCATGATGCAGGATTTAGCCTTCAGTGTGAGTGTCAAGCTGTGAATGAAGATGCTATAACCTTTTATGACTAGTTCAACTTTAGATTCCCGGTGTGGACGAAGCCATGTCTTTCGCAGAGGTACTCAAGCAGGTCAAGTCACTCTCATATGAGACCATTATATTCGATACAGCACCTACTGGCCACACCCTCCGATTTCTACAATTTCCCACCGTAATGGAGAAAGCATTAGCAAAAATATCTCAGCTCTCTACTCAATTTGGACCAATGCTGAATTCTGTTATTGGAGCAAGAGGGGGCCTGCCTGGCGGTCAAAACCTCGACGAGATCATAGCTAAGATGGAATCACTTCGTGAGACCATCGCAGAAGTCAATACCCAGTTCAAGAACCCAGACATGACGACATTTGTCTGTGTCTGCATCCCAGAGTTTCTATCATTATACGAAACGGAGAGGATGATCCAAGAGCTCTCGTCATACCAAATCGACACACATGCTATCGTTGTCAACCAACTACTGTTTCCGAAGAAGAGTAATGACTGCGAGCAGTGCAACGCAAGGAGGAAAATGCAGAAGAAGTATCTAGAGCAAATTGAGGAGCTATACGATGAATTTAATGTGGTTAAAATGCCGTTACTGGTAGAGGAGGTGCGAGGGAAAGAGAAACTGGAGAGGTACGTCAGTCCGCTGGAAGCTCATAGTCCTGCACTAATCAAATCTGCGTTCACAGCTTCAGCGAGATGCTCGTCAAGCCCTACGAGCCTCCAGAGTGACATGGTTGATTACCAATGTCAAGATTATGTATGAGCAAACGGCAGTGTTTGTACGAATGTATTGTGAACGTGCGCAGAAACCATGAGAACTTAGAATTGACTAGCGAATCCAATGATAGACCTGACTTAAAGCCAGAGCATTCTTTACAGCGCCATTCCGGAGCACTACTTGGCCTGTGTCTCAGCAGTAAGCTAATAGCGCTCATCTCATTATTCCGCCTCGCAGCATCTAGGAAGCGCCACCCTGCAACATCTTACTCATCCTCAAAACCGAGCGACTACCGCTGACAGCTGAGAATTGCATTCTACGCCACTGCTTTACATAGGCCATCTTTGCCTTTCTGGTCTTCCCCCATATCTCTCCTTCCTCAACCTACAATTTGATACATATATTTATTAACTTGATCTCAAATTCGACATTACTATAGTGTCTCGCGCTTTTCTGTTATACAAAGAACCTACCCCCACAATCATCAATGGCAGGACTACTTGCCGGCCTCATTGGGCCCATAATTGGCCCAGTAGTAGGAGGTCTTCTTGGCCCTCCTCCGGCACCCCCAGCACCTCCAGCTCCCGCACCAGCAGCGGCCCCTCCCCCGGCGCCGGCGCCGGCTCCTGCAGCAGCAGCCCCACCAGCGCCGGCGCCGGCGCCGCCTGTTGCAGCATTTCCGAATCCTGGTGGGCCAGGCTTAGGATTGGGACCCGGCCCAGTAATTCCTCAAGGTCAGAATCAGAGTGGATTCCAAAACGGCGGTTTCGGACAGAGCCAGGGAGGTTACGAAGGCGGAGAAGGTGGTTCTGGTGGACAACAAGGTCCAGGTTTCGGCAACGGCCAGCTCCAGAACGGTGGTTCCCAGTTTGGTGGTTCCCAAGGCGGCTTTTCTCAGGATGGCCAGCAGCAGCAGCAGCAGCAAGGCTTTGAGCAAGGACAGGCGGGCGAGTTTGGCGGACAAAATGGATCTGCTCAGGGCGGTCAAGAGGGACTTGGGCAGGCACAAGGAGGAAGTTTTGGTGGACAAGGACAGGCCGGCAGCTTTGGTGGACAAGGCGGAATCCCCCAGGTCGGTCAGGAGTTGTTGGGGCAGGCACCGGGAGGAAGTCCTGGTGCACAAAAAGCGCCAAAAGCTGCGCCGGTGAAAGGTCCTGCGCGGGGTTATAGGAGTGCCCAAGTCCCTGTGCATGAGGTAAGTGGCCATTGACGACTTCTTGTAAGAGGAAGCAGCTTACAGGAAGTAGGCAACCAGAAGCGGGGTTCATCTAAGAACGTGAATTCAGTGATGGAGGGCAGAGAGTGCTCAACGTGACTTATAGGGGATGGTGATAGCGGTTTTACTTTGATTTGTTTCTCAGGCCTACAACTTTTGCATCTTCATTGCGTGTTTATGTACCATCTGGTAGCATGTGTACCTTCTTAATCTCTTATCTGCTGCATCACAACAATAGAATGCAATATTTCTCCAAACGTTGCTCCCTCTCTGCCACTTTCCTCTTACTCTCTTCCCTCTTCCCCTCACTTGTAAGCGTCACTACAACATACTCTCTCTAGGCAGTAGACCGCCGAACCCCGTTCACCACGCAACCCTGATCCTTGCCCTTACACTTCGGCCTCGCCTATATATCTCTCTTACATATGCGGAGAGAAGAGTAAGCTTTATTAGTAACATGGGGCGCAGAAGCGAGCGTTATAATGCTTAGTCTTCCAGTCGCTTAGGTGCCTGTAAGCGCTAAAACCAGCCTCAAACGGACACTTGCCACTGCAGTCAGCGGATTCATAATCATACTCAAAGCCACGATTTGGGTCAGGGGTCCCGAGACCCTGCCTTTACTTTATTTCGACAGCGGTCGATTGTTGGTTTTCCAGAAGGTCCGTGGGCGAGTGCATCTACACCATAGGGTGGGGAGGGGTTCAAAGGGGACTTAGATGGAAAAGGGAAATTGACCCCTCTGACAACAGCAGGGTAGTCACGAGCAAATGGATTACATATTCAACGGTACCGGTGGCACGCCAGAATTAGTGGAAAACAGAAGAACTACTGCATTACTAAATACACGTGTACGATCTTTTCTACGACCTGACCTTCCTCCCACCAACCATCACCGCCGGACGAAAATACAACACAACAAGCAGACCCAGCAGCAACAGATGTGCCGTAAACAGTAACGTCAGCAGGAGCAACATTGCCAAACTCAAACAGAAAACCATCGCTCCCCATCCAATGACTATTTGCCTTGCCGACCATCCCTCAAAACGTATGAAGAAGCGTGACAGGCCGAGTCTTTTCAGTAGTCATTGGCTCCCGTCGTCAGCGGGATTGGCGGGCGCGTCAGGAGCGAGACCGTGCTGGTTGGAGAGGGCACCGAGAGCGTAGGTACCGAGGTGGATGAAGGATTCCATGTGGTCTTTGGTGAAGCCACCGAGGGCTACTTTGGACATGTGGTACCTATTCACTTGTCAGTTCTTCTTCATTTTGCACTTGCTGGTCGTTGAATTTTCCCGGTTGAGCTTCTACGTACATAGCGTTGTGGTGGTTAGCATCGTAATTTCGCCCGGAACCTGATGCACCATGGTGGTTTTTGCTCATATCATGCTGGCCTCCTTTTTGCAATTGGTGGTGGGTGTCACCCTTGGGACCCTTCATTGGCTGATTATAACCCTGCTGGGTTTTTGGGTATTGCGAAGGAGCTTGTTGCTGGCTTGGATCGTTTTGGCCATCAGTGCCACCCTGGGCTTGTTGACCCCCGTACTGTGACTGAGAAGGGTCTTGCTGGCTGGGATCTTGCTGGCTGGGATCTTGTTGGCTGGGATCTTGTTGGCCATAACCATTCTGCTGTCCGCCGTATTGGCTTTGGGAAGGATCCTGCTGGCTGGCGTCTTGACCACCATACTGCTGTTGTCCTTGGGACTGAGATGGGTCCTGTTGGGCGGCGTTCTGACCGCCGTACTGTTGTTGCTGTCCACCGTATTGAGACATTCTTTTTGAGAGTTGTGATTGGAGTATCAAATGACGAGCGAGTGAATTACGGGAAGTAGATCTTCTGTGAGATAACGTTCTCGTGGGTGAAAGGCGGGTCGAGGAATCCGTGATGTATGAGAGGCAATTATAATAAAGCTCGTGGAACAGATGGCAGAAAAGTCTCCTATAAATGCAGTAGGGTCAATGAGATTGCATAAAATTGTAGAAATAGCTGGTATTATAAGGCTTACAGTGGCAAGGGCTTACTACTCGCTTCAGAGAGCTCGCTTTAGGACAATTAACCTTCCTTACATACATGCTGACATGCATGATATCAGCTATAAGCCTTTCTACGCCTTAGTCAGCGCCAGTGGCTGGGGCAAGGTGAGACCTTGATACACACAGCTTAGTCAATCCAATGAGAATGTTACTCGAATATATTAAGATATTGAGTTTATCCAATATTCTCCTAGACCCTGGCGTGGCTGAAAAGGCCTCCTTCTGGATGTGAGCCGAAATTGTATCCGAGTAAGCTTACCTGCAAGCCTCGAAAACGGCGCATGACATATCAAAATAGTAATGCGTCACAGCAACGGGAGGGACTGCTCATTGAAGTCTAGCCATACCCGAGAAGATATTAACAGAAACAGTACTAAGCTCTGTCCTATTATGAAAGTAGCTACGAATTTTGAACGTTGATCAACAATCAACCCTTCATATCCTCTGTGACTTTGAAGCACAGAGGTTTACCAAAAGATGGAGCTCGGTACTGCGGTCGACTCAAGAACCAAAGAGCCGTTCTCAATGGATGATCAAAGCTCCGTGACAAGCTCCATTACTTACCAGGCGACATTTGGAGAGCAGTCGAACTTTGATACTAGCACCAATTCGACTCCAAAGAATAGTCCAAAGGCGACAGTTGTTAGAGACTTGCAATCCAGTAAGCTAGATTCTGTAGAATATAGGAGCGCCAGCCGGCCAGAGCTCCAACATGATCCTACCGACAGATCACCAGCAAACTTGACACTGGCAACGCGATCAAACAATCGTGGAAGATCCAGGAGCCCGAGACCCGTCGTCACCGCAGAAGCCCGCGCTCGTTGGGCAATGCTAGCTTCCCTGGCCGGCATTAACAAGGATGAGAATTTGGCGGAGGATGAAGAGGAGGGACAGCGGACTCCTGACGCTACCAAACAGTCCTCGGATCCTTCCTCAGACCCACGTCTTAGGCCTCTTCATCTTTTAGACCCTTCGGGCGACGCAGCAAGCATCGAGCGGTATCTACACAATCTAGAAAAAGACCCTCACGTTGATAACGACCTTCTTCAAGAAGGTCTTCAAGCGTCCAAAAGATTGTCAAATGACTATACAAAAGGTCAGCAAGCCACGACCAGGAACCGAGGGCAAAGTTCGGTAACGGAACCACAAGCAGACTCCCAAGGTATACGTCAAGAAGTCCATAATCAACAAATGGAACGGATGAGACCGGGCGAAAGGGGTGCTGAACAAGCTTTGCAAGACAGACACAGCATAGCCAGGGATGAACCTTCTATTACTGCCAGTCTTTCAGCCGACGCCCACATCCTGGAAGAGAAAAATAGAGCGTTAGGCCATGGTGTCGAAGATGGGTATGAAAACGCTAAATCTGATATCGAAGGAAAGATCTCTACCACTTCTCGAAACGCAGAAGCAATCTTGCACACACTTGGTAACCATGACTTAGCTCAAGGTCTCGAAAAGGGTGTACATGGGGTTGAAGGCGCCGTGGATTCTATTGGAAGCGAGCTGCATGTTCCTAATATCAGACGAGATGTTGGAAACGCCGAAAGGGATCTAAGCCTGGCAGGTAAGAAGACCATGAGGAACATCCGAGAAGACAAATACGATGTCGATGCCGGGGTTAGAGATACTAAAAGATTGATTGAGAATAAGCTTCCTAGCCTTGACATTCGACATGATATCCGAAAGGGCGAACATGACTTGAACGATAATCTCCATAAGCTCGAAGGCGTGGACTTGGTGAGAGATGTCAGAAAAGGCGAGCATGAACTGAAGGATGGTCTCCACAAGCTCGAAGGCGTGGACTTGGCGAGAGATGTTAGGAAAGGGGAGCATGAATTGAAAAAAGATTTGCACAATATTGAAGGTGCAGACTTGATCAGAGACGTCAAAAGAGGCGAGCATGACCTCGATGCGGGCATCAGGCATGCTGAGAGGACAGTCGAAAATGCACTACCTGGCGGTCATGTCCTCCAAGATGTCCACAAGGGTGAACACGAATTCAAAGCTGGCATGCGAGATGCAGAAAAGGCTATCGGGAGAGATTTAGATGGGCCCAATCTCAAACGAGAATTTCGAAGAGGCGAGCACAACCTGGGAGCTAGTGTTAAGGGCATTGTCAAAAGCGCAGAAAATGGACTACCAGGCACAAAACGAGACATTAGAGAAGGCGAGAAAATTCTTAAGAACAGCCTGCTCAGAGATGCGTCAAAGGTTGAAAAAGCATTGCCGAGCCTTGATTTGCATCATGAAGCCAGTGAAGTTGCGCGAGACTTAACGAAAGGTTTTCATAAAGACGCTGACGCGGCCGAACGAGAAGTCCGCAAAGTTGATAGCCATGGCTTGGTAAAGGAACTTGGGAGAGATGGCCGAGGGGTGGAGCTTAATCTCGAACGGCTGGGGACATCAACTGTTGGCCATATCGGCAAGGACGAGCATGCCCTAGGCAGGGATGCCAGAGCAATGGGTCAATCTGCTGAAAATGCCGGAAGAGATGCGGGAAGGTTAGGGGAAAAAGGTGTTCGGGTGGGCGAGCAGGCCGTTAATCAAGCTATGAATGCCGCATCAGACTTGCGATCATTGAACAATGAAGGACCACAAGGCCGTGACAGAGCTGGAAATAAGGGACACCCCAGCTTGCCTAAGATTCTGCCTTCTGGCACGGAGATGAGAAAGCCTGCTACAAGCAGGGGCTTGACGAACATGGCCGAGCCGAGCAGGCTCCATTCACAGGGGACCTTTGAAGGGCGCGGAAAACCTGATGAACATAGGGCTAACCAGCTGAACGGCAGAAGTCTCCAGAATCATGAATTTGTTCCTCAGAGTCCTTCACAAGCTCCTCAACCTCTGATGGTACAGCATGGTCCAGTTCGTCCGCCCACAAAACCTGCGCAGCAGCGTCCCTCTCCAGCTCCGGCAGGCTTACGTGCTCCTTATCCGACCACGAACGAGCCTACAAGAGCCACCATGCCAGCAATGCCAAGTGAAATTCATCACCTCAGCCCAATGGGACAGGCACCCCCTCAGAGAGGGTTAAGCGATATTGCCCACCAAATAGGATCAAACAACATCACGCCTAATTTCAGGCAAGCATCGAGTCCAAACACGAATCAGAGTGAGCAGAAAGCCCTCCAGAAGAAGGAACATCCCTCGATTCTCCCGTTGCACACTCCGACAAGGGAGGATGAGCCTGGATTCCAGCCTAATGGACATGGCTCCAACGCGACTACTCTGCAGAGTCAAAGCAATGCAGCGGCGAAGCGACTATCGCAAACCACTACACATGTCTCAAGTCCCGTCAGTGGTCCCCAACAGATGCTCAACATGTTTAAAGCCCGCAGCCAGGCATCCATAGATGCAGCGGGAGGTTGTCCTGGGTTCATGGATCGTGAGTCACCTCAATCTGCAATCGGGTATTTCATGGCTAGATCACGAAGCTAACTTGGTCTTGGTAACACAGAGATGATCCAGTTGCTTTGTAAGATGGCACAGGACGCCATGCCAGAGGTTGAGCGAAGGCTGGCCGCAAACCAAAGCTAATAGCATTGTTGGGTGGCTCGTGGAGGACAAGAATATTGGCACCTTCAGCTTAAAGCCTATCCTCATAAACCTATAACTGCTTAAATATAATAGAGGTAACTCGTTAATCAACTCAAATATACTAAATACCGTCAAATTATGGAAGCTTGTAAGTGAAAATCAAGTAAAAACTTACTTATTATGAGTATAATTTCTACTGAAAGGGCTGACATTTTGCAGGGAGTGCCAATATTTCTGTCCCCGGCGAGGGTGGGCCTGACCTGTAGAGCACCGGCTGGGTTGTCGAAAATGTTGTGTGCCCCGTAACCCAAGGCATGTTCGCACTTATTGATTCTTGATTGCGTTAGGCTAGCTGACCTTCAAGCCAGCGCAATGATCGAAACATCAAGTACCCAGACTCGCGGGGGACAAGAATATTGGCACCCCTAGAAAAAAACTACTCCATAAACCTACCTATAACTTCTCCTTCTAAACAAAGACAAATTTATTAACTTAAACTTATCAAAAGTCATTAAATTTAAAATTTTTTTTCAGTAAAAATCAGCAGATAAAATCACTGATTGCGGGTTTATTCTGTACTGAAAGGACTGGTATTTTGCAAGGGATGCCAATATTTCTGTCCCCCACGAGCCAGATTCGTGGATTGCACGTCCTAAAGAAGCAGCAATCGCCCTGTAGTTCTCAGAAACGACCATACGGCCGTCCGACGATGCAGCGATCAGAGGCTCGGCAGAGTATTGAACTAATTCCGTGGCCTACTTGCGCGGCCATAATGTGCAGCCCAATAAGAAAATATCTCGGGTGCTGGGGCCATGTCCGAGTTGCATGGCATGTGTCTTGCGCTTTGAGTGACTCAAATTTCCCAGTTGGATCCGTATCACGACCAATGCGATGGGGGACAAGGCACAAAGAGGAGAGCATCAGGCGGCATTCACTATCATAGCTATTAATAGGCTGTTGCTTCATGCGCGAAGGACGCATGCGAGTGGGTCATCGTGGATGGGGCCACGTTGGTGTGATTTGAATACTTCCGCATCTCTAGACGCACAGTTCGTATATGCAAGATCTCAAAGTGTGATCTCTTCGGCCTTTTGCACATGCAACCAATCGAGGCTTCTAATATTAGAAGTGATGACTACCAGCGAGCGAGTACACCTATCACACAGTAGGTACGTGAGATATTGTGTGGGTGCACTGAAGCATAACATTTTCATGGTGCTTACCTGTATAGAAGTAGGCTGTAAGATGGATGCTTTGCGCTTGCATACTGTGTACTTAGTTGATGCTGCATGCAAGGCGAAGAATGATTGAGGCCCCCGGGGAGTGGGGAGTACGGAGTACCCGGGAGATGATCAATTTTGCGCCACTGGCGGCACTTCCTGCCACCACCCGCCCACCATTCTCCCTTAGGGCCATCGCCAACCCTTGGCACTCATATCTCTGCATTTTGAACGACACGTCTGCGCACCTCTCGTGTTCCTATGCATCCTCCAAGATAGACGTTCCTCTCACAACTCTCGATATGTCTAGACCTCCCGTATACAGCGAGCTCTTATGCATGATCACACCAATGAAATCTCCATCTCGATGGCAGGAGGCAAATCCTAAGTCCTTCATTGATTGACTGACTTGACATGAGCAACGGTCTGCTATAACTCAAGACATCCGGGTTCAGCCTTCTCCATATCAACGGTGAATGGCATTAAAGAAGACCAACCAGTCGAACGCAATTTGAAGTTGCTTCTTAATGTTCAAATGTCACTGAGCTACCTTGGTTTCTCCGTAACACCGGATACATACCTTATCGTACCTTATATGACAGGTACAAACGTTGCCACCCTACTGGCGAGCCCCACATTGATCCTTACCTTATGCTTAAATCGATTTGCTTTCTCTCAATCTATTGGACCTCTTACAACTATCCCGATAACATACTCTCTCTCCAGTGGTTCTAGCTAATGCAGCATTTTCAACTTGGTGTACTGGAAATCGGAAAACACCTGGAACCTGATTCGAGATTTTATGTTCTAGGCTAGATCAACATTCAACTAGTCTTTCCGAATTAGGAGATATGCTGTCCGACGTTCGAGACACGAACAGAAAGAGCGATTATGGCGAGCGTCGTTATTCTTGATGGAGCGAAATGTTGGCTCCATCCATTCCTATCGCCACACTTACGTTTCTCCTTGCTATCAACTCTTCCTTTCTGATCTCCTTCCATTGATATTGTTGACCGCTCGTCTTGTCACTACTCTCACTGGCTAACAACCAGAAGACCTTACAGTCTTTACCACTGTTGCAGTCTCTTGACCTCCACTTGATTTGACTAATACAATCTTTCTAGTTGTATATGTCTTGCCCTTGAAATCCTCTCAAGATTGAGCCTTTCCTTGCATCAAACAAGCCACTTCTAGCGCGATGTTCCAACACATCAAGAATTACATTCGTCCAGCAGTGACCACTCCTAATGGAGGTAGCCATGCAGCGCCTTCTTCTGCGCAGCCTTTCCCTCTGGAATGGGGCAAATATCCAGCTGGTGACCCCAGGAAAATCGACGGTCAAAGATTTTCCCAAATGCGTGCAGATATCTCGCTGGAACTCATGGCCAGAACCCAACAAGCAAATATGTGGATCTCGCCCACGCCGCCGCCGGGTGAAGGGGTTATACTAAAAGTCGCACCGGGAGAATTCATTTCCAAACCAAAAACTTTGAAGCAGACTAATGACCCGTTCTACAGAGCGGGGGTAGAACTCAATGCTAAGGTGAGCTCGTTCCGTTCTCAAGTGAAGTAGCCTCAAATACGTGCTAACTACCGATCCAGGTTATGATCAGTATCAAGGATAGAGTTGTCACCTGTTTATTGAGCCGTAACGAACTTATTTACATACCCATTGAAGATAATCTCCGATTACAAATACTTCCGAGCATTGATTACCTCCCAACCTGCCAGCGACACCAGAATGCGGCTTTCATCAGGAACCAACAGATGCTTGTTGTTTGGGCGGACAGTGTGGAGGCAGCAGAGGAACGCGCAGAGAGCTATCTGGACCAACTGGTGCGCGTCTTTTCTCAAGGATTCTCTGACTACAACGAGAAATCTCAAAAGCAGGACATATTGGTCAAGGAGGCTCCGGCGTATTCAGAAGATAACTCTTCTGGAATTGCGGATCTGGAGGATGAACCTCAAGAGGCACCTCGTAGGCCAGTCCTCATCCAAGCTATCTTGACTGCCGTCACCCTTCTTCTCATCATTGGCGCCATTGGTCTTGGCTGGCGTCAAATTGCCATCGAGACGTCCGTGGACAAAAGCTATATCCGCTTAGCTTTTATCATTGTGGCTCCTTTCCAGATATGGCTTGCTTTGGTAAGTGGGACTGAAAAACATCCATCTACGCTAAGACTTATACATTTTGGGGTGCAGTTCTTCATGCAGTCGCTCGCTGGATGTATCTCGCAGTTGTTCGGGCCTACGAACCAAATGAGGATCAACACCAAGTTCTACTCTGGTCAAAAATCGAGAGCAATATCGCGCAATGTCCTTCCTCACATTACAATCCAGTGTCCTGTGTACAAAGAGAGCCTCGAAGAGACTATCATTCCAACCATGGAATCCGTTCAAGATGCAATTAGAACCTATGAGATGCAAGGGGGTAGTGCCAACATTTTTGTCTGTGAGGATGGTATGCAGGTCATAACGGAGAAGGACGCAGAGCGAAGGAAACAATACTATGAAGAGCAAAGGATTGGATGGGTCTCTCGTCCAAAGCACAAGGAACCACCAAAGGCAAAAGGTCTCTTCTCCTTTTCAAAGCAATCTCCGAGCCCTGCAGATGGCGAGCAATACTTCGTCCGTCCCGGGAAGTTCAAGAAGGCGTCAAACATGAATTACGGGATGGCTGTCAGTGTTCGAATTGAAGATAAGCTTGCACAAGTACAGCGCCATGCCCAGTGGACCCAAGAAGACGAGAACCGGGAATACAAGAGATGTCTGGCAGAGGCCCTTGGTGAAGATATGGGTAGAACTAAAGCTGACGGCAACGTTCGAATTGGCGAGTACATCCTCCTAAGTATTGCCCCATAGACCATCACCTTGCATTTCATACTCATATCATGAACAGTTGACAGCGACACACGCGTTCCCAGTGACTGCTTCCTTGATGCAGTGAGCGAACTGGAGCGCTCGCCTCAAGTAGCAATCCTCCAGTATATTTCCGGCGTCACCAATGTTTCTTCGAGCTTCTTCGAAGGGGGAATCACTTTCTTCACTAACCTTATCTACACCGCTATCAAGTACGCTGTTGCAAACGGTGATGTGGCACCTTTCGTTGGACATAACGCTGTCCTGCGGTGGTCAGCGCTGCAGGAGATTGCTTATGAGAAGGACGGCGTCGAGAAATACTGGTCCGAGTCAACCGTGTCAGAAGATTTCGACATGGCTCTTCGACTCCAAATCACAGGCTACACTGTTCGATTTGCTACCTACACAAAAGACGGCTTCAAAGAAGGTGTGTCTCTGACAGTGTACGACGAGCTAGCCAGGTGGGAGAAATACGCGTATGGCTGCAGCGAGTTGATCTTCCATCCCTTTCGCTACTGGCTTACAAGGGGCCCCTTCACCCCTTTATTCAGGATGTTCATATGGTCGAATATGCCGCTTCCGAGCAAAATTACGATCATGGCCTATGTCGGTACATACTATGCAATTGCGTCAGCTTGGATTCTTACATTAGCCAACTATTTCCTTGTTGGATGGTATAACAATCAGCTGGATCACTACTGTGAGTTACTTGACTATTGCAGGGGTTTTACAAGCTAACATAAGTCACAGACGTCAGCTCTTTCAGAATCTACTTTGCCATCATCATAGTATTCAACGGCCTCGGCAACCTCGCCCTCGCAGTCCTGAGAGTGCGAAACCACGAACAAGACCTCTTCCCCGCCTTAATCGGCAACTTCAAATGGATCCTCTTGCTAACAATCTTCCTCGGAGGCATCTCCCTTCATATTAGCCAGGCTATTTTGAGTCATCTATTCGGCGTTAATATAGAGTGGGGCGCCACTGCAAAAGAGATCGTGGATATACCATTTACCGAGGAGATTAGCAAAGTTCTCAAAAAATTCTGGAAGATGTTCACGTGCTGCATCGTTTGCGCTGGTGGTATGGTATACTTGGCCGTTGCAGCACCGGCGTTTTGGAGGATCAAATTCTTTACGGCTATTTGGCCGTTGGCGACTGTTTTGTTTTCACATTTTGTGTTGCCTATTGTTCTTAATCCGGGCTTGATGCGGTTCAAATGGTAGTCACATCTAATCTTATGCATATAATGTGCCGATGCTGGGTATTATGGTTGGGCATTGTTCTGGATAATTGCTTCGTCCGGATTACGGTCTTAGGTGATATGAGCTATCAGGGTCAGAGGTAGAAACGAAGGACCAAATACCGGGCTCGCGGAAGATACGGGTCGACCCAGTTAGCACAGTTGACCTTTAAGACTGACTCAATAGATCTTAGAATATAGCTTGGGTTGGCACGAGACACAGCAGAGCTCGTTATGTAAGAGAACGGAGCAAAAGTTATACATATTAAGCTAACGACTACCAAGACATTGCTATTAATACCTCTAAGCCTAATCATCTAGAGGTTCCTAACCCTCAACTACAGCTTTTCAGTACTTTATAAGTGTTTGACAATAGGTATATACTGCTCTAGAGTACTGCTAAATTACAGGTTTAAAGGTCTCTAACACTTGATTATAGCTTTTCAGTACTTCATACTTGGTTATAAAAAAGACCTTGAGCTACCTAGAGCTAGGGTTGCGGTTGCAATCGGAAATGCCAAGAACTTTGATACATGGTAATTGGCGGACGATGAGCGAGGCGGATGATTGTGCACTGCAACTCCCATTCGGGCGTTCGTGCTTCTGCAATGCAGCCCTAATACTCTTAATGATGTCAGACAAGGCGGACTCGTATCCTGGTACATCGAAAGTGGGTCCTCGTCAGCCTCTTAGCCTGAATTTACTGGCATATATGCCGTGCAAAGGCCCCTGTGTTCCCTCCCACTGCTTGCCACAAGGCTAAGAATATGATCCGGAACCCGCTCAGCCCAGTGACGGAAATTGTCAGCTGGATATGGACGGAGTTGGCTCAGGTGTAACTCTTGTGACACAATATACAACTATCGAAGGCTGCGAAGCCTCGTTTTGATGATTCCTGAGATGCATCAAGTTATGTGCTCCGGGTGCAACGTGAAGGGTCCAGCCCTGTTTGCCATCTTGCCGCCTTGCCACCGCCTTCAGGCTGCAGCTCGAGAGTCTAGGGTGTACCTCCAAACCGCGCATCTTCCATAATCCTCATAGGTAGCATTCCATCACACCAGCATCACCCTACTAAAAGCCCATCACATCTCCCTAACATGCAAGAACAAGACCAACAGATTCAGTCAGACCTCAAAGACATGGACCAGCCTCCTCAACCACGAAAAGAAGGTATTGATCCTGCTCAAGCATTCCTCAAGGATGTTCAGGTATCACTTCGAACCACATTACATCCTGGAACAGAGAGAGACCGTCTTGAATGGGAATCAACTCAGAAGAGATAATCCGAGAAAGCTCCCGCGCAAAGCCAACAGGTCCAGAGCTCACTGAGTGTACCCATGCGATCGTCGCTTCATAAAGATATGTATGTCTCCCAGAATTTCCCCTCTCACGCCAGGATTATGGAGCTGATCAAGTAGCGAGGAGCTGTTGGAATACGATCGTCAATTGCATCGGGGTTCTCACATCTATCATCACGCAGAGCAATATGTCAGAGAGCGGATCGCTGGCCAGATCTTTGAGTGGAACTGGTTAGCTAAGTCTCTTGGAATCAAGTGCAGCGTCATCATATCGAAAGTACGGAGCCGAAGGACACATATTTTCGCTCGCTGGCCGCTGTATCTTCCCTTCGGATTAAGCCAACTTGTCACAGGAAGTCTACAGGTCCAGGGTCTTATCCCATCGCTCTCCAAAGTAGTATCAAGACCGCAGAATGTTATATCTGCTGAATCAAAGATAATCGGGGCATGCGAAAGCGGGGACATCGCAGAGATTCAAAAACTTCTCAGGAACAAACAATTTCACCCTAATGACCGTACGCCAGACGATCTTACAGTGTTCCGGGTATGTGGGCAAGCTATTGAGGCACCCCCCTGTCATCACAGAATTAACCATGTGTTTCAAGTTCGCAATAAGATCGGGTAACGCTGAAGTTGTCCATCTGCTTTTGGAGAATGGCGCCGATCCAAATCTACCGTTCGGAAAGTTCGAGACGTGCGTGTCTGCTCCCCGAAGATGTTACATGCGTCTGACGCAGCTTTAGAAGCCCTTTGAACAACGCCTTCCTCATCGGCAACGTCCCCATAATCCGTCTTCTTCTGGATGCTGGTGCTGAACTCGAGTATAAGAACTCCAGGACTTGGACCTCCGTCTCTTTCCTTTGGGACCCGACCCGCCCCGCACACACGACAACGACCGAGATATTAGAGATTTGTATGAGTCGAGGCTTTTCCGCATGAGATGACACTGACACCAGAGGCTGGAGCCCTGTCCATCGTGCCGCAGCCTATGGACGTGGCGAGGACATTCGCAATTTAGAATTGAAAGGTGCCAATTTGCATAGCTATACAACAGATTTCTTATGGGGTCCCATGACTTGTGCCGTTTGGCATAGTAATGAATCCACTTTTGACGTCTTCATGGATTCATTGGAGATTGAGGAGGTTGTGGGGATTTGTGATAGTAGGGGATGGACGTTGTTGCATATGGCTGCCAAAAATGGCTGCGAGCACATTCTGAGGAGGTTATTGCTCATTGGGGCAGACCGCGAAGTGCTCACTATGGGGACTCAGTGGTGGATCTTGGATGAACTGGACTGGAAGAGATTGACTGCGGAGACAATCGCGCGGGCGTACGGACATGGAGAGCTCTGGGACAAGCTTGTTGAGGAGGCTGACAACGAAAAGGGTAGATGAGGCTGGAGTGATTAACTTTCATATTTGCTTGAGCAAATAGAATCTGCTTGCGAGCTCTATCATATTGTCAACTTCCATTTGCAACGTCTTGGGAGTATCATACCAACAATTTGTGCATAGGTTAAGTCATTAATGCTCTAGATGAAGTAGAATACCATACGGCACTCGGCGTTGGAGCAGAAGTTCTTAGGTTAATATGCTGAGATTACGAGAACCGTAAGTATTGATGATACATATAAAAGGCTTATTTAAGTTGAGTGTCAATACTCTTCAAAGCACTTTAATATAGTACATACCTTTTATAAAACACTTATATCATACAAAATTCAGTGTGGAAGGAGAATTTCTCAGGTTGATATACCAATTCCGAGAAATTAGAGCATAGATAATATATCTCAGGCAGTTATTAAGTTAGGTTTCAACATTGCTCAAGATACTTTAAGTAGAATATCTCTCTCTTCAAGCACATAATAATTACTGAAAAGCTTTATTCAAGTGTTAGGAACCTTAAAATTTACAATCTTTGAACTTATTCTCAGTAATAAATTGTCAGGTGAAAAGGTATCATTGGTCTAGGTAGGTAGCTTAGTCAGATTATGTAGCGCAAGGGAGGATTTGCTTTCGACCGTTTCCTTTCTCTTCTACCCGCTATAGTGCGGAGATTCTATAATACATATCCAGTTGCCACGGGATCTATGTGCCTTCACATGATCCTTGATTTGGTATCTCTTTCCTTCTAGCAATGCTCCAAACGCCAGACATGCGATGCTCTTAAATCAATACAAAATACCGATCCCGAAGATATGCATTCCCTCATGAGTGTTGCGCCCGAATATTATGGTCTTTTTATATTTCGCACTGTTGGATTAACGAGCTCGAGGACCGGTATACGTATGAAAGACATCCTCAGCAAAGGTAACGTCGGCCTGCAACCGAGCATAAACGGAAAGATTAGGACAGCGTTGAATGGATAATGAACTGCTCGTGGTGAGAATCTTTGTCGGATTGTGCGAGTTGTGATAGGTTCGTTCGCTTCAACATGCATGGGGCAAATTTCTTGGACCAGGCAAACAGCGGCCATTTTCCGCTGTTGTGAAAGATGGGGCCCCCAAATGACACTTTTATTGATGATCAGGGCTCCCATCGTCCTCGACCTCTATTGTCGCGATATCAGTATTATTGTTGGGGTCCAACGTTGCTGAGGCTACGAACCCTAAAAGCTGTGATTTAGAACATGCTTTCCATAGACCAATTCTTACATACTTCTTACACGCATCTCCATATCTAGCTCCGCCAGGGAGTTCTAGCCAGGTAGATATAATCATGTATCGATGGCACAACAGTCGGTACTACGTTACCATCAATATGGTAACAAAGTCTTCAGTACCTACATTGAGCGCCAAGAACAATTGGGCCTCCCTGTTCACTAAGATAATGTTGGATCGGGACGCCTTATCTGAGAACGATTGTATTCGCAGACGCTGCAGTCACATAACACCAGCCAGTCCGTGGCATTCAAGTTTAGTCAATAAGCACCAGCCATCTGGGCAATCATTTGACGACCTCAGACTTGCGGTGAGAAGAAGCAATGTTCTCCATGCATGATTAGTTATCGATGACAATGGGAATTATTGCAGTGCCGTTAACATATCAATCGTGGAATACTAGTGTTCCACTTTCGAGTCGCAACTGAAAATCAGCCATGCCATTGATAGGCGGGATCAATAATGGAATCTAAGGATCCTCATCTCGCAATGATTCAAGGTACGCAGTAAGCTTTGCAGTATGTTGCTTCAAGCGAACGTTGTACGTCGGCATATTATTCAGTGCACCCTTTCCAACAAGAAAAAGCCTGGGTCGATATCCTTCCCTGGCCACGAATGCCAAAGTCTTGAAGCTTTCGAAATACGAAGCAGTCTCGAGTAAGCCCCACAAACAAAACCGGGGACGCCAAGACGACGCGGAGATGGCTCGAGTATGGAGAGTGCCGACCTGACTGGCTAGCGTAGCAGCCCACTTCAGGCTTAAATTCCTTATCAATGGGCTTGATATTCCGTTGATGATAGACCTAATTCTGTCCAAAAGCTCTTGGGTGCTTGACTCTAAGTATCAGTTTCAAGCAAAGCAATGGCTGGCGTATGAGTAATCATGACGGAGAGCCAAGCAACACCGCGAGTAGCGGCAGGAATGAGTCTTGTGAAGGCAACGGTTGGAGGCTAAGAGGATTATGGATTTCTTTGAAATCAAAAGGTGCAGCCAATGCCCACTCAACAGCACCGATATAGGCCAAAAACAGGTATGGTAGACGCAGGTGATGACTAGAATGAGTCGAAGTGAGTTGTCCTGTGCATTATTAATTCTCCTGCTCTCTGGCTTCTGGCTTCTGCCGATCAGTTTGTCATGGTCAAGTCAGACTTCAAGGTACGAGAAGAATTCGGGAGTGGATGAGGGTCAGCTGGCCGATTGACTTGACAGTGATGTGATGCCGGGAGCCTGTGATGGGAGAGATGAGAGATTTAATACTCTTGGGAGAAGCGAATTGACCAATGCAAAAGGGATGGGCATATACACCTACAACCCCTGCTCGCTCAGCGGGCGATTAGCATGCTTACAGTGAGCAACGGGGCGTTATCGGGGTCTGCTTGGTCTGCTTGCTGGGCGTTAGGTCTGCAGCCCAGGACTACGGTGTGCGGTAATCACCAAACGACTCGGCCAAGGAAAGGCCGAAGCCCGCGACACTTGCCCAAAACATTCATAGTGCTCTACTAAAGTAATACCTCCACCCCTCCACCCCCTTCCACCCAATAATGACCTCTCCCTAGAAGCTGTCATACTACCAAGCTATACGGGTTTAATGCCCCAAGTTCCACTAAAATGCCACCACATATCGATCAATGATACTGCGTGACTGCGACCATAGTCACACCACCCAGCGTATTCGTCAGTCGGCATCAAGGTCCAAGCCACCCCGCCATCCTTCTCCATCTTACTCGAATCTTCGCATCATCCCACGGTGCGAAGTCGGGCATCAGAACTCTCGAATCTACGACCCCGATGCGAAACGCAAGTATCTTCCAGCCACTGGCGTTGAACGAACCGTCCACTAGACGGGTCGATACTTCCCACCCGTGATACATACTGAACAATAAGAAAATTTCGTGATCAAGGTTACAGCGGACTTAAGGTGCTGACGAAGGCCTTACATTATTGGCTTTGAATAGCCTCCACGCCAAGTCCTGGGTATGGAGTGAATTCATTCCGAACCCGAGGGAACGAAGCATTCAAACCCTGGTCCGTCGCTAAGCTTCTATTTCGAAGCGCTTGAATGTTGAAGTACCAGCGGACGCTGTTCACTACGCAGCTACCCCTGCACGCCTTAATAATGCATGTGGACATTGATGCACCCAGCTGACTGAGTGAAATAATATCCGGATTGATTCCATATATTCATCAATCCTCACCCAGCCCCTTCTTGATCTAGGATACCACTTCTAAGCCCCATTAACGTCCTTTCGTTAGGTTATCTGGCTTACGATTTTTGAATGAGCTACTATTACTTGTGGCAGTCTAACGGCTAAAGTCCAAATCCATTGTGCCTCAACAACACTAGCTGCTGCCTTACATATCCCGGAGGCATCTCCACTTGGCTGAAGACGTGTCCCCTATCATACACTAATTGCTCTCGCCATCTATCAAAATTCCATATTATGGGTACCCAGCAACGAGATACACTCTCAGATTCCGAGAATAGCACGCGCAAGAGAGTTTGTAAAGCGTGTGACAGGTGTCGACTGAAGAAATCAAAGGTCAGTTCGGAAGCATACCCTGTGATTGAAACCCAGCTCATCCAATCAAATAGTGTGATGGATCAAGTCCGTGCAATCGATGTAAGACAGACAATACAATATGCGTGTTCGGGGAGCGCAAGAAGTCACACGACAAAGTTTATCCTAAAGGGTGAGTCCACCTGCTATAACATTAAGGGCAAGAGGCTGATACATGTTCTTCAGTTACGTCGAAATGCTCGAGCAGCAGCAAGAAAAATTAGTCAATGGAATACGGGAATTATATGTTCGCGCGATAAGTAGCGGTAGCTGGACTGGGGCCCCATTGCAAAATACACCCAAAGGGTATCCACTCACGCATGACATACTCGAACGACTCGGTTTTCTGAGACTCGGTCCTCATGACGAGATAGAACCTTTTGAAGAAAACACAGACATCCTGCGGCAAAGGATGATGATCAAGCAAGAAGAGAATCCGTACCCCACACCTATTTCGACGAAATCAGAGTTCAGTCCTGTCGAAAGCCCCCGATATGATATGTTCTCAGCAAGTAGCAGCTTCGCAGACGTCCATGCACCCCCTACCCCATTCCAAGCGACAACTCCATTGCAGAGTCCTATAGAGCAGGGCGTAATGCCGTACCTGGACGGTCTGGGTATAGATACATCGATGAGCATGGAACCAAGTAGCATACGCGCACGTCAGAGTTGGAGCATGTCTGGTAGCTCCTATGATCTTTCGAATTCTGGCTTCTTCATTGCAACCGACTGCATGCCGGTGTTGGACAGAACTAACCCTTGCTTGCCAATGGGATGGCCTGAAGATGACCTGTGTACTATTGGTAGTGAGACTCTGGCCTGAAGCTTCGCGGGGGTATATTACGGACGGCCATGTCATTTTGATTGGTTGAGACTGTTGAAAGCGGTCTTAATGTTATGGTACTAGATGAGGGGTGGCTTTTGGCGTCGACGAGACGGTGTAGATATTCCCCAGCATTTCTGCAGCATTTCTGCATACCTCAACGAAATATTGAATGGTTGTGAACTCCACATCACTGCGATTGGGTTCAGCCTGAGCCAGGCACTATCCATCTTTGTTGGTGCCGAATGAGGGCCGAGAAGGAGGACCTTGGTAGAAGATGAGGTCTATACGGTACACTATCAGTTGCCTTTGCCTTCACAGCGGGTCGTGGCTACTTTGCGGAGGGGAGCAAGTGGATTGGCACATGACAAGGAAGCGCAACAGTTGGGTGTGTACCTTGGATCGTACCTTCCTCAATGCTTCTGGAGGAAGTTGGCCTTGAGAAGTCTAATTGCCGATAGTTTTCAGGAAAGAATGACGACATGCTGTGACACTTTCTACTTACCACCTCACCTCATCTGCTACTCTGCTACCCAATACATTCTCGTGCATTACGAATCAGATAGTACTTTCGAACCACGAGCCTCCTAACGAGCTTAAGGTACCTAAGGTACTGCAAGAAATCTAGTGGCCCCTCACTGTAGCGCGGAACTTTGCCGTGAACCAATTTGAACTCTCGAAAAGCCATGGCAACTCAACCTCCAACTCAGTCGCCCGAGTCAGCTTTCACATTCTTGTCTCAGGGCGCAGCCATCCAGGAATTTAGACTTGATGATCAAAACATTGTGCTTGGCTTTCCAGAAGCAAAATTCTACAGGACCCACAACTCACCCTACTTTGGAGAGACCATTGGCAGGACTACAAACCGCGTGAAGAACGCGCGTATTTATGACCTCAACGGCAAAACCTACTTATTGTATGCCAACGACGGACCCAATTGCTTGCATGGCGGCAAGGAGGGTTGGGGCAAGAAAGAGTTCGAAGGACCAAGCCCCGTGAGTAGGAATGGCAGCAAAGGAGTAAAATTCACCTACGTAAGCCGAGATGGGGATGAAGGGTTTCCAGGCACAGTAGAGTGCAAGGTTTGGTACACTGCGAACAAGGAAGATGGAAAGTCTGTCCTCGATGTCGAATACCAAGTCGAATTTGTGGGCCGTGAATGCGCAGAGACGGTGGTTGGGGTCACGAATCATAGGTGCGGTCATCTGCATTTCGCTCATGCAAGATCGAACAACTGACTTGTTGTCAGCTATTTTAATCTCAATCCAGGCTCTACGACCATCAAAGGCACCCTCGTCAATCTCGCTACAGATCAATACCTTGCACTAGATTCCAACTCCATCCCAACAGGCGAAATAACCGGACACCCATGTGCGCCAGCCCCCAACACCGCATTCGCATTAGGAGCCACATCACCTTCCTTCGATGATTGCATGGTCATCAACACCGATTCAAGCTCCATACCAAAAGACACACGTACCCAACCTCTCCGTCGTCTAGTCACACTCTCACATCCTGATACCAACTTACATCTGGAAGTCCTGAGCACGGAGCCAGCATTCCAGTTCTACACCGGCGAACATATCGACGTGCCGGCGTTAGAAAGCAGCATAGGCGAGAAAATCCCGGCAAGAGGGCCCAGAGCTGGAATAGCTGTGGAGCCGAGTCGATATGTGGACGCGCAGAGAAAGGAGTGGAGGGGGCAGTGCTTACTAAAGCAGGGGGAGGTTTGGGGAGCGAGAAGTCAATATAGGGCTTGGAAGACATGAGTTGTCGAACCATCTGGTGCCAGAAAGGGCGTTCCTTGAATAGGACACCATTGCATGGTTATGAATATTGAAGAATGAGTTGTACTAAGTCTGGCAGACCTAAATTGCTGACAAGGCCAGCAGCAGACATGCATGGCAACTTGAGCTGTACGAAGAAAGATGATACCAAAACCTCGCCTTCCCCCAATATCCCACTTGCGTCATGTCACCGCGACCGTCGTCATACCTGAGGTATTTTTCTCCTATCCCAAAATCCCATCATAGATTTCCAAAATCACACGCCTCGCATCGCGTTGAATATCGATCCGGCGGAGGGAACCCCAGCCGAAGTGGGTCCGTCGAATGCTTTTTTCCCACCATACGGTGCTTCTAGAAGCACTAGAGGCCGAGAGCCTATCTTCGATTTCCTTGGCCTTGGATGGACTACATGCATGGATCGACATTGCCGCACGCCATTATCCGATCGAAATCATGTATCTAAAGCACACCTGTATCCCATAGGTAGGTATCATGATCACATGGTGGTCTTTCTAGGTGTAGGAATTTCACAGAACCAAGCTTCTCGCCCGTTCTCCCGTACTATCATTCACTCGTAGAATAGATGTACACTCTTCTAGGTGTCAAAACTGGATTCTGTATACTCTACAGTACTGCCAGTAGAAAAAGATACCTAGATCGGAGTAGTATGTATCATCTTTTTTTCATGTACAGGGACAGCCGGACCGATCAACATGGTCAACCACCGCTACGCCGCCCGTGCACGAGGGCATGCATACACATAGATCCTAGCCTTCCTCCTCTTCTCCGTATGGTCCTACTCATAAATCACAAAACAAGACAAGACAAACAACGAACCGTAATCGTCAGACCAGTAGTCCAGCCCACCTACGTACGTAGGTTGCCTCATCCCCAGTAAGTACCTAAAATGCCCGGTTAAAACGGCTACGCCAACCAGCACGCTTCTTTCGCGCCCGGAACATCTCGTGTTCCGAACTTCGGCCCCGGGGTATCTGCCCACCCCCCCTTACGGAGTTTGTCATTTATAGTGTAGGTGACATCTGACTGACCGGGAACGTGGAATGGATGTTGGGAGTTGTGCAGATGCATAAGGGAGAGGGATGGGGATGAGGTGAGGGGTTTTTTGTTTCGTGTGGGGGAGGGGGTGATGTAGGTGGTAAGAGGGGAGGGGGTAGTGAAGGGGGAATGGGGAATGGGGGGTAGGGAGGGTTAGGGTTGGCAGGGGGGCCTGGGGGGTGTGAGGGTTTTTATCTTACTGTATGCGCGTGGGTGGCGAGTTGAGGCAGGGGATTGCGCGATGGGGTTATGATGCATATGTGTGGTTTTTCTTGGGGTTGGGAAGGAGAGGTTGATGGTATAGGTGTGCTTGATGAGATCTTGGTTATGTCTAGTATTTGCAATTAGAAGGGACAAAGTGTAGAGGATGAGCCAACGATGTGATGCTTTTATCCATCCGCACAGCCTTGTTGTCTAGCACATTTGTTTGTATGGACAAGGCCGCAATGGTAAGCTACCTAAATACGCTTTTAATTATTCTGAGAAACCGCTCTAGCTATTTCCCTGTTTTCATTGGTTGTAACTTTGGATTGTTGCTGTTAGAGTGGCTTCTCGCTTCTCAAGGTTGTGCATATACAGCTACTCTCGTCAAGTCATCATCGACGCTTAAATCAAGCTCTTGGACCACTTTAAGTCTCGTGGAGAACTCCTTTAAAGCATGGTAGACCATGGAAGATGCAATTGAAGGAATATTAGCGTTCGAAATAGAGAGATGACCGGGCTCAAAGAGCTGGAAGCACTTTCATACAGCCTGTTAAACCACGGAAATTCTGTATCAGGGGAAACAGCGCTCCAGATCGGAGAAATCCCTTCTGATGGACATGGGACAACAAGGGATATTGACTTCCTAAATCGGTCTTTCAGAATGTCACAGGATATGAAGCGGCGTCATTATAAGAGGTTTCTCGTTTAAGGCTCAGAATGCGCCGGTGATACTGAAACCGCTATAGCCTTTCACAATGACTTTAGCCTCAGCCGGTTGCTGAGTTTCTCTGCAGCAGAACCGTCTGATGAATTAGCGCTTAGCATGGGAATATCTCTCGCAGCAGTTCAGGCATTCTCTATAATAGCAATACAGAGCGCTCTACCACCCAATTGAGATTACTCAGGCAGGTAATGATGCAGTCATGTCTATCACACCACTAGAAATACCGATCGATTGTCAGCGAACCCTCTCAGCATCCGATCGCGGCCATTCATGAGCTAACCACGCAAAGTGCCAGTATCTTCATCAATGCTGACGCATTCTACCAGCTGTCTGATCCTGTTGAGTGGTTTATGCTGTTGCTTACTGGTTACTCTCCCCTCGTCCGTCCTTGGTGGCACCGCTGCCTGCAGCTCTGACAAAGCGTGAGTAAGCTTAACATAATCATCTCTCGTTGGTGACATGACTTGGATCTTAGTTTGCATATCGGACACCTGCTGTACAATGTTCGACACGACGTGTGCAGTTGCGGTGAGCATCTCCCGCATAGATCTAACCACGAAACAATAGATTGGCGGGAGCAAAATTCGAGATCATATCAGCTTTTCCGTGTTGACCTTTTCGGGTTCGGGTAATGGACCCGGGTCGCTAGAGGTTGCATCTTGATAGATTTGCTAAATGCTATTCTGTAGTAAGCGTACAGCTGCAGATAGCTTATACTGATATGTAAATTCTATAAGGTCACACTATCTGTATACTCGCGGAATGGGATTAGGGTGCGAATGTTTGAGAGTGGGTGCTTGAGCTCAAGCGCTCGGACTGCTTAACAAAGAGCTTGCTGATGAGCTCTTCCCACTTATAAACAAACGCTTTATCATCTATTGGGTCGGAGCATGTTCATATGTGGCCATTGCTTGCAATGACGTCACTGAGTGAAGTTTCCTTGCATCGACCCAAAGAGTTCGACAACAAAGCTTTGGCTTTGCTTATCAATGAACTGCTTGCAGATCTGCAATGTTGAACAATCTTGTCGCTGCGATTCTTTGCAGAAGACCAGGACTATCGAGGTCGCTCTCAACGATAGGCAAATTGTCCAAAAGCAAGGCAGATGCACAAGGAATTGCGTCATGTGCGCACTCGAGTAAATATGAGAATACTGATACTTGTGGGCGTCAGTCCTCTGCATACTCTTGTCTCACAACCTACGCGAGGTGACTTCGGGTCTAGGGGAAAGTCTATAAGAGTAGAATGAATGAAATAGAAAGAACGCATTAGAAAGGACAAATCAGGAAGATGTATCAAGGGCAAGCATGGGATGACGTGCGGACTGGTACACGTCGAGGTAATAACGAAACCAAAAGACATACCTCTACACATTGAACAGAGTGAGTCATACTTATTATAGAGGTTGAGCGAAAGTGCTCAGAAAACCTCTGGCTCCGCGCTATGTGGTGCAACACGTCGTCCCAGTCCAACTCAAACACCTCGGCCACTCGTCTCGATGCGTTTGTTTTAACGAAGGCGTTTGTCGGCTCTGTGCAAATTCCAACACCGCCAATGACTCTCATCACACGACCTTCAATGAGAAGTCGACGTGCGGGACGCCCTGGTGTATGCTGCTCGTGCTGATGATATCCACATCATTGCAAACGAAACCCTCGACATTGGCCTCCGTCAAGCCTCCACTGACTTCGACCAGGAACTGTCTCCTACCTCTCCACCTCTCCTTTAAGTTTCTTGCCGCGATCTTAACGCCTTCTCCCGTGAAGTTATCAAGCATGACAACATCGGCTCCGGCCTCGACCGCCTCGTCAGCCTCTTCCTCGCTTTGACATTCGACCTCGACCTTAATTGCGAAACCCCCGGCTGCTTTGGCGGCCTTGACAGCCCTTGTGATGCTTCCGGCTGCCTTCACGTGGTTGTCCTTCAGCATAGTCATAGCGCTTAGGTCTACACGGTGTGTGTCACAGCCACCAGCAAGCATGCCATACTTCTCTACAAGGCGAAAGCCTGGTGTGGTCTTGCGGGTGCCTGAGAGGATGTTGGGGTAGCCTGCGGAGCGGACGAGATCGAGGAGGCGGGCAGATTTAGTGGCTATACCTGAGCAGCGGGCGAGAGTGTTTAGGGCTACACGCTCACCAAGGAGGATTTTGCGGACAGGCCCATGAACGGTGGCAATATGAGTTATTGGGTTGAAGTGTTTGCCCTCGAGAACATGCCATTCGACTCTAATGTCCTTGCGTTAGTGAACATAAACCAGGCAATAGTCTAGACTAGGGTAATAACATAGGGTAAGAAGAAGCCTACGTGCAATCTAATTGCCGAAAGACTTCATCAAAAAATGGGGCCCCAGCTACCATGCCAGGACTCTTGCCAAGTAAATTGGCCTTCGCAATGGCCTCCCCCACGACGAATCCGCCATAGTCAAAGCTGGGACAATCTTCCTCAAGCCATGCTGATACCATGCGTTTGTAAGTCTGAGGTAATAGATGAGCGACAGATCCATGATTAGAAGCCATTGACTTCCGAGAAGTCGGACCCTCAATGTGCAACTTGGACTTGGACTGTGCAGATATTCAGATAGCTCTGGCGAGCTTCAATGTAAGTCGCTTTCTAGATACTCAAATCGTAGTCTAGAGAGATCTTTGAACATTCTTCAATATCCGAGTAACCCGAAAGTCGGCCAAGATGCGGTAGCTCTAGGGCTTAAACCTGCCAAGACCGAATATGTGAAAGCGCGACGCGTTCTTGGATGTATTGTCCTTGGAGAATTTGGGAGGGAGCAACCATTGCAATTGCTCTTGATTCGCTTCATTCTACAAGCTTCTTATAAGAAATAACAGTTTCATGGCCTTTGCTGCTTCACTATCCCGCTGCGCTGCGGCCGTGTACGTTCGACCGAAACCGAAATGATTTGAATAAACAAAAGGCAACCAGGACATTGGTCCGCCATCCGAGGTCTTGCTACCGCTATGGGTATCAATGGTGAGTTGCTTGGACTTCCATGTATGTAGCTACTCATCTATTGTAGGCTTGCTCCCACTACTGAAGTCGATTCAAAAGCCCTGCCACCTTAAGAAATTTGCGGGTCAGACAATTGGCGTCGATGCATATGGCTGGCTACACCGAGGTACTGTGGCTTGTGCCATTGATCTTGCGCTGGGCAAGCCAACCACCAAGTACGCATGCCCTTCCCCTGTTGAACGATTCCTGCTGACCATCCCACAGATACGTTGATTTCTCTATGCACCGAGTACGGATGCTCATCCACTTTGGCGTGATTCCCTATATTGTTTTCGATGGAGACTACTTACCGAGCAAAGCAGCCACAGAAGTGGAAAGAGCCAAGAGAAGAGAGGAGAGTAAGAGAAAAGGACTCGAACTGTACCGGCTGAACAAACCGTCCCAAGCACACCTTGAGTTGCAAAAGGCGGTGGATGTCACTCCGGAAATGGCAAGACAGCTGATTGATGAACTCAAAAAAATTGGAGTAGAATATATCGTCGCCCCATATGAGGCAGATGCTCAGCTCGTTTACCTGGAAAGAGAAGGGATCATACAAGGCATGCTGTCCGAGGACTCAGATCTACTAGTTTTTGGCGCTAAATGTCTCTTAACGAAGCTTGATCAATACGGAGAATGTGTTGAAATTAATAGAGCTGACTTTGCGGCATGTCGAGAGATAAGCCTTGTTGGATGGTCCGATACAGAGTTCCGTCGTATGGCTATACTAAGTGGATGCGATTACCTTGCAAGCATCAACAGAATGGGATTGAAGTCTGCTTACCGCTTCGTTCGAAGGTACAAGAATATCGAGAAGATCATTCAGATGCTACAATTCGACGGTCAATACCATGTTCCGACGGATTACCTCAAGAAATTCTACAGGGCCGAATTGACCTTCCTCCACCAACGGGTTTTTTGTCCCTTGAAGAAAGATATTGTAATGATGGCAGAGCTTGGAAAAGAAGCCCAGCCGGAAGACTTCTCTTTCATTGGTCATGAAGTCTCGCAGGACGTGGCAATTGGAGTGGCCCAAGGAGATCTTGATCCCATGACCAAGCAGCCAATCTGCGTGAGGAAATCAGCTGCGACTACCAGTCAGAAAACGCCTTGGGCGACACCACGCAGGAATACAACGCAGAACCCCTTGGACAACAGGGTAGGGAAGTCAATTGAATCATTCTTCAAAGCGAAACGAACTCCTCTAGCAGAATTGGATCCCAACAGCTTCACGCCATCGCCAACGCAGGAAAGACTGTTGCAGCAGGCTAACGGGACAACATGGCAGTCAAGCCCAGCGCCAGCAGGTCCACCAAGTCTTCGGTCCAGTGTTTCGATGCCTACATCCGTGGCTCGACCTGCGCTGTCAACCCGACCGGCACAGTCCGCTAATCCTATAAACGCGGCCTCGTCGCATGCCATTTCCTCAAAGCGGCGAAGGCTCTGCCTCGATTCAGATGATGGCCAAGAATCATACAATGCAGTAACATCGAGTGGTGAACGAAGCCGCTTTTTCACTTCGAATACAATGGCTCCTAGTCCTTCCGTAAAGAACAGGAAGAATAAAAGAGGTAGACAGACGGATATTAACATCTGGTCAGACGATTCTATTGAGGATGCCATGGCTGGGATGCCATACGTAGGAGAAGGATTGGAGCTATCAAAGGAAGGCAAATTGGATATCTTCAAGAATAATTGTCAGGAAAAGCTCGAGGATCATATCTGGACAGGGCCACTGAATGAAGTGAGGACAGCGGAAGGATTACAGTCATCAAATGCATCAAGAGGAACAGTAACATCAGAAAAGTCGACTAGCACAGATGCAGCAAGTATTACCAGCTCGGCATCATCAGTTGCTGCGACCCTGAACAACAAAAATGTCACGGCAGAGCTCAAAGCTCTGTCTCAAGATCTCACTTACGTGGCGGAAACGGAACACATGGCATCGCAGAAAATTGTCATGCCTACCAAGCCTCTTCTTCAAAGGCAAAGGAGCTTAACACCCTTGCAGCGACTAGGGGTAGGTGCGCTGAACAGGTCAAAGTCTTGTAGCGGACATCCTTCTTCATTGCCGATTACCCACAGTATAGGGCCTGTGGCTTCAGTGACAAAAGGCAGCGAAGACGCCGTTATACCAGATTCAGAGGAGAGTGCAGATGACGCCTCAATATCTGAGGCTCAAGCCCAGACGAAGCCACAGATCGACCTTGGTAGATTTGCTTTTAATGGTTAGTTATGGCATATTGGTTGCACAGCTGGGAATATTGGAGCGTTTGATGCATTCTTGGGATATAGCATAGCGTGTGGATACTGGGACCAAGGCCAAGGTTAGAGGCTATGATTATATGAGAAAGTTTTAGGTTGCGAACGAACCATATCAATACTTAGCATGCACACGACAACATTTTGCTGTCATATGTGCACTCAGTAATTTCTATTTTATATATACAAATAGTGCAAACTTGTTCCTAGGACACTTTGGCCGAGTGGTTAAGGCGACAGACTTGAATTTCTGATTCAGCCATCTGTTTCATTCGTGAGCGTAGGTTCGAACCCTACAGGTGTCGCTATAATGATCAATATTTTTTGCCATTTGAGACACTATTGCACACAAAGTTTAGCTAACTTATGTGCGTTCAGAGAGTTTGGAAAGGGAAGAATTGTGGGTGCTGAGACATAAATAGAGCCTCCACGCCTTAGGTTAAGTTGGCATTCGCACCAACATAAAATTATCAACAGGTTTAATTACTATGTTAACATTACTTTAAAGCTCCAAATCAATCATTCTAGAATCAAGATAAGTTTTCATTGGGCTGCTTACTATCATATTAGGGTCTTTATCATAGAATCTCTCGTTGTGCGGCACGGTGCGCTAGGCCATCTAGAGGGTTTTATAACTTCCAGTTATATCATTCCATGCTTAACAGCTCTGCTCATGTCCAATTTCTATATCTGAAGTAAGACTTTACCAGTGATTTGTCACTTATTATGCTCTTTGTTATACAATTCTGTACTTAACATCTACGCTCATAGCTAACTTCTCACATGTAAAGTAAAGTCTTTACTAGCGATTTGTGACTCGTTATACTTATTGTTATACAATTCCCTGCTTAACATCTATGCTTATGTTCAACTTCTTATCTAAAATAAGTTTTGATACAGAGGTTTGTCACTAGCTGTGCACTCTTCTATGCAATTCCATACTTAAAGTCAAGATCATTAGCCTCGGATGATGCTTAAACTCATCCACAAATCGACACACAGCAGCTTATCACACCGACTCCGTCAAATCCCCTTTACTCTTCGTAACCTCATTACCTGGATCTAGTCGGCTGAACTCCCTCTCCTTCGCCATCTGCCCCTTGGACCAGGGCGAGATCGACTTGGTTAGCTCAAGCCTATTCGCATCGCCTGAGGTCGAGTCGGAAGAGTACTTCGAGAGACCTTTCTTCCCGTACATGGCGTACTTGTATATAGGGCGAATAGTGGGCAGGCAGGCGCTAACAACAGCAATAAACGTCTCAACATATGCCCAGATGGCAGGGTAAGTATTCACCCAGCTACCATCTATGAGGGAGATTTTGCTGACGGCGATAACACGGACTATGCTGGTTATGCACACGCTAAAAATCTGTGTTAGATTAGTATCAACGGACGTTCGCAAAATCGAGAAAAGGCATGCAGTGTATCTGCTAGGGCGCTGAATGAGGTGCATGCTACTTACAAGCCTCCGAGCGAGAACATGCCCGCAAGCTGAATCTTATGGGCCAATGAACTGTGCAATCGCCACAAGAGAGGGATAGGTAAACCCAGAATGAAGAAGTCTGTGACAGAATTCAGGACGCCAATGGCAATAAGCCCTGGGACAAATACGGCCTAGAACCGCCATCAGGCCAACTAAAACTAAACTCCCTCTCCGTCCCACCCTTTTTAACCACCCTCTTCAACGACCTCCTACCCCGCACCCAACCCTTCAGCACTCACTTCCACATCGGCGGCGACGAATTAAACCGCGAAGCCTACGTCCTCGACCCCACAGTCAAATCCTCCTCCAAAGCCATTCTCCAACCTCTCCTCCAAAGATCAATGAACCACGTCCTATCCCTACTCGAAACCCATGCACTAACACCTATAGTCTGGGAAGACATGCTTCTCGAATGGGATCTCGAATTCCCCCCCTGACACCATCATCCAAACCTGGCGCTCTGCATCCTCTCTCGCGAAAGTAGTTGAGAAAGGCCACCGCGCCCTCTTCGGCCCCTGCGAGGAATGGTATCTGGACTGCGGATTCGGTACTTTTATTGATCCTAAAGATCCAAGTGATCCGAACCCGGCTATCAAATACCCTTATCGCGATTGGTGCGCCCCGTATAAGAATTGGCGACAGATTCTGTCCTATGATCCGTTGATGGATATACCGAAGGAGAAGAAATATTTGGTTGTTGGGGGAGAGGTGCATTTGTGGGGCGAGCTGACGGATGGGGTTAATTTGGATGGTATGCTGTGGCCTCGTGCGGCTGCTGCCGCGGAGGTGTTATGGAGGGGAAAAGGGGAAGTGGGAGAGGGGAGTACGAGGAGGTTGGCTGAGATGAGGGAGAGGTTGGTGGCGAGAGGGGTTGGGGCTGGGGTGGTGCAGATGACGTGGGGGTTAATGAATGAGGGGACTTGCATTTTGTAAGAGACTGGAGCATAAGTCATGCATATAGCGGAAATGTTAAAGTTGGGTTCAAGATTTATTAAGCTCCTTTAGAACAGTATATATCTTTATCACACACTTATCAAGTGCGGAAAAGATATGATTAAGGATTAGAAACCTCCAAAGCCGTACTTTCTAGTGTATTATTAGGATTGACCTATCAGGTGTTAGCTTGATATGCATTACTTTTGCTCCATGCTCTTAACATCATGTACGTGGAGGTTTTGGAATGGTAGAACCGACACTTCCATTCTCCAATCTACCACCGTGACAACCTTCTTTCTTATGCATACTCTCTAATCATGGTAGCAGACCCATTCAATTCTTCTTGTCCCAGATTAGTCCTAGACATCGCTCAATCATTGGACATCGAAGAAAAGCCCGAAACACCCTCAACAGACGCATCTTCTAGAAAGAGCACCGAATATGATGGCGATTGATCTCGGAAGTCAGAAAAGAATCCAGAATCCATTGGGTTTCCAATGCCGCGATGCTATTGTCAACCAAAGCGCAGCAGCTTAAAAGTTTCAGGGTTGGTATTTCATCACTGTAGAGATCTGCCTATGTATCGGCCTCCTCTTCAGCGCTATGGACTCTTCCATTATGTCTACCGCATATTTCGATGGATCATGAAAATCATTTGGATTATTCTGGCCTACTTTCTCTCGTATATGACCTTTGCTCTCCAAGCTCCAATATACAAGGCTTATTTCTTAGTATTAGCAAGTAGCTACTATATAAATTTTACGAAACAATAATAAGTGGGTGTTCAATAGGGGTATTGTAGGTAGAGGATGAGGCTACCTAGCGGCGGCTTGGCGGGACGGATCGGCCCTCCACAATGCCGTCTCCCACAATCTCTCGGGTCCGTCCCAGAGGATGAAGATTTACAACACGATAGTATCACATGACTATGACGCAGTTACACAGTCTAATTAAACAACCGATATCGAAAATATCCGGAAAGAGCGTATAATTACAGCACCTTCCGTACTATGAAATAATGGTGCCGAGCAACTAATAGGTCTAAGAACTCATGTGTGAGAGCTCAAATCCTCGGTGGGAGTCCTGGGTCCTCCTATATCATGCCTCTTATTTGGATGTTTTCTGCCGAGCTTTATCACATTTCCCCTAATTGTCCGTAGCATTTCGAAACCTATGGAAATGGACCCCCAACGTCCATCATCTGCCGGCGCAGAGGCCAAAGCTCTTTCCAAAAACCAGCTAAAAAAGCTCAAACGTGACCAGGAATGGGAAGCTAACCGCGCCAAACGAAAAGCTAAAAGAAAAGAGAAACTTCAGGAAAAGAAGCAACGCAAGCGTGCTGCTGGTGAAGGACTCGCACCATCAACTTCTGCCACTGCGAATCCTGCGTCAGTCATTATCCAGGATCATCAAAATAGCAATGAGCAGAAGTGGAAACGTTCTGATTTTATCAGAGTTCCGATTACTATAATCTTAGACTGCGGCTTCGATGATTTGATGAACGATAAGGAGCTCAAATCTCTTGGATCTCAGGTCACGAGATCCTATTCTGACAACCATAAGTCTCCATTTCAAAGCCATCTCGCAGTTAGCTCCTTTGGAGGCTCTCTTAAGGGGAGATTTGAAGATCTCCTGGAAGGGCAGTACCACTCGTGGAAGGGTGTCAGGTTTCTGGAAGAAGAATTTGTGCAAGTCGCCGAGCAAGCCAAGGAATGGATGAAGGGAGATTCTAGTGGGCGCTTGGCTGGTGTCTTCGAAGGGAAGGCGATTGCCGATCAGTCAGTGGACGAATTGATTCGGACCGGAGAAGTCGTGTATTTGACCAGCGATAGTCCCAATACGCTAACCGAGTTACGTCCTTACAGCACCTATATTATTGGAGGCCTTGTGGACCGGAACAGACATAAAGGAATATGTTACAAGAGAGCTATGGAGCGAGGCGTTAAGACGGCCAAACTTCCCATCGGTGATTATATGCAAATGGACAGTCGGTTCATCCTAGCGACGAACCACGTGGTAGAGATAATGCTTCGTTGGCTCGAGCTGGGTGATTGGGGTAAGGCGTTTCTGCAGGTGATGCCGAAAAGGAAAGGAGGCGTACTCAAGCAAACAACTGGGGAAATTAACGGTCAATCAAGCCGAGGAATCGAAGAGGGTGGTGGTGGTAACGGAGAGATAACCGACGAAAACATAGGATTAGCTATGTCTAACCCGGGGCATACAAAAACTCAAGAGGACCAGGTTGATGGCTCAGATGAAGAAGACGTGGAGGACGGTGGCATTGCGATAGAACTGCGAAGCAACTGATAAGTCAGAAACTGGTCAATTGACTATGTTTTCATAATAAAAAAAGCGGACTATCAATTGTACCTGAGTGCTTGTACATAGAGTTCATGACAGCGGCTCAACGTCACCGTGCATGACGTCCCGCAACTCTAAAGTAAACAGCTAAGGGACCCAACTGTTGCACATGCAGAATCCTTCGGATGAAACAAAAGATCAACCCATCATCCAACATGACATCCACCCCGAAATCCACCTCTACAACTTCCGGCACTACCACCCCCTCCGAACCCCCCTCCCAATCCTCCACCTCCTACCTCTCCTACCCAGTAACCCACATCGCCTCCTCCCTCTATCGGCGCCTGACCGAACCCTCCCCCTCGCGTCCCGCACCCCCCAAGAACCCATCCCTCACTTCCCTCACCAACCAAGCAAATGAAATGCACAATGGCGTCTACACCCCACCCCACCGTACCGCCTCGCCCTTCCAACCACCACCGCTCACACCATTAACACTCTCTGGATCAACCGACTCCACCATCCTTTCCCGCGCCGTCGCAGAAGAAATCCGCCTCCTCGTCCCCCCAAGATTACAACTAGCAGAAACATGGACCTTAGCCTACAGTCTAGAACAAGACGGCGTCAGCCTGGGCACCCTCTACAACAAATGCGCCTCCCCCCGCCTCCCCCGCGACAGCTCTTTCATCCTCGTAATCCAAGACGGCGCAGGTGGTGTACGTCCCCCCCCTTCTCTTCCCTTACCCTCCCACAAACCCACTAACCCAAACCCCACACCCAGATCTTCGGCGCCTACCTAACCGACCCCCCGCACCCACACTCCTCCTTCTACGGCACCGGCGAATGTTTCCTCTGGCGCTCCTCCATCCTCCCTCCCCACACACAACCCCTCATAGCCTCCCTCCCTCCCCTGCCCTCAGCTCCAGAAACAGAAATAGATCACATAGGCCGCAGCACCACAATCTCCTCGCCCCACAACAACCACAACAACCACACCTCCCCCTCCCTCTCCCCCTCCACCCCCCACCTCTCCCCCCCTCCGCACCCCTCAAATAACAACAACAACAACCCCCACCCCCCTCCCTCATCCCCCTCAACCCCCGACCTAATCCGCTTCAAAGCCTTCCCCTACAGCGGCGTAAACGACTACCTAATCTTCTGCGAGCATACCTTTTTAAGTGTCGGCGGCGGAGATGGGCGGTATGGGTTGTGGCTGGATGGGGTGCTAGAGAGGGGAGTGAGTAGTCAGTGTATGACGTTTGGGAATGAGGGGTTGAGTGAGGAGGGGGAGAAGTTTGAGGTGGTGGGGGTGGAGGTGTGGTGTGTGGGTGGGTGAGGGGGGGGAGGGGGGGAGTTTGGGGGGAGGATGGATGGATGGTGGGGGGGTTTAAGAAGTGGTGGCTGCTGTGGTGGTGATATATGAGGTGTGGGAGATTGTGGGGTGGATGAGGTGGTGCGTATATAGTAATGTCGTGGTCAAGAGTGGATGGGTTATGAAGCATTTTCAGTGGAGTTGGGAGTCTGCGTATATCCTAAGAGCTCAATCTTCGGAGATGCTATGCGAAAAGCATATATAGAGATCACCGCCTTTTTCGATATACTACATGTGAGATTTGTATCTCTGTTCTATCTAATACTACTCAAAAGCGTTCCGTGTCAAAGCCAGCGCTTGAGGATATCATATATTTCGTCAATTAACGCCGTTGTCTTCCCATAAATAGGTATCCCTTAGAGGCCATCCTCAGTCCCGTCATAATCATGAAGAAAGAAATATTTAAATCTCTCGCCTTTCTAGTAGGGCGAATTAACAATCTCACCCCTTGTCATCCTCCTCCTTGCGCCACTTTGCCTGGGTGTCGCAGCAATACTCTCACGAGTTGGCTTCTTGAAGCTCTGTTTCGCCACCATGTTCACTTCATTCGGCAGAGCCACAATAACATTCTTGTCGCTGCCATATTTGAAATCGTCAGCTTTGACCTCTTCCTCGTACCGCTTGATCGTATACGGGTCTTTGCGGCCAGCGATAACCTTCTTCATGTTCCACGTGATGATAAAGGGACCAGTGGCTGTGATGATAGACGTTTCCTTGTCGTCAATACCAGTATTAAAGCGTGCTGGTGTGAAAGAAATCGGCAGTTTCGTCTCGTGTTGGAATTGGGCAACGTGATTGGGACTGAGAGCGAGACGGCGAGGCTGTGGTTTTGAGTCCTTGGCAAAAGACTTCTCAAAACCAAGCTTACCCTCATTCTTGCCATCTTTTTGCAACGCATCAATGAGCATGAGGTAGGTACGGCAGGTAGCAAGGATCCAACGCCCATCAGCAGAAACGTCCAATCCTATGATGGGCTCACCCAGTGCAGGTAGCGCCGTCTTGGCCCTAAGGCCTAACCTGTCAAACATGCGGATGTCACCCTTCTCAGAGGCAAGGGCGATATAACCTTGTTCGGTAGTAGCAGCGTTTGAGAAAGCATTCTTGCCTGCATACTGCTTAAGTTCTGAGTCTACGAGCTTGTTGCCTGATAGACGAGGATCAATGCGGTACAGAGCATTGTCAGACAGGCCAAGGAAAGTTTGCTCGCCAGTCATTTGAGCATATTTCTAGAAGCGGTCAGTTTACACATGGACGAGAAAGTCCGAATGTTCTAGACATACCTTATCAGGGGCAAAAGATTTGACTTTGATGTCATCGTGTACTTTCCATTCATCAACAACTTTGCCGTACTCAAGATCCATTCGGTATAACGAATTTGGGTTGTCTCTATTTTGGAGAATCATATTCTGATCCTCAGAGTGCAGCATGACCTTGTCGGGGCTGAAGAGCTTGCCCCCTGGTGTTTCAACCTTCGAGATATTCGTCGAGAATTCAAGATTATTATTCGGCGTGTGTTTGAAAACACCAATCTTTGATCCGCGGACGACGAAAGACCTGTCATGCTTATAACCAACCGCCAGCTTCGAGTTCACGTTGCCGTCATCATCCCTGGTCACGACATCGTCCGCTGACTCGTCACTGTCGTAATGCTCACTCGTCTGCCCATCGTCGTCTGGGTTTTCGTCCTCTTCCTCCTCATCGTTGACGGCATCCTCCATGGTCAGATCTTGAAAGGCATCTAGGACGTATTGCTGGTCATCCTTATCTACTTTCGTCCACTTCGTCTCATTGAGCTGCTCCCACAGAGCTCTCATCAGCCCGTCCTGGAAGCGTTCTTCAGTTGCTTGATCCCTGAATCTTAGTAGCCACGAATACGCCGACCCATCATCTGTGTAGTGATTGAATATGAAGGATAGATACTCAAAGTTGAAGACCGGATTTAGATCTGCGAATACTCGCTGGCCTAACCATTCCTTCTCTGAGCCAGTGATCTGCAGCCAATATTGCCAAGTGCCCGTCTCGGATACCGTAGCCACGACCGAGGGATCTTGAAGAATGAAGGAGCCAGAGTTGAAATCAAACAGGTGAAGCTCCGCTCGTTCTTTTACGAATATCTCCCTCGAAGCTGGCATCCCGGCTGATGGTGGTGCTACTGTAGAAGTACTCTCTCGCGTTGCGGCCTTCTGCTTTTCGGATTTCTTTGTTGCTGCTCTTTCTTTTGCTGCTGCCGCTGGAGCATCCATGTCTGCTTGCTCCTTTGTTGGTGCAGCAGTAATAGCCTTTGCGGTCGGACCGGGTAAAGGACTGGCCGCAGGGATTGGCTGTGCTGTGAAGTTAAATTGCTGCAGCTGCTTGTCCGTCGCAGTCTCCTTGGGTTTCCGGTATTTCCTCTCGAATTGACACTCAATAGCAACGATCTCAAATGTGCTGACTTCACCAGGCTTGATCGATTCGTCACAGATGAACTCGAAGAGGTCTCCAGGGTCTCCGCTGAGATCTTGCCACGCGAAGACTTTCTCGCCGTTATCCCTAATCTCGGACCTGAAATGCAGGCTCTGGTCCAGAAGGAATGTCTTCTCGTCCTTATCTGTGTCCAGGGCGTCTCCAGCTCCGTCTTCACCTTCTTCTTCAGCTAAGAGTTCGGCTTCACCCTCTTCATAGGCTCGCTGGATGACAAGCTGGTATTGAAAGTCTTGGCCTGTGCGTCTGATGCTGGCAGCAGCGTCTTTGTAGATGAGTTCGGAAGTCCCTTTAGGAGACAAAGGGCGAACAAGGTAGAGTTGGCCTTGTGGTATTTCGACTATTGACTCTTTGGACGCGTTACCAAATAGGTATTTTGTCGCTATTTAGAGATTGGTTAGCATGAGTGATCAATGTGAGTGAAGGAAACAGTAGCAGTCACTAGCCAAGGTCGAAGAAGCAAGTGGGGAAGGAGCGCACCATTTCTGAGCATGAACATTCTTGCAATTAGCGTAATTGTCGCAAGGTGTCAAGTGCAAGAGATGTGGAGGAAAGAGTGGCGAGATTATGTACATGCAAATTGGTATGTTACCTTGCTGGGACAGTCTTTGTTTATCTTGATGTCCAAAGCTGCAACATATGACGCACAAACAAGCTAGACAGGCGCCCCGGTAAGTCCGCCTTTAGGCTGCAGCCCCGCCATCTTCATCTATCTGCCTAGAGTGACTTTATGAAGCAAACTACTAACATCTCCATGTACATTTTCTGCCAACTTTAATGTGTGACTAATAATATTGATTCGCAAATGAGCGATATGCTCACCATCAGACCCATTCTAGGCTGTCGGCATGATATCACTGAAATTGCATTTTGACTAGTAAATAAAATCCTCAATGCGCAGTGCCCGCCAGCTTGTCCACCTTGGGTATTCAAGCCATTATTCAAGATGGCAGATCCTTTTTCAATTATTAACCTTCTAGGCACAGCAGCATCCTTGACCAAGGTCGTGCTGCAATATGCTTCGGCTGTGAAGAATGCTCCTGACGAGCTCGAGAAGCTGAAGCGTGGCTTTACAAGCGTCCGCGACGTGTTTGAGCAGCTCATTGAACTTATGGGAGATGATGACTTCAGACAAGAGTTTGCAGATGTTTCGGCACTTTATATCGCTATTGGAGATTTCGTGGTGACCATGGAAATTCTGGAGAAGACTCTAAAGAGGCTTCGTGCTGCCAGTGGAGCTAGTAGGACAATTGTTCGGATCAAATGGCCATTCGAAAGGATCAAGACCCAAGAACTGGTCGAGACACTTCAGAAATACATCCAAGTTTTTCAATTTGCGTTGACTATCAAAGGAAGCAAGATCCTTGCCCAAACTTCACAAAAGGCATCTGAGATAATGAATACTTCCAAGACGCTCTCGCAAACGCAATCGGAGATACTTGAAGCACTGTCTACGCTTCCACAGCATGATGACATTATCGCCGAGCTCCGCAAAATTCGCATTGATCTGAGATCTGTTCGAAGCCAGAGTCAGAAAGCTAGCGAGCAAGACTTCCTCCACAAGATTTCAATCCTAGATTTCCACAGTAAACAAAAGCATGCCTACAGTAAGCGGCATGCAAGTACAGGTCAATGGCTACTGGAAACTGAGCAATTCAAGACCTGGTATGAAGGCCAAGGCAGTCCCGTACTTTGGGGTGCAGGAGACCCTGGTACGGGCAAAACAGTGCTTACCTCGATTGCCGTCAATTATGTGGCTGAATCTACTCGAGGGCAAGACATAGCAATCACCTATGTCTACTGTGATTACAAGGATAGCCTAACACATTCAGTCACTGCTCTGTTGAGCAGTCTTCTCCGGCAACTGATTGAACAGACTCCTCGAGCTGAGAGCATCGCTGAGCTTAGCACGATCCTGACCGAAAATGCCAAGTATAGAGACCCCACTGAAGCGGAGCTATTCACTTGGGTATGTACGGTCTCCAAAGACTTCAATAATGTCTACATCTTTGTGGATGCCCTCGATGAGTGTCCGGAGCTCAGCAGAGATGCATTGTTGTTGCGACTTCAACACTTTAGCCAATTTGGCCAGACACGCCTCTTTCTGACGTCCCGACCCAACATAGACATCAAGTCTAGGCTTCCAAACATGTCACGCATAGAGATTGCCACAAGTGCCCTCGACATCGAAGCCTACCTTCACTCTGAAATACAGAAAAGTAGCCGATTAGCACTCTTTATACGAAAGGACCCAGGGTTGAAGCAAGAGATCGTAGATTGTGTTATTGGGAAGGCACATGGTATGTTTCTCCTCGCGAGCCTGCAAATCGATAGCTTGTGCCAGCAAATAAGCCCCAGAAAGGTCAGACAAGTATTAGATGACTTGCCCACGGGTATATTTGCTACGTATGATAATACCTTCAGTCGGATCCTTGATCAACCTAAAGGCGATGCGGAATTAGGGATGAAAGTCATGTCGCTTGTTTTCAGTGCGACCAGACCCCTGGGTCTTGAAGAGCTTCGCCATGCACTGGCCGTGCAACCTGGCGATTGCGCGCTTGATACAGCAGCATTCACAGAAGCTGAGATCATACTTAGCACTACCACCGGACTTCTGAGTACTTTTGCGGTTGATGATCCTAAAAGTAGCGCGTTTCCTACTGAAGTGAGATTTATGCATTACACACTACAGGAATATGTAGAAGCCAATCATGAGCGTCTTTTTCCGACTGCAGAGCGCGATATGGCAAGAATCTGCCTTACATATTTGTCCTTCATTGATTACGAATCGTGTTCTTCAGAGGTGCTAAACGAGCAATTCGAAGACTTCAAATTCTCTACTTATGCTGGATACAATTGGCACTATCATCTTCAAGGAGTACAGTTGGAACCCATTGAGCAAATCTTATCTTTTATTCAGGACAGAGCAAAAACCCACGCACTGTTGCGAAGATTTCCGCCAGATGTACGTGCGTGGGGGCCGTTTCTTTTCCTGACCGACTCATGGACCCCTGCCCTTTTTGCTTTGATTTGGAACCTGGCGGATGTTCTGATATTACTGATCACGGGCCAGCGCATGTCTACCACGGTTCGTGTAGGCCATGGTGCTCTCTTTCTGACAGCATTCGCGGAGCATCCTGCCATCCTCCAAGTACTGATGGATCATAAGAGCGTTATCAGTACGAACACCAAATCGTGTCTGAACGCTGAATCCTATCAGAACACCGAATCGTTCCTGACGCTAAGGCAAAAAAACAACATCAGCACGAATACAGAACATGTTCTGACGCTGGGTTTTGATGTGGGTTTTGGCGAATACTCCGAAAATCAAACTATATCGAGCTTCTACCCTATGATGAATATGCTTGTGAACAGTTGTCAGAACGTGAATGTCCAAGACAAGGACGGACAAACGCCGCTGCATATTGCAATCCGATGGAGTGTGTTTTATGCTGTGCTATCTTCGACAGATGAGAATGTAATTAAGCTCTTACTGGACCATGGAGCGGATCTTAATACCCAGGATAATTTGGGTTATACTCCCCTCCACTGCGCAGCATTTTCGGGCAACCCAGAAATCATCTTGATGTTAGTAGATCGAGGGGCTTCCCTCATTGCCAAAGATTACGTTGGAAGAGTGCCGTTGCACTGTGCTGCGAGTGCTTTGTATGAGGACAATATCAAAGTTCTTCTACAGGGATCAGAAATAAATGCTCAAGACTTCAAAGGAAGAACACCACTGCACCATGGTTATATCAGATGGTCAATCTTAAAGCACCTCGCATCCAGACATCACCCGACGAGACGAAACGCAATAACACTGCTGCTGCAGGCCGGAGCTTCTGACAGTGTTGTGGACGCAGATGGGAGGATTCCATCAGACTATTCAACGTGGTCCGAGAAGGAAGCAGGAGAGCTTTTCAGACAAGGTTACCAATGGTTAGGATCGTGACATTTGGCAAGGGCGCTGCTATGGTATTTCAGGTGTGTTTAAGGTGCACTTTTGTAGTGATCTCAGCATATGTAAGAGAATAAGGCATAAGTCATACATATAGAGGGTTATTAGAGTTGGATATAACCCTTTTAAAGGCCTTCTAAAGTGATATATACCTTTTATTGAATATTCATTAAGTCAGTGAAGGTTATAATTAAGAGTTAAAAATCCTTAGATTTAGAACTTCTTGGGTGCTTATCAAGGATGACTTAGAAGGTTTTGCTCTATATGCATGACTTTTGCCCTATTCTCTTACAACTTAGGCTTGTGCGTTACGAGTAACAGAGGAGCCTGCGCTCAGGATGCAATGCAGACGAAGTATACAATATTATCAGGCTTCGAAATATCATGTTGACAAATGCATCTGGGACGATGATTGAACTATCCCGATCCGATCAAGACCTAACGGGAGGGAAGTACCAATGTAAAGTGAACCTAAAGCTAGCTGCATGGTTTGAGATATCACAACATTAGGGCCATGCTGAAAGGGCACCTACAAGCTCAAGTCAGAGAACAAGTTTGTTCACCCACCTGACATCTACGGCTTTATCAGCAAACCTTTTTCACCAAAGCCGTTCCTTGAGGAACTACAGAACAAGAAAAGTCGTTCCGTTCATACGGACACTTCGTCCTATCCCTATCGCCTTCCAAAGAATCTCCAAATACCCTACCTACAAAATCCATCTCAGCACGCACACCAACCCATCGCAACAGCACCTCCCTCCCGCGCCTCGGCGCACTCACTCACTCTATCAATCAACCCATCAATCAAAACACAACTCCCACCATGTCCGCCCCCCCCAAAATCCTCTGCGGCGTCGTCGTCTCCGCCGGCAAAATGATGCGCGCCGTAAAAGTCCGCACCGCAAAACAAGTCTACAACCACTTTCTCAAAAAGGTACCTCCCCCTTCCCCTTCCCTCCCCATCCACCCAACCCCCTCCCCTCTCCCCCTCCCCCCCCTCCCCCATTCCCAATCAATCCGCACTAACCCCCCCTCCCCCCCCTCCAGCATTTCCTCCGACACGCCACCCATCTCGTCTCCGATCCCACATCCGCCCTCCGCACCGGCGACGTCGTGAAAATCATTAACGAAAGGCGGGTATCGCGGCATATATACCATGTTGTGGATAGTATAGTAGCGCCGTGGGGGAGTGGGGTGGAGGAGAGGCCGAGGGTGTTGAGTAGGGAGGAGAGGGAGGAGAGGTATTGGGGGAAGAGGAGAGCGAAGGAGGGGAGGAGGGAGGGGGGGAAGGTTGTTGGGGAGGCGGAGGGGTTGGGGGAGGGGGGGATGAGGGTGGTTGAGAAGAGGATGGAGGAGGTGGTGGAGAGGGCGGTGGGGGAGGGGGGGAGGTGATGTTAGGGGATTGTGGGAGAGGGAATGAAGTGGTACATAAATGCATGGGAAGCGAGCATTGGCTGGCGTTGCATACCATCTGTATTATGAGCATTCGGGTATCTATTCTATTGGCTCGCTGTACTACATAGTGATTTTCAAAGGAATCAGAATCAGTATCTTACTCCTCCTCATCATCATCATCTTCCTCACTCTCTTCATCCTCCTCCGCCTCCTTCAAAAAGGTAATAAATTGTTCCGTCAAGTCTTTCACCTTACCCATTTCCCCTTCTTGACTCCGCGGGTCATCCCACCATTGCAGGACACCATCTTCTTCTATGATCTCCAAATCATAAACCTCCTTTGCCACGAAGAGCAACAATTGATCGCCATTAGGCCTCCACAAGACCTCCTTTTGTACGAGCATTAGAAAGTCCACTTGGTCGACTTTCCCTATTGCATCTTTGTCAAATGTTGTGCGCTCAACAAGAGCTCTATATCTTGTAAACACGTCCTTCACAGCCTCGCGCATACTCATGCTTCCATTTCCAGATGCGTTGTCTCCACTAGTAAGGTTCGAGATCCTTTTCATAAATGCGGCGACAACCGCTTTACGTACTTCGTGTTGACTTGCATTAGTGGACATGCGGTAGCCATTGAGTTCAAGCATAATCGTGTCTGATAGATCCATTTTCTGTAAGCCGTCGAGAATGCTTGCTGTGGCTTCCAAGTGGAAATCTCTATTCTCTCCAGCATCGTCAGACGGGTCAGAGCGGAAACTGCTGCGTCGCAACATGTCTCGAGGTGGTTCTAGGTCATCTTCTGAGGATGCGAGCGTTGAGATTGAAGAGAGGGAACTGGATGCCGAAGGGCTTTGGTAAATGAGGCGGGAGGAGTCAACGCTGGAAGCATCTGAGTCCTCGGAATCTTGGTTGCTGTTGTAGTTCTTATTATCATCACGGGTAATCCAGCTGTTCGCCGAGACGCTGGAGTCATGAGCAAGGTCGACTCCGAACATGATCAGAGCCCCAGGTTCAATCTTGCAACCCTTCCTTATCGAACTGCTACTCGCGATAATTGCTTGGCGGATCGTTGAGTCATCCTCAATGGCGACATCATCCCAAATGTAGGCCCCGTCGATGACCACATTTTTTCCGATATTACATCCCCGGCCGACAGTGCTTCCAGTAATCGTACTGCCGTCCCCAATTCTGGTATCACTGCCAATGACACTGTTTTTCACGACTGCAGTTCTCCCAAGCGTGACGCGATCTTCTTTGTATACTTTTCCTGCTCCAAAACGATAGCTCTGGCCACGTACGAGATTGCTGTCTGGACAGATTGGGTATGCCCATCGGCCGAGTACATCCTTGCTCACAGCGTCATATGCTCTCAAGCTCTTGACCCTTGCAGCGTATTGATCTGTCACCACGTATGTATGTATAGTCTTCCCGTACGTCTCGTAATCTTTGAGCACCCCGCGTAGAAAGCTTTTGCGCAAGGACTGGAAGTCAAAATTGTCGCTCCACTGAGCTAAAACATCCAATGCGCATATGTCGATATGACAATCAATGAGATCGTCCCGGACCTCGATCTCATCATGCGTAGTAAGTAGCTCAGGATCCAAAGAGACATATCTGCTTTCGCCTCTCCGACCACCCATCTCCTCATAATGCAGGCACCGTTTCGTAACAGGATCAATTACGAACACAGGCCTGGACCCTTTACTCATTGTCCTATGCCCGACACCCGCTTCTCTCAGTACCATTGTCATTATGGCGTCCTTGCTCTTCTCCCGTCGGGCTCGGTGCTTGACTAAAGCAGGCTCGAGGTTCATATTTGATATCACATCGCCAGAGACAAGGAGAAAGTCGCCTGTAATGAGATCGAGATTATCGAGATTGCGCATGGCTTCGCCTACGGAGATGGCTGTAGATTTGAGTACCTTGAGTGTACGGAAGGGGCTGGATTTCGATATCCATCTCGAGTCACTGTCACAGGCGTCTAGTCAATGGACTTCCTTGTGAATTGCATCATAGATGCGCTGAGCAGGGAATGCCTTACTTTATGTATTCTTCAACCTGATCCGCATGACTCCCACAGTAGACAAATACCTCTTGTACACCAGCATTGGCGAGGAACTCCAGCGTGTATTCGATCAAGGGCGTATTGACGAGAGGTAAGAGACACTAAAGCCTAGGGTTACTATAGCTCTATCTAAGGAAAGGACGTCTTACTCTTGGCCGGTCGAAGGTGAAAGGCGTGAATCGGGTCTCGAAAGAATCAGCAAGGACCTGCCAATACCATGTGAGTATGACTCTTGTGATTGGACCATGCACGCACTGACGACTGCTTGTAAGGAATCTTCTCGCTGGTCTTCTTGGGGGTTTTGCTTGGCTTTGGCGGCTTTGGGGTTTTTAGGGGGCATGATAACGGAGCTTTGCCCGTTTGACGTACGGATTTGGCTGCAGAATACGCCCGCTCGTTAAGGTGGGCTTAAGATTGATCAGGCGGGGGTTCAAGGGTGTAATGCGGCGAGGGATGGAACGATTCCGATGTCACAGCTGCATTGTGGCTGGCCTCGGTTACCTGTCTAGGGCTGGACGCTTCTAGTGTGATATGAAAAGTAGAGGTCTAGATTCGTAACGGCTGGAGGACGGCCAGGCCACTGTGGACGTGGGAAATCTAGATCCCACAGACCACAAGCACCCAAGCCGAAGATAAATAAATGCCTAACTCCAACCCATCTTTCTCCCCGCCCTTTCCACTTTAACATCCTCCCAAAGAAAATTATTGAACATGCTAATAACTTGGAACCCTGATTCGTAAATGCCTTCTGACAGGCTTACAGACCGCCCAGCAAAGCAACATTTCCATCGGCTGACCAGAGCAGCCTATACTACTTTGGTCAATCTGAGCTAAGAAATCCACCTCATTCCAGGACGCCTCGCTCCTGAGGGGCTACTAACCCACTTCCCAAAATAATGCCTTAAGCACCCTTCCTCCTTATCCTATCTTTGGCACTATGAAATCGTCCAATATGTGCAAACGTGGCGGGAAATATGGTCGAGACCTGCGATAATACTTGAACAGGATCGGATGGATTGATATGATAAATGAACGAACATAGATCCAAGAATAGAACTCCCGAGTCATCATCGTGGCCGTGCCATAGGTTGCATACCCAGTGGTGCAGACTGATCGTACATTCGTTGTCGCTTCTGGTCATTGGCAATGTCATCGCCTCCTATCTCAGAGATTTGCCTCCGATGTTGCATCTGCCGTTGCGGAGCACCCATTTCCGCGTGTGGAGCTTGATACTGGACCGGACTCTGATCTTGGCTAAACCCCGGGTGCATTGGGTGCATGTATTGGTGAGGTGGTGCCGCTTGCGTTGGAGAGATACCCGAGAATTGGCCGGGAGACTGCCAGTTCGAAATGGTCGAAGGTGATTGTGTTGGAGAATTCTCATCCTTCAGGGAGTGACCATTTGAGCTTTGAGCCATTGGATTTCCAGAAATTGGCTCCATTCCGTCTGGCATCTGCTTTAAATGCCCCAAATGTTTCTCAAGCATGTTGAGAAGACCGTCTCTGGTAAAAGGCTTCGGTAGGACGTCGTTCATGCCTGACTGTTGATCAGAATATTAAATCTCGACACCGATTTGCCAACATACCATGTTGAAAATACATTGAGATATCATCACTGCGAATGTTCGAAGTCATTGCTATAATCGGCGTATGATCGAATTGCCGAATCAGATGACATGCTGATACACCATCGAGGTTTGGCATGATAATGTCCATCAGAACCAAGTCATACTTCGATCCTGCGTTCATCTTGTTGACAGCTTCTAGGCCGTCAAACTAAGACCATTAGTACTTGAGGTTGCATGCTACTGGACCTACTTACTGCACTGTCGATTGCGCAACGAAAAGAGTACAAGAACTTGCTTCCGATCCTTCGACATGTTGGGTCATCCTCGACAAGCAAAATCTGTGGAGACCTAACCCATCCGGGGTCTACTTGGGTACTCTTCTTTCGTCCCGCAGGCGCGGATACTCTCGGGTCTACGATGTCCTCTTTGGAAGGCATGGGGTACGGTATGTTGTGAATATGTTCGCTATACATAGGATCGATGCCATTGGTTTGTCCAACAGGGTATACAATTGATTCTTGCTCTGCGTGAAGTTTGGAATAGCCCATCGAAGAGCTCGAGCCAGCGGAGGTCGGGGCTCTTGCATGGCGACCGTCGGGAGGCGGAGTGGACATTGCACCGTTACGATTGTGTATATCAGATATGTGTTCAAGGTTCTTATAATTCAATTGGACATCTGCATTCATGTCCTGCAGCAACTTGGTTGCGTGCTGCAACGGCGAAGCGGGCTCGTCATCCAAAGGTGATATCTGCTGTTGTGAAAGATCCACGTTGGCAGATGGGGCCCCGTTCTCCTCCGAATTTGCGAACGGACCTCCAACCTTGCTGTCTCTCCTTTGTCTTGCATCCACGGAATGCAAGTAGCTCATCACATTCTGCATGACATGTTCGTGGTTGACCACTGTCTTTTGGACTCCTATTAGCTCCTGGGTGAGCATGTTATTGTGCATGCTAAGTTCATCGAACTTTTGCTGCAGACTTTGGAGTTGGTGTTGCGTTGCTACTAATTGACTATTTACCAGGTCCATTTGCTGGGTGGGAACCGCTTCGTCAACGACTTGGGGGGGCTTCCGTGGCGCTGGGGCCTTCCGTCGGATGTTATCTAAGGAATCTTTGTTGTTTGCTTTGAACTCCGGGTGCTTAAACTCCCATGCCTAAGAAAATCAGCATGCTGTGATCGACACACGCTCAGATCACCTTCTTACGCCCGACCCGTATGGAGAGTGCCCGCTCTCTTCGTTGTTGTGCCGTACTTTGTGGAAATCATACTTGTTGAGCTGGCGCACAAAGCTCGCGAAGTTGCTGTGCTTAAAGTGTTTTGGGAGGATTGATTTGGTGAATCTTTCGTTCTGCCAAGGAAGTTAAGAGACCGCAAACGACGCCAGCCTGGTCCCGATTGACAAACCTCGAGCACGACGAAGCTTCCGCCATCATCACCCCATCTGACTACCGACGAGTATGACGGGTCTTCCAGCATTCTTATGATGACGTTAATTGCAAAGCCTGTTGACATGGATTTTGTGCCAAGGTGGACATACTTGTAGAGCTTGCGAACCTGCAAAATTGTGAGCAAGCGTCATTGGCCGGGTCAAAGAAATTGAAGACTCACAAAATCGCTGGAGCTGTTCGCGCTACCACCACCGCCCATACCCTGTTCTCGATCCATAGTGTCGTCGAAGCGCATTGGGAGAGTGGAAGATGCGTTGGAGATTGAATGAAAGTGGTGGAGAGGGCGGTGGTTAGATGCCCTGTCGGCCATTGAGCGGCGCTCTTTTAGACTCGAAAGCTAGGCGGTACATCGCGGGGAAAGCCGATTTAAGGAGCGCCTTCACTCTTCAGAATTGATTAATTATATTCTACCCCCATGGGAAATGAGATTTGATGATACGATTTTCCAATGCGACATTGCCCAGACCGAGTATTTTCGGCGGCGTGAACAACGGATAGTTACTGGAGGCAAGGCACCGGCACAATAGATCGCTTCCCAGGCATCTCTCCGCAAAAAAGGGAAGCGCACGGGTGGCTCGTTTACCAGTACCCACCACCCATTAACATTTCCAATCTGACCATTCGACAATCCGACTACATATGTACCATACTACTTTAAACCATGATCTGTTGGCTGTCACCGTAGCCGACAAATTTTAGAGATCAGCCCGTCACTTTGCCTGTAGCGGTATTGAGAATTTTGCAGCTGGACAAGGGTGCTGCTCACTACTACCCACGCCATGGCAATTGGCCTTTAGGTGTATGTGCTTATTGGGGAGCCTCCTGAAAAATAGGCGGAGACCCAGATCTCTGTCACCATTTGAAATGGACGATGATCGTGGCGTCCAAGCTACTCTACTGGTGATGCTGCATAAGTGTAGCAACAAGCGGTTGGCGGTGTGGCAATGGGCGCTTTGAAGGTTCTGATTTCATGCATACTTGGACCCTGCCACATTCTGCACCATCAGGGCACATCCAGTGCCACTCATGCCGCGTGAAGACCCCGATTGAGCATTGATCTTGTGTCTATGCCGTCTTAGGACGCTTTGAACCCTCAAGAGGTGGATTGTTCACCGGAGCTAAGGCGACTTTTGGCCTGAAATGGTTGATCTGACAAGGGAATCAGACGAGTCAGCGACGCGAGTCAAGAAGCTTGACCGATGTCCCGGTTCCCCCTAAGCCCTCTAAACCCCCTAAACCCCCTAAACGCCCTCCGTCGCTCCCTGGTGCTGCTGGGCCTGGAGAGGACCCCGAGGGCCCCCAATTCTCATTGGTAAGCCTGTCGGACCCTTGCTTAATGCCGCCCCCCGTATCCGCAATTCCGGAACGGTTGAAGATGCGACTGGCCCCGCACTAAATATTTTGTTGCCCGGTGTTATACCGTAATACCGTGGGGCCGACGATCATACTTGCCTTACACACTCTACACCTTCACGGTAACCTCACTAAGTAAACATCTGACCCCCATCGATGCTCAATGCTTAGTACACGACACCTCATTCGCAACACCACCTTGATCCCTCGTCTAGCTACAACAATCCCTCGTCACAGCTTCCACACCACTCCCGCAAAAATGGTTAAAGTCGGAGATCCAATCCCCTCAGTCGAGCTTGTCGAAGGCACCCCCGGTAACAAAGTGAATCTCGCCAATGAGCTCAAAGGCAAAGGATTGATTATTGGCGTTCCTGCAGCTTTCAGTAAGTACCTTGCACATCAATCTGCCATCTTCCCAGCTGCGAGGCGGCTCGTGGTTAGTCACAGCTCACAGCTTCTTACCTAGGCCCGGGCTGCTCAACCAACCACATCCCTGGTTACATGAACTCCGAGAAGCTCAAGGATGCTGGCCAGGTCTTCGTGGTGTCTGTCAATGATGCCTTTGTGTAAGTTCATGCACGATCCGCCGTCCTGACAAAGTCGTTGAAACCTCGCCATCACCCGTCACTGACAACCCCACCAGTATGAAAGCGTGGGGTGCTACCCTCGACCCTACCTCAAAGACCAACGTATGTAGCAACCATCTCATCCTTCAACCATTACGCAATGGTGTTGAACGAGCCGAGCTGACTTTCAATTCCAGATCCGCTTCCTCGGTGACCCATCCGGTCAATTCACCAAAGACCTCGACCTCACTTTTGAGAGTTCCGCAGTCTTCGGGAACGATCGTAGCAAGCGTTATGCCCTGGTAGTCGAAGACGGGAAGGTCAAGAGCGCTCACGTGGAGCCTGACAATACTGGAGTGAACGGTACGCAATCTGCCCTTAAGGGCTTATTTCTGTACAAGGCTATCTAGTATTTGTATGCTAATACAATAAATCAACAGAGTCCGCCGCCGAGAAGGTTCTTGCCAATCTCTAAACATACATGACATCGTCATTCGGAGGAGAATATGAAGATATGCGCTAGGAAAGGGAATCACGTGCGTACATGACACACGAGCCCAAACGTTTGCTGGACCATCATTCCCCCATTCATGCAAAAGAAAAACCGATAGTGTTTATAGACATGCATGAAAACAAGCTCAAGCTTTCCAACAAGAACAGACTCAACCTCAACCCCCACCATCGTCTCCCCCACCACCACCAGACAACGGTTTACCCACCTGCGGACTGCTCTGCAGAATGACAATCCCAAACGGATCCCTATCAACCTCACTACATTCCACCAACACATCCTCATCATTCAACGCATCCTCCCACTCCTCCCTCAACCCCCCATCCATCTCATCCACATCACCCCTAACCTCCCCCCTTATCTTTTTCCACTCCTCCTTCAACAACCCATCCAATTTCCATTTCATCACACTCCCCAAGAACCCCCTCTCCGTATTACTATGAAAAAGCGTAACGACGCACTTCCCCTTCTCCGTCGCTGCTAATGCTTCATGATGGCTGAATTCCCCCGTGAACAGCAAATCCGCATCTACATCCTTCAAAACATGGGCACCACTTCCGGCACATATGCCCACACTTCGAATCATTATATCTTCAACTTGTCGTGTCTGCGGAATAGCGACGGGGAATCCTTTGGGCGAACCGACACCTTCGGCTATTCGCTCGATGAGATGCGTCAGTGGTTGTGGTGTGTCGAATTTGATTAGGCGCCCCATACCGGCCGATTCAAAGCCGGGGGGTTTTGAGGCTACGGGGTGGATGATGGAGCGGGTGTGGGCGAGGGCGGATGGGGAGAGGCTCGTTTGCTCGAGGTCGGCGGGTTTGGGGTAGGTGGGTTTGGAATAGGTGCTTGCGCGGTGTGGGAGAGAGGGGCGCTGGGAATGTTGTTTGGGTTTTGGCGAGGTGGCTTTACTAGGTGATTCGCCATTCGTTTCTGCTTGTGCGTTTTGCTCATCTTCTGGGTGCGTGTGGGGAGGGTTCTTTTCTTCTTCGTCGAGGGCGGGCTCTCCGTCTTCGGGATTTGTGGCTGCGGTGTGAGCTTCAGGTTCGGGACCGGGAAGGGTGCCAGTTACGATGTCTGCGAGCCAGTCGCCTAGACCACCTGGGGCGGCGTCGACGGCGGTGTGAGGGCTGTATACCTGGAAGATATGCTTTAGCAGATCAGCAACCCATGCAATGGGGGACTTAGTGTACACTTATGCCCTCAAGCGCGAGCCTAAGAAGAGACTGTTGCTGAGAGTCTGCGAGAGTAAGAGACTTGAAGCCTCTGAATATGATAGGGTCTGCCATCCAGTCAGCAATTATTAATACTTGTATTGCACAAAGGTTGATACGCGTACGATATGAAACAACAACGCAATCCTTCCTCTCAATCGCCTCATCCGCGACAGCTTTGGTCAAATCAATAGTCAAGAGCACCGAATTCATCTGCCGTCTGATAGGATCAAACGGCGCTTCAAGAAGCACTTAGAATCTGCAGTCAGCATTACATAAACCCCCAATAAAATCACCGTAAAACTCACACCCAGTATTATCAAAACTACTATCAGCCAACTCCTCGGGATACCTAAATGTAAACAAAAACCACATCATCAGCTTTTACCCCACCCAAAAACAAAAAAAAGAAACAACAAAATAAGTACATACAACCTCCTCATAGCCTTCACCACCGCCCTCGTGAACGGACTCGCCTTATCAGTCGTATAAGTACTCATCTTGACTGAACTCGACAACGTACTAAACGACCTCCTCATAAACATAGCAAGACCAAGAATACAATAAAAATCAAGGAAACCACATGAAACTTGGAGTAAGATCGAGTCCAGAATCAAGGATAGATCTAGGCCCACCATTCACTTTAGTCCCAACGGTTCCAACTACCCTTACCCTTACCCTTACGCCCATTTTTCACACCTACCTCATCTAGCGCGCATCTCCCCAGCGCCCAGCGGCCGCAAAAGCCCGGGCCTGGGGGCGGGTGATGTGCCTCTTGAGGGTCGCTTATCGGTACCAATTTCTTACTATCTGTACTGGGAGCCTACCGTAGTACAGGAGATGGCTCCGGGCTAGAAGAAGTACCCACCTTAGTTCTAGCCTACTAAAGTAGGGAGATGGCGTCATCGGCATTCTGCAGCCGAGCGTTTGCGATGATACTTCGCTACAGCTGCTAAATTACCGATAGGTGAAGTAGTAACATAATACAGTACCTACCTTACCTTCCACCAACCAACCACTCCATGCAGCGCATCCTCACTCTCTCCCGGCTCCGCAGCACAATACCACGACTTGCACATCTCCATCCCCATCCACTTCCACTTCCATTGCGCTTTCCCCACTCCCGCACCATGACGACCGGCGCAGCCCAAACAGACACCCAAGCCTCCACAATCGCATCCTCCTCCAACATAACACCCTCCTCCCTCTCAAAAACCCTCACAGAAAAACTCAACGCTTCACATGTCGATATCGAAGATATGTCCGGTAAACATCCCCCCCCCAAAAAACCCTCCCAACATACACACCCTTCTATCCCCCCTCCTCCCTACCCTCCCACCTTTCCTCCCCTTCGCAAAAGCTACTAAAGAGTTTGATCAACACAGGAGGCTGCGGCCAAGCCTTCCAAGCCATGATCGTATCCCCTCTCTTCTCCAACAAGAACAGCCTAGCGCGGCATCGCCTGGTTAATTCAGCGCTGAAAGAGGAGATTGCTGCTATACATGCGTGGACGCCCAAGTGTTTTACGCCGGAGGAGTGGGAGAAGAGGCAGGCGCAGTAAGGAGGAGGAGGAGGTGGGGGGGGGGGGGGGGGGGGGGGGAGACACGAGGTCTGCGTGAAATGTTTGAATTACTTTTGCGTGGGCTTCGTGGGCTTGTATATATGGAGGGCAAGGGTAAAAAATAATGGCGGCTTGTCTATTGGCCGATTTCTAACGTCTACTGTGTTACTCTTTACAGTCAAAACACCCCTGAGATGGAGAATTCAAAACATTAGGCATCAAGCCATTGTTCTAAGGACTATGATCCAGTCATCTATCCTACTAGTCCAGCTAACTCTCCGACTCCCCATCATAGCTTCTCCAATCAATGCGAATCGGCTCCGGCTCAATCCCTAATTTCAACCACCGCTCCGGCTCTATCCTTTTCATCTTCAGCTCCTTGACGAAAGACTGGCCCCAGAAAGCACTATCACAGCCCCATCAGCAGTTGCCACAGTCACAAAACTTGGCGCGATGACTTCACAGAGGCATACCTTGTGTTATTCTGCACGTACGCGTTCATAAGCTCAAATCTCTGGGCCCGTTCCTCCTCGCCCATCGTCACAGCCTGATACATGGCCCGCGCCATGTCGCTAGTGTTCCAAGGATTAACGATGACAGAGCCAGTCAAGGATTGAGCGGACCCTGCGAACTCGGACAAGATCATGGAACCATGACGCTTAGCCTGGCATGCTACGTATTCGAATGATACAAGATTCATACCATCACGGGTGGAGGCCACAATGCAGGAATCAGAGACAGCATAGAGCGCAACAAGTTCGTGAAAGTCGACGGACTGGTGCATGAAGTGAATGGGCGTGTATTCTATCGTACCTAAAGTGCGACGTCAGCATCGCTTCAAATCTCAGCACAGCTAGCAGGATGATAAACCTACCGAACTTGCCGTTAATTCGGCCAACGAGTTCGTTGACAAGGAGACGCAGATTCTGGTACTCTTCGACCTCTCCACGGGTAGGAATGGCGATCTGAATCATGACCACACGTCCAACGTACTCGGGATGGTCAGTTAAGAACATCTCAAACGCCCGCAGCTTCTGAGGTAAGGCCTTAACGTAGTCGAGTCGATCAACGCCGACCATGACGTGTCGTCCTTCGAACTCATGCTCCAACTGGGCAAGCCGCTCCAAGACTTTAGGATCCTGCATTGCCCGGGTAAACTTCTCTGGCTCAATACCAATAGGGAAAGCCCCGACATTGACTCTCTTATTCTTAAACGTAACATAGCGAGTCGTCGTCGGCAAATCCCTATGCTCTCACATAAGCTGCCAATCCCTAACATACTATGGCATGTCATTCTTACAAAATATGTGAACAAGCACTCAAAAAGTGTCTCGCATAGCTATTGGTGTGGAAACCAATTAAATCACTCTGCAGCACCCCACTTAGAATCTCCTTCCTGACCGGCAGGATCCTATAGATTTCCGAGCTGGGGAACGGCGTGTGTAGAAAAAACCCAACCTTGACATTGAACTCCTGGCCCAATTCCTCCCTCAACATAGCCGGCAGCAGCATCAAGTGAAAGTCATGGATCCAGACCAGATCACCATCTTGCGCGTCCTTGGCGACTATTTTTGCGAACCGCCGGTTTGCTTCCTGATACGCTTGCCATGCGTCCTCGCTGAAGGTGATTTCGCCAGGATGGTAATGGATTAGAGGCCAGAGGATGCTGTCTTCATATGCACGCTTCATCAGCACCCACCCTCTCCCCCCTTCCTCTTCTACTCCAGCTCACAACAGGTCAACTTACTACTGAACCCGTTATAATACCTGTCACTCAACCCATCCCCCAAAAACACAGGCACAGCCCCAAACTCCTCCCTCAGCCTCCCCTCCAGCTCCTCTTCCTCCTCTTTCGGAATCTCCAGGCCGGGCCAGCCGTACCATTTGAATTCCGTGCTTTGAGACAGACCGCTGAGGCCTGTTACGAGACCGCCAGAGCCCTGAGAGAAGGTGTAGGTGTGTGGAGCGGTGCGTTTGACGGAGACGGGGAGGCGATTCGAGACGATGAGCAGGCGGTGAGGTGGGGAAGAGGGAATGGATGGTTTGATCATCTTGAGTCTAGGGATCGTCGTGGTGATAGTGATGATTGCAATTGTATTGATAGTTGTGGAATAAGGATTGTGTATTCGAGATCTGGTAGAAAACACAGGATAGGATGTTCATTGGGAGTGTTTGGTAAACAGATGAGCTGGAAAAATTTCTGTATATATCAAGTGCGAGCCTTTGTTTTGGCAGGTGCGATCTGCTGTGGTGTAAGGGAGTTGGTAGAAGTTTGTGGTAGAGCCAGCAAATAAGTTCACTTACAAAGGAAAGAGCGTACGAGTTTCTCGGTCTGCCAACCCAAACACGTAGCACCACCATACCCTGAAGGGACACACCTTACTAGAAACATTTTGAGGCGAAATTGAGGTTAAATTGAAGCGAAATTGAAGCTTAGGTAAAGCTACTCAACTGCGGAAACTCCTAACGGAAACATGATAAATCCAAAATTTTTTCAAAAAGAAACTACTCAGTCACTTTAAACGTTAACACATGTAAATAGCTGAGCTAATCGGCGCTGATTTATTAATATAAACGACTTTTCAGTTCAAGACATGAGGTCAAACTGATCTTTAGCTGAGTTGTGTGTTGGTCTTAATAATATTCATTGACTAAAGTTTGCATGCGAAAAGGAAGATGTTTTCTCTACACACCACCTTTCTTCTATAAATTTCTTCTGCAAAACTTTTCTTCTTGCAACTCAGCTTATATTGCGAACCAACTTCCTCAATTATAGGCTTTGAAACCGATACCACTTATTGTTCTTTCCAGCATACTACCCAGCTTGAGACATGTCAACATGCCTTTGGACAAATTGCCGCGTGATATCCTTATGGTAATAGCAGACTTCTTGCCTACGGATTCGGTCGCCTCTCTTACCCTATCGAATAAGAACCTTTGGGCCACAATTGGAACTCAAAGCTGGAAAGAACTATCAAATTGGCGGCAGAGTCGTGGATCCGCTGATGCGTACAGACTGAGACAGGATAGAGTGGCTTTACTCACCTCATTGCAACTAGACTTGGCGATTTGATCTATTGCCACAAATGTGAGAAGCTTTGCCATCGAGATGGCCATAACCCCAGCAATCGATCCCATCCCTGCATCCAAGCTACCGGCATCATGGACCTTGTGTATGCACAAGGCAATCCAGAAATGGGAGATCCTGAAAAAGTCTTCAGCCTCGCATTCTTGGATCTCCAGCTGCTCATGAGCCGCTATCGCTCTCTCCGTCGCGAGTCCTCTCAACAGCATCGGCTGTCAGATCCACGGGCCACCGAGCTATTGAATAATCTGTGTATGGTGTCCTATCTCGGAGTGGAAGACACAGGCCGATGCATGACAAGTGCGAAGGTGGTAGGCAACGAGCTCATTATCAAATTGGAGACCCAAATCGGGATTGCCGGCCCTGAAGAAATCGAACAAATCCAGATGCACTTGCCACAGACCTGTCAGCATGTCCAAACCCGTGGGGATATTTTTTGGCCTTCTAAAATAGATTGGTGGTCGCAACCAAATTGGCAAGATACGCTTGTTTATCAGAGTCACGTTGGCATACCATACAGATGCGCTTGTTGTCATACTGAGTACCTAGCTGAAGTTAAGAAAGAATTTGAAACGGAAAATTACCTGGTTGAAGTCTCCGTCTGGAAAAATCTCGGCTCGTTCAAATCGCACGATGATGAGAAATGGCAAGGACATTTGTCGCGTGGAGAGCTCGAGGAGCGGTCAACTGAAGGCCATTGCCACGGGATCATCAGACACGTATTTGAGTCTGCAGACGAGGAAGATCCTTTAAATGAACGACCAGGGTGGATGTCCAACCTTCCATCGAGGTCTCTGCTCCCAAGCCACTACTTCGACTCAACCCTAGCTCGAAACAGCTAGCATCATCCCACCACTCAACTTCAACCTCGAACTCCTCCAATCACCACTACCACTTCCACAAGCATGGCACAAGATCTTCCACCAACAGGCGGCTACGAGCCTGTTCAGTACAAGGTAACATATTCATGGACAAAGTCAATTGATCCACAATCTAACAAACCGACAGCGCAACCTCCCCGCGCGCGGTTTCCGCCCATCCTACTACCTCTTCGCTGTCGGCATCATCATGACCTACGGCATGTACAAAGCCGGACAGGGCATTAGGGAACGGAAGTACGTCTCAAAATGATCACGCCTTTGCTGTCCAAGGCAGTTAAGGCCTACAATTGAGAAACAGCGACTGATGGGGATACAGTGAGCTTGCTCGAGAGAAGATGTGGGCGCGTATTCACCTGATACCGATGCTGCAGGCAGAGGAGGATCGGGATCTGGTGAGAAGGTATTGGGCAGATCAGGCGAGAGAGAAGGAGTTGTTGGGTGGCAATGCAAAGGTTTACCACAGTGATCGGTATGTCGAAGGCGCTCCTAGGAGTAGGAATTCTACTACGGGTGTGCTGACTGATTACTTCTTACAGATTTGTACGACCAACGTATTCAATATCGCCTGCAAAGAGTACAAAAGAATAGACGCGAATTTCATGGGTTCATGGAGTAAAGGCGTCTGTTTATCAGCTATTTTACATAAGTTCGCAATACCGAAATTGAAGTGTTCACTTCACGAATGCTCGAATCACATGCGAGAATACCACTCATATTGACAGACCTTGCAAGCGCCATGCTAGAGACGAATTAGCTCATATCTTCATATTTCATTATCCAAACATGCCAGCAACGCCTGTCAGGTCCGGACTCGCTTCTCTCTTCGCTTCCGTTTGCATATCGACCGTCATGTATTTCTCTTGTAATTTAGACCTCATTTTCTTCGGGTCAGGTCTCGGTAGCTTTCCTTGCTCATGGATGGCAACTCCTCTGAAGCCCTCTAGAAGGTCCAAGATGATAGCTCTTTGTTGCCGGGAGTTGGACTGCGCCTTCAACAGATGGCGTATAGCTCGATCCACCTTATCAGCAGACATGCCAGGTAACGAAAGAAGGATCTCCTTTGGCGTTTCTGTACGTGGGCTGTAACTGATAAGGATACTCGCAATAAGCCCTGCGAAGTCTCTCTGCAGCTCCACGAAATAGGGGTCATGCAGCGAGGTGATACACGCTTTAAGAACTTCTGTCGAAACAAATTCGCGCACCTCTGGCTCGACCGGACCATCCCCGGAAAACTCGGGGACTAGCGAGCGTAGGACCCTCGCAATATACGAGCAAGCTCGAGTATCTCGCATACGCAAGGCATGAGTGCAGAAAAGGATGACAGGTTTCAAGATGTCCGGTGTGTGCAGTATGAAAGTTCTTGTGGGTTCGGGAGTTGGGATCACCATATCGCCGTTCTTTTTTGCTGTAGGTACTTCCGGAGCAGCAGGTGGAGCTGTTAAATTTCTAGGATTAGCTCTCCAGTCTTTAGGAAGGTTCGGAGCACTCACGCTCTTTAGGTGGCTCGAACAGGCCAACGACAAACATTACGGCTGCCATGGTCAATTGTCGTAATATGCTTTCATCTTTCATTTCGTTTGTGAGGTCGTCCTCTTCTGTCTTGGTCCTGCTTCTTTCTTCAATTCTCTCCCACTCAGAACGCGCTTTGCGGTCTACCTGCTCAAACAAGGAGGACAGGAGAGGGGGTAAAAAGTGGCTTCGAGACTGTTCCGGACAATTTTCGATAACAGGCCGTATCATCTCTACTAAGATCGTCATTTGGTGTGGGGAAAGTGAATACGCATCCGAGAAGAGCGCACTAGATAGTGGTCCAGGCAATTCCGGGAAGCTGTAGAAGTGTTCCCCGAGAAGGCTCATATAGTAGAGCAACCGATACCCTGTCTCACGAACAATCCTCACAGTGGATCTGACAGCAGAGGCAAGACCTTCCATTGTCGCCCTGGTGTCTCCAACTTTGGCATAAAATTCCTCTTTGGTCCCTTCGGATATCCCAACTTGCCAGAAGCGGTCGGTAAGAACTCTACGAACCACATCTTGCATCTCGGGAGGAAGACCGGACCAATTCGAGGGATCATGGAAAGCTTGGGATCGACTGCACTCTTTTAGCGTCAATGCAAGTTCGTGATCGCTCGATGCTCCCTTACCTTATGAACTGCAGGAGATTTGGCAAGATAAGGGGTATGTTCTTGTGCCAGAGCCGACATGCCATCTCAAAAGGCTGTGAGGTCTCTTCCAATCTTTCCACGCTGGCGCTCATAATAGTCTTCGTTACTCGTAAAGGTAAAGCCTAGCCGAAGTGAGCTTAGAGCATAGAGCAATGAGAACCGGAAAGTAACAACCTCGAGGCCCTTTCCCATCCGGTCTTGAAGCGCCCTTCCGTCATCGTCCAGTTGACAGGATGACCAATCAGGTATATTATGAACTGCTCGAGCAGCCAGGTATTTCTGTAGATCATCAAGGCCAAGCAATTTGCTAAAAGCTTCTGAGGAAGATAACGATTGGGTCAGATCACTGCTCTGCCATTGCTCAATTAAAGGTTGTATAAATAGATCTAGTCTTGCTTCGCGTATCTGAGCATCGATGTTGGTGGCACGATGCCTGACTCGTAAGCTTCACTTTCAGTACTGTTCATCCTGAATACGCTTACAATATGATAAATAGCACGGAGGAGTAACGAGATGGAGTGGGGCCGTTAGGGTCTGTTGTTCGGCTGACGGACATGACCTTTGCTTCTACTTCGTCGAATATGGTCTAGTAATGTTAGCATGACTCGTCAGCTCACCCGAAAGCCTCGACTTACTGCCAGGTCATTGGGAAAACGCATCGCAATACGCTGTAGTTGGTGAAGAGAGAATTGTTGAAGGTCGCGCACAGCATCAGTATATGCTCTGCAGCCCGGGTATTCAGGACAACGTGTATCAAGCATATAGTCGAAAACCTTGAAAGCAAAACGTGGCTCACGCTTCAACGGCCCCGAGGCAAAACCGACAGCAAGTTGGATAACTCGTTGCTTGATTGAAGGATCCTGCATAATGTGAGCCCAATGTACCAGCTATGCAATCTCAACGTACCTCAAATGTCAAGCTCAACAGTCTGTCGCACCATACTCGAAGATTTGATGCCATAACGTCGTGCTCGTGTGCCTGAGGAAGTCAGCGACTGATGTTCTTTGCGAAGGTCAACTTACAGTGGTGGCATTTCCTGAAGACGTCAGCCATTTCAGACAGCCCTTTAGTGCGGCTTCAATCACGGTAAACTGGGCGTCTAAACGTAGTAAAGGAACGGAGGTTTTGGTGTAAGTTGAAGCTAAAAGGTGTGAGCGTTACAGAGGTAAGCAATGTTGAGGAACTTTTTACCTTGAAAAGCTGGCTCTCCATCATAGACATGATCTAGGACATGATCTGCTTGTCCAAGTATGTGATAAAGGGCGTCTATCGGTTGTTTTTGCACGACTAACTCAACTATCTGATTGCAGAATCTTGCATAGTTGCCAAGGAAAGCATGTTTCTCAGGGAAAGTGTCGACATCCTCATTGAGGAATAGAATACTTGGATCCTTTGAATCCTCTGGCAGAGATTCGTATCGAACCAGCCGATGACTACATGTCTCGAGTAATTCACCAACAAGAGCTGTGACGGCAGGAGAATTTCCAACATCATCCGAACTAAGAAATTTGACCCATAAGTGTAGTGCAGGAATTGACACATGAAGGCTCGGGTTCTTCATTACAGTGAGAAGTACATCGAGAAAGCCCGCCAGGTTGCTTCCTTCTGGTGCAAATGACGGGTGTTCCTCTAAGAGCCGGCCAATGTTGAATATCATCTGCCTTGGGTGATTAGCTTCCATTGGTGAATATCGGAATGTAAGGGCCAACTAGCCTCAGAGAACTTCTTTAGCAGGAGATACTTAGCTTCGTCAATATCTGAAGGATCAACGATCAGCCATTGATAGAGCTGTTTAAGCAAGTTAATGGTGTCGTCCTTTAACATCGGGCCTACTATGTCCCTAAAATCTTCCTCCGAGAAACGGGACCTATTATACAGCGAGTATAGCGAGTCAACAGCTGCCTGGATCCGAACCGTCAATGCTCTATTAACAGATTTGGGTTTCCACGGGTATACGTACCAGCTGAATAGGGATGTTTGAGACCGCCAGGCAAGCGCAGATTCGATTTACAGATTGCGTGCTGACCAGAGCTTTGGGTATGACCCATGGGACGACAGACTTGAAAGTGTAGAGGGTTTTCACAGCACATGATTGTTGCTTTTCATCAATATCATTACCGCTGATACACCATTCAAGTAAAGCTGCCATACGGGTCAACCATCCGTCGGCACCATGTCTGACATCTATCATTGCCTCTCTGGTCGGGAATTGCTCAATCAACACATCTGCCGGTGTGAAGATGTCTACACAAGCCCGATTAAGGTCATTGCCCCTTAAAGCCACTGTAGTATCATCATTTCCAAAGACGTCTTCTGACAGAGTTTCCAATATTGTCAGGACCAGAAGCCTCTGAACAATTCCACCGTTCCATGTTCGGATCAGAACCTCGTCCATGTCCACCCAATCCATACCCCAGCTTCTCTTCGCTATTTCTACCCATATTTCGGCAACTTTGTTTGCGATGTAGGGGGGATCTTCGGTAGATAGGTTGAGCGCGAGAGTTATCACCCAGTCACGAAGTGCCTTGCTCTGTTCTGGGGTATAATTTGACCACTTCTGACGCACACCGTACTCCAACAAGGAGAGTCCGTAGAAACGAACGATTGGTGGCTGCTCCTTCTCTGTTGCAAGCCCGAATCCGTGGTATGGCGCTTCCTCGTCGGATCGGATTTGCTCAAGGAATTGCGAGGCACCTTGGCGAAGAGAGTTGTCAGATCTTGGGTTGTGTACAATCTCCAAAGCCTGCAGGATCTGTGAATTTGTCTCAGACTTGCTATTTCCAGCATTGCCGTTCAAGCCATCAACACCGTTCATCTCTGAGTCTCTGACACTTATGGGTGTGCTATGGAGTAGTAGCGAGCAGGGTTCTGCAAAGGCATCGGACACCGGTGGTACATGTGGCAAATGGTGTCATTCATACGAGAGGTAGATGCGGAATCGGTGCTCGAGTGAAGGAACGATGAAAGCCGTGAAGGGTTAAGGTCACAGCCCGTACACGTCCAAGGAATGGAACGAATAAGGCATCTTGGTGAGCATTCAGTACGACGAGTCCGAATTGCGAGAGGTTATGTACAATTTAGCGGAGAATGTTAAAGGAATTGGTCACGAGAGCACGTATCCAGAAGCTACGGAATATTATTCTCGCTGCAGGTAGGTGTCCGTGCTAGGCGCGTATGTAGGGAGCGGCAGCACCCACAATTAAGGTCCCTAATGCAGCCTGAAGGTCGGAAACCAATGGGCAGCCTTCCCGGGGCGTTGCCTGACACTATACCAAGCTTTATCCCTGCGTGGACATACTTCATACCTGTTTCATGTTGTCACTTTCAACTCATAGATCCTCAAATAGCATTTTGCATAATATCAAGCTGCAAGATCGCTAATCCAGCCATTATCCGGGTATCTTTCTAAGTCTATCTACTCGTACACATGAACGCCGCTCCAGTTATCCTTAAACCTACAACCCTTGACGCTCTTTCACCTCACTTTGGCTGCATCGTCTTCTTCGTATATCTTGACATTCTCCGAGTACTCTCGGATTTTCGAGACGTAATTCTCCTCAATCTGATCGCCTTTCCCACCAGCAACGCGTAAGATCAGATCGTTCAAAGAGGACCGTCCGAGAATGTCAACGTGATCACCTATAGGCATTAGCGAGCCGAATGAGAAAAGAGTACTAAGAGATGTTCATACCAGTATTAGGACCACCACGCGGCGAGAATCGATAAGGCTCGTGTGGCATTTCAAAAACTTTGATCTTGACACCTGCAGGGTTGAATCGCTTGAGATGCCAGCCTTTTGCACACATGTAGCCGGTGCTCAACAAAGAGACCGTACCATCGCCTTCCCCCATGACTACACCATGATCGATGCTCCCTCTGGTCAGTGATGTATCAATGGTAACATTGAGTGTCGAAAGAGGGTCCAAGTCCTCGCGATAAAAATAGCTTCTCTCAGTAGGTTTACCCATGCCGTAGAAGCAATAGACTTTTAGACTGGGCGCGAGTGGCAGACGACTTTCCAGAGGGTTGATCCATTTGCGGTGGTCTCGCTCATTAGCCTCCACCTCTTCAGTTGTATGGGCAACGCCATGGGAGTAATTCTCAAGCACCTGGTCTTTGTACCAAGACTCGGTATGTTCCAGCAAGTAGGAAAAGCTGTCCTCTATCGTAAGGTTGCTAGGAGAGTGCGTAGAGTTACTCTCTTTGAAATTAATGAAAGTCCCATAGCTAAGATCTTGTTCAGGTTGGTCATCAGGAGCCCATGTCTGGTTCCCCCAGACAGCATTTCCACCTTTTGGAAGCATCATTGATGGTCCCGGCATAGCCCTGAAGATTTCGCATCGCTCATCCTTACCAAGGAATTTCTCCAGGCCGTAGACAGCAAAAGCGTTGAGCTGTGCTGTGTCTTTCATTTCGCCAGAGAGAACAGCTGGAAGTCCTTTTAGAGCGCCCAGCATGCAGCCGCTCACATTGATCCATGAGTCGACATACTTGTCAACCCAGCCAGGACCGCCTTGGGCCTGGGCCTCAACCCAATGGAAGAAATAGAAGAGAACCTGTGAGCCCATGCTATGTGAGACCAAAGTCACTTTCTGGCCAGAAGTCTGCAGCGCTAACTCAATGTGAGCCTTTAAGCGCGAGAAATAATGATCGCGATGTTCAAGGTTGGCACATGATAATCGCCAGTCGTAAGCTGCGGTAAACGCATTCGTCCTACACTATGTAAGTGTAAGTTGCCAATGCAATTGATGCTTGACCCACGGGTCGTAGCCCAATGTTGCTAGATTTTCCAATATCTTGGACCAAATCCAGTAACCAGTGATAAAGCTATAAACGTCAGCGTTCATAGCCTTCGGCATCGGCTGCAAAATTTCCTCACAAATCGGCAGCATCAAAGCCTTGCGCAGCTCTCAGCTTCACACCTGGTGGATCCAGTCCAGTGATCGGGTCCAACTTGATATGTCTTTTCCAACCCTTCTTGTCCACTACGAGAGCCCTCATCATACTCCAGCTGCCCCAGAGCCTTTTTCTGAAATACTGCCTTGATGCTTCTTCGGTCCCCCAACTCTCCAGGCCAGTCGATATCACACCAGGTATCATGACGACTGGATGAAGCGCCCTGACACCTTGCGACTGCAAATGTAGACCTACGGAGAACGAATCGTAGTTGACGGCTTCACGCTCATGTCGCTATGGGCAACATCTGCGTTAGCAACTTCAGCTCGGGTATATACTTCAAGGTATTGACATTGCCAGACATACCGTGATATCTTTGGCATCATTCACTATGCCGGCTGGTAAGACATCCAAAAGGGTCTCTAGGTTGAAGTCAACCAGACCCTCTAATCTGATCACATCGTGCCGATCAGCGAAAAATGCTGCGATGACAAGACCGAACAGGCCTCCTAATCCAAATATCAGACCCTGCCGTCGCTTGCTCTTTTTGCTCTTCAATTTCTTCAGCTGTGCGTCGGAAATCAAAGTTACTGGTTCGCCTTTGGCGGGTGATGGGTCACGCGAGACTTCGGAGGATTCTGGAGTGGAGTCGCCAGAAGGGCCCAGAAATCGACGTCGTAGAGTCGACATAGCTACCAAAGAGGCCTGCCTCTCCGTTTTCCAGAGCTGTGTGGTTTGATAGGTGGAAATGTGTCCGTGTGAACATATCGGTTGCTGTCATACCTTGAACGGCTAGCTTCGGTTCTTCCGGATGTAAACTCGCATTGCATTTGCGAAGGTAGGGCTGAGCCCTCCCGTTATCCCCTTGGTTGGTAAGAAGTCGGCCACCCCGGGAGCTAGGCCCTGTGGGGCTGAGTAGGCCAATATGGCTGTTTAGGGGGGGTCCTCTAGGGAGCATGCCTATTGCACCCCTAGACCGTTATCTTTAGGGAGGCTCCGGGCGTGTGGCCTCTAGGGGCCTAGAGGGCCTAAAATACATGCTCTTGGCACGAGTGCCCGTAGGCCAAATATTTTTTTGATACATAGATAATCTGCAGACATATAATTAAGATACCAATACTACTATCTATAAAATTTAGTAAACTGAATACCTAGTATAAAAAAGATATAAGGCTTTAAACATGTGGGTGTTTTACTTTGCTAGGTTCAAAATCGAGGTCTAGCGCCGGATAATAAAGCTTGGCATGAATCTTTGCCTGAATAGGTTTAGTTTTGGGGTGGCCGACTTCTTACCAACCAAGGGGATATTAGACCTTCGCCAAATTACTGTACTTATCTTACTCTGTAATCAACAAGTCGGATACTGTTCGTGATTATTCAGTTGTTCTTGTATGATCATTGAAAAATGGCCTCGGATTTCTCCCCTCCTCCAGAGGTACGCTACGTTCAATATCACAGCTCTAAGGAAACCACCTATCTATCCGCAATCCGGCAATTGATATCCCAGGACCTCTCGGAACCCTACAGTATCTATGTCTATAGATATTTTCTTTATCAATGGGGGGATCTATGCTTTATGGTATTCATCTTCAGTTGTTCGAGGTTTTTGCTAGTATTGAGTGAGATTAGGCGTTAGATGAAAAGGACAAACTCCTCGGCGTAGTGATCTCGAAACTAGAACCGCATAGGGGTGGGCCGCTGAGGGGTTATATCGCTATGCTGGCTGTTAGGGAGGAGTATCGGGGGAGAGGAGTTGCTACCAAGTTGGTGCGGATGGCTGTGGACGTGATGATTGAACGAGATGCTGATGAGGTACTGGTCTCTCTTTAATTACATTGCTGGCTGATCGAGCCCCGGGCTGAGAACGGGATGTAGATCGCACTCGAAACGGAAGTTACTAACACAGCGGCCATGAAATTGTACGAGCGACTTGGATTCCTTAGGAGCAAGCGGCTGCATCGATATTACTTGAATGGTAATTCTGCATTCAGATTTATGCTTTTCGTGAAGGAAAGCACCGCACAGTATGGAGGTGAATATGGCGCCGCACAATTGCCACCATCAGCTTGAGACAGGGTATCAATACTATATGCATCAAAAAACATGATCCAAGGGCTAGTACTTATGACATGGCAAGTACTAGAAGAGTATCCTCGTCAAGCTGTAGCCTCAACGAGCCTGAAGCCTGCGCTGACCGTCTTCTGGATCTCCTCATTCTTATGCTGGAGGAGTGATAGGGCGTAGGCGACATCGTTCCACTGTCGTTCGCTCTCGCATCGTGCGAGCCTAGCTGCGAGCTTGTCTGCTAGCTGCTTCGCGTGCTTATCCTGTAGAGCGGTTAACAAGAGGGATGCGCAGATGGTACTTTTGATGACTTGCCTTTTCGATGAATGAGGATAGGAACTTAATGATCCGTTTAAGGGCATCTTCCTCCAGATCCTTCTCTGCGCTCAGCAGGGAGAACATGTCAATGAAATGATTGTATACCGCATTGTCCTTTGTCGCCAACTCGGTGAAAAACATCCTCGAAAGATCTGCAATTCGCTTATCGGAATCTTCTAAGCATTTGGCCATCTCACCCAGCTGACCTTTCACCTTCACTTGTCCAGCTAGGATGAGGAATGTCAAGGTCATAAGACACGTGCGCTTGACCGAAGCATCGTTGTCGTTCAGTCTCCTATAGAGGAAGTCCGTGTTCTCGTCAATGAGATGATTGAAACAAACCGCCATGTCTCCTAATGCAATTACAACATTGCTTCGAGTAACGGCGTTCTGCGACTTCTCGAGGATAGTTATAAGAAGGGGCAGGTTCTTTTCGCAGTACTCGGATGAGACACACATCAGCTTAGCCATGCAAAGCGTCGCAGCAGCCTGGAGATCCTCGTCTTGGTACGCTGTATTATTTGAGCAGATCTCTGTTACCATTGGCCCAAAGTTCGATAGAAGTGAGTTCTCGCCATAAAGGAGCTCTCGCTCCCGAATGTGAGTCATGGCTTCCGTAAAGTCATCTTCGGTGGTACCGCCGATTAGGTCTAGTTCGTCTTGATCAGCGTCTCCAGCCTTGACTGGAGAGGCGTTGTTTGTCTTCGTCTTCTCTTTCTCGGCTTTTCGCCTCTTGAAGTCCAATTCACATAGTTCTAGATGAACAATCTGCTTGATAGATATATGTCCAACGATGAATAGGAGTTGGGAAAGAGCCAGGGATGCTTTTTGTTTCCTATCGGATTCCTCAGGGGGTGGAGAGGGTAGCGCGCTTTCGCCCTCAACTCCTTCCATAGGCTCCGGAAATGACTGAGTTGGAGGCTGAAAAACGTGCTTCGTCTTCCGACGAAGTATTTCTGAGCAGAGAGTGTCCGGGTGGTTTGACAAGGCGTATATTGCACCTATGGCTTGCTCGGCGACGCCGTACCTACCACGACATTAGTAAACTTTACACCGCTTAAAAAGGATAGCAGCTCACCATTCTTTGCTATCAGAAACGATCTCGACCATTGCGGCGAGCTTCGTAAGGATAGCATGATCGTTAGGAAGCTTCGATGCTTCGATGGCACCATCCTTGCCTTGACGTTTTGTCGGATTCATGCGTCGGAGTGCAAGACAGGTATACTTTGCCAAAGCTAGATCTGATCGTCCCAGAGGTCCTAAGCCGATCCGGAGCATGGTACCCATCTCATTAACGGCAATCTCAGGGTCTGCGGTAGCCAGCATACCCAGCACTATGATTGCCCCTCGCCTTTGATTCTTAGAGATATCCTGCTTTTGGACGCCATATACCTGCCACAGCTTGGTGATAACGAGCTCTGACACGTGACCGGCTTTCACCATAGTATTGAGTAGCTGCTCCAGAGATGTCAGCTCTGCCGGGGTTGCGCCAAAGGTTAGACTAATCATATTCCGAGCGACATAATTTGCAGCATCATTTTCACTGAAGGAGTCGGGAGCAGTGAAGAAGAGGCCTCGGTAGCAATCAATAAGATGTGTCTGGACCCCTTTCCCTTCATCACTGTTGCCTTTCGTCCATATCAAACGCAACATTCTGCGGATACCAGTCCTTGCAGCCTCGATCTTGTACGCGTCGATAACTACGAAGAAGTCCATAGCCTCGATGACCTCGCTTTTGTTCTTAGAAGACAACAGCTGGCAAACTACCGGCGTCCCAGCATGCAGAACTTCGATAAAACGGATAGCTTCCGTGTAATACTTGCGTGTCAATTGCAGTCGCGTCATCAGCTCTGAAGTTGCTGCATCCTCTGCTGCTTTCTTGGACGCAGCCGCTTGCTGTTGTTCGGTCATCGGAGCAGGCTCTTTGGCTGGACTGTCTATAGTCGTGACTTCGTCTAGTAAAGCACTGTCAACGGTTGCTTCGGCCTGACGTTGCTTTTCTCCCAGCCCTGGTGAGTCAGCTGGGGGCTTTAAAGCATTAAGTTGCTCTTCCACAGCTTGGAGGCGCCCATCCCACTCCTTGTACGAAAGCTGCCCACCATGCATGACACTGAAAGGATGTGTCGATACAAGCTTTCCCAGCAGCTTGATAGCATTCCTCCTCACATTGCTGCTTTTGTCTTCGAGGCTCCGGGCAGCAAGTTCCGCAGCTGCTTGACGGCGCTTAGGGAATTTCTGCTCCAGATCGCACAGCTTCATGTACACTTGAATGTTTCTACAACGACAATAGGGGTTAGTGTCCAGAAAGCGTTCTTCAAGTATGTCGAAAAAGCCATTGATTTGGGTCTTGGAGTTTTCGTTCCGCTCTTCTTGCTTGCTGAGGTCCGCAATTAAATTCCCGCAGACCTCAATGATGGCACATCGAAGGGTATATGCCTATGATAATTAGTTCACAAACTCAACAACGGCGGAGTATCAGGCCTACTTCGCTATCTAATTGTTTAATGAGCAATGTCATCTGCTTAATCACTAGTCGCGGGGCAAGTTCGGAGAGCTTTATGATAAATGCTGACACAGATTTGGGGCCTCTTGTGTCATTGTTATTGAACTCTTTGTTGCTTAGATCTCTGCAATAACATTGTCAATGTCAAGAAACAATACGCTAAGTTTGAGTGACGGTACCTTAAGACCTCGTCCGCTAATTGTGGGTAGTCGTACTGTTCGGAAAGGATATGTGAGAACTCGGCCATCGGCTCCGCAAGGTGCTCGAAGTACGACAGATTCTGGATGATCGAGGTTTGCGCTCCTGCAAATTGTCAGCGAATGTGAAAGGTAACCCAACGATCAGAATCTACCAAAAGCATGTCCATGGTGCTTGACTGCTATACAGAGCACCTTGAAAGCATGCATACGTAAAGCCGTGCTCTTTATTCGTTGTTCACTCTCCAAGATCAGATAAACAGGGCGTGTGAAAAGCCCCACGAATGTGTCCCTCTCCGAAGTCGTTAAAAAAATCTTGCCGAGCTTTAGCTTCAGTACTTTGCACATTGTATCCAGAGCGGTCTGTAATTGTGCTGAGGATTCCCATCTGCTATCCTTTATGACTCCTTTTGGTTTTGCACCCTTTCCAGCACCCCGACCTTTGGCTGGTGCCCCACTTGGCTTTTCTGCTGCCTTTACCTCCACCACCGATATAGTCCACTGCAAGAGGAACGCATACATCTCCAACAATTGTTTTTGATGCTGCGAAGCATCTTGTTCGTCTGTCTCGAGATCAGTGTGAACGGCTTGTGCCTCCGAGGATAGGCCTGAGATTATTAGGTCGAAAATTTTGCTCAGCGAGATGGTAGGCAGCATGGAAGCTGATCTGGAAAGTTTGAAAAGTTCAGAATCTGGATCACTAGGGAAATTATGTTGGGAAGCAGAAAAAATGGGGGCACACTTGAGTAGGAATTGAAGGGAATCGAATGTAGAAGCTTGGGTCAAAGCCGCCGCATTCTCTGCGATTGAATCCACAATTGGATTGAGCACTCCATTGATGAGGCCCTGGGTAAGCGATTCTGGGTCGCTCTCACAATCCTGAAGAGCTCCGTCTGCTTCTGGAGTTGCTATTGTAGCGGGGTCACTGAGATAATGCTTGAGCGCATCATTGATGTCAAAATCCACCTGATCGCCCATGGTAGGTCTAAATCGAATAAAGTGGCATACACCTTTGCAGTGAATATATACGGTGATGCAGTAGTGCACAGTCGAGCTCTCTCATCAGTATCTTTATCGCAAGTCGATGTTTACAGCGCACGGACCATTATTTACTTAGACGCGTCCCGCGCATGCCCCGCTAAGGGTTATCTGACACAACTTAACACAGTGACATGGGTATCCTCCTCGCATTCCAATGACAGCTACATTTCGAAAAGTGTTTCTTCCCTTGGTCTCAAATTGATAGGGATGTCTGTCTATACTCCAGAATACTGACGTAAAGCAATGGCAACTCCCGTAGAGCCAATTGCAGAAGAGAACCCTTTTCTTACTGGTACAAATCTTGTGCCTGTAACGACCCTTAGTGGAAAGTTGGGCTTGAGTCCTGAAGCACGGTATGGAGCTCAACCTGTTGCAGAGGGTGAGGAGATATCAGCAGAGTGCCAACATTCTGAAGTCTCCTCGGACGATGACGAGTTAGATTTTGATGCGTCCGTTCAGGAAGAGATGGTGAAATTAGAAGAAACTTTTCGAGAGAACGGGTTGAAGTTTCGTATGATTGATAAGATTGGCGAAGGTGATAGTTCATAGCGCCAGGAGAACAATTGGAAAGTCGATTGGCTGATTGATATTTTCAGGTACTTTCTCGACGGTCTATAAAGCCGAAGACCTCCACTACGAATATTATGAGAACGAATGGGATATAGAATCAAACGATGCTTCAAAATGGACGTCACCGCCATTCAAACGCCGGAAACATGACGATCCACAAGCGTCCACTACCCTTATGAACGGCCAGAGCCAGCAGCCGCAGCGTCGGCCTATCTATGTTGCCATTAAGAAGATTTACGTCACAAGTAGCCCAATGAGGATACAGAATGAACTTGAACTTCTCCACGACTTGAGAGGATGCAAGGCTGTCTGCCCATTGATCACCGCTTTTAGACATCAGGACCAAGTCGTCGCTATACTGCCTCATTTCCGACATCAAGACTTCCGAGTAAATTTTATTTGAGGCATTCTCTATCTCGTGAGCTAATGTATCCAGGTGTTTTACCGTAGTATGAACGTACACGATATCAGGATATATTTCCGGTCCATGTTCGAAGCCCTTGCCGCCGTTCATAAGCATGGAATTATACACAGAGACATTAAGCCAACGTGAGTGATAAGACCCCAAGTTATTCGGACGCTGCTAAATCCGGTAGCAATTTCTTATATGACATAGAGCGACAGCGAGGCGTTTTAGTAGATTTTGGATTAGCTGAGGTAGAATGAGCAAAACGTTTCGCTCCAATGCATACTAACTGGTGATAGCGAGAGGGTACCGACCAACAACATTGCTTGTGCCAGGATCATCCAAGCAACAGAAAGGCCAAGGTCGATGCGAGTCGAGCCCGGAATCAGCCAGTCCCTACTGGATACCCAAAGAACGATCCCAGACCCTCACGCAGAGCAAATCGAGCTGGAACACGAGGGTTCAGGGCTCCCGAGGTCCTCCTCAAGTGCACTGCGCAGACGACCAAGATCGACATCTGGTCTGTAGGAGTTATTTTGCTCACCATCCTCGCGCAGAGATTTCCATTTTTCAACTCTGCCGACGACATCGAGGCTATGATAGAAATTGCTACCATCTTTGGACAACAAAAAATGAGGCAATGTGCAGTGCTTCATGGCGCCATGTTTGAATGTACCATTCCCACGGTTGGCAAACAGGGTTTTTCTTTGGCTCAGATCATCCACTGGTCGACCGCCGCGAGGGGGTCTGATAACGAGGGAGACCTTGACCCGGAGGTCCAAAAAGCTGTCAAGTTTCTGGAGCAATGCTTAGAGTTAGATCCTCGAAGAAGGATATCTGCGAGGGCAGCACTCGCGCATGACTTTCTGGCAGAGGAGACATTCTGTGACACGGAGCCAGATGAGATGGATGTATTATGAAGGGATAGAGTTATAAAGGAGCATTGGAGAGGCATTACCAGGCATCATATACCCCTGTTCTTGGATTTGTATTTAGATAGCTCTCAATGCATGACGCTGGTCACTTTGGTCCAATCGAGAACATGAAGCCTGATGTGGACGTAACATGCACGAAGAAGCCTCACTGGGTGTTCAAACATTGCCATTGATGATGCTAGCAGATGTGTATACCAGCAACAAGGTTTTCCCCTTCCCTCTTCAACCCTCAACCTACGCGACCAACTCCACCACACCTCCAGCCTCCTTGATCTTCCTCTCTGCTTCCCGACTGAAGAATCTCGCCCTCACGACCATGGGTATCTCTGGAATCCGCCCCTTGCCCAACACCTTCGAATAGCCTAGTGGTAATAGATCGAGCACCGGCGCTGTCTCGCCCTTTTTGTCGGCCAGGTATTCATCGCGCTTTTCTTGGGGAACGAGGGACCAGAGCTGTAGTAAAAAATCCAATGTTAGCGCTGTGTATGACGTTCCATTACCCAAGCTTCTAGCCTTCTCTTCAGCAGAACCTTTTTGCGCTGCCAACAGGTGCATCGTCCATTGACTGCGTTGTAAACAAAATCGCTCCCACTCACCTTATCCAGGTTGATCACCGGCTTCCAGAACTGATTCTGCAGCTTATGGAAATATCGCATGCCCACTTTCCCAAAGTAACCGGGATGATACTTGTCGAGATTTGTTCGGTGATGATGTTGTCCACCAGCCATACCTCGTCCACCGGGATGCTTCCTGTGCTTTCCCACGCGGCCGTGGCCTGCAGACACGTGTCCGCGGTGCTTGCGGGTCTTCGTCAGTCGAGTAGGCATGGTTGCGACTGATGAAGTTCTAGATGTTGTCGGTGCTGTGCGGATCGCTGGTCTCAAGAGGACAAGGTTGGGTGTGCGTGCCAAGACTCGCTTAGCGCTTGTGGAAATCAGCCCTATGATACCGTATCACATCTAACGCCCAAAATATAATCTCGTAACAGCCAAATAATCAATCGGGTAACGTACGGCAGGTTCTAAAAGTCTGGCTAAACCAAATCCTGGACCATGGCTCTTCGCTCCTAATCGAAGCTGCTAAATACCTGCCTTAGGTTTCGCGAACGTAATATTTCAACTCAGTCTCATTTCAATTGCAGGATAGTCAATGAAAATAACATGCTACTCTTGTGCTAATGGGTATCCACGGCCCTTCGGATTGAACGGCTGGGGCTATTTTCCCTCACCATTATAATATGTCAGGTCTACGGCTTCTATCAATCACACTGACGGCTTGAAATCTCATTCGAACCGTCAATCCTGGTAAGAACACCATTGTCGATTCTGAACTCCTTATCATCAAGCATGACTTGCCGACCAAAAATGGTGAGCTTCCCAATCCTCCCTCTCAATGGCTGTAAAAAGCCTTTATACAGTGCCATCTCCTCATCGGTACCCTGCGCTGTGTAATCACATATCTCACCCCACGATCGCGGTTCGCAGACTGGTATATCAAGACTTTTCAACCAGCACTTCTCCACAGACCCTTGCCTTGCGCGCATCAGAGCGCCGCAGAACCACTCTAGTCGCTTCACTTGCTGAAGATCAGATAATCCGTTATCGTGTACGTCCATTTCTATTTGGATATGTTGCACTCTTTTGAGATTGATTTCCAAGTATCTAACCCTTCTCTTGGAAAATGTGGGCAGTTCGCTTGGTAGGCATCCATAGTCAAAGAGAGAAAGCCAGAAGACGCTCTTGCCGTAGTAGTAGTCAGGCACTTCATGGTAGAGTTGGCGACAGGTACGGGAGAGGCAGTATGTGGCGTAGTTCCAACAGCTCCAGAGGTAGAGTTCGGGATATTTGTTGATGAGGAGATAGGAGTAAATATGTTGGCGGACCTCGAGCGGCAGGGTGAGGAAGGAGGAAGAGGGTAACATACCAACGAGCGGGCAAAGAGTCTTGATAATCAATCAATAATGGAGACTAGATGGGCCCCTTACCAGATTGTCTCTTTAGCTGAAAGGAGGTAATTCGGTAGTCTCTTGATGTATCCGTAGGTTGTTGCGTGTTCTTATTTATTTTCACAACGCAGTAGGAACGAATGACTCAGGAACTTTTGGGGAGGATGCCCTATTCATGTTGTGATAACGCGGCTTGAAGATAGAGCCAGTGGCAGGTCTTCTCAGGCCGTCCTCTGAAGAATGCGAGGGTTGGAGCTTAATATGGTCCTGAGTTTTGTTGGATGCCTGACTGGAAGAGGACGAGGTGGGGGTGCGTCATGTCCGCAAATTGGTGCCGAGGTTTTGCCATGACAAATCTGTAAACATGAGGCCTAATCAGGGCGTCTTTGCTGGTGATCTATCAAACAAGGAATGGACAAATTCTTCAATGATGTACAGAAGAAAGGTCAGCAGCCCACAGCCGAGCCAGTGGAAGGGGAGAAAGCAGGAACGCAGAAGAAAGCAATACCCAAGGGCGTAGTACTGGGTCCAGATGGGAAACCGTATGTCCAGCTCTAACATAATTGTCTGCGTATATACATGCTCAAGAACATGTCCTGACTATGCCCTGAACATAGCTGTCGCAACTGCACCTCCTTCGCCTCCTGGGCCGCCATGACCAAAAAAGAAACCCAAAAAACTTTACCCGCCTCTACCACCCTCACCGCGACCCAACAAGCACCAACACTTCCCTCCGACTGCCCCCCCGACGTCGAAGTCCTAGGCCGCAGCACCTGGACCTTCCTCCATACCCTCACCGCCTCCTACCCCCCCACTGCAACGCCCACCCAACAGACCGAAATGCGGCAATTCCTATCTCTGTTTTCAAAGCTCTATCCCTGTTGGGTCTGCGCTGAGGATTTTCAGCAGTGGATGAAGAGGGAGGGGAATGAGCCGAGGGTGAGGGGGAGAGGGGAGCTGGGGAGGTGGATGTGTGAGGCGCATAATGAGGTTAATAGGAAGTTGGGGAAGGGGGAGTTTGATTGTGAGAGGTGGGAGGAGAGGTGGAGGACGGGGTGGGGGGATGGGAGGTGTGATTGATTGGGAGAAGGGGGGTTGGGTGTTTGGATATTGGTAGATGTTTGCATGGGAATGAGCATTACATGATTAAATATGGTAGGCATTACAGCGGGTTGAGGCGCATTTGTGTAGCATATGTTGCATGGAATGGCGGGAAACGGGACGATCTACTCATTCATCTGCTTTCTTATACATCAGGTCTGTCCGCATTGTGTACTTTGTCCCCCCTGTGACGTCTGCACCCGAGTGGAGGAGGCCGCGGTGCTGGAAGATGAGCACCCGACCTGGTTTGGGTTCGACGTCAAAATCGCGGTCGAGGTAATCAGAGTGGAAAGTCGTGGCTCCTCCACCGCCGGGGTTCTCATTGAGGTAAAGATGGAGCGTATAGAACGAGATTTCTTTGCCATCAGGAGTCACATAGGAGCCGTCCTCGTGCGCTGGAAAGCATAGGTTAGATTCAATTGTTACAGGTTTGATGGAAAGGTATAAATATACTTACGTCTAAAATATTGACCTTCTTGGTATTTAAGAAAGCGCATTCGTTCGTTGAGTCTGGACATCTTCCAAGTCTCGTTTCTCCTCACTGGTCCATAGCCAGTAATGTGTGATTGATTCTTCAATGTTAGAATTTCTGGCACTTGGTCCTTAATCCGCGCCCATATTGTCGCAACCATATCGGAATCATCCCATATTATACGGCCGCAGTCCCGAGTGTCTTTGATGGTTCTTTGCTTTCCATTGCCAATATTCACCATAGCTTCCTCCCACTCGCCATGGGTAGTAGACTCTGCCATGTTGATTAAGGTGTGGCATGCCTGCTCCGTGAAGACGTTGTCCAGCACTGTCGCGTATAAACCTTTGTATTCTGGTAGGTCAGTTGTTTTAAAGTCGACGACAACCTTAGTAATCTCCGTTGGCTGCAGGAGGAAGTCACATAACTTTCCATTATTCACGCCGGAGCTAGATGATATTGCCATCGCGGATTTGTCGCTGATATTCTTCAAGAAAGTAGTGTTCGTTGAGGATGGAAGCAGTAAAGCTAGGCTAGCTATACGAGGACGGAGAGCAAGATGCATCACCTGTAGTAAGAACATGGCTTATAACGAAAATGTGAGAGAATTGAGGCTATGCTGATAGTTTGAGTCAGGGGCACGTGACATTGCTGCCTAAATTTGAGGCAAGGCTGCATAACGGGGAAAATGTAATTCACCGTCAGTATACTGAGAGTGATAGCAATATTGATCTGTACTCGTTCTTAAATCAACTCTGGGCACCAGATCTAAATGCAGGCTCGTTACGCAATACCATGTCATCCGGACACTGGGATCCGACGTGACCGGCGAACGTCCCATATTCTCGTTACTAAAGGAAGGAGAATCGGCCTGATTCTACTTCTCAGACCGCGTCTGTCATTCCTCCAACCTGACGTCCCACCTCGAGAATGATTCCGAAGTACTGAGTAATTCATACTCAACAATGTTATCGTGCCGATCTGTGTTTTTACTTACGGACCTAAGGCTGTGCAATCCCTCCCTTTCAGTAGACATGTGTGCGATTGGTCAGGCGGTTGATGAGTGGTAATAATGTTACTGAGACAAATTCCACCCAAGATCAAAGGTTTGCACAGCCGGAAGCGGACGTAGTAAGGCGTCACCGCTGCGATGCGATGCTAGCTACAGCTATTGGTGCAATGAGGCGGTGCTAAAACATGTAAGGCGAACAAGGCACGTGACATCTTTACTTAAGGTTGAGATCAGGCTGGTCGATAGGAACACGATGAGTATGTCAATATTCTTTCCAAAAACGCTCATGACCCTTCGCTCGTCATATCCCTGTCGTTAAACATTGATAGGAAACGACGGTGGTAATCTCCATGCCGATGTACTTCATCGATCAGCATGGGATCTTTCTGGCTCGAATTGGACCCTTGATGTCTGGCAAATCAACGTCATCAGGTACTAGCGATCCTTTCTGGAGGATGTCAACCTGACCACGTTGACGTAGATCCCAAAGCATCTCGCGGACCTCAGGCATAAGGTCCCTCCAGTCGGAAACTCCAAGGGTCTTAAGCTCTGTGGTAGTCAACGCTCGTGGCACCTCTGAAGGACATATGGTCTTTGGATATGCCCGAGCAGAAAGCAATCGGTTCAGGTGCGTAACCAGGATTTCTCGATGGATAGTTGCCTCGCGTGCCATTTTGGATCCTTATCTGGTACGAGTCATGAGACTGATGCCTGAGGTGTGTTACTGGTATTACTCTTCCAGCATGATTCCAACCCGTGGGTGGGGCAAGTTTCAGGGCCCCTTCCTGGAGCTGGAAGCCACCAATTGCTCCAGAGTGACCAATTTAAGGTGGAAGATTCGATATCTAAGCGCCAATATTGAGATGAGGGGAGGCAAGGGATGGCGAGGTGCTTATGCACCAAAACAAGCCAGGTTGGGTGTTGCAGGCGTCCTAAGGGGAACGGGGGAAGGTGAGTACCTACCTTAGGTATCTAAGGTACCTGGTAAGACCATTTTGGAGAGGGAAAATGCCAAGACACTGCTTTGTGGGGCCGGTATCGCAGGGCGGGCGGACCCGGAAAGACACCCCAGCGCTTCCTGTTCCTGGAGAACCCGAGGGCAAAAAGTATTGCCTCATCTTTTTCAATGGTCTCTTCTTTCGGCTATACAGACGTCCATTCGATGCGCCTTTTCTATGCAATGCAGAAAGAATCGAAAGTTCACCTCTAACGCGAGCTCATAATGGGGGTACATAGTAGTCCCCTTAGCACGGTGCGTCTAGTGTTATGCTCGAATCAGGGGTACAGGAGCGCGTTGGGCATCAAGCGGCCTACTGGACTGGTGGCACCGGAGTCCCCACGGGGATACGACGACCACTGACCACTGACCACTGAAGAAAAAAGGGTAAGAAAGTGAGGCACCACCCAGATGGGTACCTCATCATGCATCCGCCAATGCGAACATTGGTCTGCCAAACCATTCTTAGCTTACACCTCCACACATGCCGGCCTCTTACCCTCTTTACGTTCTGTGGTGAAACTGCTTCTTGACGTGGCTCCAATTGGCCGCTCCACGCTTATCGAAAGCTCCAGATGATGCAAGACTCGGAAAGTGCAGACTCGACCTGTAAGCGATGGGGGTCCGCGTTACTCTCCATCTCTGTGATACGAATGTTGCTTCAAAGCTCACGTCGTTCGCTGATTTCGGAATCCTCTCACTACAGCATCCCGAGCCTATTGTGCTCATGATTGCTTATTATTGCTTCAAACGCCTTTCCTATTTGTGTGATTATCTTTCCTGGTCATTCGACCCAACCCCACGTTAGCCTTTAATGTCCGATTGGCTACTGCAGTTTCTGAATAGAGAAGAGCGTTATGGCTTGGTCATAGAAAGATTATCATTTATTGCCTCATCCCTACCACATTTTCCTCCAGAATCTCAATTGTAAGGAAACAACACAATTCACTTGAAGATGGCCCAGAGAATGTATCACCAGGCTCCAATGCCAATGTACGGCCAGGCAAAACCATGGGCCTGGCACACCATTGAAACACATACTGCTCGCTACTCGCATGTGCCGGTGTTTGTCCCTCCTACGCCACCTGTACTTGCTCCACCACCAAATCCGTTCGCCCCTCCGGAACCTCCGCCAGAGGAAACCCCTCCGGAGGAACCGCCTAAATACGACAGTGGAGATGGCCAACCTGAAGCAGAGGCACACCCCCCGGAAGAATCCGCACCGGAGGAACCTGGTGAGTAAGCCTTCATTGTGTGCAATAGCCAGCGTTGCTGATGAGAACGGAAGAGGGCCAAGCGGAAGACGCGACTGACCCGTCAGAAGAGCCCTCGGGTGAGGAAAATGCCGAGGGTGGTGTCCCTGTAGCCGATGAGGCGCCCCCAGCTGAAGATGGTTCGGGAGATGCACCTCCCCCAGAGGAGGCTGAAGAGTCCGCCGAAACCCCAGAGGCAGATCCTGCCACTCCTGAAGGTGAAGCTGCCGAAGAGAGCAAAGACGCCCCAGAAGGAGACGCCGAAGCTCCAGAGCTGGGGGAGGCTGCGGCAGAGCCAGAATCTCCTCCAGCACCAGCAGCTCCCGAAGAACCCGTAGCAGAGCCAGAAGCTGAGGCTCCAGCTCCGGCCCCGGAAGAGCCTGCAGCGGAACCTGAAGCACCTCCATCGGAGCCGGAAGCGCCTGCAGTGGAACCAGAGACACCTGCGGATGCAGCACCTTCTGATGAAATACCGCCTCCGGCTCCCGAGGTCCCCACAGATGAGAAGCCTAAAGAGAAGAAGTCAAAGTCATCTAAATCAAAGCATCCTGTCTTAGTCAAAAAGAAGGAAAAGAGCGAGAAGAAGGAGAAGAGTGAGAAGAAAGAGAAGCACGAAAAGAAGGACAAGAAGGAAAAACACGAGAAAAAGAACGAGAAGTCTAAGAAGTCGAAGAAAGGTCATGCTGATCCGACTCAAGCGGAGGTGCCTGTAGAACCAACACCCACAGAGCCAGCAGCAGAAGAATCCGCCCCCACAGAGCCAGCAGCAGAAGAACCTGCACCCACGGAGCCTGAAGCTGCTCCTGCCGAAGCTGTGCAGGAAACGCCGGCGGAGCCCGCTCCAGAAGCAACTCCAGCGTCGGAGCCAACACCCGAAACCAAAGCAGAAGAGCCTGCATCAGCGGATTCTACACCAGAGGAATCTGCGGCGCCAGCTGAAAGTAAAGCAGAAGAGACTGCGCCAGCAGAACCTATACCAGAAGAACCTGCTGCACCAGCTGAATCTAAAGCAGAAGAGCCTGCATCCGCGGAGTCTACACCAGAAGATTCTGCAGCGCCAGCTGAAAGTAAAGCAGAAGAGACTGCGCCAGTGGAACCTGCATCAGAAGAGACTGCGCCAGGAGAAACTGCTGCACCAGCTGAGACTAAAGGGGATGAGCCTGCATCCGCGGAACCTACATCAGAAGAATCTGCTGCACCAGTTGAAACCAAAGTAGAAGAGCCTGCATCCGCAGAACCTACATCAGAAGAATCTGCTGCACCAGTTGAAACCAAAGTAGAAGAGCCTGCACCCATAAAGACTACACCAGATGAGTCTGCAGCACCAGCTGAGTCAAAAGAGATTGCGCTGGCGGAACCTACGCAAGATGAATCTGCACCAGCTGAGGCTAAATCGGAAGAGCCTGCACCAACCGAGCAAGCTCAAGATGTTTCTACTCCACCAGCAGACACTCCAGCACCGGAAGAGTCATCAGCAGATCCACCAGCTGAGGGCGCTGCACCGGATGACCCTCCAGCAACCGAAGATGCATCACCAGAAGTGCCACCAGCCGACGAGACCCCAAAAGACGCTCCAGCTGCAGAGCCAGTTGTAGATGATGCCTCTAGCTCAGAAGAGCCCGCAGAGTCCAAGAAAGAGGAAGCGCCGGAAAAGCCCGCGGAAGATCCACAGCCAGCAGCTCCTGAGGAATCAGCAACTGAAGCCGCAGCCATTGAGGAAGCACCCACAGAAGACAAGGCCGCAAGCGAGGAAGTCGCTTCAGATCAAGCTGCACCTGTGGAAGACAAAGAAGTACCAGTTGGCGAAGCCGCACAGCAAGTATTGGGTGAGTCAGACGATAAAGACGCTCCTGCGGCGGCAGCCGAAGAACCGGCGCCTGCAGAATCGGCGCCAGCTGTAGAGACCAGCGATGGAATTCTGAAAGAAGTCGGCGGTGGCGGTGCTTCGCCCGCTACAGAGGAAACATCCCATGAGCTGCCCGTTGAGCCAGCAACCGGAGAGCCCCCTGTAGAACCAAACACGTCAGCAAGTGAAGAAGCTCCAGCAGAATCAAGCGCACCCGCCAACGAAGAGTCCGCGGTGGAACCTGCCCCAGAAGAGCCTCACGCAGCAACACCGTCAGAGCCGGGCCCAGCAGCTGAGGAAACAACACCAGAGCCACCAGCAGAGTCTTCTCCAGTGGTCGCCGAGGAGCCAGCACCGGAGCCAGCGCTGGAAGAAGCTCCCAAAGCCACAGAAGAGCCTTCAGCAGCACCAGTCGATGAAGCTCCCCCTGCCGCCGCAGAGCCTGCCCCTGCCCCAGCCGAAGAGCAGGCTGCCCCGACTACCGATGAGCCAGCACCAGAACAGAAAGAGGAAGAGGCTCCTACGGCCACCGAAGAGGCCCCACCAGCGCCAGTAGAAGAAGCCCCCCCTGCTATCGAAGAGAAAGCGCCAGAGGCGGTAGCGGAAGAACCTCTTGCAAGCACGGAGGAAATCGCCGCAGACACTGCAGGAGGAGCGTCGACAGCGGCTGCTGAGGGAGTTGCTGCCGAACCAGCCGCCGAACCAGCCCCCGAGGCTGTAGCAGAAACCCCTCCGGACCCCCCTGCGGAACCTACTCCAGAAGTAGCAGCTGATCCGCTGGTGGAGTCTGCGCCGGAGGCAGTGGCAGATCCATTAGCTGAATCCGCTCCTGAAGCTGCAGCTGACCCAACTCCTGAAGCCCCGTCAGCAATTGAAGAAGCTATTGCTGAAGAACCAGCCGGCGATGCAGCCCCACTCGAACCGCCTCCGTCTCCGACCTCATCCAAACGCCGTCGTCAATCAAAAGGATGGGAACGTGAACGTCGTCATAGTAAATCATCATCGAAGGCCAGCGTCGACACCTCCCGCAAACGTCGCGAAAGCGACGTCAGCGCTTCAACAGCAAAATCAGGTGACGTCGCTCAGATCCTTAAAGAAGCCAAGGAAAAGAAGCAAAGTAGACCCCATACTAGTTCCAGAACGAGCGAGAGAAGCATAGTTACCGAGCGTCCCAAGTCAGAACGCAGATCCAGCCGCAAAGAAAAAGAAAAGGAGCCAGAGAAAAGGTCCTCCGTCTTGCGCCCCAAGCTCCTCGATGTTATGTCCCGTGCAGAAAGCGACACAGGCTTCCTTCTCCGGGTCAACGACAAATCTTCAACCTCTAAGTCTCGCTCCTCAGGTCGCTCTTCCGGCCGGGCCCGCGCATCCACCACCGCCAGCACAGCAACAAGCAGTCGACAGGAAGCGCAGACGAAAGCCCGGAGTGCGGATCGGAGACCTCATAAGGATTTGGAGGATGATGAGGCGAGGAGGGAACGGAGGAGAAAGAGAAAAGAGTTGGATGAGGCTGAAGCGGAAGCGAGGAGGGAGCTGAGGAGGAAAAGGAAGGAGTTAGAGGAGGCGGAGACGGTAGCTGCAAAGGCGAAGGAGAGGAAGAGAGAGAGGGACAGGGTCTATAGGGATGAAAAGAGGAGCTCGGGAAGTGGGGGGTCAAAGTCGAAGGATGGACCGAGGGGTTTTTTGGCGAGACTTTTCAGTTGATGAGAGGAAGAAAACGGAGTGGTTACCGCGACAACAGAAGCAGTAAGATCGACTCGCAGAGGTCTGAAGGAAGGGTGTGTATTAAGCTATTTCTCTTCTTGCTTGCGGCTCGGTCTTTGAAGAACAGTAATAGGAGCAAGTCCTGACGTCTAATGTTGTTATCATGATAAGGTCTGTACGAATTGTATTTCCTTTCCATTCCCTTGTCTTCAGCTTCAATTCTTGTATTTATCAACTTTAGCACTTTACATAGCACGCTATTATACTTTAAGAACCTATGAGCTACGAATATACCGGATCAGAGCCTTGTAGAGGGAATTTCCTGATGATGGATGTGGAAGGGGCGAGGTATCAGAGAGGTGGATTGGTCTGTCCTGTTGTGAGGAGATAGATGACAGGCGTTATGGGCGTTGGGTGCATGTAGAGGGGATGAAGACGAGGAGATAGTGCTGAGAATGGTCAGTACCAACGAATAAGGGTGTATATTAGATATATTGACCCTTATGAATGACCTTGGCTCACGCATCTGTCAGAAGCTGTTATGGTTGCGAGTGTTGGTCTCAATATGACTATATAAGGCAGAGAGATTGAATACCTAGTCTGCCCTGCTATCGCTGGAAAGACTCATCCATCTACCCAGACTAATCCATTGATATTCCGCATTAGATCCTTCATCTATGCACACTCGTTCGGTAACTAGACCTCAGCTTAGGTAGTATTGCCACTCCACTTCATATGACTTGGTGCCAAATGACTCAACCCTTCTTACGAGGACTCAACCCTTCATTGTGCTGCCAGGCGTAAGGCTTAGGCGCGGAGAAGAAGATGGTAATGGCGAAGGGGTTGATTGGGTATCTTAAGAAATATGGATAGCTAGTAAGGATAATTAAGTACGAGAAGTATGGATAGCTAGTAGGGATAACAAGTACAAGAACGATGGTAGTCCTCCTATACGCGGGGGAAGAGATGGTGTTTAAGGGAAGAAGGGATAATGCTAGGATGCAGGGGTATCTAGACGCGAAAATTAGACACAAGTGAAGATTCGCTCAACATAATGACAAGCAAATGTAATCGGGCTTATGCTATCTCTTCCTACCCTCCAAAGTACTAGTGATGAGTATTCGTATGGCTGGTGTGGGCCATGCAGTGTAGCGCAGGGTTTGGCTTACAATTGTCCGGAAGCGCAAGGCAGCCTTATTGGCCGTCCGTGATATGGAGTTTGAGGACGACGAAACGTTTGATCCAGTGGCTTGTAGCATTGGACTTTGCCAAACGCTAGCTTGGTGGCTGAGCGCCTGGAATCCTAATCCTGTCTCGGAAGAGGAACTAGTAACAGGTATTTGGTCGAAGCTAAAAACGAGGGGTCAACTTGATGGCTTGACAACCCTAGCTGTCTTCTCTGAAATGACCTCCTCTTCTTCCGCTGGCAATCAAGAGGTCGGTAAGTAGTCCAACGGCAACATCAGGGGCAGTTTCTTTGCTAAGGTATCTTAATCTGGTTGTCTTTGGTGCAGATATTTTCGTTCGCATACGCGCGATACCGATCCAGCAAGTCTGTATCGTACATTTCGTGCTGTGATCGGAAGCTGAAATGTGCTGCGATGGCGTGAGTATTGATAAGTAAGGCTATTGATAACATATCAGCACTGATTCTTGTTCACACCCGGGATCGAAACCGCAAAACTCACGTCTCCTTAACTTCTTGTTGACTGTCACACTCAATTCAAGCTCATCATCCCGTGTACTGAATGGTAAATTGTCTAGCACATCTTGTCCCCAGATCGCCATGAAGTTTATGTTCATTCGATCATATGCCATATCCCAGATACCTTCTCTTTCATCGTCAATGCCATGTCCGTAATGATACAAATCCAGATTTTCATTTTCGAGGTTCTCAAGGAAAGAGTAATGCGCCTGCGCACCAAGCGACCAACTTCCCCAATCCGGTCCATCGGGATCGTATTTTGACTCTACCATCGGCGTCCGCCAAAGATTCTTTTCATTCTCTGGAAGCGGCAGCCAGCGATGGCCCTTGAACGGAGGTCCCCCGGGCGACCCTATCTCAAGAGTGCTACCGTCGTCTTCCTTGCCGTTATTGATTCCTCTTACCGGGAACTCCATGTCGCCCTTATATTCCGGTAGCGCCGATGCGCGCCATGCAGTTGGTCCTTTAGAGTCGGGGCTAGGATTCTGAGGAGGTTGCATTTCGGGCAAGTAGGAGTGTATGGCACCCAGTCGGTAGTGAAGCCAGCCTGTTTCGGGGCTGTTGATCAGGTTGGCCACCACGTCGAGTGAGTTTGGGTGGTGTGTCTTTGTGTAGACTATGTCAGCTATAGCTTCATCATTAAAGTATACCTATTTCGAATATTGTTAGTCAGTATCACATGTCCGATCTTGAGCGTACGTACGATGTCATCGTCAATTTTTATGTACATAACATTTCTTTCCACAGCATTCCCCCAGACCTCGTTGTATCCGAGTGACGGTATAGTAACCATCTTATACAAGTCACTCGTCTTGATTAACTCCTCCAAGTATTTGATGTCCTCCTCTTTCTGCGTGTTCACCACGAAATGGACCTCGTCTAGCCATCCTCCATTAGATACAAGGTTCCGTTTCAGATAGCAGTCCAGTATAGCAACAACAGATGGCCGCCCGAAGAATATCAACCCAACAATCTTGAATTCGCTAGGCTTAGCCCATTGCTTGCTGGGGCTAGTGGGGGGCCTTGAAGGGGGTACATATGGAGGGTCTTTGGTAAGCCTTAACCCTCTCCCTCGGTTTATCCCAACACCAATAAGTAGCAGCGCCGCAACGGTAGCCAGCGCAAACAGAACATAACGGGGTCTCAACCACGAAGAATTGAAGGTCTTTCGCAAACGAGAATGTTCTTCTCCCGGATACCTTGCGTGCCCATTTGGATGAGCAGGTTCGGAAGAGTCAAGGTCATCGAGGTCAAAGGATTCGGGTTGTAACAGGCCTTGTTGCTCTATGAGCGACCGGGACATGCCGTTTTTAAGGCCGTCTAAACCCGCCACAGCAGGAAAAGGCTAGGATGCGGAGTGCGAACTAGAGGGCGGAGGTGGGACAAGAATGAGACCGTGGCGACGCATGGACAATAACGGCCACGCTTCAACAATAAATACAGCGCAGCCGGGTATCATTTCGAAGGATTACCAGAAAATCTTTCAGTTTCCGCATTGCCAAGAGCCCCTGCCAATAATACCTCAAACCGATGATACCTACCTAAGCGAGCGGAAGGCGGGGAGATGACATCCGCTAGTATCAGAACAGCTAGCGTAATTCAGCCTTACCCTTCCCTGTCCAAAATCTCGAGCGCACGAAACGATCATAACTGGGCTTTGTTGGCAATTCTCAACCTTCAACGCTTCGCATGTTAGGTTGAGAGAGGAAAATGTCAGCCCCAGTCCTCGCTCTTCAGCCCGTGAAATTACCCTCGGGCCCTTCCCCTCTAACACCAGAGCAAACGTACTGGCGCACCTTCAAGTCACAACTACTAGTTCCTTCGCCAGCAAACAGTCCAATTACTCACATCTCCAATCCTCTACCTCCTTCCAATGAAATCGCACAAGCTTCCGATCACTTCGCTGTCACTACTGGGACACGTGTCCAGATCTTCTCTATTAGGACTCGGAAACTTGTTAAGACAATCTCTCGTTTCGACGATGTTGCACATGGCGCAGAGATCAGACGTGATGGTCGTGTCATGGTTGCTGGAGACGAGAGTGGAGCAATCCAAGTCTTTGATGTCAACTCTAGGGCTATCTTGAAGACGTGGAAAGAGCACAAGCAGCCAGTATGGGCTACTAAATTTTCACCTACCGAGCCGACAACACTGATGAGCGCGAGCGACGACCGGACAATCAGATTATGGGATCTTCCAAGCCAACAGAGCACGCTGACCTTTGTCGGCCACCAGGATTACATCAGGAGCGGGGCTTTCATGCCAGGCCAGGCTTCCAATTTATTGGTTTCAGGGAGCTATGACCAGACTGTCAAACTATGGGATCCTAGGACCCCGCTTAATGCAGTAATGACATTTAAACATGCAGCGCCTGTGGAAGATGTATTGCCAATGCCATCCGGTACCACCGTCCTCGCGGCTGCAGATAATCAAATTTCAGTGCTGGATCTAGTCGCCGCCCGACCTCTGCAGCTGTTGAAGAACCACCAGAAGACTGTCACTTCCTTGTATTTGGCCTCCAACAACACAAGGCTCGTCAGCGGCGGACTAGACGGACATCTCAAAGTGTTTGAGACTACTGCCTGGAATGTTGTCGCTGGATCGAAGTATCCGTCACCAATCCTTGCTTTGTGTGCTGTCTCGTCTGGTACAACGAGAGAAGATCGCCACTTGGTGGTGGGTATGCAATCAGGCAATCTCTCCATCAAGACACGCCTGTCAGGACAGCAGAAGGTTAAAGAGAGGGAACGGCAGAAAGAGATGCAAGCTTTGATTGAAGGCAATATTGAGGAACTCGACCGCAAAAGAGCCAAGAAGAGGCCAAAAGGGTGGGAGAAACGTTTAAGAGGACAGGACTTCACAGGGGAAGGTGCAGATATAATTACTGAAGGCAGGGCCAAGGGCAATTACAAGCCAAGATCCTGGGAGAATCTGCTACGAAAGGGCAAATACGGAGCCGCTCTGGACGAAGTCCTAAAAGGAAACAACTTGCCTAACGTGGTGACCTTATTAACAGCTCTCCGTCACCGCTCTGCTATGCGTACCGCACTATCTGGCCGGGACGATGTCTCTCTCCAACCAATATTCAAATGGGTCTGCGTGCACATCACCAATCCACGATATGTCAACCTCTGCGTGGATATTGGTATGCTTATTCTCGATATGTACTCTTCGCACATGGGAGAATCTCCTCAGATTGATCGGCTTATGGCTCGACTGCACCAATACGTACGCATGGAAGTCGAACGGTCACAGCAGGCGTGGCAAACTGAAGGAATGTTGGGAATGCTCCTTAATCCAGGCGGCTGAAAGCAAAACGAACATGGAAAATTTATCATACGAGAGAGTGAAGCGACCCGGTCATTCCCTACCTTCACAACTGGAACACTCTACAGAGCGCGTCGAAGAAGTCTACTTGGTGGGCTAGAATACAACTCTTGATACGGTCGCGACCGTCCTTTCTGCCGAATAGTAATGCGAGCGGGGCAGTTTCCGCCCAGTGACGTGGTTGGACAGAGGATTGACGCTGCACAACCGCCAATATTCACCTATAACTTTGAGTTCTCACGCTCTACTATTGCTGTATGCTCCAATTTCTAACGCTAAAACGATGACTCTCCATGATCTGACAGGCAAAGTGGTGCTGGTAAGCGGCATTGGATGTGTCTCTGAAGGTTGCTCTGCACTATGCTCTACTGGTAATGTTACATGAGCTGAGGAACCCCAACAGGATGGGGTAATGGGACGACGATTGCAACACTTTTCGCCCGCCAGGGTGCGACAATCTTTGGCTGCGACATCTCTCTACCCGCCGCTGAACGCGCCGCTTCCTCCATACAGGTCGAGAACGAGGCTAATATAGTCACTGCTGTGTATGGAGATGCTACCTCTTCAGCCTCTGTACGTTCAGTTGTGGATGCATGCATGGCCAAACACGGCCGGATAGATATCTTGGTAAATAATGTAGGACGCTCGTATGTCACTCTGGTCGCTTCCAAGTCCGTTGGGATGCTGAAGAGTATCGTGCTTTGAGATGCACCATAAACATGCTCAGCATCAGACTGCTTTTACACCAATTTAGAGCCCTTCTTTCCTAATCACAGCAGCTCTGGCTACAAGTCACCAAGAGTAGCAAACTCTACTCTTCTCCGCTATCTACACCACAGCCCTTGTTCTAATCTAAGGAAACCACACTGACTGGGAGATTATTACGTAGCGAGCCCGGCGGCCCAGCAGAAATGAGCGAAGAAGTATGGGATGCACAAACGGACATTAATCTGAAAAGCATCTATCTCTTCTGCCATCTCGTGTTGCCCATAATGGAGAAACAAGACAAGGGTGGTGTGGTAGTGAACATTTCCTCTGTATATCGGCAAGCCGCAAGTGGCGTACGCAGCTACAAAAGCGGCGGTCATCCAATTCACGAAGGCTACAGCTGTAATATATGCGAAGAAGGGCGTGAGGCTCAACACCGTTGTGCCGGGGCTGATTAATACTCCGCTGGTCAAGGTTCTTGCAGATAAGTATGCTGAGGGTGACTACGAAGCTTTTTGCAAAAAACGCGATGCGCAGGTTCCTGCTGGGAGTATGTAAGTTTTATCCTGCATTTCCGTAAGCATCATGAAGAAAGAAAGCTGACTAGACTTAGGGGTTCTGCTTGGGATGTTGCTCATGCAGCGCTATTCCTAGCCAGTGATGAGGCGAGATATATTACAGGTCAGGAGATCATAGTCGATGGCGGTCTTGTGGATTCAACGGGCTAGATGAATCATCTTGCTTTGTTCGTCATGGCAAACTGAAGTAAAATACTATATACGGTTCGACAGACTATAATTTGAAGAACCATGTGATAACTTTTAGGGGACATATTCGATACTCTCGGCACTCATCTCCTCCATTGCGTCTTTTTGCACCTATACTCCTGTTCTCGCAATGTACCTCTGTGCATGAAGAGCAGTAAATCGTTCAATGAGTGCCAAATTTGCTAATGAACAAGCCTAGTCTCGGACGAGTTTTATACGAACCAAACACAAGCATGCATTCCTTAACTGCTTGTATTTGAGACTGCTACCCATTCGAAATGCTAATCATGACTTTCGTACTGAAATACCTAGACTATCTCAACTCGGGGCCTGGCCTTCACCGGCAACGGGCCCGAATTGAAAATGAATCTCTCCTTCGGCACGATCTCAAAACCCGGCTTAGCCAATTCCCAATCAAACGCCATCACCATAGCAGACACGACGAGACTCATCTGCATGTACGCCAAGTTCCTGCCAATACATGCTCTCCCTCCAAGACTGAATGGAAGATAATAGTCTTTCAGGTTCCTTCTCTCCTCCTCTGTCGTATCAGGATCTTCCGGCAACCAGCGCTCTGGAATGTATTTCGACGCGTCGTGGAATAGCTTCTCGTTACGCTGGATTGTATAGACTGGAGCTGAAATCGTCACTCCACCTGGAATGTGGTGGCCTGCTATGGTGGCCCCTTCTCCTAAGGTGCGACGTGGAAGGCCAAAGCCGATGGGTGCATAGAGTCGCATTGATTCATCAATGCAGGCTTTGAGGTACAGGATGTTCTTCAAGTTGTTATAGGAAGCAACAAGTCCCTTCACTTCGTCGGCGGGCAGTGTGTTCTCTAGTATCTCGCGAAGTGCACGTTGCTTATCCGGATTGGCTGCAAGGAGGAACATGGTATATGTGAGAGCCGATTGCGTGGTGTCACTACCCGCGCTAAGCATGACCTGGTTCTCCACGATGATCTCAGGCATTTTCATGGGAACTGGTCGTTTCTCGGTCGCTTGGACGGGGAAATGAGAGAACAGATCGCGTCCTGCTGGTGGAGTGCTCATCCGTTCCATAACCTTGAAGCGTGTCATGGACCCGAAATTCTCAGCGCACTGGCCAGACCACGTTTTCTTGAAAATTCGTCTACCAAATTTATACCATTGTAGAGGTAGGTGTGCGAGCAGTGTTGTGAAAGCGACCCCCACATGGAATGTTTCCATTGCGTGGACTGGTATGACGGTGCCTTCTGCTGTGCGCGCAAAGCAGCTGTCGTCTCCCTTTTCTAAGAAGCCGAAATCCGAGGACCAGCACATACTTCCCATGGCGTCGAACGAAAACATATTGATCCAGGGGCGCAGATCGAATGCTCCATTAACAACGGCGTATTTATCAGCGCTTGAGAGCATCTCTCCTTGCGACTTCTTTTTCAGTGCATGAAGCAGTTTGTGGGTTAGTATGTTGATTCGTGGTTCCATCACGACCACTTCTTTGGGAGAAAAGACATTCGAAAGATTTCTGCGCTTCTGAGAATGCACCGTTTTATCTGTTGCAGTGGCCATGGAAGGGTTGCCCGCTGCGAGGTTGTCGTACCATTCGTCCTTGATTGCTGGTGTGCTGTGCCCATATATCTCTTTGTATGCTGCAGGGTCGGCGAAAGAAATGTGATTGGGCGCTATGCGCACGATAGGACCGAGTTTTTTATGGGCTTTATCTACCGCGATGTACCTTTTCCCGAAATAATTGTGGTACATGAGCCAGAACGGGGTTAGAGCTGCTATAGGTGATGCGGATATGAAACGACGAAGTCTTTTTGGGTCGCGGATATAGGCGATGAAAGGTTGCAGCAAGATGGCTCCTACTACACCGGCAAGTATAAAAACTGTCAACTGTTAGTTCAACCATACTGATAAATCCACTTGTCCCTCTTACTGACTCAAAAGTGACATGGCTATGGTAATATCAGCAGAAGTCCCTAGGCAAGAAAGCTTTGTTCGGTATTCAGTGGATAAATGCAATGATAGGCCGTTACTGATGGGACGGATGCAACAATCAAGAATGCTACATTGCTCAATAATTAACATAAATTTGTGCATCAAAGCCCTTAAGGCGATTGCCCCGGCTTGCTCCATCCATAAAGAGGAGATCTTGGCATATTGGAGATGCCCCCGAAATACGCGACTTCTCCAAACCGATGTATGAAATGCCGCGCACCACTCCACTTTTGAAGTCCCCAAAGAACTGGGATACACCGAGGTATCTATTCATAACTCGTAGGAAGAAGCTAGTATACAGCGAAACAGCTGCGAGCGAAGCAGTCGATTTTGGCTTTACTGTTTCAAAGTGTATCTTTTCTTTCTCAAGTGAGTTGGAGATGGAATATTCTCATTGATAAAACAGCACAGTGAATGATTGGACTCGAGACTCTCTGCCGCTCACGCTTCGACTCTACCAACTCGAGAACGCAAAGACCCTCCCCTCCCAAGTGGTCCTCAAGCCCACCACCTCCATAATGTCCACAATCCCTCTACCCTCAACAATGAAAGCCCAAGTCCTCCACGCTTTCAACACCCCCTACACCCTCTCAAACATACCCATCCCAATCCCCACCCAAAAGGACATCCTGCTCCGCGTCGGCGCCGCTGGTTTCTGCCACACAGACGCCGTCTTCGCCTCCGGCCTCATGTCACAAAACCTCCCCCGCATCGGCTCTCACGAATTCGCTGGCACAGTAGTTGCCCTTGGCAACGATGTTGACACCACCAAGATCCAGATAGGAATGAGAGTGGGATCATTCGGTCGAGCATACAGGCCGTGTGGAAGTTGCTGGGAATGCAGGAATAATGGTGATGAGGAGGAAGGGTATTCTGCTTTTTGTCCCAAGGCGGGAAATTTGGGGCTTACAGAGGATGGTGGGTTTGAAGAATTCGTGTGCGTGGATTCGAGACAGGTGGCGCCGATTCCGGAATCGTTGTCGTTTGTGGATACGGCGCCGTTAATGTGTGCAGGGTATACGATTTACTCGGCTTTTAAGAAATGCGATTTGCCTGCTGAAGCGAGGGTGGGCGTTGTTGGATGTGGTGGGGGGTTGGGACATTTGGCGTTGCAGTTTGGTGTTAAGATGGGGTATCAGCTTGTTGGTATTGATAATCAGGATGCGACGTTACGGCTTGCGAGGGATTTGAATACGGGGGCGGCGATACACGATGCTAGAGCTACACAGCCTGAGGAGGTGCTTGCGCATATCCATGGAGGCGAGGGAAAAGCGAATGCCGAGAGGGGGCTGGACGCTGTTTTGATATTACCGGAGAGCCAGAAGGCGTTCGACTATGGGTTCCAATTACTAAGGAACCACGGACTCGGTGTAGTGGTGTCGTTCCCTGCGCAGGGGTTCAAATTTCCTGCTCGCGATATGGTTTTCAGACAAATCCAGCTCGTGGGCATATTGCCTGGAAGGCAGTCGAACATGCGGGAGATGCTGAGATTTGCGGCTGAACATGACGTCCGCGCTGTTACCAAGACATATCCTCTAGCCAAACTTAATGATCTAGTAGAGGAATATCATAAAGGTCTGGGTGGAAAGCTGGTAGTAGATATGGCTCTTTGAATCTTAGAAGACAGTTGTGCACCTTTTTGAAATGTAGGAGATTGTGGACTCTGCCATGAGAAAGGCGAGCCACAATACTTTGATGAATCGCAAATACTGCTGTTGAGACTGCTTGATAATGTCACATATCGCCTTGAGAACCTGCCTCCAGCATTTCTGCATAGACATCCAACGCCCTGCCAATCACATCCACAATATCCCAGATACTCTGACCAAAATCGGATTTGAACAGCTTCGCCCACACCCTCACCACACTGGCGCTCAGCTTTTTACTGGCTTCCTCAAACCCTCGAGTAGCAGTCCCAGCAGGACTAGCAAATTCAGTCTCGTTCAACAAGCTTGTCACAAATGCTAACAATTTGCGCTCGTCCTCGCTCAGTGGTGGGTCGAGAGGCTGTATCGTGACAGCATCTAGCCATTTACTAAGCAGGAATGCGCATTCGAGTGAGCAAAGCGAATGCTGAATGCTCCGCATGAAGAGCTGATTCCGTGCAACCAAACTCACTCCCAATTTGATAGGAATGCTTAGAGCATGCGCCGCGTGCAGAACCGCCCGGGTCACCTTGCGGCTTCGTTGTATGGGTGGACTCTGTCGGATAGCTCGTGCAATCTTAACGGCATCTTGGGTGTCTAGAGCGCGGCCCGGGCCAATGTCAAAGCTGAGTCGGATGTAGGCCATTCGCAGCAGGGCGGTTGAGTTGAAGGCGAGGGGCCCATGCGGATCTTGAGGATCGAGTGATGATTCGGGATTTGACTCCCAGCCGCATTGCCAGTTCTTCAGAGCCTGCTCTAATGCCGTAATTTCGCTGCTCGGTAGGGTCCCATTGGATCCTGGTTTGAATCTGGTCAGCTGGCGTAAGAGGTAGATGTGTTGAATCAGAGCATGGACAAGGATGTAGCTGCCTAGAGACGAAAAGCCACCGCCATTATTCTTGTTGGAGAACATTCGTGAAAGACTGTCATGAAACATCGGCTCTGACCTGGAAGCCTGATGCAATTCGCGCCAATCAGAAGCTGACTTTGCATTCCACTCGGATTCGGAACAGGGCAAATGCATGTTAAGCTCCGAACTGAGAATCGATGGTGGGATGTTGAAGACGATGCAATGGAAATTGAAATTGCAAAACACCATGAATTTGGTTCTTTTGGCGCCTTCCATGTTGATCCAGTCCTCCCAGGATATGTCCTCCGGAACCTCTGAGTCTGAGAACACGTCTTGGCGAATGAGTGTCGCAAGGACACTTCGGATGCCCAGACCTTCCCTAAACATAATCTTGTTCCTGCCCCATGATGCAATAGCCATAAGAAGGAGCAAAGCTTGGGCAGTTTCAGTTGAGCCTCTCGGTCTGGAGGCCCGATCTGTAGATGGAGAGGTCCCAGGAGTATCGTTCATCGCGTCCGTGTATTGACGCCATGAACTGTTTCCAGGGCTGTTACTGTTTCTGTGGATGGAGCGCTTTTCTTCTGCTTCCGAAAGCTTTGCCATTAACAGCTCATCGCGCCGGCGAATCTGCTCCATAGCCACCGCCTTGCTGACGTGGAAGAGTTGGTCCCCTTGGGCCGCTTCAAAGCAGTATCGACTACCCAAAGCAGCAATAGCAAGGACAAGTTCCGGCGGAGAATGTCCAATTGATAGGGTTGGAATATGTAGGAACGGCAGGTAATCGTGAAAATCTCTAACATAGCCTAATAGATAACGAGAGAGCGCGTGTCGCGATGGAAGCACGAAATCCGAAGGGACCACTGACTTGAACTCTTCGAGCTCGCTCAGAAGTTTGTCCCGATCAAGCACGGAGATATCCCATAAGGCGTGAGGTCTAAACTGTTGCTGACGTGGCTTCTCCGGTTCTTGTTCTGGTTGTAGCGATGGCAATCGAGAGCCAAACCGAGAGAAAGAGCTTGTCTCTTCAGTGGCTGTGGCGGGTTTCTCAGCTGCTATAAAATTGTTCTCTTGTGAGATTGGTTGCCAAGGTGTCCGTGGAAAGTCCAATGATGGGTCTGGCGAGAAAAAGGGGATGGGCTGCTCAGGAATTCCAACACTGTCTATGAATGATACGAAATCATAGAACGGGTTGGTGTAATCAAATTGTTGGGGGTCAAGCTCTTGTTCTGGTAATAGATCTTGCGACTCTGCCTGGTTGATAGAGGAACCGACATCTTGCATTGCTGTCTGTGTATGACTTGAGCTTTGCATGAGAACATCAACTGTATTGATCATATTGGGTATGCTTTGAGCTGTTGATGTCGAGAGCTCCTGGTTGCTGGCGAGCAGGAGTGTCAGCATGCCATCATGGTCTAGCTGTGGTGAGCGGTCCTGCAAGTAACCCTCATCCGGATCTGCTGAATTTAGAGAAGACGTTCTAATAGACGTATTGGTGCTTTGAAACGCCTGATCCTTCTGGCTTGTATCCGGCGAATATGGAGATTCTCGGACTGTGCGCTTATTAGGTGCTGAGCCATTGACAGAGGTCTCTCTATGCGACAGTCCATCATGCCGTGAGAGGAGGTCACTGTACACAGTCTCAGCGCTTGGAGACTACCATACCGTGGTCAAGATTTACCTTCTATTGAACGCTCGAGGGCATTTGAGACATTGGAAGGGCTTCTCCTTGGTGTCTGACGGCCACAAATTCAGTAAGCAGCCTCACAATGGATAGTACTCGGTGCATACGTAGTCGCTCATGGCGTTGGAGATGTTCGTGGCGAGCGAAAAGTCTCCGACAGAACCGACACTGAAATCGTTTCTTCCCCAAGGCTTTTGTCTTCTGCTTGCTTATCTCATCTACCTCAATGGAGACTGTAAGAGACTCGGCAGGAAATGACATTCTGACTAGCACATGGGGAAGTGTTGGGGTCTTGAAGCCTTCGAGAAAATGGAATGGAGACGCGTCGCTCGGTTTCTACTTAAAGAACGAAGGGCAATACAAAGTAATGCTAATGGCTATTTCATATGCTTAATCGATGTCAAGGCTTTCGGCTCTGAAATGCCAATTGATTTACCTTCGTCGTGTTGTTGGGAAGATAGACAGGTCCAACGTATTTACGAACAGGGATGATAGTGGACCCCTATGTGACTACATTAAATCAGAAAGATGTATCATCCAGCTCATATGATAACTTGTTATCAGCTTGGGAATGCGAAGTGTGGCCTAGATGCCATTTGCCAATCATCAATTTCCACTTTGGTTTTTGGTTGCGTGCGGGGTAAACTCTGTTCCACCACAATTTGGCTGGCGGAACCCTTCTGGGCCATCGTTCTCCAACTTCCAATTCCTCTGTGGCTGGAGAGTGGGGCCGAGATTTTGGATCATGTTTGAGTGAGGAGCGTCCGCGCGTCCATATGGGGAAATACTGGGGAACCTCTGGGGAAATCCGGGGTAGTCTAAGTCTCCTCCATGGATTTCCACAGCAGATTCAGGTCTTCTAGCGCTTCCCCCAAGATACTCGGCCAGGAATTCCGAATTAATGGTGACACTTTGTACGATTACAAAAAGAGCCACGATCGCGATGCTTTAATCAAGTTGTGGTCACATCTATTGTCCAGGAAGGTCACGAACCGAGTAGCAACATGTTTTCAAATAACTTTTTCGGCCTTCGAGGCAAGAAGCTCAATACTTTGGTGGTCGCAACGGCCGGAATGGCCTTTCTGCTCTTCGGCTATGGTGAGTACGTCCCCGTCGCGGTTAAGTATACAAAGACTAACAGGGATGCGTACTCAAGATCAAGGTGTGATGGGATCCTTGCTCACAGTATGTCTAACACCAATTAACATAGTATCTGACTTCGTTTACCGCCTGACTAACTCGAGGTAGCTCCCTACTTTCACAAAACAATTCCCCCAGCTGGATACCGTCCACACCAAAGGGAGACAGCGCAATCATAATGCCACTCTCCAGGGTATGGACTCTCGTACAGAGATCCCTTGAGATATGAAAGACTGATCTGTCACAAGGTACTGCCGTGGCAATCTACGAGATTGGCGGCATGTTTGGTGCCATAGCCTCGCTTTTTCTAGGCGATAGACTTGGTCGACTGAGAATGATCTTTTGCGGCCATGCAATTATTATTCTCGGAGCCATCTTGCAGTCATCGGCGTATGGACTTCCTCAGTTCATTATTGCCCGAATTGTGACAGGCCTTGGCACTGGAGTGAATACCGTTACCATGTATGTCGCCCTCCATGGCTGGCTAGACTGGTGTTGCTGACACGATTTCGTAGTCCAATCTGGCAAGCTGAAAGCTCAAAGTCTAGTGACAGGGGTATGTATTTGATGATTGAAGGCGCCATGATCACTGGTGGCGTCGCACTCTCATATTGGCTCGACTACGGATTCAAATTTGTGACCAATTCTACCGTTTCGTGGCGTTTTCCAATTGCTTTCCAAGCTGTGTTCGCCATATTCGTCTGCTTGGTTATCCTCGACATGCCAGAGTCGCCCCGCTGGTTGATGAAGCAGAATCGGCCAGAAGAAGCACGACGAACGATGGAGGCACTCTACGCTGATGAAGATCGACATCTCATTGAGGCAGATCTGAACGAAATCCACGTTGTCCTCTCGGTATTCGAGGAGACCACCTGGCGATCCATGTTCAGCAACAACAATCCAACCAAGAACCTTCACCGTCTCTGCATTGGCCTCGCACACTCCGTTTTCCATCAGATCTGCGGAATAAACCTGATTGTATACTACGCCGCCACAATCTACCAGCAGTACTTGGGCCTTAATGCCAACCAAAGTCGCATCATCACTGCATCGGTGAACGGAACTGGGTACTTTCTGGCATCCTTTATCGCTGTCTTCTTGATTGAGCGCGTTGGTCGTCGAAAGCTCATGCTCGTTGGTTCCTTTGGCCAGATGATGGGCATGGCGGTGCTAGCAGGCGTGACCGCTTTCCCCGGCAAGAAAGGTCCTGGAGCCGCTGGAGCCGTCTTCCTATACGTGGTGCAGTTCTTCTTCGCCGTTGGCTGGCTCGCCATGGTTTGGCTCTACCCTGCTGAGGTTGTGCCCCTCCGCATCCGTGCCAAAGCTAGCGGTATCATGGTCGCGACGACATGGGTTTTCAACTTCTTAATCGTCGAGATCACGCCTGTCTCATTGTCGAGCATCGGATATCGCACGTACATCATCTTTGTCGTCCTAAACGCTTTCATATTCATCTGCGTCTATCTCTTCTTCCCTGAAACGGCTAATCGAAGCTTGGAAGAAATTGATGCAATCTTCGCCAACAGTCACGGAATTCGCGATGTCGTACGTGTATCGAAAACTCTGCCTCACCTTCACGGAAAGCATGGTGAAATTCTCGCCAATGTTGAGGACACGAAAGCCATGTTCGAGCACGAGTTGATGGAGGGCAAAGAGGGAGACCTATCAGCAGTGCATCGAGAGGAAGTCGCTCCCAAAGTTCAGTGAACCTGATTAAGGTAATCTGAAGACAATATGCGACGGTGAGGGTTTGGCTGATGTGCAAATACGTTTTATCCGTAAATATTCCAAGAATAATGCTGCAAAGCTGGTGACCCTCTGCAGACAGTGCACTTCTTTTCTCGCCGTGATGCGGAAAAACTGGCAGCGCGCTAAAACTAGAGGGTTGAACCCCTTATTGTAGTTGTAGCCTACACGTACAGGGCCGGACCTAAAGCCAATGGAATGGGCCCTGGAAGAACCCCCGAAACGTTCAGGTTCGCTTGATTCTGTTATTTAGGCCTGTAGCTTTAGGGTGCCAGCCTTAGGACTAGCCCTGCAGGGCTATGGTAAGGGGGTTACACCTCCAGAAGACCCCTCCAACCGCATAAGCCCTGTACGGCTGAACCTAGAGCTGCTGAGCCCGCCCCTAAAAGATGACCCTAAGGTTTCCGCAGAAAGGTCCCCGGAGCATCCGAGTTTTAGGGTGTCTTTGGGGGTGGTACGACGCTCTAGGTCCAGCCCTATAGGGCTTATCCGGTTGAGGGGTGAACTCTTCTATCGGAAAATTTCTGGTTTTTACCTTATGCCGAAACGATCCTCTCTGCATTATTCGATAATACTGACACTTGATATAAAGTCACTTACAAGAAACCCGGGAAGAAGCCTTCCTGGTGCTCCTTCGCCCAATGTGCATCATGAGCTAAGATAATCTTCACCTTCTCATCCCGAAAGCCTTCTTTCCTGGCCTTCATCATCCTCCTCAAGGTTTCCTCGGCCTCCAATTTATCTTGATGTATACATACGAGCTGACCATTTTCCTGCCACGTCGCCATCTCCGTCTCTCCGTCCAAAATCCTTGAATGATGACATGCGTCTCCCGCAAGATAGACCCACCGCCCCTGGCCTACCCGCGCCAGTAGGTTGAGGTGACCCTGCAGATGACCGGGACTGTTTACGATGTATACGCAGCCATCCCCGAAAAGGTCGATTCCATTTTCGAATGGAGCGAGCGGTTGCCATGCTGCAGCTGTGCCGACAAAGCTCTCAAGCTTGACGGCATCGAATTGTTCTCCTCCTACACACTGTCCACTTGCATGACCGGGCTCCGGCAGCTCAATTGATCGCTCGAATGGTAGCAGATCCTTCTCAAAATGTGCCGCGGAGTGGTACTTCATGCCGTGTAATAGGAGTTGCCGTGTTCCAGGCCCCACAATGAAAATCGCACGGGTGAAGTCGTCAGGTGTACCGACGTGATCGTAGTGAACATGACTGAGGACGACCGCATCGATATCTTTAGGGTCTAACCCTCCAGCTCGAAGCGAGTCTGATACGTCTGGGATGGTGAAAATGGGCTGCCGAGTCTGTAGGTGCGGCTGAATTTCTGGGGGATACTTCGCAAGATCACGGCGCATACCAAGATCAAAGACTATACGTTTCCCAGAAGGCGGATGATTGATGAGGAAAGACATTGATGGGACTGTATTGCGGACATTCTTATCATGCTGGTCTGCACAGAAGAAGTGTTCGGGCAGTGTGAGTTTACCGGCCTCCAGGATAGATATACGCACGCAGGTTTGATCTTCATTCAGATGTGGCTGGTCGGAGCTCCTGCCGTCAACAATGGGGCTATCTGTTCGATGTGGCGCCATGGCTGACCCTCGATTGAAGCCTTTGCAAGGAAACCATATTCAGTGCTGCTGGCCGCTCTTCAAGAGGAGTTGACCCATTGGCTTTCGGGGTTATCTCTGAGTCTTAGTCAATACTGGAGAATTGAGATCGGGTAAGCTTGGGGTAGACACATATTTGCTACTGGACTTTCGCAAATATTGACAGTCCCCATTTCCCCATTCATGAACAATGGTCCTCGATTATTGTTAAGTCTAATCCTAGGTTTACTAAACTAGGAATTGGGCTCCACCACCCCAATCATTGGGCTTCTGGAATTGGTTCCCCATTTGGCCTAGCGAGATACTGGTAAATGACTTTGGAGTCCTTACCCTTGAAACGTTCATCACGACTGGCCTCAGTATAAGCCTCCAACATGGGCTTGGCAAGGACCGTCTTTGCCCCAAGATCTTCTGCCGCTTTAACCGCTAACTCCAAAACGCCAAGACATAACTCTATTGAGAAACCTCCTCGATAGCCATGTGACGCAGGATTAGCTGGGGTCAGGCCTGGAACAGGGTTATTGACCGAGGAATTGAAATTTTGACCTGAGCTGGCATTGATAATCTCGTTCAACTTCTTGGGGTCAAGGCCACCGCGAATGCCAATGTTGATAGTTTCGGCCGTTGCAAAAGCCGTAAGCGCAGAGAGATAGTTGTTGAGGACCTTCGTCTTGAGGCCGGCTCCTAATTCACCACATCGGAAGATGGAGCTCTCTTTGCCCATCAATTTGCATATTTTCAGCACCTGTGGGTATAGCCTACTAGGACAACCAATCATGAATGAGAGTGTTCCAGCTTCAGCGCCCATGGCCCCACCCTGTTCGAAGAGATCAGCCAGAATTTTAGATCGATGATTGCTGTGACTCAATTTTGACGTGGTTTAGAATCTGGGGATTACGTACCGAACATGGAGCATCTACGAAGTCGCCAAGATCGTCCGCAATCACTGCTTCAGCAACCTCGGTTGAGGCTGCAGCATCAATCGTACTTAGTTCCATGAAGAGGATCTTCTTATTGGGCGGTTGCCGCTGGGCGGCAAGTAAGCCTGTCTGGGGGTTCAGGAAGACGTCCTTCACATGTTTGGCAGCGGGTACAGAGGTCATGACGATATCCTGCGGTGCAGACGATTATTCGGTGATTATACAGGATCAAAATATTGCTATGCATGAAAGGGTCACAAACAGCAAGCTCGGCAACTTCCTTTGGCGACGCAGCTGCAATTATCGGCCCATAGCTGCTGAAATCTTTCGTGAATTGCTCCAATGCAGCGTGATTGATATCGTAGACCACAACGGTAGAGTCATTGGAGATTTTTTGTCGTATATTCTTGGCCATGCCGTGGCCCATTTGACCCAGGCCTGCCATATCGTCATATTGTCAGCAGAGGCTCTCAGAGTCAGGCTGGCTATAGAGGTTTTCCGTACCTATGAAGCCATAAGTTGGAGCCCTGCCTTCCATGATTGTAATTTCCTGAAGGATCGTTGAATGATATGAAGAAACAACAGCCGATGATTATGGATCTGTTGTAATCACCAGGCATATATTTGCTTGTATTAATACCTATACGAGCCATGCCTTGCATTATGCCAGCATTTCTATTACGTGTCACGTGACATTGAGTCCGAACTCTGGTTGCTGTTGGGGTACTCCTCCGAATTGGGGTAATATGAGGAAGCTTGTCTCTCCAAAAATGAACAAAACAGAAGAGACAGGACTCCAAGTAGACCATGGAACCAAAGGTCAAGCGGGTCTAAACCTTTCCATTCCACCAAGGGTCAGCATTATAAAGCTTCTGGAACATCCGCAATTGAGATCTACAATTGACTGCATCCCCATTCAACCTATTCACCCTCCACCGATTCTCCCACGACAACTCAAACTTCGCCTGTCGCAAAGACCTCAACCACATCTCACGATTACAATCACAGGCCCAATCATCCACCATGTCGAAACGCGAAGAAGCACAAAAGGCCCTCTACGAGACGGGCATGCCCATCCGTCGGGCCGTCCTCAGCGATGCCTACGTCGACCGTGCTCTCGCAAACGGAAGCTCAGAGTTCGCTAAGTCAATGCAGGAATTCACAACGGCATTTTGCTGGGGTGCCGTATGGGGCCGTCCAGGTCTGGAGCGCAAGCAGCGCTCGTTGATCAACATTGCCATGTTGGCCGCAATGGGGAAGGTGCCAGAGCTTGCTATTCATGTCCGGGGGGCAGTCAACAACGGTGTTTCGGCTACAGAGATTCGGGAAGTGCTTGTGCAAGTGTGCATTTATTGCGGTGTGCCGGCGGGTATGGATGGATTCAAGGCTGCGGAGAAAGTGCTCATTGATATGAAGTCCGAGGGTGTGAATGTCTTGCCTTAGATGTCAAAATCAATTCCTGGAGGAGGAAAGGGTTTAGTGAAGTCGAATACCATATCAGTGTTCACCGTAACGAAGGTTTCTTCATTCCCGCTATCCACTACTATAGATCGTTTATTGCAGATGAGCTAGATTTACGCCCTGGGAACTGGTGCTGCTTTAAGAGGTTGCAAGGTACTAATGCATATTCAAATATAAAGTATCAGTGCCAATCAATGAGAGCTTTTATCGATGAATGGTGGCATTGATGGCGGTACTGGTGTGGTTCAATAGTGATGATAATGACAATGTTGATGGTAAATGCGATTAGCGATGTTGGTGGCGATCTTACTATGGTGACAGCGGACAAATTAAATCAGCAAGATTTATGCGGCGTTGAGGGTAACTTAATGAGGTTAGTGATCCCTGTATAGACTAAAGAGTTGATTCATAAACGGTCCGTCTATGTTCTTACTCGGTTCATTTCTAGATGTTTAAGATGTATATTCCAACTAGAGCAGGTCCGAGAACCCCTAGACCATCGCTGTTTCGCCAAAATATGGGGTGACCGCAGCACAGACAATACGCACCAGGTGCTCAACGGCGTCAACTTTCCGCACAAAACTGGCTTCACACGCCCCACCAAATGGTGCTCGGCCTTAATTCGTCGTCAAGAATCTCCAGAATCTCTCGGCCGCAATGCACGAGCAAGTCTTTCCTCCTACGGCGCCGACTCAACGCCCACCCCCCCAGCTCCCGCAGCTCCACGTTTCATGCGCGGACCCTGTGATCACCTCAAAATGTTTCTCGTATTCTCGATCTGAAGGGACAAGGTGTGACAGGGTTGAGACTTTGAGGAACCAACTCATGATGCCCTCCGAGTGCAATTTTATTTTGGATCATCGCGGCTGCGAAAGGCGATCTCTAGGATTTACTGTTCAGACCTTAGCAATTGCGATCAGCGTGAACCATGACTTATGTCACTTGATCCATGAGGCTACCGAGACTCCGAAATTAACAGGCCCAATTTAACCTTACCCGATCTATCGAGTACGTCCTCCTAGACCAGAGAATGAAAGACGGTCATTGCCCACGAAGGTAGCGGCTTGCTTGGAAGTGTTCAAGAGTGACCTGGTGTATCTAAGCATACCATGTGATGTTGCCAAGGAGTATGCAGACCCGGGCTAGGCAGCCAGGGTTTTTGTGTAACAGACACTATCGACGTCTCTAGAAAAGGTGGAACTTATCCGTCAATCTACTGTAGTATTGTCTCACTATCCATCATCAACAAGATTCACTCTCAAGCCCAGAAATTCAAAGACTATACCGTTTGCGGTGTTTCTTGCTCCAGCTTTTGGTGGATGTGAGCCGGTTGGACACGTGAGACATTGCTCTTCGCACTGGTCTGCCCTACTGTTTGGGTCATCTCCCTTCGACCACATTTTCTTGTTCTTTGAACCATCTCCAATTTTCCTAACGCTTTCGAACGATGGATTCCTCGATCAACGCACCCTTGGCAACGTTGCCTCCGGAGCTGCTGATGATGACAACCCTCTACCTTGATCTCGAGGAATATGTCAACTTGCGAGCCTCTTGTACGAGGCTTTGCATGGGTCTCAAATCTGATGATGTCTGCCGCGCTTATGTCAAGGTATACCTTAAATAATTGATCGAATGCAGATACTCGGACTGATTAGCGTAGAACTGCATGAACTTTACATTCGAAGCAGATCGCGCACGGAAAGGCTTGATCAACTACAACACCGCCATACAACGTACCTACGTTACCAGAACGAGGTTTCAGCTAGCGAAACCATATTCCGTAATCGTCCTTGGGCATTGTCATGGATGGTCCTACAACGAGGGTCTTCTAGCGTACCCCCTGGGAAACTTGATCCGCATCTTGGATGTATACAATGCTGCGGTCACAGAAGATGTTATAGACCTAAAATCGCTCTTAGGTGAAGAAGCAGAGCGCTGGCCTCCATACACTCAACGCATTCAGCAACTCCTTTCAGAAGATCTCGACATCCGGGTTTTCAGTCATGGAGGGGGAATCCTGCTGATTGGCATTGATGACTACGACTCTCCTCCAGGATACTTGGTAGTCATCGATATACGGAAAGAAGTTCTTCTGCAGGAACGCCTCCTTATGATCCGTAGATGCTCCTACGATTGCGTGGCGAAAACCGATGGACGCTACATCATCGTGTTCGAGGATCCACAACGCAATGGTAATCTGGACCTATATGATTTGGAAGACAACAAGCAGCGTATACAAAAACTGCATTTACCCAAATGTATTGATTATTACAATGCGGACCGTCAGATATATGACGGGTGGTTCTATCTGCTCACTAATGTCCATTCTCCCGGAGATGGCATTACATCTAAGCTCCAGGGTTTCACTTACTGTTATTCATTTCCTCTTAACCAATTGCGCCAAATTACATCTTATTGTACTACTGGCGCCGAACCTCTGCCAGAGCAAGTGCAAGTCGTGAGAGTCAGGGGACAGCAGCCTCGGACTCGTGAGGACAATGGTCCCGATCCGCGTACACCTTGGTCGAGTCTGAAACTCTGGCGCGATGAGTACAGTGGGCAACTCGTTATTGTCGAAGGTTGGCACCATGATGGAGAAGAAGACGATGCCGCGACCGCTCAATATACGTTCCAGCCGGTGCAATTTCCTGAGCCGAACTCTGCTATTGATACTGCGACGCCTGATAATGAGTTCTATCTCGGTGGCCCCATTCAAACCTTGAACCCGGCAGATCTGCCGCGAGCGGAAAAGGATTGTGAGTGTCCCAGAGATCCCGGTGACAGACTCAAAGCACGCTGCTACGTTCCCAGGGCATCTACGTTTTTTGACGTATATCTTGCCTCGAACGAAAATCCAGACTCAAAGAGAGGATTCGAGTTCCACCTAGCCGTTGGCTCACATGATCAAGCCTCCCCAAGCGAATCCCAGTTGGGCCAGGTGGACAAGAACTCTTCCCAGAGTATAGGTGAATTTTCTCCGCATGATGATGGCAAACGAAAATTTATCGGGGTGCGACGATTTCCTCCTAATGGCGCGCCGAAGGCTTTGCTTGATCTTCTCTGCCCCACTGGTGAGCAGGATAAGGATGCAAATAGTTCCCACGATCCACGCACGATCTTGTATAGTACAAAACGCTTGCATCGGAAGTTTAAAGACAATGCACACCAGCTTGTGCTCATAAATTTTGACCCTTGGATCCGCTTCCCTGGACTCGAGCCTATACAATTAGATCCACTCTCAACTCAGATGAATCCAAGAGAATATGAAGATGAATTGGCATCAGCCAGAAAAGATCAGCGCTGGTTCACACCGGAAGAGCTGGATGCGGAGTGGGAAGCCGAACGGGAAGCCGAACGGGTAAGGAACAGCGAGAGGGACGAGGCGGACAAGGTGGAGGAGGTCTGGGAGCCCAAACCTGAGTGGTTTTGGAATGAGCGAGCGATGTATCTGGATATCCATCAAGGCTTCCAATTCTCTTGAAGCTTATTGCGGAGACGACATGGAAAACCTTTCGGATTATCTTTTCGGGATTTGCTTAATTCTAGAAAGCATTTCAGTTTTTCGAATTTTCTTATTTCTAGACAGCATGCAGAACTTGTCCCAGTATTGCAGATTAATAGACCAAACGTCTTCGAGACACGAGGCACACAAGCTGGAGACTAAGCAACTTGATATTCTGAAAGGAACATGCTCACCCATGGTCTATTATCCATGCCAGCTATTCCGAAGTAGTGAGAGCTATGTGTCTCTGTGGTATACTCAGAATAAGCAAGCAGCCTATTGGAGCGTTGGTTTACTCACCAGACCGCTTTGGTGAAGCGACGCGCAGTGGACAGAGAGGCAGAAATTGCTGAGAAGATCATCTGAGAAAGGAACATCAAGCCAGAATTTGTAAAACTTGATGCTATTCGATCCATACTAATCCGAATCCTATCCTAAAACAAATCCGAGACCCTTATGTTCAGTAACCCATTTCTACCACCACCAAGCCGCCCAACTCCCCACCCCCCCCCGATCCCACCCACTACTTAAATTGATCCTCCGTAACCCCTTTCCCCATCGCACTCGTACTACTAACCCCACCCGTAACCATCTTCAACATATTATCAATATAATTAGCCCCGCTCCACTTCTGATGCGTCACCACATCAATCTTATTCTCCATTTCCGGCTCCTGCACCAATTCCCCATACGCACGCATCCCCTGCTTCGCAAACGCACGAGAGAATTGGTCAGAGATGAGCGCGGTGGTGTGCAGGCCGGCGAGGGTGATGAATTGCCAGCAGTAGCCGAGTTTGCCGAGGCGGACGATGTAGGTTTCTTGTTCGGAGCGCGGCATGGCGGATTTCCAGTTGAAAGATGGGGAGAGGTTGTAGGCGAGTCTATTGGGGAGGGGGGAGTTAGTATGGCATGTTATGTTATGTAAGGTTTTGAGGTGGGGAGGCTAGGAGGAATGTATACTTTTGTTCAGGCCAGACGGCGTGCACGCCGTTGGCGAATTCCTCGGCTTGTTGGTAGTCGGGCTTTGCGCTCTCCATCCAGATCATGTCGGCATAGGGAGCAAATGCAATGGCTCTGTTTACAGCGCAGCCGCAGCCACCTTGGTAGCGGTAGTAGCCCTCTCGTGTCCTTGGGGAGTCCCAGTCCCAGTGGATATCGACGCCGGTGAGTCCTTTCGCAATAGCTCTCGACTCGGCGTTACTCTTGCCTTTGACCATTGTCTTGTATTCTTTGACCAATTCGGCCTTGTTGACATGGACGCCAGCATTGATGGTATCGATTACAGCTTCATCGAAGAGCTTGAGGCCGGCTTGCGCGGTCCATTGATCTTCAATTGCTTGCAATTGGTCGCCTACCTTCCCGGCTTGTTCGGCGGCTACCATCAAGTCATTTAGGGGCTGAAGGGCTGGGTTTGTCATGCCGAGGATGAATGCATGGTCCCTAGGATCAATAGTGGAGGTGATGAGTGTAGCAGCTTCAGAGTCTGTTCGAGCCACAGCGAGAAGGTCGCTTCCCATGATATCTGCCTGAGCTCTTATAGCTACTAGTCGGTTGATATGCTCACTGATCGGCACCAGCACCTTGCCAGCCATATGACCGCATTTCTTCGTTCCTGGAGCTTGATCCTCAATATGTATGCCCGCTGCTCCTTTCTCAACGAAAAGCTTTGTCAACTTCATAATCGCTGTAAGACCTCCATGTCCAGTATCAGCATCCGCAATGATGGGTCGTAGAAAGTCTGTATTGGCAACATTGCCACGGTCAGCTTTAGGAGTAGTTATTCGCTCTTCTCGTTGCTTGCGGTCGTGGAACAGTTGGGCCATCCAGAGATGGTGCACCTTGTTAGGTACAGTGTCCTACTTATGGTGAGCAACTTTTACACAGCCTCCAATTGCAGGGGCCAAACCATCGGGTAGTCGGCCAAATCTGGTGATGGCTCATTTGTCGAAGAAGCGGTTGAGGAACATTGCCATCCCGAAACGTAAACAGTATCGAGATATTTTGCCATTTGCGTAAGCATCGTTGGGTCTAAGCATCCATAGGTAGAGCTCACTTCCCCATTCTATTCACGGCGTTAGAGGCAGTTCACAGTACGAACGCACCACTGAGTGACTCACTTGGAACCTGCCTTCAACTATTTTCCACAGCTTCTTGCTCATAGCATTGCTAGGATACTCGATCTTGAGGTTGCCCCTTTTGGCCACTATCTGCTCGGCAGTGAACGGCCTTTTGGTGAACCTCCATCTAGAGTCGGTCCACCACTTCTTTACAGCATCAACGTCCTCTTGGTAGAGTTGATCTTCATGGTCTATGCAAGACATTGGTACGGCGTACACAAAAGACTTCTGATCTGCCAGATTTGCTGTAATATGGCTTGCTTCCGTGCTCTATGGCTTTTACCTCTTCTGGTGCCGGGTGGAGGTGGGAAGAATGGTTTTGGGGACAAAGAGTATTGTTGACCTGGGCGGAGGGGAGAAAGAGAAGTGCAAGCAGGTGGGATTGTTGTAATAAAATCGGAATGTCCCGGACAGGGGTAGTCATTGTGGCCGAGGCTCCCTAAGCCTGAGGGTGGTTCGTGGATTACCATCTTTGGCTGAGTTTGGCGTCTCTCCGGTCCAGCGGTCCAAAGGGAGACTGTTTGAAGTTTGGTTTTGCGCGGCTACGTAATTGTGGGGAAATGCGCTATTCCTTTCTAGGACCAAATACCTGATATTGACATCTACGCGTGGAACTGTCCCTACATGATTGTTCTACTATCTACGAAGATATGAAGACCGTGAAGGTACAGTCCCTTCCCTAATCATTTCCTTGAGGTAAAGGATAACATCGTGATGGCCCCTCGTGACAGCTACGGTCTTAAGGTATGCCTCGGCTCGCGTATTCTTGCTTTTCGGCTCAGACTTCCTCTGGACTCTGGACTGGTACCTTGCATGTTTGCCAAGCCTCCTTCATCTGCACTGCACATTCCTTCCAATTTTGGTGGTAAATAACATTTTTGCATTATGGATGATATGCAGAGGAAACATCGACAGGAGCAAAAGGACCTTCAGTCTCGGATAATGCAAAAGAAAAAGTCCGCTACTAAGAAAACCAGAAAGGGGATTAATGATGAATGTGTGGAGTTGGAAAGGCAGTTGAAAGAAACACAGGCAGCTGAAGCATCATCATTAACTGAACCGCTGGTTGAAGATGGAAGAGGGGACGATGTTGCTGTTGGCATGTTGGAGGAAGAAGAAGAAGCCAAGGAACCATCGAACGGTCTTACAACTTCTTTGAAATCGATGTCAGTGTCTGCACATTCTGCGCCTGACGGTCCCACTAAGAAACCGAATCGTCAAAAAGCGAGGCTAGCTCGACGGGCAGCTGAACAAGAAGCTGCTACCGAGCAAGCCGAGAGAGAAGCTGCGGACTTACCAGATCTTCGTGAGCAGGAACTCATTTCTATGCGTGAGGCATATACCGCAAAAGGTCTTACCGAGCATGAGATCCGCTCTGATGGGCACTGTCTATATGCGGCAATAGCGGATCAATTGAAAGATTTGAAAATTGGATTTAGGCCAAAGATCAAAATCACGAACAACAATGTTGAGCCTCTGGCAACGAACGCAGGATATAAGACTACGAGGCAAGTTGCAGCAGCATACATCTCCGAAAATCCAGATGACTTTGCACCTTTTCTTGAAGAACCCCTGGCTGAGTACGTCAAGACCATTAGAGAGACGGGAGAATGGGGTGGCCATCTTGAGATTCTCGCATTGGCCAAGGCATATGAAGTGGACATCAATGTTTTACGAGCTGACGGTCGAGTTGACAAGATTGAGTGCGGCCATGAAAACGCACCTCGACAAGTGTGGCTTGCGTACTATCAACACAGTTTCGGCCTCGGAGAGCATTATAATTCATTGCGTCGGACGTGTTGATTCGCCACTAGCTACTTCGATGATAGCCCATAAATGCGCATGCTGATGAAGCTATATTCTATCTATATTGTCTCGAGAACACGCCGTTTTCCAAAGCTTCTCTAATGCTGCCATACACTGACCCAATCTTGGCCCTTGCCAATCTCATGAGTCCGTGCTGGCTCCCAGTGAGCAATACGCTTCAACCCGGCAGGGCTGTTGGGGCCAGAGACTCCTTCTTTGATATGACCGGTTTCCTCGTCATAAGAGATTGCTTTGCCAGGATGGGCAAGATGCTCTACGTAGACGGTTGCCGGCAAAGCGAACGGAGGACCTCCAATTTTGGGATCCTTCTTACTGGGAAACTCAACGCAAATCAATCTACCCTCGAAAGCGAGAAGTTGGGATATACGGAGCGCCCAATCTGGTCTGAAACTGGGTGGAAGAGCGCAGAGGAACTGAGCAACCCTGTCAGCTATGAACGATCTTTGGCTTGCTATCGACCAGTTCCCAGGAGCCTTAAGCAGGAAGAAGCAGGGGGTTTACCGTATAATCATATATCAGATCAACTTTACCATCACCCTCAATGTTATTCATCCAATCGGTCCCAAAGAAGTCACCATACATAAAGGTCACTTTTCCACTACCGCCATCAGCTCTGGGAGGATACTTGTCGCCATGTATCTCTTTCTCCTCATATGCCCTCGTTACCGCCGTCTGACTGACTTCAAGGCCGAAGGCGTCATATCCAAAACTTGCGAGCAACAAGACATCATAGCCTTTGCCGCATCCTGGAACTAGGGCTCTTTTCCGTCGCCTGTGGCCCAACGCATCTTTCGTCCAACTTGAGCCGAGTAGATCTTGTCGATCTGTGAGGGTGTCGAGAAGAGCAGGATTTGGAATGCCACGATCCCAGGGCAAATAGTCACCCTTGTCCCAGAGGTCGGACCACTTGTTGGGATGTTTGGAGATGTCACCGGCAAAGTGGGCCATCAAACGGGCTCGATCTTCTTGCAAAGTCATGGTGCTATTGGTGTATGAAGGTGTTGGTCGTGAAGTGCAATTGTGGTTTCGGTTTTATGGAGGGATACAAGCGCTCCAAATATCAAAGCACCTTAGGTACCTAAGCCACAAGGACGCTACTGGGTAGATGAATTTCCCTACCTTTTGAATTACAGGGGGCAAGAAGGTCAGCAGGCTCGCTGCGAAGGTAAGCGCCTCTAACAATCATCTGCCCGAGTTGGTTGATTAATAGTAGAGTACTTCTACAGGTAGGGCTGCTTATTCATTATTGGTCCAGGCCCAAATGGACGTTCTGCAGGAGAAAAGCGCAGGGGTCCAAGCAGGGGTCCAAAAGGCGCTAGATCATCTGGGGAATAAATGACGCACATGACCGAGGTGCAGGTGAGTGATTGAGGTGGAATTATTTCCGAAAACAACCCCCCCGCTATCGGATCGGGACCGTTGACTGACGTATGACATTTGGTGGGATTTAGAGTAGTGGACCGCGGTTACCTACAGCGTACAGTTTACAGTTTACAGTTTACAGTGTACAGTGTACAGTCAGCAAACGGCATCTCGGCATTCAAAGTGGACGAGCTTCCACTTATTCCACTTACCACTAAAAGAGTATTCTTCCCTCCAACGCTACCACCTCTTTAACTCCACTCGTTTTATTGCCCGACCATTAAAGCCGGCGGTACTAATGTGGTACTAATGTTGGAGTCCTCAAGAAGCCTTCTGTCAAAATGCTTGTAACTCCTCCGCATTCAAGCCAACCTTGGCTTGTGGCATACATGAGCACTCAAAATGTTCACCTTCTCTTCTTTCGTGGTGCTGGGTCAATTATCTTGTTGACCGCTTCCTCCAATCATGCACTAATAGTCCCCACTTCTCGTTACACATCGGAACCTCACTTCTGGTTCTCCCCTGTCTTTCCAACCTGATAGCTATGCCCACGTAGTCTATATCTTACCACTTCTTATGAAAACTCCAATTCTTGCTCTCTCATACTTCAATTCGCCATCGTCTCCATCTCAACAATGGATCAGGACACTGCCAGAATCGGTGCTCAACAGCTCGACCATGAGTCTCCAAAGCGAGAAATTCCTCCTGACTTCGAGGAAAAGATCTCAGTCGAAAGCGCTCCAGCCTCCTCCAGCCCATCAATTGCTGGACCAGCGACTGAGCCTAGCGACAAGCCTGCAGATCAAGAGAAGCACGATGTTGAAACGGCACAACGAGAAATACCAAACCCAGCACCTGTGAAGGTGCCACACTCCAGGCGAAGAGGTCTTTTCGGTCGCTTCACCATTGTTGCCGAGGTCGAGGAGCCCAAACACTATCGAAGAAGAACCAAATGGTTCATCACCTTTGTCATTGCCGCAGCAGCTGTGGCAGCTCCTCTCGGGAGTGCCATCATCTTTCGTAAGTTTGACCGCCTATCATGAAGCCGGATTTTATACAGTAATGAACTCTTGCTGATGGTTTGCAGCATCTCTCCAACAAATAGCTGACGATCTCCACACCACTCCTACCGTTACAAATCTCTCAGCGGCCTTCTACATGCTTTCCATGTCAATATTCCCCCTCTGGTGGTCATCCTTTTCAGAGTCAGTCGGTCGCCGTACAATCTACCTCATCTCTTTCACCCTCTTCCTGCTCTGGAACATCCTTTCCGCCATATCAACCAGTATTGGTATGCTTATCGTGATGCGGATCCTTGGTGGTGGAGCTGCAGCGAGCGTGCAAGCCGTTGGTGCAGGAACAATTGCAGATATCTGGGAAGTGAGAGAACGAGGAAGAGCCATGGGGACCTTTTACCTCGGACCTTTGATGGGTCCTTTGTTTGCCCCAATCATCGGAGGTGCTCTGGCTCAGAGATTTGGCTGGAGGAGTACGCAATGGTTTCTCGCTATTTACGGCGGTGTTCTGCTCATCTTCGTCTTCTTCTGCTTACCCGAGGTAAAACTTAACGATCTTCGTTAGTCTATCCAGCACTGACAGACATCTCCCAGACCCTCAAAACAACAAAACCCCTCTTTGCAAAGCCCGACAAGCCCCTCCCCTCCGACCCTGAAAAGGGCTCAGACCCCACCCGCCCCACTCTCACACGCACAACGTCCCACATCTCTTCCATCCATCGCACCACCTCCAAATATCTCTCCGTAGCCCGCCGTCTCTTCATCGACCCCCTAAGGATAATCCTCTACCTTCGCTTCCCTGCCGTCATGATAACAGTCTACTACGCCTCCATCACCTTCGGCTCCCTCTACCTCCTCAACATCTCGCTCGAAACAACCTTCTCCACCCCTCCTTATAATTTTTCTACCACCGCCGTCGGGTTAACTTATATTCCTAATTCAATAGGTTACGTGCTAGCGAGTTTATTTGGCGGGAAGTGGACGGATACGATCATGGCGCGGGAGGCCAGGAAGGCGGGGAGATATGAGAGTGATGGAATTAAGTTAAAATATAGACCGGAGGATCGAATGAGGGAGAATGCGTGGATTGCGGCCTTTCTTTACCCTGCTGCGCTGATCTGGTACGGTTGGACTGCCGATAAAGGGGTTTTCTGGATCGTACCACTGATCGCCAATTTCTTCTTCGGTATCGGGTCAATGCTTATTTTCGCAATGGCAACAACAATGCTCACCGAATTTATGCCGAAGAAAGCATCCAGCGGAGTCGCTGTTAACAATTTTGTCCGAAACATCTTTTCCTGTGTGGGCGCGGTGGTTGCGCAGCCGCTTATTGCGGCGATTGGAAACGGCTGGCTATTCACGGGCGTGGGGATCATTGCGATGGGGAGTAGTGTTGTGGTGTGGGCTATGAGACGGTTTGGACCGCACTGGAGGGAGAGGATGGATAGAGAGTTGAGATAATATGGCGGATTGTGGAGAAGGGGGAAAAAAGGTTAATGATCTTAACGACTTTACGAAAAGCTATGAGCGAGTCAGGCATTCAGCGGTGTTTAGGCATCGGAGATTTCTTTCCTACAAAAGAATGGAGGAGAAAGATGTCATACTGGACAGGGTCTTGTTTGCTGTGAGTTTTCATTTCCTACAAAAGAATGGTGGAGAAGGATGTCATCATTATCAACAACAGCAAAAGCTACGACAAGGCAGCATATGGCATGATTGCCTGGGAGAGACCCTGAGACCTGAGATACGACTGGATCAGTCCCGGTTCTACCCACCTACCTAAATGCTTGATTGCAACAGCAAACAGCGAGAGCTTTTGCTTTATAACGAGGAGTCTGGCGTTTCATCTGCATACAAGGCCCATAATGAGTGAGTGGGATACCACCATATAGAGGCTCGAATTAGCATTTAGCATCACATTATTTCGGATATTTGATATAGAAGACTATCAATATAGCTTAGCTTAGCATATAGCTTACTTCTCCAAAAATATATATCTGAATAATTGTTACCTGAGAAATCTATGTAAACAGTGCCATTTGTGGAAATGGTTTATATCTCATGAGAGAGAAAGCAAAGGTCGAGGTAGGATATGGCTATAAAACAAGCCTAGAAGAAAATTGGGACCTAGAACGACAGACTGACTGTATTGCTAATACTTCGGGGGCTACGGTACGGCTTTAAGGGTTACAGGAGGCTTTAAAGAGCCCTGAGACCAGAAGCTAATATCCCACTCCCTCGATATCCCATTCCCAACGTCCAAATTATCCCGCTCTTATGTTGACTCCACTTATCCAATATAGGCTTGACTAGGAAAGAAGATTCGGCAATATGATAGACGGATAGATGGATAGCCTGCAGGTCTCGTAGATATATTTCTTAAAGGCTGATTGCTCTCCTATGATAGATAGCTAAGGTATTTCCCATTTGAACATAATTGCTAATATACATCCGACCACCCAGCCCATGCTTGCGCCAGATCTTCCTTCGTATCTAGTAGCCAATGCAAGAGAAATCTATTTCCTGTCCTGTCCTGCATGAATGAACACCGAGCAGACCTTGCCTCTCGCTAGTAGTTTCTAAACAATAAGTGATGCAGCCGGACTCTAACATGGGAGAAAAAATAATAATCCTTCAGTTATTTATTTCTTCCTTCCTTTCCCTTTGCCCTTGGCGGCTGGTGTGCCGTTTGAGGATACACTTACAGCACGAGATGTTTGGGCGGAGCTAGCTTTGCTGGCGCCTTTGACTGCGTCGAGGGTTTTGTTCTATATTCGTGCAACTATCAGCAACCTTGGACGGAAAACAGCAGTATCAAATCATGGGTGTTACTCGACATACCTTGACCCCATTCCTAACCTTCTTCCTTACCGGCGCCACATTCTCCTCATCCTCCTCTTCTTCCTCCCTCGCTCGGCCCCTCCCACCTGCATGTCCATTGACCCCTTTGCCCCCCTCAGTTTCAAATTCCCGAGCTACAGTCGTCAACAGCGTTGCGCACCTCCTCCCAATCTCAATAGGCGTACGACTCAGAAAGAACCAATCAAACCGGAACAAAGGACTATCGCGGATCTCGTCCCGGATGCGCTCATAGATACCTTCGCCATCAACGCCGTATTTGTCTAGCATGACGAGGAGGAAGCGGTCTTCTTCCTCGGTGTAGACCTTTTTGTTGGTGGTCGAGACGGAGTAGTTGAGCTTGAGCTGCTGCAGGGGTACGCGGTACATTTCCATTTTCCGCTTGAGCATTTTGCGCTGGTGGTTGAGCTTGCGGGCTTTTTCTTCGCCGGCTTCGATGGTGCCGATGTATTTTTGGTAGTCGGCGATTTCGGTGTATTTTTGCCAGAACACTTGGGCGTATTCTTTGATTTCTTTTGCGTTCTTGCCGTCTACTTCTTCAGCGATGCCGTCGTAGTTCTTCCGACCATATCGAGCGGAGCCGTTGATGAACTGTTGGAAATCTCTTCGATTCCAGTCGGCGAAACCTTGCTGAGACATTTCCTCCTTTTGGGCCAGCTCTTTCTCATTTAGTGGCTCGGCATTGTCAATTTCTCGCTGCTCCAAGTCTCGCTCCGACTCTTTCTGAGCCTCGTCCATATCTTCGTCGTCGGGCAAGGGGGCCTTGTAACCAATCTCCTTGCGGAACCAAGCCGTCTCACGCTCCTGCAAAAGGCGAAGGGCTGGGGGGAAGAATTGGTAATCATGGATTTGTATTTGTCTTGGTGCTCGCGGGGCTTTGGGCTTGTTGTCGGCTGTCCTTCCACCTGTAGATAATGCTTGCCGGTAGTACTTGTCCATGGAGTATGATTGCTCTTTTCGTTCACGTTTTGACGGGTTAATCCAGGCTATGCCGACATCTTTTCTGACCTTTCCAGTGAAGTCCTCCCCATTCCACTCGTAAGCATTCTCTGATGTGAAGTTCTGCAGATCATCAATTCCAAGCTTCTCGTATCTGGCGTTGAGCTCTTTAGTGCGCTCTTCACCATGCTTCAAGATCTCGTCGATGTCGTCTTCAGATAGATCTGATTTACTTCCCAGTTTACCAGTTGCACCTTTGCTCTCGAAAACTGCCGAAGCACCATGCTGGATCATGGTGACCAACTCCTCCTTGGATTGCGCTGCTTTCGCAGCCTGTTGAGCGCGGCCTTGCTGGATGACTAGCTGGTCGAGACGCAGCTTTTGCGCCGCTCTCTCAAGCACCTTTTCCTCTACGGCATGCTCAGTGACAAAGCGAAAGACAATAACCTGTTTAGTCTGCCCTATCCGATGAGCCCGGTCCATTGCCTGCAGATCTGCTTGGGGGTTCCAGTCACTGTCATAAAGTATAACAATATCGGCAGTGGTAAGATTGATACCAAGACCACCAGCACGGGTGGTCAATAAGAAGATGAACTTTTCAGAACCAGGCTTGTTGTAATCATCAATCGCAGCTATTCGGTCCTCATGTGCCGTAGAACCATCAATCCTGCAATATTTGTGCTCACGGAAAACGCAATAGTCCTCGAGAATATCGAGGACTCTGCTCATCTGCGAAAAGATTAAGACTCTACTGCCTTGCTTCTTCATCCGAGTTAGGATCTTATCCAGCATGATCATTTTCCCAGCATTATAAACAAGATGCTCATCAGTCGTATAAGGTGGACCCGGCTCGGCGCCTTCAAAAAGGTAGGGATGATTACAGCATTTTCGTAATTGCATAACGATGTTCAGCAATCGTGTCTTGGACTCTTTCTTCCCAGCAGCCCCATTAACAGCGTCGATGTCTTTTTCAAGAATCTTCTTATACCATCTTACTTGCATTTCAGACATTCCAATATAGAGATTGATTTCCTTCTTCGGCAGCAAGCTCTTCTCGACGTCGCTCTTAACTCTTCGTAACAAGAAAGGCCTCAGGACACGGTGCAATTGCTGGACCACCGTATCTTGGTCTTCGTTCTGCCCAGAGAACCACTGATCGAACGCTTCCGAATCTCCAAAGACGTCTGGAAGTAAGAAATTCAATAATGCCCAAAGCTCATGCAAATTGTTCTGCAAGGGAGTGCCGGTGATGAGCAAACGATTCCGGGAATTGAAGAGCCGGATGATCTGGGCCAGAGAAGACTCCTCATTTTTTATCCGATGCGCTTCATCAATGATAATATACTCCCAGGCAAACTTCTTCAAGTGGGCCTTCTCTCGGAGAATCATCTCGTAGCTCGTGATACAGACATCGAACTTCTCATCAATTAAACGGTCATTAATCAGTTGATGTCGTTCGTCCTTGGCACCTTGCAGTATCAAGACATTAACCTCTGGTGTCCACATTGTGAATTCGCGGTTCCAATTGTCCAATGTCGACTTCGGCACGGTGATAAGATGAGGGCCCTTGATACCGCAGATGTGCCGGAGATATCCCAGAAATGCGATGGTCTGCAGCGTTTTCCCCAGCCCCATTTCATCTGCCAGGATCCCGGATATACCATTCTCATGCAAAGACACGAGCCAATTAAGGCCCATAACTTGATAATCACGCATTTCTCCACCTTTTATGAATGCTGGCGATTCACGGAAAACAGTCTCAGCTTGCCCGCCTCGCTTTTCGTCTTTCAGCAGCTCGGCGTCTTCTTCTTGTTCTGTTCTTCGCCGGCGTTCGCCAGCGGCTCCTCCAGCTCGGGCATGCCCCTTCTTGGATTTTTGTGCTTCTTCTTCGTTCTGGCGATCTATGGTCGCCATGATCTCCTTTATCCTGGGATTGGGACTGGCATCAATGAAGTGACGAAACAGATCTGTCAAGCCCAACAGGTAACGAAATCTTCTAATGGTATCATCCTCCTATTGCGTTGAACCAGTCAGTAATCGGTAAAGCTCCATATGCTAAGCAATACAGCTACATACCTTAGACTCATCTAGCCTATTGTGCTTCTTGCCAAAAACACTCTTTCGTAGGTTCGTGGCCTCTATCCTTCTCTTGCGGCCATCAGGTTGAAAAACACCTTCTGCATCACTAGTAGCTGTGGTATTTGGGTTGGTATCGGAATCCTGTATCCTTGTAAGTCAAGATCGAAGAGCCAACAAAAGATTAACGCCTTAATGCCACCCACCGAGAATTCTTCCGTCTCTTGATTGTACTAATGCCTCGTAGTTAGCAAGCGTATATCTCAGATGCCCTTCTTCTCCTTGGCCTTTTGGGCATATGGAGCAGGGAATCGGGCAGTTTGGGGGAAGAGGACGTACCATCACACTGTCATTATCATCTGCTGCGGCTTTTCGGCCATTTGCGCGGTCAGTATAATCAGTCATGGACGTGTCTGAAGGTGTGGTGCCATTGGATTTGAAGGCGCGGGCTTTGCTGGAGGGAGCCATCCTCCCAGATGCTAGGGTTGTTCAACCCGACTTAGGGCAAAGCGCGAATTGATATTGATCGTTTAAAGCTTTTTATAGGAGCTTCTAGGCTAGCAAGAGTTCTGGCAGACGTGTAGGATAAGTCGTTGATAGAGTAAGGGGTATCTGTTTGTAGCGAAGGTGATGGTGCAAGGTGTAATAAAATAGTTTCCCTAGGTATGAGCTCTCGCGTCGCCCTCCAAACTTCGCTAAGTCGGCTAAACTCTCGCCGATTGGTTGGCGGCAGCGGCTCAATAACCTCGCCTTTTGTTTGTCAGATGCTCCGGAATGCGACTTCTTCGTCGATGATATAATAAGATCAGGCTTACTTTGTTCAACTCCCTTCACTGCTGCTGATATATTTCATTTCAGGCATCACACTTTCGTTGTGACAACACATTCCAAGCCGCCTTTTGCTTTTTCACTACCAATAAATTTGTTGAACGCCCCACTTCGGGCCGAGTATAACTGTTACTCCAACTACGTCTTTGCAAGCTGTGCGATCTTAGGACCAACACATTCTGGAAATTTGGGCATAGCACTGTTATGGACTCAATGAAAAGCCTTAACAGCTCCTTACCTCGATCATCATCAACGAAACGGTCGAATCCACCACCCGAGCAGCTTATTCAATCATTCAAGACAGCGGCTCTTTCCGTCACCAATCTCTATAAGACAGCCGCTGCTGACCAGGCACGAGCCCGTGATGCTGGCTATCAACATGCACTTGATGACCTGTTAGTCTTTCTTGATAAGGAAAATCTGGGTCTGGATGATGGGGAGGGTTGGAAGGTCAGGCAATGGGCTACTGAAAGGCTGGACGGCAGTCCTGTAGGTCACACTGGCAGTGATAGTGAGGATGATCGGGTCGAAACCACGAAAAGAGCCAGGAGTAGCTCGCCGGCCGTCCAACGCTCGACTGGTCTGGAAGCGGAAAATCTACGACAACCTTCGAGATCAACATCACCTGTTCGGACTTCTTCTACATCCATGCCTCCTCCACCAGCACCCGCACAAACTAGCAGCCCAATTCAAGCACCACAACCGTTCTTGTTCAGATCAGCAATCCCGTACCCTCAAGATATCGATATGCAAACTTCCGAAAGCACCAGCAACAACACTTCACCGACACCACAAGAGTCACAATCACAAGCTCAGATAACTTCTTCCGGCCCTGCTGTCCGACTTGAGGTGGTCCCCCGTGGCTCACGGCCACCTCATCGGGGTTCTCGGCACACCACAAGACCTGCGGCCGGTACACGATCCTTAGGAGCAGGAGCGGGTTCAAAGCGGAGGATTCCTTTCGGAGATTACTTTGACTTGGGTAGTTTGGGAGATGGGAAGGATGGTTTCGGTGGAGGTGGCAAGAGAAGTCGCTTCACCTAAATAAGTACTTGGATGTTCATATAACGATGTCCGCTTCTGCACATATGGGAGGATGTGAAGGATAGACATGCATAGACGGAGTAACAGCGTGAGGTACAGCGGAGTTTCTTGTTTTGCAGGAACATGGGAGATGTTAACCTTTTGGCGGATACCCTCGCATCACTTCCCCAACATTTAGATTTGTTCCTAGCCAACAAACAACATAGCCTTCTTTGCTTCTTCGATCGGATATTCTTCCCACTGTTCAAGTTCCAACCCTGCCAGAAAGGCGCTCATTTCTCGTCAAGAATGACCCTATCTCCACCGATCCATCACTAGTAAGCCTTGCTGTGCTTTTGCATGGCTACTCATATCGCCTACACCTGTGGGAGCGCACTCTCAATGTGCCTGCTCGATCAAAGTTGCCATGCATTTCCCTTCTCGCAACTTTCAGTTGACTAGCCGATATAATCCCATGCCAACGAAAGTGGATGCTAGTATACCAGTGCCAGCCATCCTGGCTCTTAAGCCCCCCAGAGTCCCAGCCTTCTTCGTCAATCTGTGTTGCTGCTCTAATAGTTGACTCCTCCCAGAAATGTAGATGTAAGCACCAAGTCCTGTGAATGCGGCTGCTCCTGTGGTCGCATTCAGCTCTGATTCACCTGCGAGGTGTTACTTCACTGGTACAACTGACCTACCAGCCTACAGGACAAGCAATCTCGTTTGTCCTCCTTAAGAACCGTAGAGAGCTTTTCTGGTTGTTGCAGATCCAAAAGAGTAGCGTTGGGATTGGTTGGTGGTTTGTCACGCGACGAAGCCATATTCTGGATGAAGCACCACTAGGATATATGATCAATGCAACTTTCTGTGTCCGCGAGGACTACCTATGAGGTAAACACATAGTTGTGCAATTGTAGACTTCAGATGGCTGTTTGGAGGTCCCAATCATGCGAAGACTGCAGCCTTAACCGCTCCACCGTCTGACAGGCTGATGGTTTCGTCGACTTGCATGTGCTGCCGCAGTGACAGTACTCTCGAGGATGTTCACATCATGATGAGTAGCGCCATAGAGGCGCTTTATATCCTCAATCAGTATAAGTATGTATCAGAACTATCGACTTGTGGCTATCAGCCCTGACACAAGTACAGTGAGCCCATTCTCGAACATGTATATCGCTCCAGACCAGCACCCACTCGAGTCATCCTCCCTCTTTATCTTGCACACTCAACGCCACGACCCTCATTGATATATCTACCTAATATTAACCCGCCTACCGTCCTCTTCTCCGTCACACACAATAATCTTTTGTTCCTATCGCCCGTTTCAACAGAAACCGAACCTTTATTCGTCCTCGAGTTCCTGCACCGAGTGATTGATGTCCTGGAAGAATTCATAGGTGACCCGTTACTAGCGAACCGAATAGAAGGGAGCTATGATGTTGTAGCCCAGCTTCTGGGCGAGATGTGTGATGCTGGCAGCGTGTGCAACACTGAACCAAACGCTCTAAGAGATGATGTCGAAGTCTCTGGCTTCTTGGGCAAGCTATTGGGTGGGGTAGGCCTGCCCGGGTATGAGATCATAATCTTTGCAACATAGAACAGTGAGCTGATGGTTGGCGTCCGCCAGGTCGTCACCAGCTCTGCAACCTTCCGGCTTGAAGCAGCAATTAAGCCTAAACCCTGTAAATACCGGTCCTGCTATTCCCTGGCGTCGGGCCAATGTCCGTCATACCAGCAACGAGCTTTATGTTGACATAGTAGAAACCCTCTCTGTCACTCTAGCGCCGTCTGGCCGGCCGTTGGCAGCCTTTGCAAATGGATCGATCGCGTTCACTTCGAAGATATCCGGCCTACCGGACTTACTCCTCACTCTCTCCGCTTCTGGTGGCAAGCTGGGCATGGAAAAGGCAGTCGAGCTCCCAGTTTTCCACCCATGTGTGCGGTTAGCAAGGTGGAAGGAAAGACCGGGCGAATTGAGCTTTGTTCCGCCGGATGGGAGATTCATGCTAGCAGGCTACGAAGTCAATCTTATGCCCTCCAGTTTAGACATCAAATCTTGGTCTAGTACCAATCTGCAGCTACCAGTTTCTATCGAAGTGTCAAAATCGTTAGGACCTACGGGAGCGGATTTTGAGGTTCGACTGATCCTATCTTCAACTTTCCCCGGAGCATCTTCGTCAGGCTCTGCATCAAGGCCAAATCTAAGCACACGGGGTTCTGGCAGGTCTACTCCTATATTTGGCAGTAATGCTTCTGGTCCTACCCTACAGGACGTAGTTGTCACTGTACCAATACCTGGAGCTGTACGAAATATTATGGATCTACGAGCGAGTCGAGGAGAAGCATATTTCACTCCGGCCGAGAGCATGGTTGAATGGCGAGTTCCAACTAAAGATGCAGCTTCTTCAGGCAGTGCAACGCTACGATGCACTGTTGTGGGACCTCTGACGGAAGACGACGACGCTGCGAATGGATTTTCATTTGACCCTGCAAATGGTGGCTACGATGAAAAAGAGGATGCTTACCAAAGCTCGGCTATAGAGCCAGTTAACCCAGCTTCAGTGAAAGAACAGAAGGAAAATCGTGATCAGCGGAAGGCTCAACAAAACTTACCTCTGATGCCATCGTCAGCTTCGGTAAGCTTCAGTGTGAAGGGCTGGCTGGCAAGTGGCATCAAGGTAGACGGACTCGTGATCGATGCAAGGAAGAGTAGGGGCTTAGGCGAGGGCGTGAAGCCTTACAAAGGTGTGAAATATTTAACAGTCAGTAAAAAGGGTATAGAGACAAGATGTTGATTTCAAGATATTCCAAGCAATTGTGAAGTTCCAGTCACTGGATTTCGTGATCTATCTTTTGCAAGGTTGCTCGACTGCTTTGGTTTGCGTTATCTTATCGCTGGTGTCGTTGGCGCCGGCCGAGGTCCAGTCTCCGCGTGCCGAGGTTCACTAGTAAATAGGCGGAGCATGAAGCTCTCAGGTCTACGAGGATACATCATTTCTACTTTACATGAATCATTCTTGTCAGACTTTGGGAGACTGCTGTGATATACTTGCAAAAAATGGCTTCCATTCCTCAGCTCGAATATACGAACAAAGATGCTATCCCAGAAATCGTTGACGGAGTCCGCGCGGCGTTCCACAGTCAGAAGACAAAGCCACTTGAGTGGAGAAAAATCCAGCTTCGAAAGCTCTACTGGGGGTGAGCGCTTGGTACCGTGTCATAGATAGCCCAGCATCTAACAGTAATCAGGCTTATCGACAATGCGGATGCTATCGCCCAAGCATGCAAGATTGACCTAGGCAAGGGACACTTTGAGGCCAACCTTATGGAGCTTGACTTTTGCACGAACACATGCATATATTGTTGTGACAACCTTGATAAATGGGCAAAGGATGAGTCAGCAGCAGACATACAATTGGCCAACAAGCTTCTGTTTCCCAAAATCAGGAAGGATCCGCTGGGATGTGTGTTGATTATCGGGTACGTGACTTCATCATCACAAGAGAGCCATACAATTGCTGATATACGCTCAGCCCATACAACTTTCCAGTCAATCTTGTCATTGCGCCTCTTGCTGGTGCGATTGCAGCCGGCAACACCGTCGTCATCAAGCCCAGTGAAAACGCACCCAACGTCGCAGTTGTTCTCCAGAAAATAATTGAAGAGTCCCTCGACCAATCATGCTTCAGAGTCGTTCAAGGAGGCATTCCTGAAACCACGGCTTTGTTGGAACAGAAATGGGATAAGATCTTCTACACAGGCGGGGCCACAGTGGGCACAATCATCGCGAAGAAGGCAGCCGAAACCCTCACACCAATAACTCTAGAGCTTGGTGGCCGTAATCCAGCGATCGTCACCAAAAACGCCGACGTCCGCCTAGCTGCACGTCGTCTCCTATGGGGCAAAATCGTAAACGCAGGCCAAGTTTGCATCTCCCAAAATTACACTCTCATCGACCGCGAAGTCCTCGACCACTTCGTCTCCGAAATGAAACTCGCAATGAAAGAATACTACCCCAACGGCACCCGCCACACCGATGACTTCGGCCGCATAATCAACGACCGCCAATGGCAGCGTCTAAAAGCCATGCTCGATAACAGCAAAGGCAAAATCCTCATGGGCGGCGAACTCGACCAAGAAGACCGCTACATCGAACCCACCCTCATCCTCGTCGACTCTCCGCAAGACAGCCTCCTCATCGACGAATCCTTCGGCCCCCTCATGCCCATCCTCCCCGTCTCCAACCTCGACGAAGCAATCCGCATCGCAAACACCGTCCACGCTACCCCCCTCGGTCTCTACCCCTTCGGCACCAAAGCCGAAACCGAGCGCTGCCTACGCGAAATTCGCTCCGGTGGCGCATCCGTCAACGATGGCTTCATGCATGGCTCTCTTCCTACCCTCGCGTTCGGCGGCATCGGCGATTCAGGCCAGGGTGCGTATAGGGGACAAGCGAGTTTCGATTGCTTCACGCATAGGAGGAGTATTACTAGTACGCCGTCTTGGATGGAGGGGATGATGAGTGTGAGGTATCCGCCTTATAAGGGGAAGTTGGAGAAGATGCGGCAGATGGGGAATTTGAAACCGAATTTTGATCGGGATGGGAAGGTGAAATTCAGTTTAATCTCATACATCCTGAAACTGGGGGCGGGAAGTAAGAAGGGGGGATTGATTCGCTACGTTGTTCTTATTGTTGCTGCGTTGGGATTGAGGCAGTATTTTGGTTGACGGGAGAGTGAGTAGGGAGAGAGAGGGGGTGAACTGAGATATGAGTGAGCGACGTGTCTGCGGTTTCTCTTCTTTACTATGTTCATATATTGTACGTCCTTGTCGATGAACTTCTTCGACAGAGAGAATTCGGGTGGCCTTTTTCTCTCAGAACAGCTTTAACATTCGTTGTGTCAATGTATATACCATTACTGGGTGTACTACTACCCACTGTAGGAAAAATAAGTATTATCGCTTTCTGACTTGACTTTGCTGCAGTGACGTGACTGTCTCATCTAGAAACTTTCTCAACTATAACATCTGTGGGTCTCTGTCACAATATTGGAAGACCAAGATCTGATGGTTAAAACTGCATAGCCTCAGGATCGAAAGTCTATGGGAGGAGGGTAGATGGCAATGCATTGCTCATATTGCAACAGTCTCCAATAGTCGCAGACTACAAGCCTCGAAATCTGTAGAAAGGATCGTCTATAACACGCTTTTATATTCGATTGCCAATGTGAGTATACACGATCGCAATTATGTCCACACTCCTTTTAGATTAACAAGATATTGTTCAAGCCGTACCATCATTGAAGTCATGTCAAAGAAACTTCGCGAACTCCGGGTCCACAATTCAGCACTCAAATCCTTGCCTTCCCCCACCCTTTAGCAACAACCCTGCTCGCAATCAGCATTAGGAATCCCACCATAAGCGCACTACCCGCCCACATCTGGGCATCCAGATATCTTCCGTTTTCATTCTGTATGAGAGCCCCTCCCAGCGGCGGTCCAGTCAATACAGCAAAACTAATGGCGCTAAAAACCATCCCCATTCTCACTCCAGCCTTCTTCAAATCGGTCGTCAGACTCGCCACAACAGAAGGGAAAAGGCCCTGGATGCCTGCAGCGAAGAGGCCGTAGGTCACTGCAAAGCCGATGAGGCCGCCTGGGGAGGTCACAGCTGCCCAGCAGTAGAGAAGCAGGCCAGAGATGAAGGCGAAGGGGATGATTACATTTAAGGGCCCGAAGAAGCGGTCAGCGAGATGATTGGGTATGAGACGGCCGAAGAGACCAATTCCGTTGATGATTAAGAGGTCGTTAATGCTGGACTTTTCTGAGATGTGGAGGATGTTGCGGCCGAAGGAGCCGACGTAGTAGAAGGCAAAATAGAGAGCCCAGAAAATTAGGAACATGCCGATTGTGAAGAGGTCGTAGGAGAGTTCTTTGAAGGCGCTCCACTCTACTATTGGGCCAGATTTCCGCGGTGGGAGCCGTGTTCTAAAGAAGCCGAGGGCTATGAGGCTTACAGTTAGCATTACGAAGGCTTGGATTCGGACAGTCCATGCGAAGCCAATTCTGGGAAGGAGTTGTTGGACGATTACGGGGTACACGATACCCCCTGTTGCGGTTCCTGAGGCACCGATACCGATGGCTAAAGAGCGACGTTTGCTAAAGTAGGTAGAGACGACTGCGAGGCAGGGGCAGAAGACCAGACCGTTGCCGACTCCAGTACAGATTCCTTGTGCGAGGAAAAGTTGCCAGTATTTTGTGCTGAGGGAGGTCATAAAGACGCCGAGGACTTGGAGGAAAGAGCCGAGAAAGACGGTGGGACGGAAGAGACCGTAGTCGGTGGCGCGGCCGGAGAAGGTTCCTATGAAAAAAAGGAGGAAGATCTGGACGCTGCCGACCCAGGAGATCGCGGATGGAGGGTGATTGAGGGCGGTGACGTAGTAGGTCTGGAAGACGCCGAAAGAGTTGATATAGCCCCAGGTATTGAAGACGACGAGATGGGTCATGAATGCTTGGGTCCATGCTCTGAGGCCACCATCTGGGGGTGGGCCAGGGTCGATGTATGAGCATCTTGATTGAGTCCTGGAAAGGACTCTTGCTAATACGCCCCCTGAACCATTGCGGGCCTCGCTGACTCTGCCATCCAGGCCTCGAGCCGGAGCCTTGACATCCCCAGACTGAGCTTTGACCGTATCCGGTAAGATTGTACTCGAGTTGGAGTTTAGTGCTACACCCTCTTCCAGCTCTTTCTCATTCCTAATGTCAGGACCGCGAGTTGCTCCATTGCTCTGCATTGTGCATGAGTCCTTGTCAAAGAGATTCTACTACTTCATGAGGATAGATCCTCATCAAAAAGCAAGAAAAGGAAAGAGAACTTCTTTCTCGGTGACTTGTGCAACAGAGGGGTTGGCTACGTAGAGCAGACGGATATGGGACGGCACCTTCACCTATCGTTCCAAAATGGTAACATGCAGTAGTACCAGACTCGACTCTGGTATCTCAAGCAAGCAAAAACGTTGTTGAGAGAATAGGTCGACATGATGTAGGCAATTGAAAGTTCGCCCTACTGATTACTCAATTGCCAGTGAGTCAACTGCTTGTTAATCTACTAAAGTAAGAGAGCGCTAGAATTGGAGTACTGACCATCCTAAACCGTCACAAGCCGTTGCGTCACCGATATCGGGATGCGGAACCGGTTCCGAAGTATTGCCTGATCGAGCTAAAGCCACTGAGCCACTAGGTATCTTAAAGTCCGAAGTTAAGACCGTAGAACTAGTTAGGAAACCGCTGCCTGCTGGAATTTATTGTCATCATCGTTCTATAACTACAAAGTCAAGTAGAAGTCAGCTCTTCATTGATACTACCCTCATGTCTTTCAACTGTCAATGACAGGAACGCAGAGGCATAAGCCTCGTCTGGCGTTCATCGTTTCTCCAGTGAAAGCTGTGTCGCAAGCTTCGTGGCTCTATCCTCTGAAGGTCGCTATCGCAGCTATCCAGTTATAGGATGCTCCTTTGCTGACCTCTACATCATCAGGGGATCTATTATTTCTTCTCCCACCCGTTCTTATGGCCTCTCCTCCGATCCCGTCTGCTTCCGGGCGTCCTCCTGTCGGCATTCGTTCTCACAAATCTTTTCATATGGACATATCTACCTCAGGTACAGCTGGATTCATTCCAACTGTAGCACATACACTAAGCTATCATAGGTCGCATTCCTTGCCATCTTCCATGGCAAGCTTGCCTGGTTCAATGGGGCCTTCCTAGTCCTTGGTGAAGGCGCAGCAATCGTTGCGCTTCTCTTCGAAGCATTCTTCGTCGACGAAACTCTTGTTGATGTCTTCGACGCCGTCCTCATCAATGAAGGCTACACAGATCTCGTTGCAGCCTCCCGTATACTCGATCCTGACGGGAAGGATCCTGTCAAGCAACTTGGCAAACCCACAACAAGTGCCATCTACTCTCCATTCTCCCTCCGGCAGATTCTTGAATTCATCATCTTCCTTCCTATGAACTTAATACCTGTGGCTGGTACACCTATGTTCCTGTTCATTACTGGATACCGAGCTGGCCCATTTCATCATTGGCGTTATTTCAAATTACTGGATTTCACAAAGAAAGAGCGGCAGGCTTTTGTCAAGCAGAGGCAGCTGAAATACACATGGTTCGGCACTGTTGCATTGCTTTTACAGCTGATACCGGTCCTCAGCATGCTGTTTCTTCTTACGACTGCTGCTGGATCTGCGTTATGGGTGACAAAGTTAGAAGCTAAGCGAAGAGCTCTAGTAGAAAACGCTGAAGATGGTCGAGCTAGAGAACGATATGTAGATGATCCGGTTTGAACGTGCAGTGGGACCCTAAAATGAAGATCGCCAAGCTTGAAATGAGTGGTTCTCTAGGAACTTGTCACAGCTTTTGTCATGGGGTTCTGATGTCTGGCTTGTTGTTACTGGGTCTACTTCATCTTCGGCTGCTCTTAGCTGCATGAATGTGCTGGTTAGCACTGTTTGGCATCTCAATCTAACAGTACCTTACATTTTCACTACCCAGGAAATGGTCATGATGGTGCAGGCAAGCCACACTAATGCGGCTCGTCGTCATGCCGGCGCCACTGGATGGCCCCAGCTAGCCCCCAAAAAAGAAGCCTGCGGGCGGCGGGATGGGCGCCTAGAAGCCACGACTCGAATTGCTTGGAGCACATTGGACGACAATTGGTGCCGATTCGCAAGCGTTCGCTACAATATACCCAATACATACTACCTTGACCAAAATCTAAATGATCATCGGTATAATAGCTCTACAAAAGAGGCAGCTGCCGTACGACTGCGATAATAGTACACCAATTTCTCGCCAAATGATATCCTCCCTAGCAATGGTTTCTACACGTGTACAAGGGCGAGGCGAATTCACTAGAGACCGCGCAGCTTTCGCCTCGTACGCTTACGCAGGAGACGGACTACCTTACATGCGTGTCCTGTAGGTGCAAAAGCAAGGCCCAGACCTTTATATAATTATGGCATTCCTGACTTTACCTGTTTATCCTGCATTTCTGTTCGTCAGTCTGTCCGAGCTTAACGCCTCTTGTAGCCAAGATGCATCTCACCTTCTCTCTTCTCCTGATCTCCTTACTTGATTTGGTCTCGTCTGCTCCAGTTCTCACGTCCGGGTATGCTCCCGTACCGGCCACATGCCCTAGTACTCCTCTCGTTCGTACTGCAACGGGCATTTCTTCTTCTGAGTCAGCCTACATCGCAAGTCGATTGCCAATTGCATCTGCTGCCCTGGGTAAATGGCTTCAAAAAGTGAACCCGAGCTTCAACATCTCCAACTTGCCTGTCGTAGCTCTCACAACCAGCGGTGGCGGTCTCCGTTCTTTACTCACTGGAGCTGGAGTTGTCCAAGCCATTGACAGCCGAGATACTAATCTAGGTACTAGCGGCCTATATCAGGGACTTACATATCAGGCTGGTCTCTCCGGAGGAGGATGGTTTCTATCCTCTCTGGCTGGCAACAATTATCCTACCATCTCCTCCTTAGAAGCAAATCTCTGGACACCAGCCTTTGCGGATAGTCTATTGGTTCCCGCTAACCTTGCCGCCGCACCAGTTGTTTACGAACAGGTCGTTGTTGATATCCTGGCGAAGCAAGCTGCAGGCTATTCGCCTACGGTTGTCGATCCCTATGGGCGACTGCTCTCATATCAGCTTTTATATGGTCCTGACGGCGGTGTTACCGACCAGCTAGCATCCATTACCGGCCTTTCGAACTTCACAAGCCATAACGTACCATTCCCCATCATCACAGCTCTAAACGTCGAGACCTCCACCGGCGTCTGCCTCCCACCCAACAACACCGTAATCTACGAACTCTCCCCCTACGAATTCGGTTCATTCGACTCCGGCGTCAACGCTTTCACCCAAACAAAATATCTCGGCTCCATCCTTTCCAACGGCGCCCCGGTCACCCCGGGCCACTGCGAAACCAACTACGACAACCTTGGCTTCATCCTCGGCACCTCCAGCGACATCTTCAACGAACTCTGCACCGCCTTCCCCGCCGACGCAACCGGCATCCTCGCCAATTTCTCCGCCATCATAAATGAAACCCACGCCCTAACATTCATGGACGAATACGCCGTCTACCCCAACCCCTTCTACAACTACCCCCACTCCTCCCTCGTCTCCGCCCAAAAAAACCTCACCCTCGTCGACGGCGGCGAATCCGACCAAAACAACCCCCTTTTCCCCCTCCTCCAACCCTCCCGAAACATCAACGTAATCCTCGTAAACGACAACTCCGCAGACACATCCGCCAATTTCCCCGACGGCTCCGAACTCTACCAAACCTACATGCAAGCCCAACTCGCCGGCCTCACTAAAATGCCTACCATCCCCCCCCCTTCCGTTTTCCTCGCTAACGGATATAATATCCGCCCTACCTTTTTTGGTTGTAATGATGCTACTAAAGTCACGATTATCTACCTGCCAAATCATAATTATACGTTTCCGAGCGGGGAGAGCACGGAGAAGGTGCAGTATGCGCCGAGTGAGACGGAGGGAATGATAAGTAATGGGCAGCAGGTGGCGACGTTTGGGATGAATAAGAGTTTTGCGGAGTGCTTGGCTTGTGCGGTTGTTAAGAAGACGGGGGAGGCGCTGCCGGGTGGGTGTCAGGGGTGTTTTGGGACGTTTTGTTATGATTAGGGGGGGCGTGGTTGGGGACGTTGATGGGGTATGATGTTGATGATGATGAATGTGTTCCATCCAAAGTTTGCTTGGTAACTGTATACATATTGAATGGGAAATTTGTATGACAGGCATCTAAGTGTGAGACTGGTTCGGAAACGTTTGATGTGGACCAGTGGGAAGTCAGGCATGTTATGAGCTTTAAATTCAGATTATCTGGAAAGAGCACGATGTGTGCAAGATTTTGGGATGGGAGTGAGGACAATGAAAAGGGTTTCAGAAGTAGAAGCTTGTTGGTAGCGAATCACGTATAACGTCAGCGACTGTACTACATCAAGAGATTTGCATCTCGTAGAAATCCAATCACGGTTGGAAGACCCCGTTCAATGAGGTTGAGATGTAAAAAGGACGAAGAATATATCATTAACAATAATTTCATTAAGTGTGACTATGTACCCCTTTCCGTAAATACTCGCGAGTCCGTCCCGACATAAATCAAGAATGGTATACCACGCACATTCGAAAGCAAAATGACTTTTCCACATGATCATCAGCAGATGATAGACGATCCGCAGTGTCCAAAGAAATGCATAAACGGGCAGTATGTGCAATACTTTTGAGGTCTATACCGAGCTCCGCAAGTAATATGCGCCATGAAATGCACGAGAATGCGCAAGCAGTCCATGCAATACCCAGCTGGTACTAGCTTCGAGGCCGTTCAAGTCGCCAATTGTTTTCTGTTCAGGTCGCGGCCGTCTCACCGTTCATACCGTTCACACCCTCGTGGCTACTGATGCCGTTGGTGGAGAGGACATCAGTCTGTTGCTGTACGACTTCGTCTAGGCGCTGTGACTCTGGCTCGTGGTTTAGCTCCGCCTCCTTTTGGGCGAATTTGGTCCTTTCGGCTGCGGTCATGTCGTCTAAGAGCGGCTTCTCGCCACCATGGTCCGCATAGAGGTTTTCGTAGAAGGCATTGATTATTGTGTCAGTGTCTTCGATCGTTAGATGTCTCTAGTCTGTAGTCAGTATCAGGCTTTATGATACGGAGCGGGCGGGGTTTCATACAACATCTGCCATAGCGTACATCCAACGTCAGTAGAAGTTAGGCAGCAAACAGGAGGCAGAACTTATCTTAATTCTTACAGTGCAGCTCTTGATCTGACTGTCGGTCATTTCCAGCCCGAGTTGATTGACACGACTCTTGATAGCGTTCCAACCTGTCAATCGCGATGCGAAATGAACATAGCGGGTCATTCCAAAATCCGCAGGGTTTATGATTTCATAGGTGGTGGGGTTCGCGAGTATGGCTTTGGCATGAATGCCGGCCTTGTGTGTAAATGCACAGAAGCCGGTGATATAGTTGTTGAAGGGAACGTTGATCTCGACAGCACTGGCAACGAGGTCCTCAATAGCCTTTAGCTTCGTGAGGTCGTACTTGCTCTTTACGTAATCGCGATCGGCCACGAGCATGCGCGCAACGAAACCTCCAAGTGGAGTAATGCCGTTCCGCTCGCCAATGCCCAGGACAGATGTGTCCACGTGGGTAGCTCCAGCCTCAAGCGCGCAATATGCATTGGCTATAGCACAGCCAGTGTCATTGTGGAAATGCGTCTCAATATCACAGTGTACGACGCCGCGAAGAGTCCTGACCTATGTTGATAGTTAGCGAGCTATAGCTACTTTCTGAGCAAGCCTTGAGACTTATTTGGAAGACGTACCAAGTCATACACCTGCCTAGGCGAAGCGCATCCGACTGTGCTATCGTGGCTATCAGCTTCCATTTTATAATTATGGTCCTACGCCAAAAACCATTCACTTACTCCGCTATACCAACTCGATCAACACCGACCTTGGAAACAATAGAATAAATATTGAGCAGATCCACAAGGTCCGATCGGAAGGAATCTTCGGAGCTGAATCTGCATTCTAGCCCCTTGGACTTAACGTATTGTATCACCTCAATGGCAGTATCCTGCGTCGAAATAAGCGTCTACGATGCTTGTCATTGCGTGTGAATGCCCCATTGCCAACGTACCCTAATGTAGTCCATGCTCTTTCCGTGTGAATGTTGCATCAATTGTGGGGAGGTGCCAATAACGATATCCAAACCGTCGACTACCCTTGTTAGATTCCCACGGCCATACATCGTAGAGTTTTTGCGAACCTCCTGTTTCTACCGCGACACGGGCATCATCCATATGACATCGAACATGAGTGAGGATCTTGGCCTATTCGGAAGCCGACGTTAGCAAATCTGTCTGTTTCTTCAAGGCGCACAGCCAGCAGAACACAATGCATCAGCTTGCCTTGAGTCCTAGATTGCAAATTATCTCGCAGTCCTTGCGTGATTGCTCTGAGGATGCCGGAGAGGTGAGCTCGATGTATTCAACTCCGAACGCGTCTAGTGCCTTTGCTATCTTGACCTTGGTCTCGGTGTCGAAGAAGGCATTCGCAAACTATACTAGCACGGTCATTATCCAGCCGCATTTTCACTCCTGTCTCTCATGATATTGCTGACCTGCTCTCCCTCACGTAAAGTGCTCTCGATAATCTGTTGTTTCTTTAGCCTGTGTTATCTTGATCACCCAATCGGCTGGATACCGGATACCTTGAAATTCGAGACGTTGGAGAGGTAGTCACCAACGGAGGCGAAGGGTTGTCGCCTTGGATTATGTGGGGTATGTTCCTCCACATGCCCATTGGTGCCATTGACATGTCCATTCGTAGCCGGAGCTAAATCCCCGTTGCAGGAAGGGCACATAATGACAGGTATATGTGGAATGTGGTTAATCTAAAGTATGAGAACCTTTGGTGTTGCGGAAAATGGTGTGTAGCGAAGACGATCATGAACAGGATTAGATATAATTGAGATAATTGAGTCACGAAAAGCCAGGATGAAATCAGACGGCGATTTCGGATCTTGGGCCCAGAAGCGCATGCTTGGCGTGCGGGAAATTAAAATTTTCTAACCTTGCTTTTAGGGCCTCGTGGGGTTTTGTGGGGTGCGCCTCCACCCTGTAACTGCATCACAACATATCTATTTCCCACCACCCCCTCAATTAACATACTTCAAAGTACTCTTTCACTCTTTCATAGATCACGCGGTCGTTAGTGAGACACAAACTTATTTCCTCAAAAGAAATGGCACAAGTATAGCTCTTTTCTAGAAAGCTACCATCGCGTCTATGGAGTGTTTTAGAAGCTTGTTGATTAAGGTATGCTTACTGTCAAATGGCTCGCTAATTAGTCGAAGCATAGAAGGCTATCCAGGAGCGGTCCGTTATAGTAGCTACATTGTGCCTTTGGGGATGTGTTGTCCGAATGGCTAACCTTTTTGGTTCTGGCTGGTAAAGCTGCTGCGCCTCGCCCGTGAGCCATGTCTGCCATGAGCACTTCTTCTTTTCAACAGCAATCAGTAGTAACCCGTTGAGTTTTATATTTGTCACCTCTAATTCCACGCTTACAAGGCTTTAATGAAGGTATGAGTCGAGCTTCCCACAATCCGCGGAACATCACACCTCAGCCTTATCCTCCGTATGGATCCAGTTACAATCGTTGGCCTGGTGAGCTCAGCCGCCGCGTTGGCAACACTTTGTGGCAGCGCGGCGAAAGACTTGAATACTCTGGTCTCGAAGTACAAGAATTCTAAGCTTGCTATCCTTTCTATGGTCCAAGGGTTAGACACTATGCAGCTGGCCTGGTCAAGGATTGGAAAGTGGGCTCAGAATCAAACGTCCGACGAGCTACTGGAACAAGATGACTTTATAGGACGACTACGGCAATCTCTTGAGACAGGATCGTTGGTCATGGATGCGCTCAACGAAGAGCTTCTGATCTACAAGACCTTGAAAATAGGCCTCATTCAGCGGACTAAAGTAGTCTGGAATGAAGGCACCCTAAGAACCCACCAAGAACTTATTCAATTTCAGGCATCTTCAATGGCTATTCTACTTCAGGCGATCCATCTGTGAGTGGCATTTGTCTTCTTCCCCAATACTGATTCGCAATGTGAGGCGGCCGGCGTAAGGATTTATCTCCAATATCGGTCGGAGTCCCGACCAACTTGCTGATAACGTGTAGTCCTACTTTAGGAGACAGGAACAACCTGCTTCGAGAATCCGAGGAGCATTTCGGAAAGTCAGATGAAAGCGCCTACTCGATAGTACCTTCACGTATGTCAATGTCCATTTACACTGGCTGTACCATTGACAGTGGAGTGTCAAAAAGTGAAGAGAGCCTGGTATACAAGCCACTAACCTTCGAGAACGAACTGTTCACGGCGCGGGTCTATAAGCGGAATTATAGAACGCCTGCACTCCAGCGACTTTTAAAAGGCACAGAGCAGAAGACACCCAACGACAACAGGCGTACCACTTTTGATCCAACACTTGAATTTGACCACATGAAAAACAAGGATAGTACAATTTGGGTACCGGGGTGGACCACTAAAGCCGAGGATGCTGGACCACGCATTTTATTCGCCGACGCCTGCGAGCAGGGAAATGCTGAAATGGTTGAAACGTTCTTGCAATCAGGACAGAACGTCCATAGTCCTGTCTTAGAGAGACGATTTCGGGAAACCTCAAACGAATGGGAGCTGAGCGTCATTCATATTGCTGCCATGGCTGGACATGTTCAAGTAGTAGAGATTCTGCTGAGCTATGGAGCCAATAAAGAAATGAAGTCTCTTGCAAGCCGGAGAAGGCCTCTTCACTTAGCAGTCGAGGCAGGACATGTTGCTATGGTACGATATCTTTTAGACAAGGGCACGGATATCGCTGCATCGGACCCGGGGAGAGGCCAAGCAATCCACTTAGCGGCTGGATGCGGGTCCACGGAGATGCTCAGCTTGCTACTGGATCGAGGAGCTGCTATTGACTCCGCAATGATCAACGGAGATCAGCCGCTGCACGTGGCATCCCAACACCCGGACAGAGCCAATGTCATAAGACTTCTTTGTAGTCAAGGAGCGGATATAGAAGCAAAGATGGACCGTGGCTTTACACCTCTCTACTATTCTTCTTCTCACAATCACGTGGACAATATGAAAGCGCTCCTAGAGCTTGGTGCCACACACAGCCCACAGGGCCTGTCGATACTCGGTATAGCGGTAGAACGTGGCTTTTTACAAGCTACACACTTGCTCCTTGAACGTGGAGTGGACCTAAAATGTCCATTCTATGGTGAACAAACAGCCCTCCATAGGCTTGTTGAAGCTTATAGAGTGTTTCCCCTTGGGCACTATCACTTGCGTCAGTATGCGGACGTTGTTGAGTTGTTGCTAGAAAATGGTGCAGAGGTGGACCTCCAAGACTCGAATGGAAATACGCCACTACATTGTCTATGTGCTCATAGCGAGACACCAATGTCCGAGCTGGAAAGGGTACAGTTACAACTGGCGACAATACTTTTGAGAAGCACGAAAGATGTGGACACGATCAATCTTGCTGGCGATACTGCATTAGGCCTTTCCATAAAAAGGAGATGCGGTATTTCGCTTATTCAATCAGTCTTTGACTCCGGTGGGCGTCTGCTACTGACTAAAACGGAAATTAAGCTCCGCTTCGAAATCGACGGATCTTCTGCTGCGTATGGGTCCTTTCTCACTTGTCATCTGCGGCGAGGCGACCATGTGTTGACAATAAGAGTGAACAACTATTATAAAGCTGATCAAGACAGCCCACATGTACTCAGCCCCAGCTCGATCGGTGTACTTCGAGGCTTGCTACAGGACCCGGAATCGTTTGATGTAAATGATGGCTCCTGGTCATACGATAACGGCGCTTACGTCCCTGCCGCACAATGAGCCGACCTCGGTTTCAAGCATGTCGACTACGGAGCCTTCTCTTTGAGATCCATAGCTCACAAGGAGGAAAGGAATTGACGGGCTACGTCCTAGCCAGTTGCATGAAACGTTGCAGCGTACGAGGAACATAGGCATGGGGAGTTATGGCCATTCATATCAATGATTTTGGAACCCTAAGGATGTATCTTTCACTACATAACGAAACTTTCTGGGATTGAATTCTTTCGTCTCTAGCAATTTCATTCACTACATATCTTATGTTGAACAAGTTTTCAAGCAAACCCCCCTTGATTTATTCATGACTACCATTTCCATTAAACGTTACCAACTACTCCACAAGCCCCGGCCCCCCCAACAAAGCACGCTATCTATAAATCCCGAACCATATTCCAAAATAAGCCAAGCTCTTAACCCTCCAGCTTCCAACGCCTCCACTAAAGTATCTTACCAGTATGGAGGTATCGCGTAGGACTCAGCCAGCTAATATATTGGTTCTATCAGCAACAGCTTAGCACCCTGGGATAGAGATGGATACTGACTTGCGGTGGGATATGCTGCAAGGTTTCTTGGGGCAAGGAAGGCGAGGGGGGCGGTTGAGTTGGGATAGATGGGATATCTTTCACTGATGTGGCGTTTGAGAGGGTTGGCAGGCATAGGGTTGGCTTGGGACTGGTGAGGCGGTTAGGTTAGATGAGATTAGGAGGGAGGGGGAGGATTTTAGGGGGGAGCACTGACGAGGAATGAGAGGGCTAGAAGGGAGAGCATGGCGGTTAGGATGTTCATCGTGGTGATGGTATGGAATGGGCCTTCTGAGGAGCTGAGTATGGAGAATTCTGGAGAGTTTGCAATGAAAGATGTTGTGGTATTAAGTTTTGAGTGTAGAACTAGGGAGTACGGTGTTGATGTCAAACATCGCCCATGTCTCCTTCTTGTAGTCGAGCAGCCCCCCATCAGAAATTCATTGGAGGGGTCATAAATGCTCACTGCAGCCATCAAATCCGTCTTTCCTAATTGTATTCTGGTACCCGGCCAGTAAAAATTGATCGAGTGGATAATGAATCCTCAATTCAGAACTCAGCGCGAGAAGCTAGGCTCCAAATGCAGGGCTCACGAACCCTTCGATTTCAGAAGATCGTAACATTGTTTACTAATACCTAAAGCAAGATTTGATATCAGAGCAACGGAGTGTTCACGAAGACCTCGGCCGATGCATATTTCACCGTTGTCATTGGGACGCCACCATGCGAATCGCGTCCAGTTGAATCTTCGGTGAGTTTGACGGCAAGGCAACCATCTCCGAAAACAGAATTCATCGAATGGAGGGAAGTTCGTCACTTCCGTTGCTTTGGTCAGATTTGTTCCTGCTTACATGTGGGAGGTCCCTGCAGTTTGGCCTACACCCCCACCACGGAAAAAACGCGAACGCAAGGATTCGACTTGCAGAAATAGCGCAAGGCATTTGCGATGGACGGGTTATGACGAGGTACGAAGGCCCAATAGAATATGTGGGGACCCTGGCGATAAGGGCCAGAAAGGGACTGGCAAGCACACATTCAGCAATGGAAACATTAAGAAGCCTTATGTCTATGATCTCCTTTGCTCTGCAATCCGTCATCTCAGGAACCTTTTCGTGGCTGGCTCAGTGGCGGCAGCCGAGACGATACGATTAACGGCCCACACAACGATGTTGAGATGGCTTGAGATGGTGGAGCTTAATGATAACGAAGTATGTATGGTGCTTGTGGCCTGATCCGTAACATTGTACCAAAGTAGTAGACTAAGGTAGAGTTGCATGCCTTAGGACTGGCGATCATGCTTAGCGAAGACGGGAGTGTGGGTAGGCGGTGCCGATCATATTGAAAAGATGCAATGTGTTTGGAGGGGATATGATGTTCAGGGCGAGCCCGTTGACAGCCATGATGGGCCGTCGTCACATTCCACAACAGGTCTATAAGGCGGTCTCCTACCGACGGGATCGACCCTGCACCTGCAGGATGAAGGATGTATGGGCTTACTGTAGCACACCCTCACGGATATAGATCATCTAAGGATCCCCCACCAGGCAGCCATCGCTTGATCTGATTTCTCATAGCAGATACCATCTTTGATTGTTGGCCGACAGCCAAGACACTGGACGCCGAGAGGTCTCAGCCCAAGGAAACTGCCTCAGCGGCATTGCGCGATGGTGGACGAACCCACGTTAGGTGGTAAATGCCGGATCTGCGTCATTTTCTTCTTCCCACCATCAAGTCCATCAATGTTGCTTGATAGGGTCATCGAATGGTCAAAATCAGATGCAGCACGTCCTAAAAAGTACCGACTTGGTTTTGGTTTCCCTGTCCAATACTCGAAGACCGACAGTTCGCGGCTGTCAATGGTTGCAACAACAATTGATTCAAGTTACCATCTAGCTCTGCAAAAGCATGACCAATACTGCAGCGCAAAATCCAATGGACGTATCTGATGTTCCTGCTCATATAGAATAAGTGGAAATAGCCAAATGAAAGGATTGCTGAAGAGGATGAAGGAAAACCATCTTCTGCCAGAGCGAGCAGGGCAGGCTTCTTTTCGGAAACCCTCCGGCTTGGCGCGCCAAGGATTGAAAGACGCTTGCCTCGCAGGAACAACCTTGATCGTCACCATGATCAATATAGCATCAGCTGTCCAGCATGAGCGCTTCCACATACATCATGATTACCATATATAGCAATTGTTCCTGGCCATTCGAACATTTCACGGGGCTTGAAGCTTCCTATTTGTGTACCCCAGTCACCAGGGAGGCTAGTCCAATCAGAATCATGAATCGCGTCTTCAGCAACCTCGACCCAAACAGCAGCCGCCGAGCTCCTGCCAAACATCAATCACCACTCAACAGAGGCCTTCCCCTCACAAGAACATGAAACATCCTCTGCTAATCTGAGAATACTGGAGATGAATCTCAAAATTACCTTTCCAGGCACGTCGCAGCAACCGCTTACTCAGGCATTTGTCTCGATGAGATTGTCACAGGTCTTGCAGCATGTCTTCAGCTATGGCTAGTGTTTCATGCTCTATAGTCAACGATGGCCACTCTATATGAGTCAGTATCGTACGTGTTTCGTGAAGCTTGACGTCTTCTTCAGCTGCTTCCAATCTTTGTCTCGCGTTTCCACGTCTCACGGTCTCTTTGTGTCTTGCGCTGTCTTTGTTTCTTTGTCCCTTCGTTGCTCAGTTGCTTTCTTCCATCATCACTCTCATTCAATTAATAGCATTGTGCGCATATCTGCTGCAGCACTTTTATCCGCTGAAAGAAAATCAGCTTAGCTGACCACTACGATCTCTACATCTTTGCATCTCAGCTTGGCAGAAACGCATCATGTATTCCAACATAGTCATACTGCTGGCAGTCTTTTCTAATCTCATAGAGGCTGGCCCTGTCCGACAGTATGGTCGTCTCATACAGTAAGTGTATACTCTTAAACCCAAATCTGAGCTTGATCGCTAACCCAGGCATAGACGCAACCAGGTTGCCCGATTCATTAACGAGTCCGCCATAGCGTCCAACTTAGACGATATCCAAACCTCAACACCCATAACAATATCCTCTACCTCCTCGAGTGCTACCACAGATGCGCTCACCTATTCTACCCTGTCTGCGCTGGACCAAGGCTCCACTACAGCCACTTTCGACGAAAGCTCTTCGTCCACAATGCCGAATACCGCGTCTATACCGGCTACAGAAACCACTGTGGCTTCTCTGACCAGCAGCTCAAGTACACAGTCTACACCGTCGTTCGTAGCTCCCCCGGTGGTTGGGAATGACGAGAGTCAGGCCCAATCCTCTGGAGGGACATCCTCTGAGGTCTCGAACAGCCAAACTGCAACATCTACACAAGCAACCGATGGGCTCAATAGTGCAGTAGGGACTGCTTCTGCGTCACTTGCATCTACATCGCTTGCGTCTACAACTCCTCTGGTAGAGATCCCGGCATCGAATACTTACCAGTTCGCGGCAGTCACACTTGCTTCAACGTCTGGCGCACCTAAACCTTCATCTACGGTTCAATATCCGAACGCGCAAAACGGCAATCCGGCGATGGCCTCAGGCTTCAACCAGATCTACAAAACTTTGAGCGAGACATCGTCATGCGATGCTGATGACTCTAACCAGGCGTTTTCTTGCATTTCTGGAGAGCTAGCTCAGTGCCAAAGTGACGGTACCTACGTATTGAAGTCATGTCCCCAGGGTCAATCTTGCTATGCTCTGCCTTTGCCATCTGGGCAGACTGGTATTTCTGTCGAATGCGCTGTCCCGGGTGATGCTGCTGCTAGGCTAGCTGGTCAGCAGTCGGCTACCTCCCCATCGGTCTCAGCGGTCTCCGAAGCTTCCTCGACGGTTCAAGGTCCCGCAACGCAATTAACTCCAAGCGTTCAAGGAGGTTATGTAGTGGGAGGCTTCAATACCCCAACAACGAGCGTGGAGCAGCAAGCTCAAAAGACGACATCTTTACCTTCAGCTGAAGGAGACTCAAATAACCAGGCGGAAACCGTGATTTCACAGACATCAGCGACTACACCATCAGCGCGAACGACCGATCAGCCTTCCGCAACGAGTACAACGCTGCAAAAAGCGGTTCCTGTAACTAGTTCTGCTTCGCAAGCCACCACAACAGCTCCGACTACTACCGCGTCACAAATCCCGAGCGCAGAACCGGTGGATCAGTTTTCTACATCACAGCTTACAACAGTAGTGAAGCCTGTGGAGCAGTCGTCTACATCACAGAACACCATGGAAGTATCACCAACTACGGCAGCCTCCCAGCTCAAGAACACAAAGTCTGAAAACCAGCCTTCAGTAACAGTGACTACCACGAAAGACTCATCGCCGACAACCCCGGTTTCGGGTCCACTGTTCTCTGTCCTCGCCCCGGATTCCTCTTCCATCCCCGCTGAACAAGAACAACAACAGCAGCCTACGGCCACGTCAGTTCTCGCGTTACCAGCAGCCGCCAAAAACATCCCTGAGACCACCCCAATATCAGGTACTCATCAGGCAGGCGTCACTATTGTTCCAATGACTCCTCCATCAGCAAACAACAACGACAATAACAACAACAACAACAATCCTAACGACAACAACAACAATAACAATCCCGGCAACAATGGCCCTGCTGGCATCAACAATTCTGGCGGCAATAATGTAGTAGAGGAGAAAGTTGTTGCCAACAGCGCGGGAAATAGTCCGATTTACATCACCGTCACCACCACAGTCACCACGACGGCTTACAATTCAGTAGCTACTGCATGATACCCGGTCTTTCACTTTCCGTTTGCGTTTTAGCGGCATGGTCTGGCGTTGTGAAAAGGCGTGCCTAGTGGGCAGAAAGAGTTCCATCGACTCCGGTCGCTGTATATCGTGTATTTTACGTAGAAAATCCTATAGTAATCATGCTAATGTCATTGCTCGCGTCACAAAGAGCGTCTACCCTGCAACATGACGATTGTCTTGAACTTCCATTAACCTTCCTTCCGCCTTGAGACAGCCGCCCCGAGTGTTTGGTTCTAGGGCAGGCTATTTCGGGCAGCGCCTCTTGGCCGCGGCAAGCCAAACATCTCCCACCGAACCTTCAGCCAACGACATGCTCTTGCAGCATTGCGTGTATCCCTCCCAACACCTGCTCTAAGATACATTTTCCCTGTGCTTTGAATGTACCTTCTTGGCGACCTGGCCTGCCAAGATAACAAATCTTCAAAGACCCAATAACCTGGTAGAGTCTTCCTTACAGAGAGAACGGCTTTCGCCGTCGGCTTGTCCCACCGGTGGCACCAGCCTCCGACGAGACACTGCCTACCTGTCGTCCAGGCACCTGACTGCGAAATCCATCAACTTGGCAAAACGCAGGTCCGAGCTGAAGTTGCGCTACCCTGATGAGGCATGCGCAACGAGCCTGCAGGTACCGGGGATGGCACATGATTTGAAGATGGAGAAGCATAGAGACTGCATATGGGAATAGGCTATCCTGCCTATGGTAGGTATCGTACAGGCAAGGCATTCTCTCAACTCGCATGTTTTATAAAGTAGCAGCATAATGCTACATCTTCGTTACTTGACTCCCCCACCATCTCTTATTCTTCCGATTACTATCTAGCTCCTTTGCCCTTAATCAAGAATGCACACTTTCACCCCCATCCCCATCCTCCTCTCCCTCCTCCTCTCCACCCCCACAACCCTCGCCTGGGGCGTCCTCGGCCACGCCACCATCGCCACAATAGCCCAAAACTACCTCACCCCCACCACCCAAACCTACATCTCCACCATCCTCGGAAACGGCATAACCATGGCCTCAGTCGCCAGCTGGGCAGACGAATACCGCGAAACCACCGCCGGGAAATTCAGCGCTCCCTTCCAGTAAAACACCCCTCCCCGCCACCCCATCCTCACTCACTAACTCATCCTCACAGCTTCATCGACGCCGAAGACTCCCCCCCAACCTCCTGCTCCATCTCCCTCTCCCGCGACTGCGGCTCCACAGGCTGCGTCGTCAGCGCAATCGCCAACTACACCTCCCGCATCCAAGACGCCTCCCTCTCATCTACCGAACATACCGAAGCGTTGAAATTCCTCATCCATTTCCTCGGCGACATCACACAGCCGCTGCACGACGAGTCGCTGGAAGTAGGCGGTAATGACATCAGCGTAACCTGGGACGGGGAAACTACGAATCTGCATGCATGTTGGGACACACAGATGGTAGAAAAGCTCGCCGGTGGAGAAAACTCAACGAGCGTGCTGGAAAGTTTCGCAAACAGCTTGATCACAGAGATTGATAATGGGACGTATACTTCCTCGAAGGAGAGCTGGATTAGTTGTGTAGATGTGACGCCATCGAGTGCAGTGGAGGCGTGTGCGGTGGAGTGGGCGACGGATGCGAACGCGTTGAATTGTGTGTATGTGTTGAAGGAGGATGAGAGCGGGGTGGAGCTTGATGGGGGGTATTATGAGGGCGCGGTGGAGTATTTGGGGGAGCAGATTGCGAAGGGGGGGTATAGGTTAGGGGCGTTTTTGAATGGGTTGGCGGATAAGACGGGGGAGGGGGAGAAGGTGGTGGTGCAGGAGGTTGGTGAGTAGAGTGGGTTGGGAGGGGTAGGGAGGGTTGGTTAGGTATTGTATTGTAGGCAATTTTTCTGGGACGGTATCATGATTTTGAATTTCTTAGACTATTGTACATAAGTGGTGACATGCGTGAAGTGAATCTTGGATAGTACAAAACCTGGTAAGCTAAACATCGCATGCCTACTCAACATTTTGGTGCTATGACAACCAACCTACAACTTCCTTGCGACACTGCACACCTGGCCGCCTCGGACATGCGCAACGTAGTCACCCATCAACCAGCTATGAGAGCAGTTGCTCCTCCAGAGGCCATCATCACGAAGCGATCGACCTTGAATACCATATCTGCAGGCAGAAGCCCCGGAAAATAATGTGCGAAAATCCGTTTAAAATCCGTTTCATGAGGACCCAGCGCCCCTAAGCTCCAGCAATACCACTGACTGGCCTCTCTTTGGAACTATTCAACCCTGCGGTCTGAACTCCCCCGCCTGCGCAAACCTCGCTTGAAGATCTCTCAGCTCATTCCAACGACGCGAATAAGCTGCCTCGTCATCCTCAAAAGTATCGTTGTTAGGCTGTACACGCTCAAGCTGCATTAAGATGTCCTTAAAGCGTCTGAGGTACGTCTCTGTTCTCAGGAGGAGAGGACCTTTCCGAGTGCGTGGTAGATCGAGCAGGGTAGAGGCGAGTTGGCGGATTCTATGGCTGAAGCTAGCCCCGTTCGCTTCCAAGGCTGGTTGGTTGATAGTGTTAAGGAGCGAGATGAAGCTCTTGACGATTTCTTCCCTTTCGTTACTGATGTCATCTTCGGACATGCTCAGATGGCTCTGGGTTGGGCTGAAGTTATCTAACGCTGGAGAAATCAGCTCTGGCAGTGGGTTGCTGGAGTCGTTCCGTTTCTGCACATCATGCAGGTTGCAGTATTTTTCGACCAGATATAAGCGCGTTGAGAGTTGGGTGGCGCAGATATTGGCTCTCTGGATACCGTACTGTATTTGACTGCGCTCCTCAGGTCGGCTGTAGTCGATAGGTCTGTTGTCAAACCCGTTGATGGCGTAGTGGCTCTGATTTTGAAGATCCGAGAGCCCATTAGCCGGCGAGGGGTACTTGTGGTCTAGAGAAAGTCCCTGGCTGCCCTCGAGATTAGTCTGGAGCTCTGGTGGAAGCTCTGCTGCGACCTCCTTGACCGTTCGTAAAGATTTTTCAAGGACACTCTTTTGTTGCTCCCAATTGGTCACCTCATTGACGCCGTGGACAAGTTCTATTGTGGCTAAATTGTTGTACGAAGTGTAGATTCGTACGTTTGCGTTGAACCCAGCAAGCCTAGACAAAACATTTGGGGGTTGTTGTGCGCCTGTCGGCGTCAAGTACTCGTCATCAACCTCCATGGGTAGTGGTGGATATGGTTCGGACTTCGTTGCTGGCGGGATTGGCAAGTCCCATTGCGATACACCATGCTGCTGCAGCGATCGAGCGCTGGCAAACATGACCCAGAAAGTGCGTCTACATATTTCCTGCATCACCAAGTCCACATCGATTGTCTTTGGCCCTTCCAGAGCATGCCCATTCAACGTCATTCTTGCTGGAGGAGCAGGGCCAGGTCGGGGTATACCAATGATAGTGTTTGGCTTATGTGCACCCACAGTCGTCAATATGGTCAGGCACCGCCTGAAGTATAGAATACAGGACGGCCTATTAAACATGTATGCGCTGGTAAGGCCAAGTAAGTAGCTCGTGACAGCATCGTGAATAGTCAGATTTTTGTCTAAATATCCAACACCCTGGGCCTCCAAGGCTATTCGATGGCACCTCTCCACCAAGCTAATAGGCGTGGGCAGTAAGCTATCCATGTTGTGAAGTCGAAAGTGTTGCTGTGCTTTCCGGGGAAAGCTTGCCACCAGGCATCCTATCATGGATGCCAACATGGCGAGGAAGGTTGGGTTGGAGACATCTTCGCGTCTCTCGAAAGCTGAGCGGAATGACGGCTCATGGGGTAATTGGACAAGGGGGTGAATATGAGTAAAATAATCGTCAACGAGGCAACGCAAGATCGACCAGTGGCAGATAGTATCTGCGGAGATCACTGGGTTCGAGGCGAAGGACGCAAGGGTATGTGCAGCATTTGTTGGTGAAGAGGGTTGCGATAACCCTGTCGTGCCTGGTGAGTTGAGTCTAGCCTCCTTGAGCTTCTTTGCGACTTGATTGGTAGGACCACGGCGTTTGCTGGGCCTGTCATAGGTGCATGGTACCTCGAGCCCTTGACAGGCTTTGCAAGACGGGCCGGACTCGTCGCATTTTACTTTGCGAAGGGAGCAAGAGTCACAAGCCTTCCGTAATCTGGCTTTGCCCTGCCCTGTAATTCCTTCTTTTGCGCTCTTTAACGGTGTTGGACCTTGACCCTGCCCCAGTTGAGGATCGACATTGTTGTATACTGGTGTATGAGGTGGTACATTTCCCGGCGTGTCGGGAAGCGGAGGGTATTGGCTTATGCTGAAGTTGGTAGTATGATTAGGTGGGGTTTGCTGCTGTAGCATGCCGGTGTTATATGCAGACATAGCGGAGAGTCACGGTTGAATCGCGGTTGAATCTCGTACCGTAATTCAGCCAGGGTTGAACCGACCGCCGAGGTCAACACGAGGTTTACTTAATGATCTTGAGAGATGTGCAGCGCGAGAAACGAGAATGATGCAGAAGAGATTCTGTGAGTGTGAGTGGATTGGGAAGTGGTGAATGAAGACTAGAAAGTTTGAACAAGTGGTCATCACGTAGAGGTCAACAGGACATTTTACTAGCGTGACTCTAAAGGTGCGCTAAGATATGTTGATGCCGATGAAAAGCCGAAAACTTCCGAAGTGCTAGCGTATCCGGGAAGCGAAAAGCTCGTGTCAAAGAATTCACCATCGGCTCTTGTATCTTACGGTGCTCGGTCAATAGCAGATACCGTTAGCAGGTGAGGTCACGGTTCTATCAAGGTAATGACTGACATATGTGTGAGAGACTGGTAACGTGCAATATCTCAATATGCCTGCCACAGTTGAGACATATATCGATGATATTCATCAGAGAAGTACTTTGCACTCGTCAGTCTTTCGCCAATACGGTGAAGGAACATAGCATGGAACGGTCCCGGTGATATCCCAAGCGTGAATTAGATCGTCAATCCCCGCTGTGATAACCGGGATACCCCAAGCAATCTCTACGTGGGATTGTTCCTATGTATAGAATATTGAGGCAATGTAATCGTTTTCCGGAGATTGCTCAATCTTGAGCTTCAAGATCTGGTACTACTGTGCAATACGTCGCATACCGAATTATGGCAACCTTAGCCGCTTTGGGGAGAACTGAGAGACAGTGGCGCGATATGCTGACCAGAGCGGGCCTGGATATTATCCAGATCTTGACATACAGACCTGATTTTGGTGATAGTCTTATTGAAGTCGTGCCAAGTCAGAGGTGAGCTTGGGCAGGGTATGGCACATAGACATGAACCAACGTGAGAGGTCATTACATAGGCTTAATCAAGTTGGATACAGAAATCTCGATATTCACACCAAATGACCAAGTGTTCCAAAGTCCTGGTCCCCTGATGTCCATCGTCTATCCGGTCTCTGAAGGGTGTGCGGCGCATTGTTTATTTGCGTGCTGGCCAACACTGAAATGAGGACGACAGTGCTAAAGCCGCTAATTGACTAGCAGCACCACAGGATATCCGCCTCTTATACGAAGTCAAAAACAGAAACCAATCACAATGTTTAAGATATTCTCCATCTACAATTTCTCGTCGGTCTAAAGACCTGCTACCTCTCACTTGATGCATTGCTAGGAGTAGCACGGACATCGGATGCTAATTGACCGATCCTTTAAGGATCTTCCACGCAGCATATCTCTGGCTATTCCGCAACTCTCTGTTCGCATTCGAGCAATGAGTCATGTCAAGACGACGCCAAAGCGATTCGCACCTCTGGATCCTCAGAAGAGTAATCCTGTTGGTGCGCCACCACTGAAGGGTATCGTCTTTGATGTCGATGGCACATTGTGGTACGCTTTCCATCAACCATGGTTTCTTGATACTTCACAGAGATGCGGTTCCCGCAATCTGCGATGTCGCTATTCTTCAATGCAAATTTTTGTCACGCGTTTGAGCAATTCAGAGCGGATATTTTCACGATCAGAAATACACGGGAGCTTCATATTGGTCGATTATCCAGCCAAGCTGTCTGCATTAGTGCCGTCTTTCCCGCACATCCCACACATTCCATGGTCTGTTCTCTAGCTGTCTGACCCACGTCTTCTCCAGCAAGCCTCAATCATACATGTTCAGCCAGATGCGGTAAGCAAGCTGTCCAACAGTCTCACCACAACGCCATGATCCCGTCAATCTAAACCCTTGCTTGGTTCACAGGGCTGCCCTCTCAATTCCCAAAACAACAGACATCCTCGACCACATCCATTCGCTCCCGGAACCTGCCCAAAGCCAAGCCCAAACTGCCATCCGAGCCATCGAGACTTCGGCCATGATAGAGCAAGAACCCCAGCCCGGTCTGAACGAACTAATAGAGTACCTCGAGAGTCGCAAAGTCAGGATGGGATTGTGTACCAGAAATTTCGAGTAAGTGGTTACTTATTACCCTGATGAGATGTCAAATGTAGAGAAGAGATCAATGCTCAAGTCATTATTTCATGCAGTGGCCCCGTAATGCATCTCCTCCAAAAGTTCCTCCCAGGCAAGACCTTCGCACCAATCGTAACTCGCGATTTCAGACCGCCGAAACCAGATCCAGCTGGTATTTTACACATTGCTCAGGCATGGGAGCTTGAGGATGGAGGGAATAGGCTTATCATGGTACTTGATCTTTTTCTTCTTAAAACTACGCGTGCTGCTAGCTGATAGAGTTGTAGGTCGGCGACTCAATCGACGACATGACAGCCGGCCATAAAGCGGGATCAGCAACTGTGTTATTGGCGAATGAGAACAACCAGGAGCTAAAGGAACATGAGCATACGGGAGCTTGGATTGATAGGCTTGATGAGCTAATCGGATTATTGGAAGGTGGGTTTGAAGAGAGGTCCAATGAGTAGTGAAAACCCGCGTGGACTCGCATTCAGGAGGAACAAAGTGCCTTTTTCCTCTTCAAAATACGTGATATCTGATTCGAATCTTCCATCGAAAATTGGACATTGCCTGAGTGACAACGGTCATGAGATGGATTTCCATTGCTACGGAGACAAGACGCTGGAACTGAATTATTTTTCTATCTCCCTCATTGAAGCTTGCGAACTTGATTTGCCATGACTAGCGAGAACGGCTTGCTAAGGTAGCTAATCACTATTGACAACCAGCAAGTGCTACTCGCAACAAGTTTTGGGAGACAAGAGTCTATGATATGCATTATCTACAATCCTGCGGATCGTAAGTACTATCGTATTAGTTCGATAGCACGAAAGAATCTTCGGAATCAATGCAAAGACATTGCGACAGAATACACAAAAAAGCTTCTTATTATATTCATCATCCATTAACTTTTAAGCAATAGATACAATTGTTGACCTTTCTAAAGGACCAGAGGTCTAGGCTCCGTCATGCCTAGTTTTTAGGCTTAGGTTCAACCGGCCCAGTATAAGCATAAGTCGTCCCCTGAGGGCCCTCACCCGTGAAATTGGTAGTCGACAAATTTGTATTCCCAGGAAGGATATAAGTCTTATACTTAGGAAGATTCGCAATGACATCATCTGGCAAGTTTAAAGTATCTTTCACGACCTGCGGCGGCGTGAGACCCAACCATTGAGCTACTGAGATATCTGCAAATAGATAAAATTGTGAGCTTGAATTTCGCAAATATTGTGGGAAGGAGATGACTTACCAGTAAACTTCGGCGCTTGCAAAACCTCTATGTACACGACATCTACATCTCCCGTGTTTTCAATGTAATGAGCATCCGGGAAGGGGATATATCCGACGTCTCCCTCAGCATAATCGAACGTCCTGGCGGTATCCGGAGCGGAGAAGGCAGTTAGTCGTGCATTTCCTGAGATGAAGAAGTTCCATTCGTCGCTGTCAGTATGCCAGTGGATCTCTCGCATGGCGCCAGGCTGAATGGTTACGAGTGCAACGCTGAAATTTGCGGCTATCGGGAATGTGGTAGGGTCTACGATCTTTACGGAGCCTCCATCGACCACGTAGGGTTCTTGCTGGGAGAAGTGGTAAGTGTAGGGGTTAGTGGTGATAGATCCGGCCGGGCCAGTGATGTTTTGCGCTGAGAGGTTCGCAGGGGCAGGCGTTCCAGGGAAAATGTACAGTTGGTTCTGAGGGATGTTGTTGAAGGCTGAAACGTCGGTTTTCAAGTCCTTTGCAAGGACTGATTTGGGAGTTCGAAGGAACAGTTCGCTTGCCAAAAAGGTGTTGTCTTCGGAAAAGCTGCCAGAGTCGAACACTAGGAGGAATTCGACACCCTCATCAAGAGCTTGGATCGAATGAGGCTTGCCGGAAGGAAAGAACCAGACATCGCCGGCATTAAGATCATCGTATATGGTTTGGCCTGACTCATCAACAGCGCCAACGCGGACGCTGCCGTTGAAGATGTAAGACCACTCGTTAGCCTGATGCCAGTGGAGCTCACGATAGGCATGTGGCGAAAGTCGCATGTCTACGCCGGCCATTTCTGTGGCTACGGGAAGTTGGTTAATGTTTTGCTGCCTAGCAAATCCAGCTTGCTGAAGACCAGGTCGATTGAAGCTAAGACCTAGCGGCCATTTCAAATTACTGACATCGCCGCTATCTGTTCCCACAGGAGCATATAGGTCAGGGTTCAATTTCTCATAGATCATGTTACCTGTGATTGTATGAGTAAACGTTTCTACGTCCGCAATGGGTATCCTTACGTGGACCCGGATCCGTTCCACCGTTAGAACCCCGAATTGGCTGAGGGTTCTGAACTTCATTTAAGTCAAGATACAATCCTAGATCTGCATTTTCTTGTTGGCCCGGAACGAGTTGATAGTTGGACACAATGGCGGAGTCTGCTGTATCGACGGGATTGCCATCAGGACCTGCAAAACTCGGAGATCCGTAGACAGAGCCGGAATAACCGGGAGGGCCAGGTGACTGGCCTTCAGGAATGTCAACGGGCAAAGCGTTACCATCGCCAGTGGTACCAGAGCCAGTGGTACCAGAGCCAGTGGTACCAGAGCCAGTGGTACCAGAGCCGGCAGGTAATGCAGCTGTTGAAGCTATAAGACCGGCTAGAAAGCAGGCACTGAACAATCTTCCTTCTAGCAACATGTTTGCAAACGAAGCAGAAATGAAATCCCGGAATTACACAGTGAACGAACTGACAAGCTTCAGCATGCAGAAGAACTGTGTTTATTTTGTACCACGGCTTCGAAGCTTTGTACTATATACATTGTGCCAGCCGTAGGACCCCGCCTCAAGGTGACGCAACCCAGGTACGATTTCTTTGAGGCTGTGATCTCTAAATCTCCGGTGGATGTGCAAGCTCGCAAGAAGCCGTTGGAACTAAATTGTAAGGTTCCTGGTCTAAAGCCTGGCATGTAAAGTCGGTAACTCCAAGAAGGAAGGCAATTTAGCCAAAAGCGGGGTAAGCTATTTGTGTACTATTCTTCAGGCTGAGTGCAACAAAACGATACCAACTCGCCAGGGTTGGCATTGATGGTAACCCTGTGTACAGCTTTCCTCCTTTGTTTTTGTGCTGTGAATTGGAAAAGGTATCCACTAATACAGATAGTGGGAGCTTAATATGTACATACCATTCAACGAGCCGATCCGTCGCATCCGGCATGCTTTAGTGTATGATGGAACAAGAGGTGCGTCTCCAGCATGGAAGTAGAAGTGGATGTGCTGTTATGCACAACTCCAATGAGGAATCCAAGCCTTCGAACTTTTCTGATAATATCCACCGTTAGATGTATATTGTCCATCTCTTTCCTCTCTCACTGCATCGGGGCGTCCTTGCAAACTCCGTGACCTGCAGGAGCCACGGAACATCACTCTGCGATTCTGCGCATGCTCTGATGCTACGGCACAAGCTGGTATCGTCCATCGGTGTCAAATGATATGTAACCTTTTTCCAACAAGACTTGTATACAAGATACTAGGCTAGATCGATTCAATACAGAGCAGATGCTTTAGTCGACAAAACCCAATTCATCATCCATGACGCCAATGAGGCCTTTTCCTGAGGGATCGTCTTTTTCGTTGCTTGGCGGCCACGCATTGCGGCTCTGACGGATACTCTCGCATTGGAGGATGGCCGTCGGCAAGTCACTAAACGAGTGTCAGTACCGTCTCTCGAATCACTGTTCTATTGTGTCCAACTTGAGGTGTCCATGGATCACATAGCCTTGAGCTGCCAGCTCTTCCGCTAGTTCCACTTGGTGATTGTCCAAAAGCTCCGGGTTGGGTACCACGATGATTGGAACTGCAATGCGGAGGGCATCTAGGATTGAACCAGAGCCTGAGGAAGATGTGAGCTTTGTAGCTGAAACACATGTACTCGTAATTTATACCAGCATGGCTGATAACCACACCCTCCAAGTGGTCACCCTCCCCCTTGGCAGCTCTCATCTCGAAGCCCAAGCCTTTCTTGTTGAAATCAAACCCAGTAATCTTGATACCGAACTCTTCCTCGCTTCCAGAGCCAATCCTGGCTCGAAAGTCCTCTAGTATTATATGCCCATCTTTACCATATTGTAGAAGCAAGTCTGTATAGCCGGATTCTTGAAGGCATTGGAGGAATTCTGGGCTTAGCGTTGCTTTGATTAATGAGTCAAATGCTGCAGTCGCACCGATGGTGACGAAACATAGCTTCCGAGTTTTGGGTTGCTGTTGCGGTGTCGACATACCATGTAATCGCAATAGCTCACCGCATTTCTGCTGTGAAGCAACATGGAGCAGGGACTGTCAAAGAAGGGCGCCCGAGGCCTCTTCCCGAGCCAGCCGAAGGGACCCGACCACCTATTGCTGCAGGGACCATCGCCAAGAGTTGCGCTCCCAGGACTTGTGTACTTAGAACATATAAATCAATAAGCGCTCGAATATTGTTTCGGAAGGCCGAAATGGTGATTGGACCCGTGGCGCAACGGCAGCGCGTTCGACTCCAGTTCCTACCAAGTCCAGGTATCGAAAGGTTATCCGTTCAAATCGGGTCGGGTTCAACAAAATATATTTGATGATTTTAATTTTTTTGGAATATTATTTTGTACTTTCCTGATCCTCAGCAGTGCGTGTGAATATTCACCGGGGAATTTCCGTTCCGATGGTTGCTCGGGATCGATGCCAAGTCTGCGGCGGGAGAGTCGAAATAATTTGATTTTACTCGGGACACCTATCTCAAACTTTCTACATATTATGATCTCATTGCGTTTTAGGAGACGAGAGATCAGTCAGATATCATGGCTTTCATGCTATCTTGCGAAGCGCCTACCAGGGTAAATCATGCAAGTATTGGAAGCAACTGGTCTTCTACACAAAGGAAGGATATCTATATTTGGGGGGGGGAGAAACATCTATTCCATCAGTACTCTGTACCAATGCTTGTCCGACATACAGCCTGACATTCCAGCCCAGACCAGTCCTCTGACTTAGAAGGCGAGCGCCAAAGTCCAGCAATAACGATTGGGACGGCGAATTACGCTGTATCCAGCCTATTTGTTTCTTTTTCGCTGTCTCTCTCAGCGGTCGATCGATCCTTTAATTCTCAATCTAGTATCTTTGATGGAGTTTAGGTGAGGGTGTGAGGTTCAAATACCTCTCCGCTGTCATGGTCTGACATCGGATGTGGTGGTGAATCCAGCTCGCTCCTCAATTGCCAAAGTCAGGTACCTTACCATAAGACTTCTTAAGCCTGCGAAGAAATAGATCTAGGGGAGATAATACGATCTGTTTATATTGATTGTTTATATTCGATGACTATACGAAAATCATAACATCCTAGACTGACATCTTAAACGCTGAGAATATTCCACTACAAGAAGAAGCTAGAACAAGAAATCGAGCCCGGAAGCACGCTGAAATCTCCCAAGGACTGCTCACAAAGTATAAATGTTATCTCATACCGCACCTCTTGTCTTCAGAGGCAAGCCATTAACATGCCGCCTGTAACGTTGATACTCAATCGAGCTATGCCAAAGGAATACCTATGGAACTCGATCAAAAACATAAGCACATACTGACTGAGCTCGGAAGATGTATCTTTTTCGATGGAATATTCGCCTGCCTTCACCAGCGAGAGAATCACTGGCTGGAACACTTGGGCAATGCGCGACGATGTCATCTTATTGCTCTCTGAATGGGAAACCATTACCACAAAGATATCCAACAGGAACAACAGAAGGTGGCGTGATACTTCAGGTAAAAGAGTGATTTGTTGTATATATTCGTCAACTATTGATCGATCTATGTGAGTATATCGTAACCTTGTAGGCGATTCTGTGGTCCGTTTCCAGTCCAGGAAATTCGGTTTCAAAGGGCTCTGGAAAGCCTCGTATCTCTCGAGCGGTATGACTGGCTCAGGAAGCCAATTGAGGAATCTCAACATGGTGCTGGCCGCATCATGTACCATATATCCACGCCAATGCATACCCCGTCCATATCTCGGAGGCCTGGTAAATGAATCTTGAAGATTCTGCACAGCAGATTCCGTGCCGCTGATGCAGAAAATATTTTCAACCAGTTTTCCTGTGAGTATATCGTCAAAAACCGGTTCGATCACTAGTAAATAGTCATCTATTGTGGTAGGGCGGCAGATCATACCTTTCTCTATTGAATATTCTCCAATCTCCGCCATATATACAGGAAGATAAGCATATATAAAGCTCTTATCCTCCCCATTATAAATCTTCATGGCCACATTCGCAATTCTAATCACTTCGGACAGCGAGGCACCCAACACAGGCTGTATGGGGAAGTTGGGTCTCCTGCGCAAAATGAGGCCGGGCTCTTGTGAGGCTCCTAACCCGAAATCCTTGGCCAGCCTTCGGCGCGCGACCGCATTGGCGTATCCTTCCCATCTATTAGCCTTCAAGGCATTCTTTTGTGACTGGACTGCTGTCTGCCGGCGGAGCAGGTTTGATGGTTCCCAATCCAAATCTTCGGACGTATATCGGTCTTGGTTGCTGGTTTCATCAGCATAAATAGGAATTGCCAGGATTGAGATGTTGGAGATATCAGTGAGACTCAAGGCCGATAAAACCGACGACGCCTTTGTTCTAGCAGCAGATGTAACAAGTGACGAACACGAGTCGCTAGAGAGAGGTTTACGGTACACACAAGATGCAAAGAGTTCTTCTTCGAATGCAAAACCGAATTGACTTCGATGCACACCCTCTGGCAAATTACCTGGGGGAGAGCGTGGAGGAGGGTGTGTGACCGTTCCGCTCGAAGTTGTACTAGCATCGTCTCCCGGGACTGTGCTGGGCGAATGGGATATTTGAGCAGGCTTGTCATACATATGTCGAAGGCGTCGACTCATGTCTTGGTTGTCTGCCAATACTTGCTCTACTCGGTCACGCAATCCCGTCATTGCACATTCTGCCTCTTCCATGGACTTGCTAAAACAAATCAGTATGATATGTTACGGAGTATCAAGACTATCTTTGGAAAAGGCATAGCGAACCATTGCAGGATTGTAAGGATAAGTGTCAACGAGGCCTTATTGCTCTGTAGTCTTCGTTGTATATCAACTACTTTGGACTCTTTCGTGGCCCATTTTATGCGATTCATGATGTCCATACCAGCGTCATGCTTCGTGGTGCCTAAAACGTCTTCGAGCTCAGAGAAAGTCGTCACGCATTCTGCCAATGTCACGAGGACTTGCTCGACAATGATAAGCGAGGCGCGAGACCTTGTAGGGGACACAGTGCCCAAGAGATACGTCTGCAGATGGCTGAGGACCGTACTTAAGCCATTGACATCGGCAAGCACTGTCTGTGCAAGCTTTGGTGCGGCTTTGGTGTTCTTCACGAAAGTGATCAATACCGACGACACTTTAGCTGCGGCACCTAGAATACCAATGATGGAAGCCGCCACAGATAATGGATCCATGACTGTCACATGCTGGACGAGATATTAAAGCTGATGACCGAACTCGAAACGAGGTTAGCACTTTCAGCCTGACTTGTTGCTGACAAATTAGTGCTAATTTTAGAATCAGACGTGAGGCTGAAAGTGCAGGGTGGACAAATATTGAACATGGAGGTAAGAAGAATGGAGCATAAGTCATGCATATACAGCGAATTTTAAGTTTCTATACTTATCAAGGTCGTTTAAAGCAGCATAATATTTTGATCAAACATTTTCTAAGTGATAAGGGCTGAGGACAAGGTTTAGGAACCTTTAAATCTATGATATCTAGGGGTTTCACTAGTTATGATATGTTAGATACCAGCTCTACATACATAACTTATGCTCCATTCTCTTACTACTTGCAATGATTAAATACTTCAAGAAAACATTTCCCGCCTCGTGCTAAGATATGGCTTCTTTCCAATCGCGATGAGTCGTGACGATTTCAAGCGCTACGCAAGGTCGGCCATATCTAGAAGAGCAGTAGTCCAGGGACGCAGATATATCTGCCATCAGCGCCGTTGCTGTAAGCTCCAGAAACGTGTCGCTCCTTCCTCGACAGCGAATTAAGTAGACTCGACCACATAGGTGGACAGCGGCAGCCTTGTTACCAAGGTTATTTCATTCATCATTGGCCCGTCCGTGAACATACAGCCTCTACAGGTCAAGGACTGTTGTGCGAACTTCAATCATGCCCACTTGTTAGCCTTGATACTCACAGCACATGGACTGTGAAGTTGTGCACGAATTCTTCTAACCGTATACTGCACAAAGCATCGTCCACCACAAGCCTAGAAACAAGAATAGTATCTCTAACCAATAAGACGAGAACAGTATTTCTGACCGATGATACAAGTGTATGTGCTGATCAGCTTGTAGAAACCAGTCTCCGCAGCACCGTTTCCACATTGTACCCTTGTACCGCTGGTCATTCAAGTACGACGCATTGCGAAGAGTGAGGGCCTGTTGCATCATTCCCTCCTCTTTCTCAAAGTCTATTCTACACTTTTGAGCCTGGCTTGCTTGTCCCTGCTCCTGGTCACCACCTTGGAATGTATCGGCGAGGATTCTCCATTTCGGATCCATTGGCGTCAACCCCGATCCTAGGTCCAACCACTTTGTGATGACAATTGCTAGGCCATCACTGACAGTGTCTAAGACTTGAAGTTGAAAAATAAAATTGCAGTGGTGACACATATGCTGACCTGCTTCTCGCGGCTTCTCCGATCTTGTACTGTATTCATCCAAGCTCGACTCGATCAGACCAGATAATTCACCCTCCTCTGCCACGAGATGACGACAGACGCACAGACACTTTGATCTCTCAAGCGCCAAATCCAGAACTTTCGTATGCATTACCGCCCAGGTCTGAATTCGAAGACAGAGTCGAGCGGGTCGAGGGCACACCCGAGCTTCCACTGATGTGAGTGTCGTCATTCGCACTCCTGGCTCGAGCTCGTCTAATTCGCTGACTTGCATAAATGACAATTGCTTTGTGGAGATTCCGTAGCTAGGGCCGTGGTAATGGCGTAGCATTACTAGCTGCAAATGATGGAAATTGAACGTGTAAAAAGTTAACGTTCCAGGAAAATGCACAAACTGCGAGAGCTGGTCTTCAAGGTTATCTTCGAAGCACATTAATGGTTTGGAAGGCTGGTTGAATGGCCCAGGAGGACAAATGCGGTCGCGTGGATGGAGGCGCGAGCATGAGTGGCAGAAGAACCAGGATGGGAGGTCACGTACAAGGGTGCTGAGAAAGTTACCTCTTGCGAGGGCGTTTTTACGGAGACGAGGCCAGGAGGTGGGACCAATAAGTAGCGATAGTCTATGATCGACGAGGGCAAAATTGGCAGCGTCGGAGAGTGGAAGCTGACGTGCTATCATTAGAAGAAGCTCCGATGGTAGAGCTCGAAGGCCGGTGGATACAGCGTCGGAATTGTTAAGATCAGCCAAGTCATGGACCCGGCGTTGGCGAGGCCAGAGGAAGATGAAGGGAAATGGCATCTGGACAGCTAGGATTGGATATTCCAAGGACCGGAAAACAGCTTGTTTGAATAGTCTCGAATATTTATGTAGATGCGAAATTTAGCCAAGTTCAAGTTCGCTCTTTGAGCTTGCCTATAGTTGTTGCAACACAGATTCTAATTCCTCAAGTTGAATGCGAGAATGATCATCCCCAAAAGTGTTGTAAGATTCTAGAACTTCTAGCAAGCAATTTGGCAGAGGTAGAACTTTATGGTGGTGCGTTTATTTCAGGGCGGCGCTCGCCCTAAGCCGAACGAGGGTTGAGACTGGGGCAAATTATCTTTGTATCCCTTGGCGTTCTGCCTTCGCCGAATTGGACCAAATTGGCTTCCATATGAGTAGAGCACGTTGTCACGTATAGCTTCAATGCCTGCTACAATCAACCGATTGGGTGGCCTGGTCCTCAGGCATACGAGCAGAATACCATCAAGATGCAAAGCTTGCCAGTCAGCAGCTGCACTCCGCCAATTTCACCTCTCCGTCCACCGCGCTCGCAAAGATAGCGAATCTGAAATCTCATCCAGATCTAGTAAACGCCAACGAGCACCGTTCAAATTCAGCATTGGTGCTCTCGCTCCAGAAGAGCGCTCAACCTACCAATCGCTGTCTCCAGAAGAGCAGGCTAAATGGCGAGACGAAGCGAAACAAGTGCATGACTATTATACATCCCCAGAAATGGACTCAATGGTGCAAGGTCTAGCTTCCCAAGCAGCGTCCGAGGCACAACGAGAGATTCCCCACTTTGAGTTCTCTCTACCGACGGTAAAGCCTGGTTACTTCAATTACGGTGAAGAAGAGTACTTCGACACCGGCGAAGATGAAGAATTCCAAGGCGACGACATAAACTCTCTCGGTCATGGGGAACTCGAGCAGCACAGAGAGATGAGGGAATATGCCCGTATCGCAGCATGGGAGATGCCATTGCTAAGCAGTATGTTTCCCTCCCTCCTAGACCAGACACCTTCAATGACACCCTTCTCCTCTCCCAGAACTCGCCAAACCCTTTACCCCACCTTCCAGCGACCACCCTCTTCGCTTCCGCTACACAACCTACATGGGCGAAACACACCCCGCCTCCAAAAAAATCGTCCTCGAATTCTGCACCGAAGATCTCCTCACCGTCCTAACCCTGCGCCAACGCGACAAGCTCATAAAACTAGTCGGGCCCCGTTACAATCCCTCCACTGACATCGTGAAAATGTCTTCCGAGATGTTCGAGACCCAAGCGCAAAATAAACGCTACTTAGGCGACCTTGTGGATACTCTGATAGATGAAGCCAAAAACGAAGCGGACATGTTCGAGGACGTGCCGTTTGACTTCCGCCATCATAAGGAGAAGAAAGATGTGGTTTTTCCGGAGGGGTGGAAGATGACTGAGGAGCGGAGGAGGCAGTTGGAAGTTGATAGGGAGCGGAGGGCGATTGGGGAGACGAAGAGGGAGCAGGCGGGGAGGTTGTTGGTGGGAAGCCGAATTATTGAGGAGGCGTTGCAGGCTGCGCCGATTAGGGATGAGAGTATGGTCTTATTGGAAGCGGAGCAGGGAAAGAGGGGGAAGTTGCTTGGGAAGGGAAGGCAGAAGTTGAGGCGGTAGGGGCGAAGGGAGGGCGTTGTGAGGGATATGGGATGAATGTGTATGAAGGATATCGTAATTGTATAGCGATGGCTGACTCTGTATACAGGCATTAGATGTTAACTATGTAAATTACTCATTACCCAAAATCATGTAATACATCAGCTCCTATTAATCGATAGCAGAAGACAGTGTAGAAAGTGTTTTATGTTTTAAATTCGTTCGCATGCTGAAGTCTACCAATCTACCTAAATCCAAGCTTCCCGCTTATTTTTATTTTTATTTAGAAATCCTCGGGTTTACGCCCTCAGCCAAGTGAAACCCTTCCGACTCGCAAGCTGCAACATCCAAAGCCAGCTTCGGTGTGCGAGCTCACAAGTGATGGTTGAAATCTCGCTCGGGGAATGACGCAAATAGGGACCAACTTATCCAGAAAAATGAAAATAACGCCGGTACTATATAAAAGCGAGAGATGAAACATAAATCCGAAAGAACATTCTTGGCTCGAGCGCCAAATACCGAAAAGGACGCCCTGAAATTCCAATAAGTCCGCAACAATCATCCCAAGCCCCATCGCTAGGTATCCTACTAACCCGGCAATCTATCCCTCGCCCCCGTCTTCGGTTGCTTACAGCTCCACGAGATTCTCCTCCTGGTTCTCTTTGCCCTGAGCCTTGCCTGGCTGGCCAGCCTTGCCTCCTCGGCCCTTTGCATTCGCGCCTCTCCTGGAACGAGATTGCTGAGGAGGCTTGCTCGACACAGGATGGATAGAATTGGGCATATATTGAGGCTCGCCCGGAGGAACGAATAGACGACGATGCATGATTGGGGGTGATGGAGTACTGCCATTCACGAGGCTGGATAGGGTTTGGTCGGCGCCGTTGCCGGCAGCATTATTGTTGGCGTCCGAGCTTGCAGGTGTGTGGGTACGAGAGGTAGAACGTCCAGAGCCATTGGTCGAGAAAGCCTGCTGGTTGGCTTTCATTGTATCCGTGGAGTTGATCGTGTTAGAGCCAGCAGGTGCCCTCACTTGAGGAACGGTGTAGGCGGTGTTCTGGCTTGGCATATACATGGTAGGTTTGGTAGTTGCATAACCCTTTTGAGAAGTGCTCTGAGCCTGCGCATTGGGAACCGGACGGCTGATCGGGGGCTGTGTGGCAGGTACAGGTTGACGCTCGTTTGTGGCTACAACTGTTGCATCGCTGAACACATCATTGGCGGGATATTGAGGTTGGAAGGTTTCCTGGCCCGCAGAGGATATTGATGGCAAGCTCATATTGGCATTGGGAACCGGACGGCTGATCGGGGGTTGTGTGGCAGGTACAGGACGACGCTCATTTGTGGCCACAACTGTTGCATTGCTGAACAATTCATTGGCAGGATATTGAGATTGGAAGGTTTCCTGGCCCGCAGATGTTGATGATGGCAAGCTCATACTGCCATCCGCGCCGTCAAAAGTGTTGGGTTGCATTTGAGGACGGGTTTGAGTCACTGAGCCAGTAGAAGACGGGAAGTACTGCTGTGTCGGAAGGAAAAGTGCTGCTTGTTGCGCGCCCTGATGCTTATGGAATGCTGGAATGCGAGGGTTAGAGGCTTGACCACCAGTATTTGTAGGCGCCATGGTCGGGGTTTGAGTAAGGCTAGACGTCTGCACGCGACCGGAGTATGGAACTATGTGAGACAAAGTGCGGCCGTGACTAGGGGTTGGACTCGCTGGAAGCACCCCCTGATTGTCCTGTGCCTTTCCGCGTCTCCAGTTCCCTTCTTGTATCCTATCCACGCTGGATGTTTTAGCTACCATAGGCCCTCTAGGTTTCTCTAGCATCCAGGTAGGGTAGTCTCGGAGACCCATGGCATTCCTAGTTGCCTCGTCCAATGGAATCTCATGAAGAAACTTGCACCCTACCTGCGTATAGTCGCAACATCCCGTGCGACACCAAAACGTACAGTATACCTTTTCTCCGAGTGTGCCAGTGGTGCCTCGGGTTGCTGCTGAACTTCTGGAATGAGCCTGTGCAGGTTTCCCGTCCTGCTCTACCTGGTAGTACTCATCGTTCGTTCTGGAGTAACCTCCACACATCATCAAACCGAGTCTTAAAACCTCTTCGCCCCGAAGAGTCATCGGCACTCCCTTGAGCGTAATCCATGAAGGCAACTCGTCGATTGCGATCAAAGGAACAAAGTGGTCATCGCTCCTCTTGAGACACATACGAAGCTTGGGAGTCACGGACGCCATGGGTTCAGGAGTGTTGGGGGTCGGAGGTGTGTGAAACGGGTTCGCCATGGTAGATTGACGGTAAGAGTTGTTGGAATTTGATGCGAAGAATGATTTTGGTGGACGGAGGCACTGTTGCCGCCGAGGTTCGACTTATCACCTAGTATAAGCCTTCAAAACCTGTTGTAACTTATGGTGAAGAATAGGTCGAACGAGGATGCTTTTGAGGCGATGGCAGTACTTAAAACACACAACAAGTGTGTCGGAGTTGGCAGCCCACTGCTAGCGTTGTGTTAGTGATAATGTGTTGCAAGTTTGGGATGAGCGACAAATACTTTTGTTAACAAACCAAACTACAGCCGATGTGTACGACTTTGGCATCGATGTACGGAAGGGAATCTCGATAAGGATGCTATGTTGCCTTATAGTGATACCAAAACTGTTATCGGATAGGTGCTTCTGGCAGATGATGGATGAGGGAGAGAAAGGATGGTTGCAGGAAGGCTTTTATGCCCTGCGGCGTGACAACGCTCATTGTTAACACTAGCGTTTCTCAGACGCTGGGGGTGAAGGATGCCAGTAACGAATTAGAGGTCTTTCGGTGAATAGGAGCTTCCAGATGAAGGGATGATCAGCTGCAGCAGGGTCTTTGATATTCACAATCCATCCCTACCCGCTATCTGACCACTCATTGCATTACAGAAGAGTGACACAGACGCCGGCTGGAACCCATCTTAGGACTCAATGAAAACAACAATGATATGCAATGAAGCCCCAAGCGGTTTCCTGCAGCGGGTTCAATTAAGGTAAGGTGCGTGCACAGGCAGCCACACACGCATTATCTTGTTGTTTTCGTTGTGTTACTTTGGATTCATGGTCACCTGATCCGAGTGACTGGGTGTCAAACAGACATAGCCCAACTGCAAGTCCCCTACGTACGTAAACAATAACATCATAGGCCCGTCCTGATTGCAGGGCCATTGTGCAGACGGGATCTCTTAATTTCAAAGCCATCCAAGGCTTCGGGTGCGCTGCCCTTTCCGAAAGGGCGCAATTGCCACCATACGATTATCCACCGGAATTAGGTCAGGGATCTGGATGTTTTGGCCCGCACCGAGGATGAGCTGGCTACTACTTATGGGCTCTTGATAGAAACGTCTTCCATGCTCGCTCAAAAAGCCCGCCAGTATCTTATGGGTCAGTTGTTCCTCATTGAGAATCCCTTCTTGGCAGCCTTGCTCGAGAGCGTCAAGAACTAACTGAGTGCATATTGGTTGCGTAAATATACCAGCCGCAGCTTTCGAAATGTGGCTGCCTTGTTTAGCCTGTGTTGAGTGAGGAGCACTATCTGAGCCGAAGAAAAACTTAGGATCGCCCGACGCTGCTGCTTTCAGCAAGGCAATCCTGTCCTGTGGTGTCTTGGCCACAGGCTTGCAATAATTGAATGAATCTCCAGCCCAATCGTCGACAATAAGCGAAAGATGATGAGCAGTAATGGTTGCGGATACTGTCGGACCATAAGACTTCACGGCCTCTATGGCTTTCGCAGTGGTGCAGTGCTCCAAAACAATCCTCAGTTTTGGGAAATCCCTATGTAACATGCCTAATGTGGGAAGAAATGCTTCCTCTGCATTCAAGACAGTGACATCGGCAGAAGAAGGACACTCTCCGTGAAGATTTAGTAAGAGATCTTCCTTCTCCATTGCGGCCAGAACTGGGTAGAATGACTTATAATCGAGGATACCGGAGTCAGAATTCGTGGTCACACCCGCCTAGTCACTGGTCAGCGTTGAAAAACTTCATGGCGCATTGTAATGTCCCGGAGCATATTACTGGATAAGACTTCACGCCTTTTATGCCGGCTTTCTTCGCCTCAACAATCACGTTAGGGGTCAATGCCGAACACAAGTACAATGACATCAGGAAAGTGACATTTGGTTCCAAATCCTGTAGCTTCTGTCGATACTCCAGGCAGGCCTCTACTGTGGTTATTGGCGGCACCAGGTTCGGCATCACGTAAACCATGTCAGCTCCCCCGTCTCTTATAGCCGAAACTACCGCCTCCATCATGGTACCAGACCGCAGGTGAACGTGCGCATCAAATGTAGCTGGCAGTTGCAGACCCTCAAACATTGAAGGCATTTTGGTCACCCGGGCTGGTTAACACGCTATATCGTTGATCGCAATCGATGATGAGATAGGGGCAAAAGGATACCTAAGCATACAGCTTCAATCGCGTCTATTTAGGTATCAAATTGATGGTGGATGATGGGGTGCTACGTATGTGGTCACAAGGATAGGTATTTTAGTGGTAATAGGGTTGCAAGGCGACGATGAGGTCTCCTACTAGGAGGGAAGCAGGGTCAGATAGATAAATGTATGTATAGCTTCAGTCCCGCGCGATTTGGGATCCTATGAATGGTTGGTGGTTGAGCTCTTTAAAAAATAGTTGATTTATGTGGGGTTTGGAATTTGCCCGCAAAATTTTGCCAAGACCTGCCAAGACCTGCCAAGACCTTGAAAATATTGGAAAATGAGTTGTAGAATATGGGCTATAGCGATAGCTAATATATGTAATTCAGGGGGTAAAAGCAAGCTTACATGTAGAGCATGAACATTGCCTATTTTGGAAGGATCTTATGCGGTTACGGTTGAGCAGTAGCTGCTGTCGCATTGTTCAAAAATATATGAGCTATTTTGGCACTAACGCGGCGCTACTCTAGATTTTTTACAGTCACGATGATTGCCGGGACAGGGTCTAAGATTGTGATCAGGCTTGAATACAATGAGAACAAAAGGAATTGAAACGCTACAATAAATACGCCGCTCAACGATTTCCATTGATGAGTATTATTCAAAGGAGCTACTAACACATCGCTTGCCATTTAGGATTTCGACCATAATGGTACTTTTTACACATGTATCTTACAACGCGAGGTCTGATATCTATACCAGACCAATCAAAACATCCGATTCTCTTCTTCAATATAGCCATCATGACTCGCTGCATTGACATTGGGAATTGAATTATCCAAAGAACCAAGAATAGTCTTCTTGGAGATGGCCGGTTCCCGAAGGAATGCTTCACAGAGCAAGCCTGCAGCAACACTGACATTCAAGCTATCAACCCCAATTTGCCCTGCTCGCATACCGTTTATTCCAATTTTGAGATCTGCTTTTGATTGTATGTTCCAGCGCAAACCTTCGCCCTCACCGCCAAGTACTAAGAGGCAAGGGTGGTCTCGCACAGGGGTTTGCAACTTTGACGTAGGGATGTAGCCTCCAGAACCCGAAGGTTTTTCTGAACCCGGACTGACAGCGGCACATATTTTCCAGCCGAAGCCTTGACAAGTGTCGATGAATTTTCCGGGTTGATCCACTGACAATAATGGTAGATTCTCCGAAGCGCCTGCAGAAGCCTTAATTGCGACTGGAGATAAAGGTGCGCTGCTACGTTTAGAGATGGCGACGGCATCGACGCCGAGGAAGAAAGCTGTCCTCAAAATACCACCGAGATTCCCGGGATCAAGCTAAGGCGTTGTTAGAAGTATGTCTAGTATGAGGTTTCTCTTAGCATAAGAATTTGTTTGGTTCGCCACTTACAATTCCGTCCAGTAAGAGGACCAGTGGGTATCTTGGGAAGCCGGCTTCGTACTTTATCTCAGTGTTGGTGCCGTTGATAGCCTCGTCCTCACGAGTTTGATGGTTTAGAAGAACATGAAATTCTCCTTGCCGGTTCTCAACAGATCGGAGACCAACCACGGGCAATTGTGGTATAGGGGACGCTTCTAATATGTAACCCTAAAGCCCCAATATCAGTATTGAAGGATGCTATTCAACGAAAAATGAGGACTATCGTAAACGCACATTGTGAGGTCTTCCCATACTCGTTTTGTCCATCAACCGCAACCAACCTCCATGCACTCTTTCGACGACGACCTCGCGATCCAGGGCTAGCCTTTGGATTCTCTTATCTTGATCACGCACTTCCCTGTTATCACCGTCATAGATATAGAGCTTGTAGAGCTTCCTGCGTGACGCCAAAAGTGCCGATGTAACGACGGACGTGCCATAAAGGAACTCGGACGCGGGTGTGGTGTAGGGAACACTCAATGGAACATTTGATTCTTGATGCCTGGGCGAACGATCATTGCCTCGAAAGCGGTCTCTTTCTTGTCTGTCGAGGGGACCGCTGCGTGCTCTTTCATGGCGGGAGTACCCTGCACTGCCTGCAAATCTGTTCTGATTCGATGAATCATCTCGCCTTCCCTTAGTGAAGGAATTATATTTGGGCTTCAGAAAGCTTTGGAGATCGTCTCGTGAATGTTCTGAGGTTGAGAGATCGCGCTCGGTGTCTCTGTCCTGCTCCCTTTCAACCAGACGTCTTGATGCGTAGTTTGGTCTATCTGGCTCGGAGGAATAAGAAACCCTTCTATTCACGGACTTGCGATGTTCAAGTGCTCGAGCCAGGCCTTTATTCGAGCTCTCTAACACCGGTTTCTCCAGTTTATGCCCAAATTCGGCAGCCCGCCGAGTAGCTCGGTTACCTCCAGGCTTAGGATCATAGTTGTATGGGGGATCTCGCGGGGTTCGCTCTAGATAAGAGCCTGGCTTATCTTCCTTGATCCTTTGACGAGTTGTTCTTGCTTGGTTGAGCGCTTTGAAGCGTTCGTTGGGCCTTGTGAGCTCGGCGATGTTTTCGACGTCATGTCTAAGCTGGTGATTGGGCTTCCGAACTCGTTCACGGGGCGAGTTCCGGTCGAAAGATCCTTTCGAAAGCTGTGCATCTCTACCTGATGGCCTTCGTTCCGACCTGGACCTTTCGTACTGCGATCTTCTAAGAGATTTGTTAATTGCTGTGTTAGTGCTGGTGAACCTTTGAAAGGCGTGAAGCTTCAGCACAAGAAGTAGATCCGAGACCGGTGTGCAGTAAGATGCTTGACCCCGATGGCAAAAGGATTTGAGCATTACATTGGCAATCAGTCGAGGAGCCGTCCGCAGGGCATGGAACGAAAACAAAATATTCCTTCACTAGGGCCGGAAACGTCGGACAATCGGGCAGCATTTGGCCGTGATACCAAGCTGCATTACAATAGAGTTAGTATTAAATAGGGAGACGCGGGAACTAGTCATCCCCACCTACCCCACTAAGATTACCACCAAAATAACAGAGAAAATAGCAACCATCGTCGTCGCTAAAAAATGGCTGAAGATTTTGATTTTATCTGTAAGTCTACTTCCCTGCTTATTTATATAGGAGCGCTACTAAAAAAACTGGAGAAATAGACTGTCCCTGTAACTTCTACTAAGATTACCACTACCCTACCCCTAATAATATCGTTACCTTCTACTATTGCTAGACTAATTCCCTTAGTATAAATAATAAGATAGATATAGCTCTATTCTATTAGAAGCGTTTCTATGCTAGTTAGATACGCGTATATAAGCTCTAGCACTTTTAAGCTTACTATACCTTAGAATACTCTCTTAGCTGTTATATATACAGACATATTATATTAATTAGTTAGGAGTATTATTAGAAGGAAGAAGAAGAGATATATAATAAGAGTATAGTAAGGATAGAACTTATTAAAGAGAAAAAAATTAAAATAACTAATACTAAGAGCTCGTCGCCTAAAAAAGTACCTAAGTATAATTAATATAGCTATTCTTTAAGAGTTAGAAAGTCTTATATCTAATCTTCTAACTATAGAAATTATTATTATCTTTTATATTAATTATTTATTATAGGCGATAAGGTATTCTATTAATTTATTTATTAATAATATCTTAATCTAGGTCCTCCTAAGATCTTATTTATTAATTATAAGCTTCTTATTAATTTAATAAAATATTATATAATCTACCTTCTTTATAAGTAATATCTTTATAGATCTAGGCCTAGGCCTACTTTATTAAATTAAGTTTTAATAACTATATTAGTAGATCTATTAAGCGCTTAATTTTATAGATATTAAAAATAGTCTAGTAATAAGAATTTTAATAAGCTCTAGCTCTATCCTTATAGATGACCTAGTTATATTTAGGGTATTTAATATAGAGCTTTTAAATCTATTTAATAAGCTTAGCTAGACCTCTATTATAGTAGATTAACTAATTAATTCTACTATTTAACTAATTACCTCTTATCTTTAACTTCTTCTTTATAAAATTATTTATTAATATAGTTTTACTACTATAGTATTTTCTAATAGCTAGGTTAGTTTTTAAAGCTTTAGTAGCTATATAAGTAAGCTAGATATTTAGCTACTCCTCTATATTTTTAATATTAAGCTAATAAGCTCTTATTTTCTTTTCTTCTTTAGTTTCTATCTAATAGAAGTGGACTAGATTTTTAACTCTATATATAAAGGTACTTTAGATTATACTTATTAAATAGCTATCTCCCTTATCTTAAATTATATCTTTATAGTATTTATTATTAAGTAGACCTTATCCTTAAATATAGCCTTATACCTTTAGACCTTTAATACTTACCTTATTAATATAAATCATATTCTACTAATTAAATACTTTATATTTAAGTGTAAACTAATATCTAGCCTGTTTTTAAGTATTATTAAGTATTATTTTCTATCTATATCTTTATTATATAAGGCCTTGCTTATATATAAGATTTTAAAAAAGCTTAACTAAGATTTAAAGCTTAAGATTAATAATATATTATTAAGCTATCTTTATCTAATAGATATAGGAGGATATAATATAGGTAGTAAGAGTATTACCCTAGCTCTAATTAAAGATAGTAGGATAGCCCCTACTATATTAGACCTAGTAATTTAAGATATCTATAAGCGAGTAATAGTATTAAATACTAAGCTTTCTAACTTTATTAGCTACTTATTTTATTATACTTTTAGGGATATCTATATTAGTAGTAACCTTATAGGTACTCTCACCTTAATATAGGTATTTTTTAATAGCTATAATCTTCCTATTAAGATTTATATAATAGTTACGCTCGTTGCCTGTTTTCTTATTAATATAATAGAATTCTTCTATTTTTATATAGCCCTTGGTTCTCCGTATTTTCCTAGGCATTTAGGTGGTAGGAAGTGGAGATGTAAGTAGGAATAGTAATAATAGGATGTGACGATAGTGATAATGGTGGTAGTAGGGCCTATGGTTGAAGGTCTATTATGTTTATTTATATGGGGTTCCTATAGAAACCGGAATAAGCGGGCTTCTTTCCTAGTTCCCGCGTCTCCCTATTTAATACTACACCTATTGTAGATTGGACAATCATGAGACTATTCACATCCTGATTCACTTGTTACAAGCAGTACATGGGAAGCTGAGTGTGGGACATTGGATTCCTCTGTTAGTAGTTGCTACTGCCCATCCATATTCTTCCAACACCTGCTCGAGAGCGGAGACCAACACATACCAACCCAGACGATCTGTATCCACGGAAGAGCATCTGGGCCTGCACGTCAAGAGACCCCACGAGACCCGTGAAAGAGAAGCAGTGCTTTAAAAAAAGACTTTGGACCGTGTATATCGCCTCCTACCGTTGCCAACGGCTAAGCTCCATGCATCACACCGCGCTACAAGGGCAGCACTTGGTAAAGGGGAAGAGACATTGCGTACACTTAACCTTACACGCAAGATCTCAGTAACATGTCCGGAAATAGCGGACCAAATCTTCCTCCTACGAGCCTTACCCGGCATACACCGTCGTCGCCAGCTCTGGAATCAAATACTGGCTTGTCAGAACCCAGCAAGAATACAACATACTCCCCTATCCGTAGAGAACAAAAGCTCGGTGGGTCGGATGGAGAGGATCAGTTGATGGACGGCACTAGCATAGTGCATGTGGGAGAGTCGTCTACACCTACGGGCTTCCCATTTGGCGACTATGCCGACAAGGGCAATGACGCAACCAGTGCGACGGTTTCCTCTGATATGGCTCACGACAGACTTCGCCGGCGGGCCTCTGCAGACCATGGGTATCAACTGCAGAGTCCAAAAACAGCATTGGTCGATGCTGAGCCTTCGTCACCGGGAGTTAGACCCAGTGTCCAATTTCCTCGCCCACCTCTGAACATCGAACAGGGCATTAGTGCCCACGGGAACTCTGCTGCCGGAAACAATCCAGACGTGGAGGCTTCACCTAAAGATAAACGAAGCGGCTCGCTGTTTACAAAGCTGAAGGCTCTGGCGAACCCTGTGGGCACACAACTCCACAGCAGGACACCGAGCGGGTTTACCAGTGGCGAGGACTCGACCGAAGAGCGGTTACCGGCCTCAAATTTGTCGCCTACTTCAGAAAGAGGTGATCCGACTCATGGTCCGCTGGACGAAGAGGGGAGCGATCTGGACGCTGATGCTGAAGGCAGCTCCGGAGAAGAAAGTCCGAGGAACCCTACTCGTAAACAAAAGCGGAAGAGTCACAGGCCGCAACATGGAGAACCTCAAAGTGCCCCATCAACGCCTAAGACCCCCGGTGCGCGAAGCTCACGACCCAATTTTCTATCTAACAGCTCCATGATACCTAGCGAAAGGTTTCGTCCGTCATTTCTTCCTCGAAGAGCCACCATGGCAGATCTCTCTGGCGAAGGTCGCCAGGGTGTCTCTGAGGATGAAGGTCGGGAGAGAATGAATCGAAACACCCGTTGGCGAAGAGGTGTCGAGTGGGGCTCGCGGGGACTGAGCTACGCGGGTAATCGAAAACATAGCCAACAGCAATCCACGGAAGAACGTCGACCAAGTAATCTCAGGCGGGCGTTGACTGGGTTAGGGGCAACCACCGAAGGTCCTGATGCTTCTTCCCCCTTCTCACAGTGGCGAATGCATCGAGGAGAGCGCGCTACCACGATGAGTGCTGCCAAGTGGCGTCAAATCAAGGCTGGCTTAAAAGCGTTTGGCCAACGCCGGAAAGCCGAAAATATTATCGATCATGCAAAATCTGCTGAATTACTCGCCGAGCTTACTGCCGGCGTCCCTGCCGCCTTGATGCTTGCCAGCATGTTCCAAAGAGATGAGCATGGGAATAAGAGGATACCAATCTTGCTGGAACAGCTGAAAGTCCGTATAACCGACAGCAAGCAGGTCGATTCTAAGGCTGGAGATCGCCACATGATATTCCGGATCGAGATGGAGTATGGTAATGGACTTACTAGAATGAAATGGATAATACACCGTGCTCTTAGAGATTTTGCAAACCTACACGCCCGTTACAAGCTTCAGGTTGGAGCTCAAAAGTACGTTCAGATGAAAAGGGAGGACGCCCGCACGAAGCTTCCTCATTTCCCAAGAAGCACATTCCCTTACTTGCGAGGCATCAGAGGCCTTGATAATCTTAGTGATTCTGGGGAAGAAGACGACAATGATGGCGACGGAACTGGGAGAAGCCCCGGCGAAGCAAGTGGAGCAGAACGATCTAGTAAGAAAAAGAAAGCACGCCCAACCTTAGGCCACTCGAGGCGGAAATCTAGTCTAGCAAACTTGAGTGGTGGAGATCTTGCGGCTGCGCGTAGGGAGGCATACCCCGAGAGACAACGGAAGAAGCTCGAACTCTATCTACAGCAAATGATCAGGTACCTTATGTTCCGTCCCGAAAGCAACCGACTGTGCAAATTCCTTGAGCTTTCTGCTCTGGGAGTTCGACTTGCAGCTGAAGGGAGTTATCACGGTAAAGAAGGGCTCTTGATTATTCAGTCTGGGAAGGGCGTTGACTTCAGAAAAGCTTGGACCCCGTCTCTATTTACAGGTCGTCATGGCCCTAAGTGGTTCTGTGTGCGTCATAGCTATGTTGTTTGTGTAGATTCCCCAGAGGCTATGAACATCTATGATGTCTTCCTCGTAGATTCGGCTTTTGCAATACAGACCAAGAATAAGCGTCTACGAGATCAAAAGCCAAAGGATATGGCGAGGGCTGCTAAGCAATCTGCTTCACATCCCCAACACCATAGTCTGAAATTGATGAACTCGGAAAGAAAGCTGAAACTTCTGGCCAAGAATGAACGACAACTTCATCAATTTGAAGCGTCGATCAGATATATGTCAGAAAACTCACCGTGGGGCAAACAGAAGCGTTTTGACAGCTTTGCCCCTGTACGATCAAATGTCTTTGCTCAATGGCTTGTTGACGGTAGGGATTACATGTGGAATGTGTCTCGGGCAATCAGCATGGCCAAAGATGTTATTTACATTCACGACTGGTGGTTGAGTCCTGAGCTCTACCTACGAAGGCCTGCCGCGATCAGTCAGAAATGGCGACTGGACAGATTACTTCAAAGAAAGGCACGTGAGGGTGTCAAAGTTTTCGTTATCATGTACCGGAATATCAATTCTGCAATACCCATTGATTCGGAATATACCAAATTTTCCTTGCTCGACCTGCACCCAAATGTCTTTGTGCAGCGATCGCCGAATCAATTCAGGCAGAACACCTTCTTTTGGGCTCATCATGAGAAAATATGCATCGTTGACCACATGGTAGCCTTCGTTGGCGGTATTGATCTTTGCTTTGGGCGGTGGGATACTCCCCAACATAGTGTAGTAGACGACAAATTGACGGGTTTCGAAATGTCCGAAGCCCCCAAAGATGCAGATCACTGCCAGCTCTGGCCAGGTAAAGACTATTCCAACCCCAGAGTACAAGACTTCTACGCTTTGAACAAACCTTACGAGGAGATGTACGACAGGGCGAAGATACCCCGGATGCCGTGGCATGATATCCATATGCAAGTCGTTGGTCAACCCGCCCGTGACCTCACGAGACACTTCGTGCAACGTTGGAATTATGTCCTACGCCAACGCAAGCCAACTCGACCTACTCCATTCTTGCTGCCACCTCCGGATTTCAATACCTCAGATCTCGAAATTCTAGGACTGAATGGCACTTGCGAAGTGCAGATTCTGCGGTCAGCATGCTGGTGGTCCATAGGGACACCAGATTACACAGAGCACAGCATTATGAACGCCTACATTAAATTGATTGAGCAGTCAGATCACTTCGTCTATATCGAGAATCAATTCTTCATCAGCAGCTGTGAGGTTGAAGGAACAAGAATTGAGAACAAAATTGGTGATGCCCTCGTTGAACGTATCATTCGAGCTTCGCAGAAAAGAGAGGATTGGCGTGCCGTCATAATTATCCCTCTAATGCCTGGTTTTCAGAATACCGTCGATCAACAAGATGGCACGAGTGTAAGACTCATCATGCAATGCCAATTCAGGAGTATCTGCAGAGGGGAAGCGTCCATCTTCGGTCGTCTTCGTGCTCAGGGCATCGAACCTGAGGACTACATTCAATTCTACAGTCTTCGCTCGTGGGGCAAGATTGGCCCAATGAAGCAACTGGTGACTGAGCAGCTCTATATCCATGCCAAATGCATGGTGGTCGACGACAGGACTGCCATTATCGGCTCGGCAAATATCAACGAACGCTCAATGCTTGGCTCCCGAGATTCCGAATGTGCTGCTGTCGTACGAGATACTGATATGCTCCTTTCCACCATGAATGGCGAGCCATATCTCGTAGGTCGGTTTGCTCATACTCTCCGGATGCGACTCATGCGGGAGCATCTTGGCATTGATGTTGATGAACTTGTCGAAGAAGAGCTGCAAGAGGAGGGAGAGCGCCGCAACCAGCAATGGGAGAATGATATGAACAAGTTTCATGACCAACAGACCGCGGACAGGGAAACCGAAGATGAAATGATGCGGTCGAAACACGAGCTCCAGGATCAAGTGCTTCACAAATCCGAGCAAATGTCGAGCTTCAATCACGACGTTGACTGGGAACAAGCTGATAATCCTAACCTGAAAACGAATAAAAAGCTCACAGAAGATCCTCGCGTCACCAATAACGCGGAGCACAAGAGGGATGTGGAAGGCGAAGGCAAGGATGCATTGAAGCAGGCTGAACAATTAGGCATAGCTGGACGTCGTGACACGTACTTGAAAAATGGACCGGGTGGCAGTAAAGAGATATTGCAATCGCCAGAAGTGACGAAAGCGGCCTCCAACGGAAAGTTTTCCACCACGGAAAAGGTCGTGTCACGACAAAGATCGACCTCTCGTGTCACCGAAGATGGAGGCAACTCTTTGCCTCCACCCTCAGAGACGTTGACTCACATCAGCACGACACAATTTGGGCTCTCTGAAACATCCACACTTCCACCTTTACCGATGACTGACGATACTGATATTGGCGGCCCTCCGCCACGACGAACTTCGTCCCAAAAGTCTGCAGAGTTTTTGAATACACTCATTGCTGACATGAAGAGACCATCCGTGGACAAGGATTGCATGCGCGATCCTCTCAACGATTCCTTCTTCCTCGACACCTGGCACGCCGTAGCTGAAAATAACACGAAGCTCTTTCGGCAAGTGTTTCGTTGCATGCCAGACAACGAAGTGAAGTCCTGGAAGGAATACAAAGAGTATTTCGCATATAGCGAACGGCTTAATCAAGCCCATGGTGGCGGGAAGAGCAAGGACCGAGTCCAGCAAGAGGCTCCAGGAAGCAGTGGACCGCCTGGCCAGGTCACCATTGCTGACAAACTTCGCATGCTTGGTCCCATGGGCGAAAAGGCCGGTGATGCCGAAGAGAAGGGCCATAACTTGGGAGAGAAGCTCCTCCATACTCTCGCTCCAAATGACAATACCTCCAACAATCAACCAATGGGCAAAATCGAGGAGTGGGCAGAACAAGCCAACAGAGCACAAGCGGACCGTCAGGTAAGAGAAGCTACAGAACAGCATTCAGAGGCCCATGCTATTGATGGTGACATTGATGAGAAGGCGCCCTTAAGAACTTCCAACGAGCTTAAGCCTTCCACCACCTTTGACCCAGAGACCTTTAGCAAAATGCAGTCCCCACCCTCTGTTAGCTACTCAGATGCATTAAATCGAAATACACCCTCCGTCAAGAGGAGGAGGAGAGCCACAACGCGCAGCTCAAGAAGAGAATTCCATGCAAGTGATGATATTATCAGTCCAGCTGATGCAGAGGAATTGATGAATATGGTGCAAGGTCACCTGGTTACTTGGCCCTACGACTGGCTTGCGAGGGAGGAGCAGGGTGGAAATTGGCTCTACAGCATTGATGGTTTGGCGCCGTTGGAAATATAGTAAGTCCATGCCTTGCCTCTCATATTGCGGGAAGGAGACTGACCGTCCATAGCAATTGAATTCGTCTGTTACGGAACTTCACTTCTTTCTTGTATGGGTACCTTCTAATCCTCTTGGTATATTCACTAGCGGCGGCGAAGCGGGATACTCTTTCTTTGGTATGTTTTCATTGGGTCGTCAGGTCTTATTCACTGTTGTTCATACATAGATGCGGCATCTCTTAGCGTGCGTTTAGTAGAAATACAATATCATTGTCTTGTATAGTAAACCAAAGCCGGTCGAAAGAAATGTGGAGGAGGAAATGGAAACAAGCCTTCAAGCCTGTACATATTATTGCGCGGTTCCTGTGAAATCAAGATGTATCATTTAATGTAGTTTGCGATACCCTATTCCAGCTAAGCCTTTTCTTAATCAGCTATACAGTCCGACATTCTGTTCCATATAGATTCCAGTCCCTCAGTCCCCCTCTTCAGCTCCAAGCTTCTCTCCTTGTCAACATATCCTCCAAATCACACGGCTTCGCTAGTCGATACCACTCTTCTCCTCCCCTCCCTCCATTGCCCCCTTCACCATTCCCCCATTTTCATCCCACGGCAACGCCCCATCAAAAACCTCCACCCCTGTCCTTCCACCACCCCACTCCAGCAAATCCCTTACACCATCCTCACACCCTTCCCCAACAAGATCCTTCACCTCTTCCCTCCACCCTCTCAGCCTCCTCTTCCCTTCCAATAGCTCCCCCCTACCATACAAATCCCCTCTACACACCCCCCATCCCCTCTCCCTCTCTCCCTCCTCCAACAACTTCCTCGGACTAACACTCTCGGGCGGATTTATACCAATGAAATCTACGCGACCTTTGGGCCAGCGGATAGCAGGGATGTGAAGGTCGAGGAAGCGTGCGCGTTTGAAGTCGTGCGATATGAGGGTTGTGTGGGTGGGGTAGTGGTTGGTGAGACGGCGGAAGAGGAGGAGAGAAAAGAGGGTGTTTTGGTAGGAGTCGGTTGCATAGGGTTCAGGCTGGAGGGCGTGCTGGTAAGGGGGAAGGTTGAGGTGGGGATGGAGGGCAAGAGCGAGGTTCTGTGGAGTGGGGGCATTAGAAGTGATTATGAGACGTTTTTAAGACTGCAGGCATTATGTAGGGAGCTAGTAACGCAAGAATATGGTGATATGCTGGGATCAAGGAAAGGTGAGGTTTCGTAAAACAGCAGAGGAATGGCTGACAAACCAAATAAGACTGCCCTTCAGATAAGGAGGTTTTGGAAAGCTTAGTAGCTCCACTGATGGCTGCTTAGCTGTTGCTGATGGTCGTCCCATGACTTTTGTCGGACGTGGACATACCCTGAGAAGACAACCATGGCATTCGGTTGAGAATCCAGCAACTTTAACGCGCAGTCGATATGCTCAATGAATGTTGGTGTTTCGCCTTTCTGAAAGTTTTCGATGAGCCTTGGAGATGTAAGCTTGTGCACGACCGAACATTCGGTAAGTCTTTCCTCCGACAAGATTTCCTTTTGATTCTCTTCTCTGGAACTGGATAGGTGCTGGATCCGGAAAGCATACTATATGCAATATTCTGGACTTTGCAAAGAAATGTAAAGTTGGAAGTAATGGTCAAACATACCATTCAGATTCATCTTGGCCTTTTGTAGGACCACCAAGCCAAATGGCATGGCAGCATACTATGATCAATTGCTCAAGGGCATTGATATCCCCAGGAAATTTGCGAGTTGACGGTTGCTCCGAAGGATAACGGTTCGTTTCAAGTGGAGAATCAGCAATCGACATAACAAGGCATTGGAGGATGGATTCAACAGGATCTTTTTGTGACTTTCGTACAAGAGCAAAAAGAGCTTGGTTAAGCCCAAACCCAAGCTGATATTGCGGATATGAGTTACGATTGCAAGGGTATAAAAGCGATGGAGCGCACAGGGGCAATAAAACACTTGGCCTCTGGTTGCCATAGCCGCCCCTGCCGCCCGCTAAAGTCGGCTCAGAGCCAGAAGACGCCGATCGCTATGCAGTATGACGCTGGATGCTGGACGCTCAGAGACAAAGGAGCCAATGATTCCCCACTGTGCACGAGACAAGATCCGACAACGAAGATGTTGCAAAACACCGCCGCTATTCATGTAAGTAAGTGCACTCGTCACCCTTTCGGCATTTACCTTCCTGCCAAAATTTGCATGGAAGGCGAGGTGGACCGTGATATTGGAACTGCTTCTTATTAGCACATAGCCGAGCGAGCATGGCCCTATGATCATACCTTTTTCTTCTCCGGCCCACCAGCTCCTCGAGCTCTCTTGCTTTTATTGTAGTCGTTGTCAGCTTCATCCTGGTCGAATTGACGCTTGCGGTCACTTCCGTTCTGGTATTGATTCTGAAATCCATAACCCTGCATTTGTGGGACCTGCGGTGCCGGCTGATTTGTAACCTGCGCGAGTATAGAAGCTAGATCTGGTACCTGTGGCGGCTGAGGCACGTTATAAGGATTTGGGGCCTGGTTGCTTTGCTGCAGCCCTGCTAGCGCTGCGTGTAGGTCGAATGACGGCGTTTGCTGTTGTACCGGCTGAGGAATTTGCATATTAGGTGCTTGTTGCTGATTGACTTGAGCAAACTGGGCAAAAATTGCTTCCAGTCCCGTGGTTGGTGGTGGGACTACGGGTTGTGGCTGAGGGACCGGCTGGGCCTGGTTCTGTTGGCTAATGATTCGAAGAAGACTAGAGATATCTGGTTGGGGAGCTTCGGCAGGCGACCGCTGACTGTTCATTTGGGCATAATATTGAGTCTCCCGTTCCTAGACTTTGTAAGCGCCTCTTTCCGGAACTGCGTCAGGACTTGAAACATACCTTGGTCTGCTCTATTGGCGACCCGAAGCTCTCTTCGGTCGAGTGCTCGCCGGGAAAGATGTCAGAGGGTTCTCGTGGTGAAGGAGGTATATCGAGACTTGAGGAGTAAACAACCATCAGCGTCGTTAGTTCTCGCTGCTCCTGCCTAGCTCGCTCTTCGCTCGTGATCTCCGCATTTCCGCCTCGGTTCGTGTAATTTCGGGCAAGTTCATGCACTTCTATTATGCTGAAATCGATAGCTATGTCGTTCTTAGTGGTTGATCGGCGCACAATGACGTTCTGACTTACGAGTTGGGATATACCAATCTGGTAGCACTTCCTCAGGAGGCTCATAGTCCTCGTCTTCATCCATAAGTTCAAGATCTTTGTGCATCTTCAACATCTGACCCTCTCCACGACTATCGCCAACATCACGGACTTGGCTGTCCTCATGGCCAAGCTCTTCTTCAGGATCATGTACAAATTCTCGAATTTGGACCAATACATCATCGGGTTTGAAAGAGACACGAAGCTTGCGTCGTTCTTCCTTGCGCAGTCGCTTGCGTTTCTCTTCTGGTGTTTCTGGCTTTCGAGTCTCCTCAGCTTTGACCGGCGCTGCGTCTTTTTGCGCGTGCAGATTCGCCATAGTCGCAGAGAACGAGAACGCAGGTTTTGGCGGTTCAGCGACCACTTCAGCCTTGATCTCATTGCCAGTACTACAGATAAGTCAGAAACTACGTTACAAGATTTGTCTTTCAAATACTCGACCAACCTAGGCTTGCCATCTTCCAATTTTGAAGACGTGCCGGGCTTCTTCGACGCAGATTTGAGACTGGAGAAGAATGCAGAGGGTTTTGTAGTAATTACATTCGCCTTAGGCTTGTTAGAAGATTCAGTTCCCAAGACTTTAGATGTGGATTTTGCATCGGCCTTGGCTGTAGTCTGGCGAGCATCGGAACTATTTGCCGATTTTGAGGTTGTAGTGCTCGAGCTCTTGTTGGATAAAGTAGAGGTTTTTTTGACCTCTGGCCGCGTTATCTTCGCTTCATTTGCTTCGGCTATTCGTGACCCGTTACTGGACGACTTTGTCGACACCCCGTTCGTCGTAGATTTCTCGCCGGTGGCTTTCTGCTTCGTAATACTCGCAGCGTTATCCAGGATCTCTTGTGCGAACTTCTTCCCTTGATCGTCACCTCTTCTGACAAGTCTTGGCAATGCTTTGTCCATCTTCGTCTTTTCCAGGATAGATTGGTCTATAGTAACACATCGGGTCATAAGCTAGCGGATATCAGCAATCAATAACGCATTAGCTTCCCAGTTGTGCTCACCTCGAGCATGCTAGCGACCAGGCCCCCAGTATACTCGCTATCTTTAAAGCGGTCCGCGAGGAATTGATAGAAAATAAGGAGGAAGGCAGGATTTTCGCCAAGCCTATGGAAAAGATCAGTCTAAGATTCATACAAGGCTACCCCTAACGCTGAAAATGAACCAGATGACGCAGAACTGAAGAACGGTACTTAGGTATGCTTGCCAAAGACCCTGCCCTATGGCTTAGATCCTTTAGTGGTGCCTATATAATTGCAAGATATCCTATAACCAATTATTGTGCAAGCCCTTCTCGAGCGCTTATTGTACCCAGACATAGGATGGGCTTGGTATTCATATCGTGCCGCAGTTCGGCCTACTATAGGACTAGCAATGTATAGAGGGAAGTAAGGTGGCCCTCCAAGCTGTCCCGCGTCTATTCGTACGCCAACACTTTAATGCATAATGCGGCTAAGCTCCTGCCTATTGAGCTTAGAGCATGTATTTGGTCGCTTGAGAGACAGCTTATACGGGTGGCGTGGGGTTGGTGGTCACATGAATAGAGAGAAACAGTGAGAGCGGACAGCGAGTCAGATGTGGAAAGGATAGAAATGATACGTACTTCTCAATTATGTCCGGATGGCCGTGTTTCAGAGTCAAACGAATACACGACTCCAGAAGACGACGCTGCTCGAGGACTCGCCGTTCATATGTCTTGCTGTTAGCTTGGTCCTTCTTCTCGATAGCTTGTTGCAGAGCATTGCTTTTGATCTTCCACTTGTCACGGATGCCTTTGAATATGTCCCAGTATTCGGTGAGAGCCGTTCGTATGACGGCTCCAGACAGGCCTGTATTTTTTGAAGCCCACACTGCTTTGATAACATCGTACTCCACGGCTTTGCTGGGATCGGCGGGGCGAGTTGCTGGTAGTGGGGATGGTTCTTCTGTTTCAATTGCCACATCAGATTCAGAGTAGTACTCCGAGTCGTCATCGGAATCAGAATCCGACGATTCTGAAGGAGAGGCGGAGTCCGCGGTAGTTCCAGTTCGCGAGTGAGGTGAGCGGGCAGCAGAACGAGGACCTGAAAGCTTAGTTTCAGTCACCTTGAGCTTCTTTAACACAGGCTCTCGATCTCGATGCCAAGGATCTGTTCCCTTTTCTATCTAGAGGGTTAGCGCCAGAGCACGTACGTAGTTGATGAAAAGAGGACACTGACCGGCTTCGAGCAGGCGCCTAAATTCTTTGAGCGACCTTCGCCTTTTTATTTTCGGTACTGTGGCTGAAACGCAGTCAGCACTTGTAATCTTGACTTACACGATTTGTGAATTCTAAGTTCTTACCCTTTGTAGCACTAGAGGCTAAAGTGCTATTGCCTACGAACGTAAAGCCATCTAGCCGAATAGATTTGGTGGCATTGATAAGTCCTACAGTAGGTTTAATATGCATGCCTTTTGCAACAATTGATTCAGGCATCGCAGTTGCAAGGGTAATCCAATCCTGTTGATTGAAAGGAACCGCTTCAGTGTTTGAGGCTCTTCGCACAGGCGGGGCTGAACCATAGTGCAGGTTTTGAGGCTGCAGGTTGTTAGTTTTGGGGAGAATACATAGGGCAAGAATGCAAGCCGCAAGGTTGTGCTTACTTGGCGAGAGTCTTCTGGCGTGGACTGAGTGAAAGAAGTCGAGTAGTTCTGTAACGCTTGTGGGGAAATCGTATCATGATGTTGCTGTTGTTGGAGTCCTTGCTGGCCTGCGTAATCATACTGCGGATTATTGCTCAGAGGGATTTGACCGAAATTCAGCGAAGCGTCGTATGCGGATGGAGAGAAAGTCTGGGTGTGGGTGGAATCGAAACCGGAGTAGTCGAAGGGCGCTGGGCTCCTCGAAAACGGCTGCTCATAGTCTCTGGGTTGAATACCATAGTTGTTCATAGATAGAAGGTTGGGAGATTGGTATGGATGTTGCTGCCAGCCATGGTTCCCCTGGTCGAACCCGTTCACAGGCTGTTGATTGGATGGAAAAGCTTGAGAATTCCATGGTGGATCGAAGGCGTTATCGTTGTCTGTGTTGACGAAAGTGCTAAAGGCATCATTCTGAGCACCATTGAATGAATAATTGGTCCCTACGCGCTGCGCATTATTCCCGGGAAAGTCCTGATTCTGCTGTCTTGGATCCATAATGCACAGACAGGCTCAGACGAAGGCTACTGATCAGCCTTAGCGGGTGTTTTATTCTCCGAAGCCCGGCGCTAATGAGAGAGGCGATACCAAATACGGTAAAGACGTAGTGAGATTTCGTCAATACGGGTGCCTGCTGAGGTCGGAAATTTTCTTTCAAATTTCGGTGACTTTGGATGCTTTGAGCGGCTGGGTGCGACGGACTGGCCGTAGCTATGAGCTGACCAAGTAACAGAGTAGAGTAGAGTAGAAAGTGCAGATCATAGAGCCGACAAACGGCCGGATTAGGTGTTGACTGGCACTGATACTCGTTTCTGTTAATGGCTCATCACATTCGAACTTGTAGCCCGGGTACTTCAAGGTACCATGGTACTTTAAGGCTCAGTCTCGGGCGAGAGTAGTTTGAAATTATCAGGGCTGTCGAGAGTAATCCACCCAAACCTGCGTGCCCACCAGCCAATGTACCTCACCCCGTCCACCACTCCGACACGACCTTACCTCCACTCTATAAAGCTTGAAGAGAGCAGATAGTTAGTACTTCATTGTAGCTTAAGCATTTAGCGAGCAATCTATGTTGCTCCACGATGTGGTACAGTGGTGGTGAATGGAGTTGGATGGAAGTGAGAGGAGGAAATCGCGACGTTCTTTGATTGAAATGTTACCGGTGACGCTAATACTAGCGTGGAGGCTACGTCGTAACATTGAACACAGTTGACGGTCTAGTCCTATGGAAAACAAAGAGGCCACTTAACCACTACTATCCAGATAGAGCATCTACAGCTCGGAACGAGGGATCGCGGGCTTCACGTGTAGCTATGATCATGGTCTACTACCTACGATAGCCAGAACCTTTGAAACAATGGCGCCTCATCAGCAAACGCTTCGTGACCGGCAAGTAGGTAGGCCTGCCATGATTTGCATTCGTATTGAGGGCGAATTCTAAGCTCGTTGCAGCATACCTCGGGAAGCTGCTCAACCTCAATCATACGCCATCAACCGTAAATGGTCATGACCCATCCGCTCACAATGAACTCGTCCCTCAGTCAACGCCGATCCTAAATTCTGATGGCGAGCCCATATGGAAAGTACTGGTATTCGATGACCTGGGCAGGGATGTCATTAGCAGCATCTTGAGGGTAAATGACCTGCGGGGTTTTGGCGTTACCATACATCTGTTGGTAGCCTATCTCCTAAGGTACGAAGGATCACTATGCTAACCATGTCAGCAATATCAATGCTCAGCGTCACCCTATACCCGATGTACCCGTTCTATATTTTGTTGAGCCAACGGAGGGCAACCTTAACCTCATCAGTAAAGACCTTTCTCGGGGCCTGTACGCAGATGCGTACATAAATTTTCTTTCGTCGATACCACGGGAACTTATGGAGAGATTTGCAGCACAAATAGCGGAATCAGGCACAGCAGACACCATTGCACAGATGTACGATCAGTATTTGAATTTCATTGTCGGCGAGCCCGATCTATTCAGCTTGGGTATGGGCAAAGAAACCTACTGGGCTTTGAACAGACCACAAGCGACGGATGAAGAAATTGACGATTTGGTTAAGAGGATAGTCAGTGGCCTCTTCAGTGTAGTGGTAACAATGGGTTGGTTCACGCAAATGACAATCCGGAGATCTGGCTGATAGTCGTACAGGGTACATACCGATCATTCGATGTCCCAAGGGTGGTCCTGCCGAAATGATAGCTGCAAAGTTGGACCGTAAGCTCAGAGACCACATTCTGGACTCCAAAACAAACCTGTTCTCCAGCCATGGCCAACGGCCGACCACTTCCTCTGGCACACCCTCGTCTCGACCCGTCCTCGTTATAGTGGACCGGAACGTCGATTTAATTCCCATGCTCTCGCATTCCTGGACATATCAGTCCCTTGTACATGATGTGTTGAAGATGCGTTTGAATCGTATCACAATGGAAACATTTGTTGATGCAGAAAACCCAAGCAAAGGCAAGGTCAGGAGAGCCTATGATCTAAATTCCAATGATTATTTCTGGGCAAGAAACGCTGCGAAACCTTTCCCACAAGTCGCGGAGGATATCGATACAGAACTTTCTAAATACAAGGAGGATGCTAATGAAGTGACGAAGAAAAGCGGAGTTTCTTCAATCGAGGATTTGAACGAAGCGGGCTCTTCGGCGTCTCATCTCAAAGCAGCGATTACTCTACTACCTGAACTTAGAGAGCGAAAAGCGATCATAGATATGCATATGAATATTGCAACGGCGTTGTTGGAGGGAATCAAGTCACGCCAACTAGACAATTTTTATCAAATTGAAGAAGGCATCACGAAGCAAACAAAAGCCCAAATGCTCGAACTTCTAAATGACCCTGAGAAGGGCAAGGAACCGATTGATAAATTGCGACTCTTCATCATCTGGTTCCTGAGCACGGAGCAAGAAATATCGCGCGCCGAAATGGATCACTTCGAAGAAGCGCTTGCTCGCTCAGGTGCCGACATCACAGCCCTTGCCTACGTTAAGCGCGTTCGAGACGAGACCCGGATGACAATGATGACCTCTGCACCATCGGCTCCCGCTCAACCTTCCACCGACTCAAATCTCTTCCGTGGCTTCTCCTCGATTTCCAACCGCCTAACTGACCGTCTAGGCGCGGGCGCACTGGGGACAAATTTCGAAACCCTCATCTCAGGGGTCAAGAACTTTCTTCCAGCGAATAAGGATATCACTATTACCAAAATCGTGGAGTCGCTCATGGATCCAGCCTCCGCATCTTCCTCCGCTATCGCCAAAACTGAGGACTACCTCTACTTCGACCCGCGCTCAGACAAGGCAAGGGGCACCATGCCTGGTGCGCCTCCATCACGGCAAAGCTCACAAAATGCACCGGGTAGCTTCGGTGTTGGCACAAATGCAACTTTCGGTCAGAGGAGACAAGGTTTCAGCGAAGCTATTGTATTTACAGTTGGAGGTGGCAGTATGGACGAGTATGGCAATCTGCAAGATTGGGCAAAGAGGACGAGCGCTGCACAGGGTGCCGGTGGGCCACGGAGAAGAATAGTGTACGGAAGTACAGAAGTGGTCAATGCAGAAGACTTTGTGGAGGTAGCAGCGAGGTTGGGCAAAGAAAGCGGTTAATGTACAGGCCCTTCTAATGTGCCAGCGATATTAGAAAGCCATCACGCTCTTTCACTAATCCATATTGCCCCTTTACACCCACTCCTGATAACCCTGTTAAGCAACTCGTACGGCCTCGCCTCCTTCGCCCCCTCCCCTACCGCCTCATCCAAATGCTCCAATTCCTCATCCCTGATTCTCTTCAATGTATCCACCAACTCCCTCAACTCCTCCCCCACTTCCTCCCCCTTCTCCTCCATTTCCTTCAACCACGACAACAGCACCCTCACTTGCCCATTATAATGCCCCCCAATTTCCGTCTCCACAGCCTCCGTACACGCCATTGCTGCTTCCCGGCCCATCAAACCTGTCACCCAACCGAGGGTGCTTGCTGCAGCCGTCCAGATGGGATACATGGCTGTAGGGCGAATGCGGTGTTTAGCAAGTAGGGCGTTGAAGGTGGAGAAGTGGCCGGCTTCTTGAGAGTACATGTGGTGCATGAGGGGCCGTAGGTGGGGGTGAGCGCCCGTTATGGGGTGTGTTTGGTGCCTGTATATTAGGACGGCGGCTAGTTCGCCGGCTTGGTTGACTCGGAGCTAGGTGGTTATTTCAGAGTGTTGTTATACAAGTGTATGCGATGCGGAAACGCACTGCGCTATCTAGGAATTGCTGCTGTTCTTTGGTGAGGGGGCGCCGCCGTTTGGCTGTGGTTTCCGACTTGAGCGCTTCCGGTGCGGGTTCTGTCTTTGGAGGCTCGGATGAAGAGGTAATTGATGCATACCTTCTTCGTGAAGTTACATGGGTGAAGCTAGGTAGAAGGAAGTCACAGATGGGAGCTTTTGAATGGGGAGAGGGTTTGTAGAGAGACCGTAAGGCTTTTGCTGAATTCATTGCGGGTATGCAGAGGCCAAGTTTAGATTCGAAACCGGTGTTTCAACTTGAGGACCTCCTGACTAAAGAATTGTGTACGGAGCTCGACTGTCACTTAGTATCTGCAGAACAATGAAGCTCATCATCACGTTCAAGTAGCCGAAGTTATCCCGGGCCGACCCTAGCGGAGACTAGCGCGAGTGAGGGTCTTCGTGTGAATGAATGCCCTTTGAGTCCTTTTATGCTATTGTCTTCACTGTTTCAGTCACAGAATCCCAGCCTCCTCATTGATCTAGCTTTACTAGCCACCTTCACTGGGACTTCTATTTCGCACAAATTCTGCACTTCTACCTACTTCTGCATTGAAAAGCCTCCGACCAATACCACTACCTCACCTTTTGGACACTATTGCTACCGTCCTGCTTGCTGAATACTGGCTTTTGAATTGAAGTATTGTACTTGCACGGAGCAGGCTCCTTCACATAAAATCTATAAGTTGTTCTAAACAAGACTGTCTATTTCGAAACACCAATATGGATGTCGAGGATGCCGAGCTCCTCGCCCTCGCGGGGGATGATTCATCCGATGAGGAAAGCCCACCAGCAGCTGCTTCCACGGCCAAAGCCGCTTCTCCATTGCCTCCTACTGTCAGCTCTCAGCACCACGCGAAGTCGCCTTCAGTCGGTGTGAGCAACTCTACTCCCAATGCTTCCGCTAAGGCTGCAGGTGGCACCAAGCGAGCGAAAAGGGCACGCAAAGACGACTCCGAAGAAGAAGGCGAAGCGTAAGTCACCGGAAGGTGACGAAGTTCTGCATCACCTTGCTCACAGTGTGCTCTAGCTCCTCTACACCTGCATCACCCAATTCTCTGCAGTCTGCTCCTATGTCTGAATCGGACTCAGACTCCTCTCCAGCAGATGACGCAGGTGTTGATGGTCCCGTTTTCCCTATCGAGAACAAGTTCTATTCTGAGAAAGACAAGAAATATGTCATGGGTCTCTCCGAAATCCAACGAGAATCCATCCTCGCCGAGCGCGCTCAAATACTTGAACGTAATTTGCAAGACCAGCATCTCCGTCGTCTCCTACTAGCCAGAGAGAATCAGGAGAAAACTGCAGACAAAAAGCGCAAAACTACCGATCACGAAGATAGTCCCCGGAAGAGCACCCGTCAAAAGACTACGCTCGGTGGCCGTAAGGTTGGAGAGACCTCGGCAGCCATCGACGCATACAAGCGCCAGCGTGAAGAGAAAGGCTTGCGAGACCAACAACGTCGTCGTGAAGGTGCAAATCGCAAGAAACGCCATGAACGGAGCTCTTCGAGTGCCCAAAGATACTCCAGTGCGGACGCTGATGGTGAGAGCGAAATTGAATGGCATGATGAAAAGTACAGCAGCAAAGTCGATGAGTATAAAAGCCGTGGCTCCATAGCGGCGGACTATAATGATGTCCGTCGTGCAACTCTACCGCGTCGTGTATTTGCAGAGTATTGTTTTTACCCGCATTTTGAAGAGGCTGTCAAAGAGTGCTATGTCCGCCTACCGAATGCACCGAGCAAAAATGGCGATATGACCTATCAGCTAGCAATGATTAAAGGTGACTCTAGATGGTCTAACTATCTGACACCCACTAATGAGACATAGGTATCATACAGAAAGAAGGATGGGACTATGCCGTTGAGAGGCCGAATGGGATGAAGTTCGTGACGAACCAACACGCATTGATTGCAATTGACGGGACTGTAAAAGAGTTCCATTTCAACGGAATCTCGAATTCGACCATTACTGAGGTATGATGATCTGCGTGCCTTAAACTTTACAATGCTAAAGTGCTCAGGCGGAGGTTGCCAACTTCGGAATTAAACTGGAAGCCGAGGGCAAAACTTGGCCTACTAAACCATTTCTCGAGCAGAAGCTGAGAGACATCGATGCAGTCGTCAATCACCGCTTTACAGATGCGGAGCTGCAAGAGAAGTTGATGCGTTCGGGTGTATTGAACCAAAAGACGATTCGCTTCGAGCGTATTGCTATCAACAACCGTCGCCGAGTAGCCGAAGAACGCGGGGATGAAGCAGCTATTGCCAAATGCGATGCAGAATTGGCAGCCTTGAACGGACCGAAGCTCAGATACGGCACCTTCCTCATCGATCCCAAAGCTCAAGCCCCAGCTCCTCCTGCTGAAAAGTCTCAACAGGACCGCCTGGCTGAACTAAATGCCCGAAACCGAAAGTTAAACAGGGAGGACGTACGCAAAGCCCAGCTTGCAGAGCGGAAGGCCGAGAGACTTTCCCGGGAGGCGGTCCAACGTGGAGAGGCTCTTCAGAACCCATTCGCTCGTGTCAAGACTTACGCTAAGACACACCACGATTCCAAAGAAGGTCTTGCACCGCATCGTGCTCGTGAACAAGCAAATAGCCGTGAGCCCAGTCGTTCTGTGACACCTGCTGCAGTTACACCAAAGCCCGAGGACACCAAGCCACACCTGCCAAGCCCGCCGCAGAAGTACACTGCCTCGGGCATGCCCATCCTTGCCAACCGGAATATGGACGACGAGATTATTGCATCGATGGATTTGGGAATCGACATTGAGATTTAGCTACGGGGAAAGGGTTTTTCCAGAGGGTTAGGTTTAGCTATTATACATGACAGGGGCGTAAAAATTATGAGACTGAATATGCATTGTGGAATTGTGAGCCAGGCGCTGGTCTGTGGATATTTGTATATATTTGCGGAATAAGTCAGCAAAAGAGCGAATAGACTACATTTTGTATGAGTGATGTCGCATAGGTAAGGGCGCGGTAGGTCTCATACAGACTAGAGAAATAGTTATATCGTGTTATTTGCAATCATGTACAATATATCGACCTACAAGTTTTGGTCCATTGTCCCACTCCAACGTCCCAAACCCCGACTACTGTAGAGTCCAGAGCCTGTTTTAAGATACATTAATATAAATTAAAATAAGATACACAGAAGGCAAAGCTCGGACAAAGGCGGTGACCCATGGTCGGTTATGCTGGCAAGGCGAGGCTTAACCCTTTCGGGCACATCAAGTGTTTTGGCCCACAGACCGCGGCAGAGTAGTTCTTTCCACCGAATCTCCCATCATACCACCAACCACACCAAATATTTGCCTCAACTTTCTGACTCACGGCGACAGGCTTGATTCTCATCACCATATTCACATGGAACTACGAATAAACCGAGAACTTTACAGATTCCTGCTTGATTTTAAATAGCAATCAGCCCCATAGCGCAACGATCCAACTGACTGAATCGTACTGCGCTCCGTAACAACACAACCTAGGGAGAATATCGCATTTTTTGCACTATGCACGACTTGAGGAGACAGGCTCTCGAGAGCGGTAAGACTGTCTCTCGCAAAGCGCGTTCGAGACAGTCTTCTCCCGCCACTTCGAGGACACATTCGCCAGCGGCCTCTCCTGCTGCTAGGAGCAGAGCTGTCAGCCAAGCAGGCTCCGATGATGATGGAGATCTCAGCGATGAGACGTCTTTTAGGTAAGCTCCAAACTCCTCTTGTGGTAGCCATGGATTCTCGCTACACAGCCTTGTCACTGCAATGTGCTACTTAGCAGGCAGCAGCTGACTCATGAATAGTGTCGGCTCTATTGATGAGATCATGAACGGAGACGGGGCCGAACTTACAACAGACGCGTGGAGATCAGAACTAGTAGATCGCATAGAGGAGATTCTTGCACGCAAGGGCAGTACGGTTCAAGGGAGGGAAAAGTGCTACAAGACGTACATTCACATCTTGACTGCTCAATATGCGGAGGAAGAGATCCGTGGCAAGGAAGCCGAGCTTGTCGCCGCTTTCCTCAAAAGCATCAAGGAGGAAAAGAGCGAGAATGAGACCGTACTTGCTCTCAAAGGTTGGTGTTCTTCCCTTGAGTGATCTACACGACTAATCATTTCCTGCAGCACTTGCCATGACAGTCATCACCTCTCCCTCAGACCTCATCTATGAAGGTGCCTCTACCCCCCTGAAGCGTACGATCCAGCACTCCCAATCGCACGCCAGCAAAACAGCCGCCATCCACGCCCTCGGCACCTGCACCTTCTACGGTGGTGCCTCCGACGACGACATCCTCGAAAACCTGGACTTCCTCCTCGAAATAATAACTAGCGACGGCCACACTATCGACGCTCCCGACGAGCCCGAACCCGTAGTTGCCGCCCTCGAGGAATGGGGTTTCCTCTGCACCCTCGTCGACGACATGTCCGCCCAATCCGAAGACGCCATCGAAGCCTTCGCCGAACAAATCAACAGCAGCTACCCCTCCGTCCAAATAACCGCTGGCGAAAACATCGCCCTCCTCTACGAAAAATCTTATAAACCTATCTCCCCGGACGAAGACAACCTCTCCGACTACCCCTCCACCGATCTCATAACCGACCCAGACTCCCCCTCTAACAAACCCCAACTCATCCGCCTCTACCCCGCCTACCGCCGTACCGACCAACTAGTCCACGCCCTGCAATCCATGGCCACAATATCGACGCGCCACCTCAGCAAAACAGACAGAAAAGCACTCCGCACCAATTTCTCTGATATCTTAAACTCAATCGAATACCCCACACATGGACCAAAGTATCAGAACGCAATCAGCGAGGAGACAGGAAAGAGGTATGGAAGTCGGATGGTAGTACGAATCCACAAAACGGGAGTCATGAGGATAGATCGATGGTGGAAATTGCATCGGTTGCAAGGGTTGAGGAGGGTATTGCAAGGGGGGTTTGTGAGACATTATGAGTGCAATGAGGTTGTCTTTGAGACGTTGCCGTGAGTATATTTCTTCTGATTGGATGGCTTTTGGGGTTTTTGGACTAACGGGGAGGCAGGATTATGATTACGGCTGATAAATGAGGACCGAGGCGAAGGAAACAATGGTGATCATAATAGTGGGGCGTACTATATACTGGGCAGTAGACTGTGGTGGCAGCTTCTTGGATGATATATGCACCGGTTTCTGTTCCTTCTTTTTAGGCATTTGTTAGATTTCCATTCCTTCACTCTTCCTGTCCGGCATGCTTAGTTAGTTAGATATAAATATTTGCGTGAAAATGATGCCCAATTAATTCCTCCCCTCCTTATTCCTCCCCTCCTTATTCCTCCCCTCCTTATTCCTCCCCTCCTAATTCCTCCCCTCCTTATCCCTCCCCTTCTCATCCGTTCCCTCCTTATCCATCCCCTACTTATTCCTCCACTCCTTTCCCCCAAGCAAGGTAATCAACGTATAGAACAACCAAACACAATCTTCCCTACAGCGATCTCTCCCTCTCTTTCTCTTTGCCCCTATAAAAAAAGCAGTGCCTAAGTACTTTCATAAAAAGCCTTTCGAATAAGAGAGAATTGCAGGATGTTATGAATCTTACGGGCCTCCACATGAGGTTGGTGGATGGAGGTAAGATTAGTACCTACCTAGTAACAACACATTAGTAGGGGCGAGCTTCGCCGTTCTCCAATGGAGAGGAAGCGTTTGTATTACATAGGTATTAGAGAGGGTATGCTAAGAAACTTTGTTCGACTCAATTCTTTTTCTCCTTCATTCACACTTACACATACACACATACATAAAAACTGGGCACACAAGGATTAAGGAACTATATTTTGATTCTGGTAGATACATCGCAAGAATTCAAGACAAAGAAAGATGTTCTGATCTAGGTTGATCACGTGTGAGCTTTGCTAAGCTAGCAAGCGGGCTTTTTGACAGCAGTTTTCCACAATTTACTTCATCTCTTTCCGTTTTCCTGCTTTATCTTTATTGTGGTTTGTATCTTTTAGGCGTAGGTCGCTGTATCGACAAGAATAGAACCTCGTTTAGGATTGACGGATAGGGAAAGAAATAGCACCGCCCCAGAACTTGGCTCTCCCGACTTCAAGTCGATGGATGAGGAGTCGCCCCAATTGTTGTATTAAAAACTTAATCATCCATCTCGGCCTCGGTGGCCCTCGTGCCCAAGTGCCACCTGCTTCCGCCCTTGTCGTCCTTCTCGTGCTCGATGGCCACCTTGCTAAGATGACCAATGATGTTCTCCATTTGGGTATCACTGCGGCTGCGAGTCTTCCGGCCGAGGTTGTCGAGCCAGACGATCTGGTTCATGAGGTAGTAGACAATAGCAATGACAATCTAACGATACAAGTCAGTTTTTCACGTTCAACACTCATTTCAATTGCGGAGCTGGAACTTACAGTTACACCAATTGAGTAAGCCCAGACGACAACAGCAGTAACGACGCTAGTACGCCCGTTGGGGTTGAGGTTGGCACGGTCACGAGGATCAGTGGCGTAGCCTGGTCCAGAAAGCCATCCGAAGATACAGAACAAAGTGGACAAGATATCGACACCGAAGATGGCGGCAACAAGTTGCCACGACGGCCAGGTCTTACCACCGCGGGTAACAAAGATGAGCCAGTTCTCAGTCAAGGAGACTTCTAAGAAGAGAATTTCCTGGACATTACCAAAGTTCTGGATGATACCGCCGTTGGGAAGGAAAAGAGAGCCACGAATGACCCAGGTCGCGAGGGCGAGCAGACAACCCAAGGTAACACTGATAAACCAAATCTTTGGCAATTGCCATTCGACAGGACGAGCTTCGTAATGGGCGTTGTCGTACGCTACAGCAATGGTTGCCAAATCAGCGAATAGTGCCAGGAAGACGATGAGATCGACGTCAATAGTCTCGTTGATGATGATCATGGAGGTGACCAAGTAGATTTCCAAATGGAAACAGAGGGCGATACGGTATTGGATATATGCCTTCATGCGCTGGAAAATCTGTCGGGCAATCTTGATGGCGCTAACGATGGTGCTGAGACCAGGTGCAAGGAAGACGATATCGGCAGCTGCTTGAGCGGCTTCAGAGGCACCCTCCACAGCAATACCACAGTCGGATTTCTTGAGAGATGGGGCATCATTGACACCGTCACCAGTCATAGCAGTAAGATGTCCGCGTTGTTGTATCATTTCGACGACCTGGTATTTGTGCTCTGGGAAAACTTCTGCGAAACCATCGGCTCTCTCCACAAGGTCGTGTTGAGTTGTCCCACTGAGACCACCGTGAATTAATCTGTCCGAATTATAGACCTTTGTGCCCAATGCTAACATCTTACATGTTTCCTTCGCAATAGCGATGGCATCACCCGTCAACATCTTGACTTGGAGACCGAGGAACTGAGCTTCAGCGATGGTTTGAGCGGTATCTTCACGGGGAGGGTCAAACATGGACAACATTCCGAGGAGTTCCCAAGGCTCGTCATCCTTCTTAACAGCAACGCCGAGGGAACGGAAGCCTCTACGTGCGAACTCTGCGGCCTTGGTCTTGAATAGGTCCGCAGTCTCCTGACTACAAGATGTAAGGTTGAGGATAGCTTTTGGTGCACCCTTTGCGGCAATATACTTGTGCCCATCACAAGTACATTCGCAGGTGATACGCTTGGACACCGGATCGAATGGAGTGTATTTGGTAGTCTTCCAGCCTTGCTCTAAAATTTCACGTGCCTTTGGGAATCTCTTGAGGGTAAGGATTGTGACTTTGTCGATGGGATCAAGAGATTTGATGTTATGAGAAGAGGCAAGAGCTGCGACTGCCATCATCCAGTTGACGTCGACATCTTCAGCGACATAGGGTTCACGGATGGAGAGTTGATTAGCTGTGAGAGTACCGGTCTTGTCGGAGCAGAGAACGTCGACACCCTAAGGATTCATTGTCAGTGGAGTGATTTCACACTTGAAGGATCCACGTACTGCCAAAGATTCAATGGCGGTCAATTTCTGGACGATAGCCTTATCTTTTGCCAAGTATGCAGCTCCGACAGCCAGGGTAGTAGTTGTCACGACAGGGAGACCGACGGGAACGCCGACAACAAGTAGAATAAGAACATAATGGAGGAGATTCTCGGAGCTGCTCTCGGGAGTGGCGAGCTTGAGGTGATGGAAAAAAGCACCAATCCAGGCGAGCAGTATCCATGCTACAACAATAACGAGCAATGCCGTACCAATGGAGTTCATGATTGCTTTGAAATGGCCCTGATCTTTGGCACCTTGTACCAATGATGCCGTTCGGCCAACGAAGGAGGTTCTAGCAGGTGCTGTAACCACGGCATAGGCCTTTCCACGTTTGCATCCGGTAGTATAGTACGCGGTGTCACCCATAAATTTATCAACAGCCAAAGATTCTCCAGTGATGGCAGACTGATCAGCAGCGATAAGAGAAACACCGTGGTGGTGCTCCTCCTCGTCCTCCTCCTCGCCTTTCTTCTTCTCCGAAGGTTCGTTCAGTTCTTGTCGCATCAATTCTTTGTATTCCTCGAAAGCGGACGGGTTTTCGTAAGCACAGATGAGTCTGGAGTCGGCTGGTATGACTTGGCCTTCTTCAATGATGATCTATAACTGTCAGCAGCTTTAATTGACGTGCTGGGGCTAAGCAAAGCATACGATGTCTCCTGGAACGAGCTCTCTGGCCTTGATATCTTCTTCCTTGCCATTGCGAATAACAGTGGCTCGCATGGCAATATCACCCTTGAGAGACGCGACAACATCTGCAGCCTGTTTTTCTTGATACCAGCCAACAGTGGCGTTGAGGAGAAGAATGGCGATGATAACACCGAAATCGATCCATTCTCGTAGACCAGCAGCAATCAGGACAGCGATTTCCATGACTAGGTCCTATATTAGCTGGACTCATCATTGAATGAGCACTTTTGACGCGTACCGTAAAGGATAGGGCCAGTAAAATATGACAAGAACTAGGAATTGTCAGTCTGCAATCTACGAAGTTCTGTTGACCTGGGTTTTGCATGTTTACCTTGAGGAACAGATTCTCCTTCTCGGTGGTCTTCATCATCGGTCAGCCACTCAATTGCATCCCGGATCGCACGGAAAGAGTCCTTACCAACTCATTGAATCCAGTCTTCTTGCGACGGCTCTCGACTTCATTATTTGAGATACCCTGCTTGATATCGGCCTCGAGCCACTACCGGTCGCGTCAATGACAGCTCACGTCAACAAAGATTCAATTGATGGCTTACGTCGTCTGGAATCTCCATAGCGCCATCCGAGGATTGTTTTGGGCCACGGACCCAAAACTTCCACCACGGTTTCTTGGGCTGATCACCACCCTCCATCGACACGACCGATTTCCTTCGCGGACCTTCATAGTATGATGAAATGTAGGCGACGAGATTGGCATATTCCTCGCCATTTTCTAAGTCTGGCTTCGCGTAGATGGAACCCTTCTGGTCGACACCGGATTGCTTGCGTTCACCCTCGCCTTCGAATTTAGGCTCATCGAAGCGGAGGTGGTTCTCGCCAGCGGTCTCGTCGGGAGGAGCCATTGCAGCTTCTAAATTATTAGATACTGCAATGTGAAGATGTCAGGTGGTGATAGGCACCTAGGTGTGGGAGGTAAAAAGGGAATGGAGTGGAGAGGTAATCGTGTTGTGGAAGAATTGATGAATCTGAGAGGGAAAGAGCTTTTGTACTTGTGTCTCGCGCAATCTACCTAGCTCCTCAAGCAACCACCACCCAGGAATTTTCAGCTTCTAAGTTTTGAAAACCGTTAAATTGGCGCGGTAAAATCCCTACAACCCACCCAAATAATCCCTCACCTACAAAATCTCTCATCGGGATTGGGCGGGAATTTGCTGAAACTTACGGCTAAGAGCGCCTTTTTCTTTACGCTTGACCAAATTACACGCAATCTTACAGATCTTTCACTGCTTTGTTGGGTTGGTTACTGTCTTATTCTGTGCATAGGTAGAAAAGCTTTCCAGAAGTGCGCCTGATGCCGACCATGGTCCCCTGTATGCAGAGAGAAAGCTTGTATTATGGACTACGAGCACAAGAGATCAAATCACTGTAACCCCCAATTGTCGCATCAGGGAAAGGCGATTACGGTATTTACGAAGCGTTGTGACCATGGGAGATGGTTGGTCTCTTTAAAAAACAATATCGTCACTGGTCACTGGTAGCAACAAAACCGCGGGGTAGAATCCGCTCACGGGCTACAGGGCCATAGGAGAGGTCATGCCGCATAGGCCTATTGGGCCAACCCCAAGGACCAACCCCAGTTTAGAAGGGTTCACAACACATGGTGATCCCACACACTCAGCAACAACAACGTCATCTCTGTGCTGTAGTGTGGAGTGCATTGATAGTCTTTCGGGTCCCGAATCCCAGCGGAATTGGAGGGAAAATACTAAAGTACAACCCTATGAGCTCACCCGCCTTAAGTCCCGTTACCGTATTGCTTCTTTGCCTCTCTCAGATTGCACATCTTCCGATTCCGGCAGCCATTGCCGGCTTCACACTTTAGAAATTCCCTCAAAACCCTCAACTGTCTCACCGGCTCAGCATTGTTCGCTGTTGGAATGATTCCAGCGAAGTTCTGGCAGCTGTCAGGGAGGATTGCACAGTTTTGTGTTGGTTGAATGGTACTGTGTACTTTGAATTAGAGCTGTGGTGAGATATGCCCTGCCCCTCATTGTATCATTTGTTCCAAGCCATTCGTCAATAGTACTCTTAGGTGGGTACCAAGCTTCGGCCGGCAAGGGTCTCAAGCACATTAGCGGGTATTTCGGTACGGGTAAAGCAGCAATTCCCACGCTGATTCGCCCGATAAGCCCTTTTGCATCCATTGCCCATCTTTTGCTGCTTTTCGCTGAGGTAATAACCTGTGGATAAAAGGACCGAGCTGACGAGGCTCGGCCGATAGTCGATCAACGCACACCTCGCGACCATTAGAACTCCGCTACCGCCCGCACTGACCGCAGAGCGATCCTCCCCGTCAGATGCACTCTCTACAATAAGTAACCCCAGCCTGTCATGGTGACACTGAAAAGCTCGCACGCACGCGATCAAACTCCGCGCACCTCCATGTGGGACCCGAGAAAAAGACAGCTGATGATACATAATCATACAGGGGCGGGGGCGGTCATGACAATCTGAAATTTTCGAACATTGACTCAACGCCGGTACAGGCCGGCAAGGCAGATGCAACAGTCAGAAGATTACTCTACATATTACATGAATCCTCCAGGCCATTCAAAAGAGCATGGCGGCCAATACACCCATGCTCACAACAAAACCGCTCGCTGAGATGACCCCCACCCCGCCAGTGAAAGTTGCTGCCGGCGCACCCATCGTTACCGTAGTACCGTTCGATTCCGTAGAGGTCGAATTGATGGCTGCGCACGTACTGAAGTTTTGACCACCCAGGAATACGCCAACTGTCTGTACATCTGTCAAGTGGATCATATGGAGTACGCTCGCTGCCACGGTCGCGTTGGTTGCGCAGAAATCAATAGTCAAGTTGAAGGCAGTCGCAGCACCGTTGCATACAGGTGTAGCCGTTGTCCCATCATAATCGCCTATAAGATATCAAGATCAGCATTAATTATAATATTCCAATGAAAAACAGTCATCATGCACGATCCCCAAGGAGTAGGTCTGGTTAGGTATTCTGGCTCTAAACATGGAAGTCCCTCGGTATCTTCTTGGACCATTGCCCTGAAGACGCTCCAGGTGCATTTTCGCGCTTATTCTGGGCAGAAGTTGTGTTTCGTTCTATATATTTCAAGTCGATCGACTGCCAAAATGAGATGAATTGGTTAAAAATTCACGTACCATAGAAGCTAACATTCGCCGCTGGTATGGTTAGAGGTGCCAAAGTATGAATCTCTTCATACGGTCCTGACGCAGGCTTCTCGTAGACCGTGATGGTCTCAATGACATGGGCGCCGGCAATGTCATATGTTCTCGCTGTGCCAACGGTATTGTCTGTTCCGTTCAAGGTGACGGTGTTAGGAGGACTGCCGGACCAGGTGATGTTTTGATACGAGCCGATGATTGAGAGGACTTGTTGGTAGGTGTAAGGCACGGTGAAGAGAACTGTATCTGTGCCTGCTTGGTAGCCATCGACACACCCATCAGGCAGTCTGCCGGTCTGGTTGAAAATTGCGAAAGGCGAGCTTGAGCCGCCCTGCGCTGCTGCTTGAATGATAGCAAAGGAAAATGAGAGGATAGAGTTGAACTTCATATTGTCTGAATAATGAATGGCACAGTTGGAGAGATGTTCTGACTTAGTAGGTCGATATTAACGAACTGTATTTTGCTAACGAGTGGTAGAAGTAGCTCTTTGACTTAGAGATAGCCTTTTCCCGAAGGACTCCGACACAGGTCCAAGTTGCGAATTTGGGAAGCTCGAGACGAAGAAATAACAGACATTGGACTCGATCTTATACAAATTCCTCCCTCTTCGAATTAAGAAGATGGGCGAGAGCCCGCTATGATCAGACTTCGGACGAGCGCTGCTATTCCTTGCTTAGGAAATGTCTTCTTGATAGTTTCTATCTACGTATAAAAAATTCAACCACATTCAAGGTTATGACACTTAGCTACCAAGATCAATCCATCTGAGATGTCCAGGCACCAGAACAAACAATCGTCTGGCCCTATATCCTTCTGTACTGGATACCAATATCCTGGGAAGTCAACAGAGTAACGCATAGATACAATGTGTTGAGGCGAACTACCCACGGAGCTGTCCCGGTTCAGCTTGGTCCGAGGGTCAAAAAACCCTTTGGAGGCTGAAGACAAGCTCTTCTCAAGGCTCCAGCAGCTCATCCTGGCGCATGGCGTTTCCATGCCATTGACTTTTGCGGATATCGAGCCATTTGGAGGGGTAATGCCGCTTAGAAATGCGAGCATTGCGCTTCAATCAGGGCAGCCTGTGGTAGCTCGAACGGTCTAGAAGCCCAAAAGAGGAGGCATTTCGATAGTTCTTGAAGGACAGCCATTTTAGGGTCTTGGAAAATGGGGGTACCTTGAAGCTTATTAGTGAAGGGCTAACGGCTGTTGCGTTGTGAAGACCAGCTTGCTGTTTATGCAGTCTAGACTAACGCCAGAATTGAGTGGCATGCGCATGGCGCATGTATGCAATCGCTCATTGTATTATGCGTTCGTCCAGCCAGATATGAGGCACTTGAATCACGAAGATTTTAAGACTCATAAGCAAGCTACGTACGAATGGCAATTGGCAAGAATGATAGAATCATAGCTTGAGGGGCCGAGGTGAAAAAGATTTTAGGGGCGGCTTCGGAGCAATGTTGCGGGGTAGCTGGGGTATGCCGAGTACGTGGCTTAGCTTATTGAACACGACTCTCAAAGGCCAGCACACGAGAGTAGATCAACAACGGTGGCAGCTTGCAGCCTCAAGTGACGGCAATTCGGTACCTTAAAAAAGCACAGAAACGATGACGATATCTGAGTCGAGCGGGATCCGCGCCATGGTTGACCCTGCAGGGCGCCCGGCAAGTGGCTGCAGTTGCCGTGACGCTGCATATAAAAGCTCTGGCCGCAGCTCTCCAATGGAGAAATTGGGAATTAGATTCAAGTCAAGGTCTCAAGGGATACATATATTAAACAGGAACTGAGTCTACCTGCTCCTATCCTAATGATGAAAGCAAGCTTCCATTGGGCCTTTGTCGGCCTCGCGCTCCTCGCTGGCCTCGCAGCATCACTGCCAACCGAGTCATCACTGCCAACCGTCGACCTTGGCTACGAGATCCACCAGGCTTTCCTATACAATGTCTGTCGTGCTTTGCTGCTCACCTCAGACATCAGTGGCTAACATCTGCAGTCCACCGGCGGCTTCTACAACTTTTCAAACATCAGATACGCCCAGCCACCCGTCGGCGAATTGAGGTTTCGTGCACCGCTTCCGCCTACGGGGAGAAATACCACTGTCGACAATGGAAGTGTTGGGAGAATATGCCCACAGGCGAGCCCTGCATGGGAGCTCATTGCCGAGGTGTTTGATACCGACTACCTAGAGGGCAAACCATACAACGGCTCAGCATCTAGTTCAACTTCATCAGGCGGAGCAGCGCCCTCCCTACCTCCTCAGGACCCTCGAACAACGGAAGACTGCTTGTTTTTGGATGTTGTGGTGCCTCAGACGATATTCCAAGGCGCCTCACAAACTACAAATGACACTTCTGGGGCTCCTGTACTTGTCTGGATTTATGGTGGTGGATACACCGCGGGAGAAAAAAGTGCTTACAATGCTGCAGGTCTTATCAAGGCCAGCCAAGCTACCAATACTGACGGCATCATTTTCGTCTCTCTCAATTATCGTCTTGGAGCATTTGGCTGGATCTCGGGCCCAACATTACAGTCTGATGGGGTAGCTAATGCCGGATTATATGATCAGCGCCTTGCTCTCCAATGGGTCCAAGATAACATCCATTTGTTCGGTGGAGACCCAAACAGAGTCACTGTTATCGGCGAGTCGGCGGGTGGTGGATCAATTATGCACCAGATCACAGCTTTTGGTGGGCTCAAGGGACCAGCACCCTTCCAGCAGGCTGTCCTGCAAAGCGGTGCTTTCCAGAACGTGATCAGCAATCTTCAGGAGGAGACCACCGCCCAGACATTCCTTGCGCTTCTCAATGTAAGTACTATCGAAGAAGCCAGGCAACTTCCGTCAGAGGCCTTGATTACCGCGAATATTATTCAAGTAGCAAATTCATCTTACGGAGATTTCACCTACGGACCAGTGGTCGATGGCTTATTCGCACCGGCAATTCCGGGAAAGCTACTTCTTCAGGGCTCATATGACCACGATCTCACGCTCATGTTGGGTCACAACGCTGATGAGGGTCTTCTCTTTACCAATCCTGCCATTCAGAACGATACTTCCTTCAATGAATATATCCTCCAGGCATTCCCAACAATCAACCCCAGCGTGGCTAGCTATATTGAAAACGTTCTATATCCACCAAACATGCCTGGTGTGCTAGGAACCACCGGATATTCTGACGAAACAGGCCGCGTCGTCTTGGTCCTATCTGAATCCACATTTACCTGCAACACGTTCTATCTTGACAAGGCTTTCAACAACCAAACCTACGCGTATCAATTCAGCGTACCACCAGGACTCCATGGGGAAGATGTAAGTTCTTTTCCCCGAATAACGGTAGGTATTGTTCTGATGTGTTTAGATACCCTACACCTTTTTCAATGGTCCCAGTGCTTCTGTAGTCAGCCCTCCAATAGCGATAGCACTTCAAGAGTATATCACCAGCTTTGCCATCAACGGCAAGCCAAGCGGGCCCTCGTTGCCAATGTTCCCTCTTTATACCAATGCCACCGACATAATCGACCTGAATGCGACCAGTATCACCGAGATCCTGGACCCCATAGCTAATTCTCGTTGTGATTTTTGGCAGAAAGAACTGTATGTCTAAGGATAGACAGCGATCTTGGACGCAATAATCTCATGCACTCGGGTACAACGGAAAGATATAAATCAACTAATGGAGTGGATGGAGGCTCGACAAAAGTAATCCTTTCGGGTTCGTGTAAATAGTCAATAGTATAAAATATGTAATATATCAACAACCATATTATATACTATCTCGAAGCCTTGAAGGTAGCAACGCTGTAGTTACCTTAGACTGTGCTTTGCACGCGGCCTTGGCATGCATCTAGTATCAGTGCCCGCTGCTGCCAAGCGTCAGCAGGCCTCATAAGTGGCCACCAACATGGCGCGTAATGACGTTCCAGAGCCGGTTAAGGCTGTCTTACATCCCGAGTGAGGGACTTTAACGTCAAGTTGATATGCGCATGCTATGGCTTTATCGACGTTCTCCCAGGTCCCCTACTCAGACACCCAGTCTACAAATTACCTCCCACCTCAATGGAGAATATCCCTCCATCCTACGAGAGCGCTATAGCCCGAAATCCATGGGGGATCATAGCCCCATACATACCTTCTGCAGAGTTGTGTGCTCTCAACAGAGTCAACCGCGAATTACATCGGGTCTTTGCGCCATGCCTTTGGGGAAACCCGGCGTCGCACTTTGGGAAAGAGAATGATAGGGTCTATGGTGGGAGAACCTGCGAGTAGCGGAGAAAGAGCATGATCATGTTGACTTCGAACAGTCGCGCTCACACGCTTCAAGAGAATCCTGAAAAGGGTACGCCTAAGTGTGAGGGAGCTTACCCATACACTACACCTTCCACCTGCTCAGTCTGAGGTGGGTTCCAGATTCATACGAACATAATTGGACTGGCGGACTGAATGTCTTGATAGATCTATGATGGACCGCATCCGGAATGGCTCCGAGACGTGCTCGAGGAACTTCCAAGACTTCAGTCCCTCGTTGTCTCGCGGCTGCCATTCTTCGATCACATGGCATTGCTGGCATTACGAAACCCCAGCAGTGGCCGGAGAGCCTCGCTAGGAGACAGTCTCACTTTTTCGCTCAGACTTCTTATCGCCGCTTCCTGCCAGAATACTACGTCCTCAAGTCTTGGGGAGGCTTTGAATCATTTTCCGAACTTGGCGTTCCTTGATCTTTCGAACACGCTGGCGGCAAGAGATAACATTGTTCTAACGAAATTACGGAACCTACCACTCTTACAAGTTCTGAAGCTGCGAAATATACATCTCAAGGATGAGGATATTGAAACTCTCGCAGATTCAATAGGGATAAGGGTACGAAGTCTGGATATACAGGGCAATCACCTCACAGACCATAGTGTGAGGACTCTACTCAGCAAATGTTTCCAAGTCGTCGAGCAGTCGAACGGATTATCGGGCCATAGGCCTGGTCCTTCATCAGATTCAGCACTGGAAGACTGGCCAGCCGGGTTCGTACGACCTGATCCTGCAGTACTGGATGAGTTCAAAGATGAAAGCTACGATGAACGATTTCTTCGGAGGCTCACGACAGGCATTGTGAGTAGATTGCCATATGAGGATTTGCCTCATTCTGGGATTACCCATCTACACATAGCCGATAACAATCTTACAGTGGAGGGTGTTGCCGCTTTAGTAATGTCCAACAAACTTTATGTCTTAGATGCAGGTACTGTGAACACTGGAAAGACAGTGAACAACCCGCATTCAGAGGCTTCTCCATTTATTGACGCCCGGAACATCAGATTTCCAGGCGCAGAGAAGCTTACGCCTGTACTTGCAAAATGCGCTCAGAAAATTACTTATTTGCGGCTCCATCATGCAGTTGTCACCAAAAATGCCCCACCAAAGGACGAGAACCCAGCTTTAGCCATGTGTGAGCTTGGTACAGATACCATGAAGCAAGAATTAGAAGGGCCTATGCCAAGCGAATTAGATGCAGTGGTGTGTGAAATAGATGCGACGCCACCTCTCTATGAGATGAACAATGAAGAAGCCCAACCGCGCTACGAGCTACCAGGGAACTCTACCTACGTCATGAGCTCCCCTTCAGTTGGGAAGAAACCGGCATTAAGCGAAGAAGAGAGCCAACCCCAGCCGCGGCGTGGAAGCGCCTTCGCACCAGAAGTCGTCGAGGTGAAGGTGTCAAACGACGATGAGTCCCCGATACTCACTGCGACAGGCCTGGGTCTGATGGCACAGGCCATGAATGGTGTTAGCAGCTTCAAAGACTCGTTCTCTATGAAATCTAATGCAGAAACAGCGAGCGCCAGTAAGGGTAACACGGAGATACAGTGTACGCTGATTGAACGACAGCGGACAGAGCTCCGATCAAGTCGTCTCGACAAACCTCACGGCTTGTTTCCAGGGATGCTACCAAAACTCCGTACTATTACCCTAACTGATGTACCATGCTTCGAGAAGTCGCGCCACACTGTCGATGCCCTGGTCCAATTCCTTAGAGACTGCGCCTCGGAAGCAGAACTTGCTGACTTGCAGGCTCGGCTCGAACCTGGTCCTTTGTGCAAGTCGGGACACAGACAACTCAGTCGCAGCGGCCATAACCCCCGGGAGATTTTTGCTCTTCAACGTCTTGTCCTCGAGATGGCTCCCAGTGAGCCATCTTGCGTGGCAAAGGGTATCACTGTTTCCAAATATGCCAAACGAACTAAATCATCGACCGAGGACCCAGATAGCGAAGCCTTCTGGTCAGCCGCTGAGAATGATTTCACGTTTTTCGATGATGACGAGGAATGCGGTTTGCCCTCCATTGAGCCTGACTCGTATGTCCCGTATGCATCTCTCAATGAGAAGATGACAACGCCCGTCTCGCCAGTCGAAAAATCACCAGCTCTCCGGCGGTCTGACGCCAATGAGCCACTGATTGACGTAGTACAGGAGCTAGCAAAGTTTCGCAAGGAGAGGCAATGGGTTTATGAAGAGGCCATGAAAAGGGGAGTGCGACATGTAGATGGCTACTGGCCTGGTGAAGTTAAAATTGTTCGTGGACACCACGCAAATGGCAAGGCTGACTACTATGGCAATTACTTTGAGCAAGGAGGGGTCTATCGCTGAAGCATGGCCTCTGCCGGACTTCAATTCAATTGGTAGTAGAACTTTCGCACGGGCCACGATATCGCAGCGGGACCTCCCGGATGTTGGCTTCGCTATCGTGGGACAGCGACCAACCACAATGTGAACAGGCCGGCTGTGGGTTCCAAGAGCTCTTGGGAGTACTAAGATAGGATTTATCCGAGGATGAGATTGCAGGCAAAAGCTCCCTAGGCTCTTCTGTCGCACCAAGCCTACCCAAGGTTTCATTGCCGAAACTCTGAGACAAGCTAATCAATTAGCTTGGGTTTGCTAAACACGATGTGTACATTACATACAACGAGGTATTTTTTGCCCTCTGCTTGTATCTCTAGGTTGGCCGTAGCTTCATCGCTTGAGATAGCTAGGTGGATACATTACTTGCGCAGGCTCCATATGTGATGTTGATCACACTATGCCCAGATAGTCCAGAATAAATCTGGGACAGACGCCCTCCTGCTATTTGAGGGATTGAACCAGCTCAACATATTCTTCCCGCTGCTATTCTCCCAGTCACTTTCGCTCAACCACATCTCTTGCAAGTTGAGTTTATGTGTGGCCCAAAAGCCTCAGTGCAAGAGCTTGTTGCATCCTCAATTAGCCAAAAGAAGCTCCAATGCATGAGTGTGGCCGTACATGGCTCGGGCTTCTGGTACTTTGGCATTACACAGTACAGGCATTGCAAAAGCATCGGATACCTATGAAAAAGAATGGCGATATCAGCATAATTGGCTGTGGCGTAGCCTTGTGGGACTCCACCCAAGTTTCTCAGCCTTGGCTAATGGAGCACACCTCAACAAATCGCAAACCCAAATGCCTTCACGTACGCCCCCCACAAGCCTCTTGCAAAGCTTGTCATCTCCTCAACTCATGAAAGGACCCAACTCGCCCTGATTTCGTTCAGGACGTCCTTCTTCTCAGCCCTCCAACTACTCACTCATACTTGCCAACCTTTCAAGCAACCTCTCCCCCACGATGTGTCTTCTATTCATCCAGATATTGTTTGCTATTTTCACTCTCTCGGTGGCCATTCCAACGCCTCCAAATGCGAACAATACTGCCCCAGCATGCGGAGCAGTCATAAGGACTTTCACTAAGTGCGCACCTCCGGCGCCCCTAGCAACGATCGCGGTCACAGATAGTACATCAACACCAAAAACGTCACCGCAAATGCCAACAATCGTGGTCATTAAGAGCATAGAGACACCAGCAACATCACTGCAAACATCAGCAGTTACTTCCATATCTGTTACCGCGACGCCGGCGACCTCACCACAAGCGCCAATAGTTCATGCCGTAAATGTTACAGCGATGCCAGCGCCGTCCTCGACGACACCAACAGTTAATACGGTTACTGTCACGGTAACGCCAGCAACTTCACCGCAAGCGCCGATAGATAATATCATAAATGTTATAGCAACGCCATCACCCTCATCGACAACAACGGCAATCAGTATCGTAACCGTTATAGCGACGCCAACGCCATCACCCTCATCGACAACGCCGGCAATTAGCATCGTAACCGTTATAGCGACGCCAACGCCATCACCCTCATCGACAACACCGGCAATTAGTATCGTAACGGTTATAGCGACGCCAACGCCATCACCCTCATCGACAACAACGGCAATTAGTACCGTAACCGTTATAGCGACGCCATCGCCATCACCCCAAGCGCCGGCAGATAATAACATAAATGATAATAACACGAATGACAATGACATGAATGATAATAACAACATAAATGTTATGCCGAACCCAGCGCCACAACCCCAAGCTCCGCCAGATAACATCATAAATAATAACAACATAAACAATATGCCGATACCAGCGGCGCCGCCGCCAACGCCGGCAGTTGTAACCGTTACGGCGACGCCAACGAAATCGTCGAAAAAGCACAAGCATACCCCGAAGCCGACGAAAAAACCGCGTTGTGCCAATGTACACAATTGGCAAAAAATCCAATGCTGTGCTGCTGATATTCCGTGCTTTTGTCTTTGTGGTAAGTTATAGCAGTTCTTTGGGATCATGATGGCGAGATTGGGATGAGAATTCAAGTGCTGATTTGATCGTAGATTGACATACATAACTTTGCATCAGCTCATTTAAGCTGGCTTGGGAGTGTGCGGGTGATTGAATTGGAGGTTTTCTCATAGCAGGGGGTGGGAGTGTGTAATGGAGGGAATGCAATTGAGCTCCAATAGGCACATTTCTGAGGGAGCTCCTATATACATGATGCAGATGGGCAATAATAGGGGTAGAAGACCCTGGAATGGCAATACTATGTGCAAATGAGGATATGCTGGTGGAGGCCGCTAAGCTAGGATCCTAAGCGAGGATGGAAGATGGAAAAGGAATGCGTATATTGCAACAGCACATTAATCAATATTTTTTTTCTGCTTCGTGAAATAACATGAGACAACATACTCCCGTTTACCGTTACCCCTTATTTACAGGCTTTCCATACGTTCCCACCGACTTCGCCATTTCCTCCTCCCAATGCTGCCCATCTCTCTGCGTCACTCTGACCTCCTTTACATTCTCCCGCTGCAAACATCTAAAGTTGACATTATACCCTTCTGGAAAGCTTCTGGGAATAGTCAATGGTGAGATTCCGCAGGTCTTGCAGAACCAATGTTTTGCGGTTCCGGTGTTGAAGGTGTATTCTGTAAGATGCTCTTTCCCCTCTAGGGATTTCAGAGCGTCTGCGCGGATGACCAGGCCGAGGAAGCCTGAGAAGGTTTGGTAAGTGGGGATTTAGTTGAGAATGGGGCGGAAGAGTGAGTAAAGTGGTAGAGGGGTAATTCGTGTAAAATGGTGGAAGGGGTTGTTGGGAGGGGAAGAAGGGTAGCAGCGGAAGAGAGAGGGGCGGAACCTTTCATGTAGCAGATACTGCAATTACATTCGCTGACGGAGAGATTTGGGGAGTGCAGGATTGAGAAAGTGACTTTCCCACAGTGGCAACTGCCTTTGTGCACGACCGGCTGATCCATGCCCAGAGCTCTTGCTTCGAAGGCCGGGAATGTCACGGAAGTTGGCGACGCTTGCGCGATATCACGTGATAGACTAGCGCCTTAGCCGCAAACGACATTCTCCTTCAGATACCCAAGTGCTAGTGGAGACGGAAATCCGACCACATTGGCCCGCAAAGTCTTCTCAATTGCTGAGATCTGTGCAGCATGGGAAAACTTGCCGCGAATTTTCGAGGTCTGCCAATCAAGTGTCGCCATCTGGCTATCGATTCTTGCATTGCATGGTTGCATTACAGAGTACCAGCCCAGGACCAATCATCCCGCAAGATTCACCAAATGCGGAATTGGGGCTTTCAAATTCATTAATTTTTGCTCACATTGTTGAGAGGTAGGTGTGCAATATGCAGCCATTGTCGCGGTGAGCTTGACGTGGAAGCTGGCCTGCTAACTAGCAGTCCTGGGGACCTGTTGCAAGATATAGACCCAAATAACACCGTCAACATTGGCGGCGCGCGTTGACTTTTTGGCTGCAACAGGACCATATGATGGTGCCTCGCTGCTTACACAAGATAATAGCCAACGAGGCTGTGCTGCAATGTTTCTCTATTTTTTTTTATCTTTCCATTCTATCTCTTCTTAGCAATAGATAGCTCACTTTCTGACCTCTCTGTTCGATGGTGAGGCCATGCGGCGATCCACAGGCCGCTGCCTGGACCTCTTGCATTTGAGTACTGAACGATCACGGTCAGGGTCTTTCGACAAACGCTAAGCTGTCCACGAGTACCCACATTTGCCTAAAGCTTCTTCGCCTCCGTCGCTCCTACAATGCGGAGAGTGTCATCGATGCCGCACAGCCTTCGAATGCCGAAGGAGCGATTGCCGTATGGAACTGCATGAGGCTGAACCGAGGGAATAGTGAACAATCGGGTGTTAATAAAGCCACAGGTGTCATTGCACGGAGGAAATGGACTTTCCCCGTTACCGAAGGACTCAGCAGGACTTTTTCTCGTTGTCTTAGATTTTCCCCTCTTTGACACCATTTTCGCTCACGATGCCCCTTCGCCTAAGCTGTGGCGTATACATTAATGGTGGTACCCGAGGGTGTCAGCTGAACAAGCGACGAACATGCAGATCGCAATGCATAACACTACCAGAACAGTAATAGCCCTGGTTTGCCTTAATTTTTGCTGAGTGACTGCCTTCTTGTCATTCCTCATGACTGGTGCGGCTTGCAAAGCTAGGCTTTTCAATTTCTAGATCCGCCATCGAGCAACAATCACCAGCCACAGGGACTCCGTGCCTCATTGAACCCGCAATAAAGGTACCTGCACCCTATGAATGGTTGACGGAGACGACTTTATTCCCCTGAGCCGCGACACTGCATAACAAGCAAGGCGTTCTCCTGCGAGACTTAGAACGCGGTCGCCTTGATGCGGCACTGGACCTAAGAATAGATCCTTTCGTGGGGAAGTTTTGGCCCCCAACTTCCCAGCCTTATGCAAGTTCATCCGTTTTTGATGCTTCGTCCAATCATTTCGGCAACTCCGCTTCATAATTACCATGGCCTCAGGCAGCAAAGCTTTAATCTATGGTGTCCTGCTTGCGAACTTCCAGGTTAGGAGTCCTCCCGAGATGTGATTCCTCTCTTCCACCCTGCATGCATCTAGTCTCCGCCAAGTTTTGATAGGAGAGTCCGCTGCTCCTGCGGCCAATTCCTTCACTCTATGACGAGTCAGATGCTGCCTTGACCACGTGATGTAGCTGGCTCTGAAAGCTGCGAGTCAGCACTCTGATCCCTAAGAGGACATATGAGCTAGGGACATCCTTCGTACAGCAGAAAAATCCAGACGAGCATTTCCCTTACGACATGTGCGGAACTAGTGACCAGATCTCTGTTTGTGGAGTACCCTGCGCGTAAGTGTACATCAGGTCAAGTCGTCATGATGCCTCTTTCTAACCTTCAACACCAGGCTGGGCCGCTATTTCCATCACCACTCTGGTGAAAGCGCGCTTAGAGTCCTGACACCGTATGCTTGCGAGGCCGGGTTCTTGGATTGGGTCGAAGGTCCTCGTCAGAATTCACCGGATCTGGAAGTCGATGAGCTCATAATGTGTCCTATGTTATGGTGTCGTAAATCTTTTCAGAGCATTCCAGCTGCTGTCCACCACGCCAAAACTTGCCCTCGACTCCGGGATGGGTGGTATTGGTGTCCTTTCTGCAGGCATCCCGAACGGTTCCTAGGATATGATAAATCCTGTGAGGTGAATCGGCAGCCTATGATACGTAGGAAAGGTTCCGAGATGTGCCGAGCTGCCAGCTTTTTCAGTCGTTTTGGTCGACGAAAGTCTGCTGGGGAGGTTTCTGGTGAGTTTCCCGGAGAAGAAGGGCTTTGAATACTGACAGTGACGAACTGTAGAAGATCGAGCCAATTCAGAGATAGAAAAACAGATGTTGGGAGGTTTTGAGGCTGAGACACGAGATGCATGGCTAGACGACCAGCTTTCGGCGCTCGATTCAGCCGGCATTCATGAGATGTATGACCCGTCTGCATATGGGTTCCCGGAGTTCCAAAGAATGCCCTTCGCAAGCGCCTCTGGGGACGGTACCAATGCCATGAACGAAATGTGGGATTTGTCGAGGGCCGAGCCGAGCATAGAAATACCTGGCAGCAGTAGGACCTTTGCGTCCCCACCGAAATCCGATAGAGGTTCCGTACTTGCGGCATCGGAATTCCACCGACTCTTCCAATCAGCCGATTTCGACTCTAACTTGGCAACCGCCCCCAAGGCTCTAGCTGGAGCGACCTTCACAATAGGCGTCAATGAGCCCAGGGAAGAAGACAATGCTACGTCATTCCAATGGATTGGAAGCCCAATTTCGAATCCCGTGTCTCCAGTCTCACCAACCGAGAATCTTACGGCTCGAGGGGGTACGAGCAACCCTCCGGATCCTCATCTGATACCAAAGCATCTACACCTAAGAAGAGATAATGAGCCCTTGATAGCACTGACTACCTCAAGTATCGTGTCGAGCAGCAGCAATGTCAGGTCATCGCATGCTTCTTCACTTTCCTCAGCCGAGCAATGGTCAAGCGACATGATGAACACAAATGAGAATATCTTCAATGATGATCAATCACATGTATCTTGTATTGGACTCGCGAATTGTCATTCAGGATCAATGCGAACTCAAGTAGAAGAGCTCCGAGATCTGGTTAACGTTATAAACAACGAATGGATGCAAAGACTAACGTTGGCCCCGGACCTACATCGCCGATGTGCTGGATTCTCTCCACCGGAACTATTCACTGAGGGCCTCAAGAGCCTCGAACAATGTCTATGTGACAACGTTCCGAGGGACTTTGTGAAGGCTTTTGCTTTGATGCACGTTGCCTTTGCAGCTGCATACATTCTGCACAGGGACGACGGCTCATACTGTTGGAGCACTTTCTTCCAAGACGCGCTTAATTGGAAACTTTCGTTGAGCGGCCAGAATGACCAGGCTGCTTTTTTAGGAGTTATGGGTCTTTGGTGGCAACCCGAGCATGCCTTCGAGACACCGCTCCTTACCAACATAGGCCCAGCCTTTGGTTACATTGAACCCCAGCAAGATCTGGCAGATGGGTTCACAATGAGGGTTATGGATATCCTGAGGAATGGGAGAATCATCCGCAATTGTGTGGAATTCCTTAACGGCATGTCAAATCCAGATTTACCTTCTTGGTATAGCTTGGCTAACATAACGACAGGTTACAAAGAAGTGGCCATTATCGAAAGAAATTCGCAATTCCTCTCCGGTGCAATGGTTTCGAATGCGCAAAACAGGGCGCCCATTGTCGAGCATATGATCGTGACAATTACCGAACCTCTTCGAAACCATAGAGGTATCGAGGCATTTCGCGAGCAAGTAATCGATATCGAAAATCAATTACGCAATGGCTTATTGCAGAATCCACGTGACGTTGAGGTCTCATTGCTCCTAAGCGGCAAGGTAAGCACGCAGTAACAGCTTCGAGTCACCTGCTAACAAGTGAGCAGCGGATCTCGAAATGTCCTTCGATCTATGAGAATTATTGCGATATGGTTGCTGCTTTATGCGACAAGGCGATGAAACCTTTTAATCCATTTTGGAATGAGGAGACATCGTGGTCTTGTGATGACACCTGGCATGATTGGCGGAAGCATTCCTATGTTGCCGAGCTGCGAGAAGTTCTAGAGGTATCGCTCGAGCTCGATGGCTCTCAGGCGATCTCCTCATCGACCAATCATTGGCCTAACGCCAGTGTGTTAGCTGTCATTCGGCCGAATGCGACAGCACCTGTCTCACCTACTTCACCGACCTCAAGTACTAATTTCACTAGGCCTAATTCTTCGTCGACGGGCCTAACATCTTGGACTCTCACTAGTGCTTCGGAGAATAGTATCGTCGGTGGCTTGCTCGGATCGCCTACAAATACGCCTACATCACCATTGTCACCTTCCTTACCAACACCAGACTCTGAGACAACATACTGCTCATCTTGTGGAGCAACATTCACAGGCACACCGCAACATCGCCGATCCAATTACAAACGTCACATGCGGACTGCTCGAAGACATGGTGCGCATGCTGCGCTCAAGTGTCCTGAGTTAGGCTGCGAGGCCACCCTGCAGCGTACAGATAATTTGGCCAAGCATCTCCAGAGCCGGCATGGAGTTTCCCGGTCATTGGATGGGCAAGATTCTATCAAAAGGAGCAGGCGTGTTGGAAACTGGGAAACGTTTTCTATATGGAAAACTATTCGGACAGACTGATCATGATGATGAACCCTTACGCTTATGGAGGCAATATTTTAGGATTTTCCTTAGCTAGCCTAACACTTCACTCATTTGCAGAGATCGAGTAATTCTGGCTGAGCCCTTTATTTCATCTATATAGATATATAACACACCCTTAATTCCTTAGGATTGCAATATGCTCAAGAGACGAAGCAACATATTCTGTAACAGGCATCCATTGATGTCTAAAAAGAACTCTTTCACCAGTGACACCACCCCTCGTGCCCATAGCAAATCCGAGCCAACAGCTTGTCCTATGCCATTATTCCTCCCGCCCTCCCCGGGCAGGAATACCAAACTGCATCTTGACAGGGCAGGGCAAATTTGTGCAGGTAGATGAATCATCGCATCGCCAATCCAGATCTAGCAGAACACTTGAAGCAGTAGAAAATGCTCCCGGTAGACTTGGACAACAAGCATGACTATCTCAAAAATATTGAATGTGCACCCAAACCCCCTTTCCAAGACCTGCGAACCCCCAAAAGCGAAGTCTTAGACAACTCTGCAGCAATCATTTGTCAGATCTCCAGTCTACATGCATAAGCTATGCTCTATTCTTTTACCATTGCTGCAATAACAGCTTGCAGAAGGACTGTACAAGGGTTTAGCAGCGCCTACGGTATAACACCCTCACTGCATATAGGATATTATGGAATTAGTCCTCCAGACTTCACACCATTAGCTAAGAAAGAGGTGGCGGAAGTTGGATCCCGTAAGATTAAATAGGGGAGGGGGGGATGGCAGGCAACAGCAGGACTCAGCACACGCGTTTGAAAAGGCAATAGTATAATGTGGTGGTGGATGGTAGGCAACAGCAGGACCCAGGAGACAAGGTTGAAAAGGCAATAGCATTGCATGGGAGAAGAACCCAGATCACGAAGTGGTGGGGGATGGGAGGCAACAGCAGGACTTAGCAGATACGGTTGAAAGCGCAACAGCGCAACGCGGTGGTGGATGTTAGGCAACAGCAGGACTCAGCAAACGCGGTTCGAAGGCAATATCACAACGCGATGGTGGATGGCAGGGGCCCAGCACACACGTTTGAAAAGGCAATAGCACAGCACAAGAGACGGACTCAGATCACAGGCACGTGTGGCCACCATGCACAGTTGGCTGTACACCATCTTTCAATGCCCTCAGTCCGCACTTGGGAAGCATACAGTCCGCTTTTGAAAGCATAAACTGTGGGAGAAGATATAGAAAGCCTCCAGAAACCCTGGAGATGGTAACATAAATCTCCCAGATCTTTCTGAACAAGGAAAAGTAGGAGTAGTATCAACCAATCCTCTGGCTACCGGCTTGTTCGCTCCAAAATCCCGGGTCTTTACTTCAGTCCACCATCCAAGCAGCCAGATACCTCACAGCCACAAGCCCAAGACTCCGCTGATAGTTTCCCCCGAAGCACATCCAGTACTAAGGCCCAATCATGTCGTCAGTCTCCCCACCCCGCAGTCTAAAAACACAATAATTGAAAGAGTACTATCAATGCAGTTCACGGTACCCATACTCAACAAACGTGCATGAACCCCGCCAAGGCGACTCATCGACTAAGCCCCAGTTGACGAAGTGGGTTGAGAAGAAGGAAAAGCATGAGCAGGTGGCTGTGGGTGAGAAGGCAGAGAGATCGAAGAAGAAAACGAAGAGGTGGGTTGAGGGGATGGAGAGGAAAGTTGATGGGAAGGGAGCGTAAGTGGGGAGAGTAAATGTGAGAAATTGGAGCGGAAGGCATGCGTAGAGCGTGTCTGCGACGGTGAGATGGTAGCGTAATGGGACTGGGTAGCTGTTGCGTTTTTGATTCATTTAAAGGTAGATTCGCAATAATATCGTTCATTCTAAGGGTGTAAACTTTTGAAACCATTGTTTTACCAAGGCATGCAAGTAAATTATTGACGAGACGAGTGTCCATCTTGTCAAGATGGATTTCGGCCGGTTTCTGAAATATACAGTTGATGAATTAGTGTAGTCGTTGGTTATGAAGAAGCAGGCCTTGGTGATCCTTAAGTAAATCAGCTTAGATCTAAGCTAATACGACGTTTCTGTTCATTTCGAGATGACATTCACCAACTTCTGCGGTTCTTAACTGTCATGGGCTTGCGTCGTCCTTGGCATCGACTCGTCCCACACGGTATGGTCTATCAAGAAATAGGCGGAGAGAAACCGCATCCTGTACAATCAAACCCGCCAATACATCTTAAACTGGCACTCAGGCCACCTAACTGAGCAAGTCTACCACGATCTTGAGGAATTGCTTAATATGGCGGCTGATCAAGGTACGACGGCAAAGTATGAAAAGGTCTCAATCAGCATCCAGCACCAATACTTCGATGTCATAAGTCGTGATGATTCTCAGTATTGGCTTCCAAATGAGAGAGCTAGAAAGTCAGTTGAGGAGAACTGGCAAGGGAGAAGAGCAGGGCTCTGGAATGATCCAATCAAGAATGGCTGAACGGGAAGGTGCTGAGCTCTCTACTATGGCAGAGCTAGACCCTTCACAGACCGCTCGGATTCGTGAATTTTAGCTCTGATAAATATTGGCTTAGATAGAGATGAAGATATGAATCTAATAAAATGTCATTGCCGTTGTAGTTGGGAGAACCGCCTGCTATTCAGGGGGACTCACCTGTCAACCGTATAGCAGGGTTTGTGTAGAACTCCCTGAAAGTACTCTAGAGCTTGTCGCCTGGGCGACAGAATTAGTCCCCGGAGCCGCGTCTCTTCACCCCATATCTTGTTTCCTATGGGGCCAGCTTTAGGGGTTTTTCTAGGCATCAGCCCTATACGTCTACACATGGTTCGAAGTTCGTTCTCTTTCCTACCTTAACTACCAAAAAGGTAGAAGGAGCAAACATCGCTCCAGTTGTCGAATAATCATGGATTGCGGATTTAATGTGGATGTATTGTCAGTGTGTTATTGATCTGCTGTTTTCTAGGAGCCGACTGATTGTTGACTAACAGTTGACAAACCGTCGACAAACCGTTAACAAAAGACGAACCGTTGACAAACCGTTGAAAATCCACAAACCGTTGACCAACTGTCGCTGGATCAGCTGCGACGTTCGAAGGTGTAAGTCTCGAAAACCTCAAATAGGTTAGCCCAGAGCTGATGACTGTGCAGTCTTGCCAATCAGCAGAGGGACCTGAGTATGCAAAGCAATCTCAAGACTTTCATATATATGCGCGCTCGTCCTAAACAATCAAATCTATACCTTGATACATTGCATAGGTTCATGAATTGTGAATGCAAACATATTCACTTCCCCATTTGCATCACCTCAACAGCGTTACTCCCACACCTTCGCGCCTAAATCCCCTACCGCCTCAACCAATCCCTCCACAGTCCCCCTCCCTGTCGCCCTACTAACCACAACCCTCATAAACGCACCCCTCTCATCCCCTCCCGCATAATCAATCATAAACCCTCTCGGCACCAGCCTCTGTGTGATCTCCCTTGTAACCTTTCCATTCTCCTCCACACTCTCCTTCAATACCCCGTCTTTCGCAAAGTAAAAGCATACTTGACAACATGGCGGCGGATTCTCGCTCACAAGCACCAAATCTTTGTGTTCGGAGACAAGGCCGGCGAGGTACGCCGCCGTCTTAAATGCAGCGTCGACTTGTGTCGCATACCCGACGCTTCCATAATACACCCAGCTAAGATAAAGCTTCAAGCTATCGCCGCGACGGCCACATTGTAGTGTCAGATCCGCCAGATCATACACCTCTTCACTAGATGCTGGGCCAGAGGAGTGGAAGAGGTAGTCAACAGGCAAAGTATTCGAAGCGTGAAACTGGCGCATGTCACCTCCAAGGAGGAATGAACACGTGATCGGCACGCCCATCATTTTGTGCGGGTTGATGGCTATGGAGTTGGCGAGATGGCTGCCGTTTAATTTGTGTTTGTGGGTTGGGGAAAAGATTGCTGGACCGCCCCAGGAGGCGTCGATATGCAGCCACATGTTATGTTCTTTGCAGATTTTCGAGAGCGCAGGAATAGGGTCGTAGGAACCGAGAACGGTAGTACCAGCTGTGGCATTGAGGTAGAAGGGTGTGCATCCTTCTTCTTCTGTTTGCTTGATTAGCGAGGAGAGGGCATCAATATCCATGCTGCCTGTTTTCGCATCAACGGCAACGGATTTGACGGATGAAGAGCCGAAGCCAAGCATTTGGGCGGCTTTTTCGATGCTGTAGTGGCCATGGGCGCTGGTGAAGAGGATGAGTTTCCGGTTTTGTGTGGCGTTGCCGTGCGTCTTTGTGTCGGGATAGAGGGTGTTACGGGCGACTACTACGGAGGTGGTATTGGAGATTGTGCCTCCTTGGACAGATATGCCGCCTGCGTGAGCACCATCGAGACCAAAGAGGTTGGCAAGGGCACGGGCGGTGTGCTTTTCAATGAGGGTAAGAGCAGGAGAGGCTTCGTAGACATGGACATTAGTATTGAGGGTTGCTAGGATGAGTTCTGCAGCAAGGCCAGGGGCGTCGGTTGAGGCGTAGAGCTTGTTCATGAATCCACAGTCCCAGGTGTTTACAGAGTACTGGAGGATCTGTTCCGCTTGTTTCAGGAAACCGGCTTCTGCCAAACCAGTCTCCGGCAGACCTAGGTCCATAAGTTGGGCCAACTTTTGAGGGTTGTGATGTTCGACAAGTGCAGTACGGGGACCACCGCCCTCTGTAGAGAGGCCATGGCCCGTCCTTTTGGCAGCTGCATCTTCATCTGCAGAACGTATGAACGGGATTATGAGATCTTGCACAGCTTTCAAAAGCTTTGTGTTGGGTCAGCCACGCTAACGTAGTTGCTGGACAGGAAAGAAACGAGATACATCAGGAGTAAATCATAGAAAGGAAAATACGAACAGTAGAAACTTCCTCAGCTCGAGATGGAATAGCTTGCTTTTCCGTTGGACGACGAGGAATAGGTTCTTCCTGGTTAGGCATTATTCCAAGAAAATGGTATATCAACAACGATAAGGAGAATATATGATGTATGCGAAGTCACGGATTCTGGTATGGGGAATACTGAGCACTTGCTACAGCTAAGCGGCAGTACTTATTCATATTTTTCCGCTAAGCCATTAGCCAGTTTTTCGTCATCGTCATGCATTCGGATAGGCCCGAGATTGTAAATCTTGTGCACTAAGCTTTACCCTGAGCAACAGTTTGCCGTTGAGGTACTTTCAACGTAGGAAACTTGTGCTGACCAATACTTTTATTAGCTGCAAACCTCTGCCTGGCAAGCTCGATGCCGGTTTTGGTGGTTGCGTCCTGCTCCTTTGCGCCGTTAAGCCACTCCTTTTTTCTTGTTTTGTAAACGTCCATTTTCCAATTTCGCCATACTGCTCTGCCTGGAATTGATGCACGTAGCGAGGTTTCTTGCTGAGCAAGCTCGTCCGCAATCCTCTCCCTGATGAATGTAAGACCCTCAGTTGCCCGCCAGATTGAGTCAATAACATGCGAAGCAACAGTATCAGCCGCTAGATCAGTGACGTGACCATAGAAGCGCGGTACAAATATTCGACGAAATTTTGGGCTTTGCTCTGAGCAGGTCAAAGAGTTCTGTAGGACCCGTGAAGCTGTTCGATCTTTGGCTACACTGAATAACAAAGGGACTTCCATAGCAAGCAGTTCTTCGGTAATGAGTTCGCGCAGCGGACCAGGTGAGTCCAACATACACTGAGCAAGCAGAGATCCATGAACTTTGGTGCTGTCCTGAGCATCCAGTCGTAGTCTGCGGTCTTCCGCCATATCGGAATTGGGCGTTTCGCTTACTTTGAGCATTTGCATTAGCCTCTCTCCTGTTTTCCCACCGTAAGCATGTTCTAACGCAGTTGAGATAGGTTTTGTATCGATCTCCCGTATTCGGCACCTCTCAATTAGCGTTTTGATGACCGACGTACGCGAGCGCTCGACCAATGTGTCAATATGAGGGCATATCTGATCTAGAGCACTCCTCAGATCCTCCTTATTAAGGCGCTCAATAATCTTAATTGCTACAAAGGCAGCAACTTCATTCTTAGCAAAAGATTCAAGCCTTTCGCCAAAGGAACATCTATACAGGGCTTTAAAAGTCTTTCCAGGGGCGTGGGTGATAATGGCTTCCAGAAGTCGTGAGCCAATTGTATCGTATGCCAAGCTATTGATGAAGGCAGCGGTTTCGGTGCCTACCTCCAATGGATCATCCGGTAGAAGCTTTCGAAACAGTGAGTTGGGATCCTTGACACACTGTTTTCCGGACCTAATTAATTCAACTTCCAACAAGAGCTGCAAGACGGGGTTCGCAACAGGGTGAGTGGCTAAGGCTCTGAGGGACGTTGTGTCAAGTCCTGCAAGTGTTCCAGCAATCATTCTGTCTACCGTATCACCGAATGAATCTGGCACGGTCCGGGGTCTAATGTCTCCCTCGTTAGAATCTCGAAACCCGCCAGTGATAGAGACATGCTCCTTCTTCTTGCTCTGCAGAAGGGACGCCGAGTCCCCACCCGCTAGTGGCATTCCTGAGAGCACAAGCAGGAGAACCCGGAGAGGATGCGAGGAGAATCGATCCGTCATTAAGTATCCAAGGTTGCTTTCAAGCTCATTGAATGCATATAAAAAAAGATTTTCCATTGAGACGTACACGTCCCCGCTGTGTCTATCTTGCTCGTCTTCGCCTAGCGGTGCGATCAACTCTTGGGTGACGATTGGGGCAGCCTTCAGGAATAGTGCCTCGCAGCAATGAGAAGCAAACCTGTGTTGGACGAGAGCCAGCAAGCTGTAGGTGTTAGACCAGGCTTCTGCGTTGGCGATAAGTAGACTTACTGGCCACTGAATTTTTGGAATAGGGCCTTCAATTGGCTTGGCGTGGACAATGATATCAATCTTTCCATAAGCCTCGAGCACGACTGGCTGTTGGCAATTTTGAGCTCCTTGCCATTTGCTTCCTTGTAAACGTTCGCAAGAAAAAGATTTTGTTCCTCAGCATCTGCAAACTGATTGAGCTCCAGCATTGAATCTGCCCTCTTGAAGTACTCTTGCTCCTCTTCATCGAGTATGCCATAGTATGGAAGGTTTCCAAGTCCTAGGTTTGACGTGTAAGGTCCGTCATAGCCAGCTTCATTCTCGTCTATATTCTCAGTTGCTCCTTCCACCTCTTCTGCCTCTTGGGACTTCGACCTCTTTGCTGGGGCCTCATATTCCGTCTCTTCCCGCTTACGTTTCTTCTCTTCTCGCCGACCTCGTTTTCGATGCTCCTTGGGCATTGTTCAAACTTGTTGAAAAGATCCGTGACGGGTCGGCTACATAATTCTAACCCAAACTGGCCCAGACCCTTGGCAGATTCTTTTGGTGTGCCGATGTTCCCCCGGCTAGTTCAAGCTCCGAGAGCCGCTCGGTTTGATATCAACATCCGGTGGCAGCTCTACTTGACGCATCCAACATGTCAAATTTCTAAGCCGAACAAGACCTCTATTTATTTGACCTTTCGCCATGTCTTTTGTTACTCTATTCGAAGCTCCAGGTCTACCAGCAGCCAAAGCTGTCAAAAAAAGCACAACCATTCGACTTCAACCACCTTGATCTCAAGCTGTTCCGCTTGAGAATCCTAAAAAATCGACTGATAACACTTCTCAGCGCTCAGTAGTCACCATGCGTATCCTGCTCCTAGGCGCCAATGGCCGTACTGGCACTGCCGTCATCTCTGAAGCTGTGCAGAGAGGCCATACCATTTCCGCCCTTGTACGAAGGCCAGAAACTCTCTCAACTTACGCCAACAATGTCCACATTACCACTGGCTCCTCGCTTTCCAAAGAAGACATCACCAAAGCTTTCGCCAGTGCTCCCAAATCTGATCCCATCAAAGCGGTCGTATCAACCTTGAACAATGGCCGCACAAGCGATAACCCATGGGCTAAACCCACCGCGCCAGCCAATCTTATGGCAGATTCTGTCCGCAACTGCGTGACTGTGATGAAAGATTACGGTGTCAAGAAGGTTGTGGTGCTGGGGACAGTGGGTGTTGGGAGTAGCACGGCTACTAGACCATGGTGGTTCAACTGGATTATAGCTCATTCCAATTTGAAGATTGCGTTCGACGATCATTATGCGGTACAGCAGCTTCTCGAAGCCGAATCAGGTAAAGACCCGGCGTTGGTGTGGGTGGATGTTCGGGCTGTCGGCCTGGGCAATGGGGAGAAGAAGGATGTAAAGGAATTCGGAGATGATGGTCAGGGTGCTGGGTGGATGATTAGTAGGAAGAGTGTTGCTGCTTTTATGCTTGATGCACTCGAGAATAGCCGTTGGGATGGACAAACGCCTGTTATATCTAATTGAGCTTCTATAAAGTGTTGATTCCTGTAATTATCATTGTACGGAGCTGGCTCGTTCCACTTCCTTTCAGAAGTATCGTATTCACTCAGTTCGGTATTCACAGTTTAGTCGTCAGTATGATACTCTCATTGGATAGGGGGAGTGAACTGCAAACTTGAGGGTCTTACACCAGTTCATTACGCACGAGCCTAAGCTCCTAGGAGCCGAGACGTCGAGCAAAGGTTTTGACACGCAAGTCTTCGAAGCTAGATGAATATTAGCCGGATCTCACACTGTACAAGGACAGATCAGCGCTGAAGGAGTGCCAATCGTAGCTCCGGAAACAGCAGGTATATTAATTATTATAATTACCTACTTGCCAATCTCTAGTGGGTTGGTCGGCAAGCTAAGCTCTCTCTGTACAGGACTATTATATATAAACAAAAATAAATATAACATCCAAACCCCGCTGGGTCAACACTCGAAGATACAGCATGTTTCGGGGCCTGGAGAACGCTTTTTGTCACTTTCCCATGCTTCATCATTCGATCCTCATCCTCTTTACCGTTACTGACTGACTTCGCGCGAGATTTTCTCATGTTTGATAAGACAATTACCTTCAGGCGGATCCGTTCTCATTCGTTCATACACCTTTCTTCTCGCTATCACAGTCATGCAATCAGGCCGCACTCAGGAGAGGAGAGGCAATCGCAGAGGCTGCTGGTTGGATGATTGGGATATCAGACCTTGGCATGTCATTGTCGAAAGTACTGCACTCAGCAGTATGACTGTGCACAGCACCAACAGAAAGGGAGAGCTGAATTTCTCCACCAGTAGCCGCTTCATCCCGATACCAATGTCCCAGTAATTGCCTCGCCCAGTCCGAATCGTCCGCAGGAGGCTCGGCAAGTATAGATTTGTGGAGCTGTGCCTGCGCGTCGTCGGCCTGTAGACAATGCAGCAGCCAGCGGTTTACTCGGTCTCGATTACTCGCCCAGGTACCTAGAAGCCTGGGGTTGGTTTTTCGAACTTGATACGCCAGAATCTCGCTAGCTGTTTGAGGCGTTGGTTGGATAAGGTTGGAGTTGGGATCTCTGTCTTCGGGCCTGATGCCTGCTTCGATGGTCTCTAGAAGTCCAAATCGATGATCGATATCATAAAGCGCATATCCTTCTGAGATGCAGCGTATCCGTAAATCTTGCAAATTATCACGCAAAGCCTTCAGTCGATTCTGCAGAGCGTCGCGTTCCAGGCGGAGAACATATAAATCGCTCTCCACAGGGCGATCCGGGAGTAGGAGGACTAATTCGTGAATGTTCGATCCGAAGTGGAGCAGGTTGAGAACATTGACTTTGTTTTCGTAATCTTTAATTAATTGGATCAGATATATATATTCGATCACATCGGGTGGATATAGGGCTTCGGTGAAACGCTGCGTCAACTTGTGGAATAGACGGTACTGCTCGTGCAGTGAACGGTCTGTCTGTAGGTTAAGGCCCAGTGGCTGCTTTTCCTTGAAAATTGGCGTGCATGGTTCGGGATTTGCATCAGGTGTATTTTTCAACTCGACGGAAAACACGTTTTCATCTTCTCGCTCTTCTTCAGCCAGACTTCGTGACTCCCATGAGGCTTCAGAGATACACCCATCTTGCAGCATGGAGATTTTTCCGTCAGATATACGAGGCGTCGGGGGCAAATCAATCGCGCTGGCACTTGAAACTCTCTTACACATTGTCGAACTACCTGACCTCCTTCGAATAGAATAGTATCCAGAATCTACGCGCTTGCTCACACTCCAGCTTTTGGCCCGTGGACTCCCAACTTCTCGCCTCTTCTGACCCAGCGAGCTCCTGGCGGCAGAAGATGCTAACGACTCTAGTCTTGAAAGGGAGGTCGCTATGCTCTGCAGGCTCCTCGCACTGGCAGTAGATTTTTGCATGCCTGTTTCTGTGTAGGCTTCAATTCTTTCAAGGATGGAACTTTGCTCTTGGATCATTGACAGTGATGCTGCAGTACCACGCTGGACCTCTTTGATGTGCGCAGCTGTAGAAATATCCAGTGTTCTAGAATTTTCAATTTAGTAAGGAAAGATAAAGACTGTAACGGCGAAAGGATGAATATACCTGCCAAGTATTGACAAATCCAGACTGATGGTCTGCTTATGTCTGTGTAATTCGTCGCAGATCTCTTTTACGGACTTTATATTAGTAGCAATCCAAAGTTTTTTAAACCAGGCTTTTGCCCCTTCTTGCGCCGGATGTATGTCCTTTGCCACTTTGATCCAATTAAATACATCTTTGGTATAGGCTTCAACGCGGAGATGTAGTGATACGACATTCGAATTCTTGAATTCCGGAGGTAGCAATTTAACTAATCTATTAACAGCATCGAGTGTTTGGAGAAGAGAATCAAGATCATGCAGAAGCTGGCCCGCTGTTTCTGAAGCAGATGAAAATTCTGATAGGAAGTCTCTAAGCTTTGTGGTGTTGTTAATGGCCTGGCCGAGTAAGCTGAGGATGCCCGCAATGCTGGATATTGCAGCTATAGCCTCCATTGTGCTCTATTGGGTAATACCAGATCCGAGCGTGGTCGCCCAACATCCAATGGTAAAGCCAGGCTTACATCCACGCGGTCAGAAGAGGTCAACTCTCTTTAGAGAGGAAATAACACACTATAAAGGCTGCGACTAGTGATAGCAGGTAATCGTAAAAGTTAACATGTCAACCATTAAAAGAACGCGATGCCCAACCTTTGACGGACAAAAACCGGAAAATTGTCAGTGTGGGGCTCCTGCAAGTAGGCGATGGTGTATGCAGAGCTATCGGTTAGTGAGAGTGTACTCGCATGACACCATCGTTCCCTTGGCTGGAAGAAGTCGTCGTCGGTTCACGCCACCAAGGACCTGCTAAAGGGGGTAAAGCTGCCGCATTCAGCTCCAGGGTTGCTCGTATCGGGCTGCCATCCCCCTCCTGCAGAGCAGATGCAGCTAAAATACACGAGATGCAACACCACGCCCCGTGCAGATGGGGGCTGTGCTGCAGCGGCCAGCGGCAGATGCGGTGGCGCAAGGCTTGAACGCATCTAGGTATCGCTTCACTACCTACCTTACATACCGCGCATGGCCCGGAACGAATGGCTGCCACATTTCTAACAAGGTGTACCAATCTGAGTGGGAGATGGTGGGCTCCACGCTAGGACTCCACACTTCCCTATGCAGTGCTATGACGCCAGATTACCACACCCAAGAAATGTCTGCGTATATTTCAACCCAATGACGCCTTCGACCCCTTTCCGTTGGCGCTGGCGCCCTAAATGGAGACAAAGATATATATAGAACACACTTTCATGCTAGATTAGTCCCCCAGCTCTATCATTCTTTGAAGCACATTCCGCACATCTCTCAGCTCCAGCGCTTCAAAGCCTAGTTCATCCAAGACCTCCCTCGCTCCTACTTGGTCCTCGAAAACCTTTCTATCTACCTCCTGTAATGTTGGACCGACATCATTGTCACCGTTGTCACCACCTTCGACTTCCAGGGGCAGTTGCATCAAGATCAATGCCTCCTTCAGTTTCCGCATCGACGTCTCACCTTGCCCCTCCCCAACCCAGCGATCAATCGTACCACAAACGGCATCTACATCCCGCTGAAACTGGGCAATACCGCTTGCAGAGAAGGTGTTTCGCATTAAGACTGAGTCCCATAGGTATGTTTGTATAACCTGAGCAATGTGTCGTACAATACGCCTAAGTGGCGCTTTGGAAAGCACCTTGGCGAGGAAAGAAAGATATTCGTTCAATTGCTGTACCGTGGCATCCAGCTCTGCCGACAATGCCAAGGAGTTGCTGGGCACGGAAGAAGATAGCGACGACCAAAGGTTGACGCTGCCGTAAGGCCGAAGGAGTTCACGGATGCTGCGGGATAGCATGTCTTGTATGCTACTCTCTGCTCGCGTCCGAAGACGTTGATAATTCCCAGCAGTGACGTCGAACAGTGTACCTGATTCTTCTGGGTGGCCTAGAGCGCTTGAAGTCCGCTCTTCTATGTGCTGTAGGCTCATTGATCCGACAAGGATCCTACCTGAGTCTGCCAGTGCACGATCCTGTAGCTCGTCCCACAATTCCAGGAAGAAGACATCATCGCTCCAGTCACTCATCTTTCTCTCAAGATATTCTGCACTACCATAGACATGGCAAAGGCGCTCTAGCCCGCCAAAGCTCCTCAACTCTGCTTGCGCCTCCCTTGAAATTCCGTGGACCGTGCGAGCGATCAATGCGGCATGTGAAAGGTAGGCCTGCAGTGAGTCATGGAAGCGTGAATGGAGGAGGCTGAAGATCGTAATTTGGATGTTTATTAAGAATTCGATCTTTTCGTCCAAGGAAGTCAATGTCCTGTAACGGTCTGTTATCGACTCGAGAAGGTCGTTGACTCGAATCGCAGCGTAGGTAGGCTTAGTCGCACCTGGATCAACACTGTCATAATCGATCTCATCACTTTCCGGTGCCTCGATGATGTTTTGATATCGAGATAGTGCGACTATATAAACATTAGTACGGAAAATTCGAGTCGAGGATAATCATACAGTTTTTCTCGACCTCTAGCCATCTTCCGAACCAACCCTTCTTAACTAGCACCTCCCAACTGAGCCCTTTCCAACCTTCGACTGCATTACCTCCATCATAGTCCCACTCATCTCTAATGTTAACATCGAAACTCAGAACCTCATGCACGAGATGACTCAGAAGCTGTGGCTGGTGGGATATACGAGGTAGCAAGACGAAGAGCTTACGGCGAAGCATGGGCAACAAAGCGGTTATAAGGGCAGATGTAGAATCGATGTAAATGGATGTCAGAGCCAGGTTGGATCTTCCGAAATAGTCGCGGAGTAATGGCTGTAAGTAGACGGTAAAGAATTCCTCATAATCGTTCACGAGGCCGATGACGTGAGAGAAGAAATACTCAGGCTATGTGATTCAGCATTAGATGAGGATATGTGACTAGGTAGGCTAACCTTTTCTAGTCGGTTCGTTTGCCTATCGCCTTCAAAATGGTACTTAAATCGTAGCTCGAGCGGTTTTACCATGACTTCTAGAGGCAGAAGCACCAATTGATCCTCTGTGCTATGTTTCTTAGTGTCTTGATTGTCCCTAGCCTTCAGTTCAGGTTCTTGTAATTCAAGCAATTTCCTGACACCCTCATTCCATTCCCGCTCCAGGCTTTCATCCATACTGATATCCGCTCGGGGCCATCCCATCTTCTTCAGTGTTGCTTCAAAGTCATTTGCGAAGGCGTCTTTCATTTGCTTCCATAGCGTGCGGGCTGTTTCGTCAACGTGGTCGATCAGATGGGGAGCAGCGTCTTCGGCGGCAGGTTGGGCTTCTTTCAGTGCATTGACGAGATTTTGAAGTCTCAAATAAGGTTGCAGAGCGGCTTGTGGGGACTTCCTAAAGTTGCGGCGTGCTTCTGAGCTGAGATTCTCGACCACTGTCAGCAGCTCTACATATCTTTGGGCGACGTCTAGCTTTCGCAAGTTCTCCATGCTGGAGTCGAATGTTTGAACAGCATCATCACTTGTCTCAGATCGAGTCACAATAAATAAACGGCGGTCTATATCCGCTTGCTGCGACTTATGATTTTGGGCTCGTTCTCTTATTTCGTGTGAGTGCGTTTGCAAGGCATTACCGGTTTCATTGAGCGTCGCTTTTGCATCTTGGAGCTGGTGCCGTGTTAATAGAGCCTGGTGGCTGTGTCAAAGGTGTGATGACTATACCTGCTTTTGGAGCAGAACCTGCTGAGCCTTCACATCCTTGAGCAGAGTATCAATATTTGCCAAGTCCGTGCTATTTTGCAACTTGTCATTTAGATAATCTTCCACTCGTATATCACGCTCCTCGTCGACTACCTGCGCGGTCACACTCCGATAAGTTACATCTGTCATGTTAAGCCACTATATCAGTGACAATTACTCCAGACCTTTAATCTGGAGCTTATGGGGTCAGACAGTTGATTTAGGGAGAGTTGCAGCCGATCAAGGTTTAGACGCGCTTGACGCGACTAGATTAAACCCTGCTGCATAATGACGACGTTCGAGAGCGCGACGATAGAAGGTCATCAACATGCGCGCCGTAAGTGTTGATTGGTACCAACCAGGTCCTAATCATTGGCGATGCCAACGCCGACGAAAAGGCGCAAGACGAACAACCATCAAGCATCATCCCAAACGGTCGGAAGCTTAGACTTCTTTTTCGGCAAACAACAAGGTGACAAGCCTAAGAAGCCAGAGGATGAAGTTTCCATTAAGGTCCAGGCCGATGGGCAGAGAGGACCAGAGGATGGGAAACTCAAAGAATCCCATACACAATCTCTAACGGATGAAGAGTTCGCGCGAAAACTACAGGCTGAATGGGACAAGCAGGATGGAGGCAATCGAAATAGCAGCGTCGAGAGACAACTGGATGAGAACCCTCCAGCGCAAACCATCGATACAGGAGGCCCAATCAGTGACGGCGAGCTGTTGAGTGGCAAGGATAGCCCCTCAAAACCACTCGAGAGCTTGAGTAGGACGGAGAAATGTCCTGATACAGAAGTTTTGCCCGGCAAAAAGGATACACTATCTCTACAGTCGGCAGCATCAGCCGGAGATGCCTTATCTTCTAGCGTCCCTTTTGATGAGAACCCTCTGGCATTCGACCCCTCAAAATACATATCAAACCTCAAAAGGCATTGGGCTGCAGAAGGCGGCAATGCTTCATACGGACTGCTTACAAGATGTTTCATACTTGTGAACAGCACGCAAAGCCGCATCAAGATAGTCGACACCCTCGTCAATTATTTGAGGACAGTCATCGAGGGCGATCCGGAGAGCCTATTGCCGTCAGTATGGCTAGCCACCAATGCCATATCACCCCCGTATATTTCAATGGAGTTGGGACTAGGTGGTTCAGCCATATCGAAGGCATTGAAGAAAGTATGTATGCTTGATAACGGTGGTCTCAAGGCGCTATACGATAAGCATGGAGATGCTGGAGATGTTGCCTTCGAGGCGAAGAAGCGGCAGAGTTTTACCCTTCGTAAACCAAAACCATTAACGATTAAAGGTGTCTTTGAAAGTCTTGTGAAAGTTGCAAACAGCAAAGGGACCGGCAGCCAGGAGTTTAAACAGCGAATTGTTGAGAGATTGCTGCAGGATGCTCAGGGTGCCGAGGAGAGCAGATATCTGGTCCGGACGCTATGCCAACATCTACGCATTGGTGCTGTCAAAACTACTATGCTCATCGCTCTTTCTCGGGCTTTCCTCATGTCGAGACCTCCAGGAGCACAATTCGACATCAAGCTCCAATCAGATCTAGCAAAGCTCAAGAAAGAGGCATTGGTAGAAGTTTATGGGAAAGGCGAAGAGCTTGTAAAAGCATGTTTTGCTCGTCGACCTAATTACAACGATCTCGTACCATGTCTCCTGGAAGTCGGCATCTCGGATGAGCTTCTGCTACGGTGCGGGATGGCATTGCACATACCCCTACGACCTATGTTGGGCAGCATCACGCGCGATCTAGGTGAGATGCTAACCAAGCTCCAAGGGCGCGATTTCAGTTGCGAGTACAAGTATGACGGCCAGCGAGCTCAGGTGCACTGCGACGAAAAGGGCAATGTCTCTATCTTCTCACGTCACTTGGAAGTAATGACAGACAAGTACCCTGACTTGGTAGCGCTCGTACCCCAAATTCGCGGTGAGAGTGTCAGCAGCTTCATCTTGGAGGGTGAGGTAGTGGCCATCGACCATGGGTCTGGCGAGCTAAAGGCATTCCAGACCTTGACAAATAGGGCGAGGAAGGACGTTGCGATTGGATCAATCAAAGTTGATGTCTGCCTCTTCTCATTCGACTTGATGTATCTCAATGGTGAGGAATTGCTTGATCGCCCATTCCGGGAGCGCCGAGAACTCCTTCGAAGTCTCTTCGTGGAGATTCCTCACAAATTCACTTGGGTCAAAAACATAGACGCCACATCGTCCGATTCAGAAACAGTCCTTGAGTTCTTTAAGAGCGCCACAGAGATGAAGTGCGAAGGGATAATGGTCAAGGTTCTTGACAACGTGCCTAACCCAGCTCTTCAAACTGTGAACGGCGAGATGGTCGCTGCGGAAGCAACACCCGAACCTACTAAATCTGGCAAGTCTACGAAGAAAATAATGACAAAGTCCAAAAATACTGCTGCTGAGAAAGCTGAGGAAAAGGAGAAGGGCACCCGGCGCAAAGCCCTCCTCTCCACCTATGAACCGGACAAGCGTCTAGATTCTTGGCTCAAAGTGAAAAAGGACTACAACACCTCCGCCGACACTATCGATCTAATTCCCATCGCCGCATGGCACGGTCAAGGTCGCAAGGCGAAGTGGTGGTCACCCATTCTTCTCGCCGTACGGAACCCCACGACCGGCTCCTTGGAAGCTGTCACCAAATGCATCTCCGGCTTCACAGATAAATTCTACAAAGAGAACAAAGAAAAGTACAACGAGGAAACAGGAGCGAATTTAATCAGCCGACCAAGTTACGTGGAGTACCCATACAGTCCGGATGTTTGGTTTGAGCCTCAAGAAGTATGGGAAATGGCATTTGCGGATATTACCAAAAGTCCTACTTACCTTGCTGCTATTGGATTGGTTGATGAAGACCGTGGCCTCAGTATGCGATTTCCGAGGTTCTTGAAGGTTAGGGAAGACAAGAGCATCGATGAAGCAAGCACTGCAGAATTTCTCGCAGAGCTGTGGTTCAAGCAGGAAGCTAAAGGAGGAGGAATGCCTGTGGAAGAGGGCCAAGATGAGGAAGAAGATTAGTTTCTGCTCCCATATTGTGTAATTGGGAGATTGGATGGTGCTGCGAGCTGAAGATATCTAATGCCAAAAACAGCGCCAGCTAGCCGTGTGGGTGAGGCCGCCTCTCATCTGAAGATGGTCTCCCGCCAAGTCTAGAAATCCTCCGACCTTTTTCTGTGATCACGGGGAAATGCAACGCCCTCGGAGTCCGTGCCCATTAGAAGGATTCACCCCCCTACTGTACACACCCACCTACTGTACAGCCCTGTAGGGCTGGACCTAAAGCTGGCGAAAAGGGCCCTGAAAGATACCCTAAAGTGATCAATTCCGGGGCTTGATTCTGTTGCTTAGGCGACCAATTTTAGGGGGTTCTTCCGGGCCTTTTAGCCAGCTGAGGTCCAGCCCTACAGGGCTGTACAGTAGGTGGGTGTGCACAGTAGGGGGGTGAACTCTTCTACCTACAATTCCAGTGTGAGTATTTCCTCCAAATCATTGGCCAGAAACCATCATCTCAACAATGAGTTACCAATTGGTCAACCCTCATACAGCAGTAAAGGGTCCTACCCTGCCGCCCTCCTCCCACTTCACCCTCTCCAGCCCTCCAGGGACCGATATATGGCGCAAACCAACTTCGCCAGATACGTTCAACGCCCCATTCCTCTACCGCTCCGTTAGATTGTCCACCTTTCGCCGTGCCCGCGTGACCGTTTCCGCAGACTGGAAAACGCTATATGACCAGGGAGGGCTCTGCCTCGCCTTGCCTCAATCACCAAGCTCTACATACCGAAAGTGGATCAAGACCGGCATCGAGTTTTACAAAGGCGCGCCACAGGTCAGTACTGTGGCCTGCGATCGGTGGGCTGACTGGAGTCTTTCGCATCTTCCGGCAGGTGGAGAAAAAAGTGTGACTGTTGAGATGGAACGGGAGGTGATTGAAGGAGAGAAAGGGAGTACATTGTACATATATGTGATGGAGGGGGTCGAGAAGAAGCCGATCAGGGAGGTCACGTGGGTTTTTGGGGAGGAGGAGGAGACGGAGGGTGAGTGTTGGGTTGGGGCTTTTGTAGCGAAGCCAACCAAGGACGCCGATGACGAGGAAAAGGCATTGTCAGTGGACTTTGGAAATCTGAGCGTTGAGACCTTTTAGAGGATGGGAGGATGCAAGGGAGGAGACCATGAAGAGCAAGGATCGGGGCAATGTCCATGCAAGGTCATGTTGCATCATACATGAATTGTCCATTAATGGCGGGAAAAAAAGGGTCTCAGCAGGTGTATTTACTGGAAAGGAACCTGCTAGCGTTTTCAAGGTGCATGTATCACACCAACCTGGATAGTAGCCCCCTATACCCCCTATACCGGCATCGGATAGTGCACTGGAGAAATGGTTGAGGACAGCCTTGGAAAGACAAACTACTTACTAGGTACCCCACGATGGCTCGCATGGCGGGGTCATTTTGCGGACGGCAGACCGGTTGGCGTCATATCCAAAAGGGTCGTGCACGAATCATTGGCTGATCCACGTTGCTGCTCTTTGTTGTCCACAAAGTTCGCACCGACATTCGACCTCAAAGCTCAACAACATGGAACTAAGGATAATTGCTTCAATGAACGGAACTCTCACAGCACATGCCCTGAGCTTACGATCTGACAGGGTCAGAAAGGCTCTCGGCTCTGTCTTACCACATCGTACCTTATCTAGGGATCTATCCATCTGCTCTGGTCTGACCCCATCTGCATACTGCCCGCTGATCATGTGGGGGCCCCTGATTATCTGTGAGCTATCTATGAGCTATTCTTGTGCCCAACCAGGAGTACCATATGCGAGTATCCCAATCACGCAAATCTAGGAATGGCCTCAGACTAGGTACCATCAGAGAGTCTAAAATATGCTTAATGCTCTGTAGGTCATTTGCCGCCTTTCATTCAATCTCAATGGCCATGTGCGTCTCTGCCACTGTCCCGTTGGATGACGAGAAAACCCTCACCTGCGTGCAGCGAGCGATATCGCAGCTTTCATCAAACACACACGGAGGGGTATCGTTGGCTTGCAGGACTTGCAGCCATGTACATAATGAGCCTTGTGTCAAATATTCGTGCTCAACCTTCGTCTCTCTTTAATCCCAGAGCTCTCTCTTCTGCGTCAAGTTTGCGACAATGTCCTTCCCTTTACTGGCCTCAGCAACATGGCCAGTAGACCTCAATTTCCGCATGCAGCATCTCTACATATTCCTTGCATTATCCGCTGTCGTTGTTCTTACTCGTCGAGTCCTGCTTACCGCTCTTTCACAACCTCGAGTATCCAAAGGGTCTAGCGCCCTGGCGACCTTAGGCAAATTCTTCTATGCCTGCTTTCTCAAACCACATAACAGAGATGATGCAAGTACGGGCCAGCAGGCTGCTCTTGAGAGCTTCTACAAAGCACAGGCCGATGTCTACGATGCCTCGCGCAAGGTTCTTCTTCGTGGTCGAGAAGATATGCTCGGACTGGCCGCTGCACAGTTAAACTACAAAGCCGAGAAGGGAGTTTTCTCAAATAAGAAACCGATATGGGTCGACATCGGAGGTGGTACAGGATACAACATCGAGGCAATGCAGGCTTTCCTCGATGTACCCACGTTCTTTACCAAAGTATATCTTGTCGATCTCTCTCCATCGCTTTTGGAGGTAGCCAGAAAAAGATTCGACCGTTTGGGTTGGGATGTAGAGATCGTATGCGAAGACGCCAGGACATTTCGCTTGGAAAGCTACGAGGCTATAGGATCAGCGAAAACCGCTAGCTCTAGCTCTTTGGGATATGGAACACCCGCGCCAAACAGTAAGGATGCCCAGAAGGGTGCAGATCTTGTTACATTTTCGTACAGTCTCAGCATGATACCAGACTACTATAGTGTCCTAGATTCAATTCCGTCATTGCTCTCTCCAGGGGGCATCATTGGCGTAGTGGACTTTTACGTTCAGAGCATTGTCGAAGTCAGTGGACGTACTTACACTGGTGGTTCATTCAATAGACATGTGACATGGCTGGGTAGGGTTTTCTGGCGGGCATGGTTCGATGTCGACCGCGTAGGTTTAGAGGGAGCACGAAGAGACTACCTCGAGTACAGATTCGGCACACTCAAGACCGTGGATGAGAGGAACTACCTGCTTGGCGGAATACCCTATTATGGTATGTACACTTTCATGCATCGCCTCACCGCCTAATTTTCACTCTCGTGAAGTTTTCTTGGGCACACAACGCAATCTCGTGTGTCCCATGGCGATCAATCCGGACTACGCACAGAGCTTCATCGAAAGTCTGGACGCATCATGTACCGAGTCTCCATATCTGTCTCCGCAACATCACCGGGCCTTGATGTATCAAGCTGTGGAAAACACTGTACCTGTTGAACTTCGATCCAAGGCATATCAGTGCGCTGTGATCAACCTGAGTTCAAACCTCCCGCTTCCATCAGTATTCTACCAAAACAATCAACGACGAGTATACTACGACGATCAGCTGAAGAAGCACACGCAGTTCAATAACGAGTACATTTATGCTTTTACATGGGAAGACCCCCGGGTGGATCTACGTTTACTGAAGATCCGTGACGATGATGTAATTCTATGCGTGACTTCTGCAGGGGACAACGTCTTGGACTATCTCTACAACGCAAACCCAAGACGCATCCACGCTGTCGATCTCAACCCAAACCAGAACCACCTATTGGAGCTCAAAATTGCAGCATTTCGAAGCCTTCCGTATGCTCAGGTGTGGAAGATGTTTGGCGAGGGTAGATTCCCCGCCTTCCGTGAAGCATTAATCACCAAGATCAGCCCCCATATGAGCTCGCAAGCGTGTCAATACTGGTTAAACCATGCCAACATATTCTCCTCGCGTCGCGGGCTCTACGAGACTGGCGGTTCAAGGTAGGTAGATCTGATCAGCAAGTATCCCATTGCTGACCAATAGCCTAGACACGCAATAATGCTTGTTCGCTGGCTTTTCACAATGCTCGGCTTACGTTCAGAGGTAAACAAGCTATGTAATGCCAAGACTCTCAAAGAGCAGCAAGAAATATGGCCTAGGATCCGACATGTACTTTTGAGCAGACTCTTGCACTGGGCAGTAGTCAGCACTGAGTGGTTTGCATGGAAAGCGGCAGGCGTACCTCCAGCGCAACGAAGGATGATAGTTTCAGACCACCAGGAACATGGTGACTCCGGCAATACTGATTTGCGCGGCGAAGCCGTGTGGGAGTACGTAGTCAATACTCTCGATCCTGTAGTTGAGAACACACTTGTTGGCGATGACAACTACTTCTACCTCCTGTGCTTGCAAGGAAAGTATTCACAAAGGTGAAAGATGGAATTGTTTGACGAGAGCAAGCATAATCACTGACTAACATTACAGATGCCACCCCGGCTACCTCTCAGCCAGAGCGCACCGCAAGCTTTCTCGACCAGGCGCGTTCGACAACCTCCGCATCCACACCGATGAATTACAGGAAGTTATATCACGACTCGCCCCCAGCAAACTGAATCACGCAGTGGTAAGGCATCAACTGCCCCGCTAAACACCCAAACTCAAACACTGAGATGTATACAGGTTATGGACAGCATGGACTGGTTCGACCCTGGCGACGACCAAGCCCATACCCAAGTCCAAGCACTAAATCGCGCAATGAAGATCGGCGGTAAAGTACTCCTGCGATCAGCGGGCTTAAAGCCATGGTACACTTCCGTTTTTGAGAAAAGTGGCTTCTCTGCTTCGAGGGTTGGTGCGAGATTACCAGGAACGTGTATTGACAGGTAAGCAGCCCGCGTTTTACTAGCAATCGAACAACCTCTTAACAAGAGAAAATAGGGTGAATATGTACGCCTCTACCTGGATCTGCACCAAAATCCAAGACATAGCCGGCAGCAAAGAACCACCGATGACTCGGCCCGCTCTGCTGCGCTCGAGGTCCAGCACTCCCGAGGAGATACATCTGGAGTCGTGAACACTCTTTATTTTTCACCCATAAACCATGGAAGGGAGTTACTTATCCGGTTCATGAAAGCGATCCTTTCTCGGTAACCGTTCCTCATCTATCCGGCCATTCTTTTTAGATTCGAATCATTTGCATCTAACCTCATGGCCCCATCCAGCGAGTTACTTTGATTCACACCTTTGCAACAGCATCATTTGGTATCTCAGTTAGGCTGTTCTAGTTCCACTAGGCTAGAAATAGAACAATAATGTTACCCCTACCATATTCGTACATTTCATCGTTCCACTCCACTCTGACCACTCCAACCCCCCCCCACCATCCGCTCTAAATCCTACATCAACTCCCCACAAGCACGTATCAACGCCCCCAGCATTCCAGCAGACACAACTGTTCCATCTACCATTCTTAATCCACAGAGGATCGAAGAGAACGGACTAAAGTCACAACTACCTTATCTCCGTAGATGAACTCTCTCCCCTCACTGAATCCAAAAAGAATCGAAGCACGGAATAAGCCCCCAACTCACCCTATCTACTAGCTTACCTCTATATCCCCTCACTTATGTAATCCAAGAGAAACATCGAAGAACGGTTCACTTACCTAGCAGCAGTGGTTTTCTTTTTTTTTCCACCGGGCGAAGGATGGTAAAATATGCAACAGCGTTTTGAATTAGGGGAGATGGAGAATGTAGGGAAGGAGGGAAGGGAGGGATAGGTATGGGATTTGAATAGAGGTGGTGTGGGTATGGGTATGTATCTATGTCAGAATGATTGGGGTAAGGGAAGGGGGAGTGAAGGAGATGTTCTATGATGTAAGGGGAGGGAGGTTGCCTGGATTTGAGGAGGAAGAATGAATAAGTATGTTTATGGAAGGTAAGGGTACGCATCTTATCATAATGAATTGTAGAAACTTTAAGTTCTCATGATAGTATTCTTTATCAAGAAACGCCATGCAAAATTATCTCGTTACCTTATGTCCACAAGTAGAGGATCCGCCGTAATGCTCAGAAGTAACCACACCACCCATACACCACAACGCCGTCCTCCCGCTTTTTTCATATACTAGAAGCGACAATATATCCATCACCACTATCGGAACCTACCGCATCCCACTCCTCGCACTATCCTCACTGCCCCTGAACCCACTTACCCCCGCCGCGCTCCTCGAACTACTCGAACTCCCTCTCCGCTGCCTCCTCGCCTCCTCGGGACTAGTAGGATGCAACCCGCTAGCTCGTGCAAATAGATTTAATATGTCTGTTAGGCTCACTACGCCGGAAAGCCGGCCGGACATGTGTAGGCCGGGCAGTGCGGACGCGGAAACAGAGGGTGTGGTGGATAAAGGTAGAAAGGGGGGAGACGGTTGGGAGAAGGAGGTGGAGAGGTGTGGCGGATGGGGTACGGAGGGATGGGAGATGGAGATCGGTGTTGGGTGCGGGGCGGGCCCGGGACCGGGCGTTGTGGGGGCTGAGGAGGCGGGAGTGCTGCCCGGGGTGGGGTTTTCTACAACCCACATCCTTACGGAGATTGTCAGTACGGGGATGGACGTGAGGTTGGTATAAGGGAGGAACAAATACCTGTGGGCTTTTGTGGCGACTAGCTTAGCGACCGTATGCGCGAGTGTCGAATGCGGGTATACGTGGAAAACAGGGTACGAATCTTTGCCATCATTCATACCGCGGGTAGAGAGGATGACAGAGATGAAGTGTATGCAAGTGTTTTCGAGTAGAGGCGCTGAGCTCGACTTTGTCAGAAGCTGCATCCCGTCAGAATCTATCGTGGATCTAAGAGAATCTTGGGTTGATAGAGTACCTTCACATCCGTATTGGATATGTTGCCCACGACGTTGTACATATTGTCAATGACAGCCAATGAGGAAACGCCTTCGTTGTTCATGATCACCAAAGCTTCCTTCAGAGGCTTGTCACCACTGTGGCCGATAAAGTCAGTTGCAACCTCAGCTGTTTCGACAGTGTATGTAGGACAACGTACTTGATCGTGAATGGTGAATGAGCCCCAATACCCAGCTCCCTGATCTCCCTCGAGTATAGCTCATCAATAATAGGAAAACTCCTCCCATTCTCCCATAAGAACTTCACCAGCCTCAATTGACTTAATATGCCAACAGCATGGTTGGTGCCCTCTTTTAGAATTACAATACGATGCACACCACCCCCGAATGTTTCTATAGCAGCACTCAGATCAGCAGAATGAGGTAAAGTGATGAACGGCTCTTTGGTTCCCAAGCTTTTCGCATCACGCAGTGGTATCTTCTGTCCTTGCTGTGCCTTCTTAGCCAGAGTCTGAAATACGGCTAGGTGTTCTTCGTCCGGGAAGAGCTGGCCCGTTGCGAAAAGCAGGTATTGGGTTAGGTCTCTGTAGTCAAAAGTCGCAACGGCTGATTTCTCTGTCTTGTCCGTTCGGATAAGTAGTACAGGAGCGCCAGATTCTGCTAGAAGCTGTATAAACGATCAGTGATTAGGAATGCCCCAGCAGGGAGGCTTATCTGACATACATTGGTGGCATCCTCGATGCCCGTGTCTAACTCAACGAACCTCAGGTCCTCAGGATCCACCAGCTCCCCCACTTTGATGTGCTGCCAGTCGCGTCCCACAAACCTCGGATCGGGACTTCCTGCAGTAGGAGGGTTGTTGAGGAATGCTTGGATTTCCCCTTGCGACATCGAGGGTTGACGATTGGCGCGTGGTGAGGGAGGCATGCCGCGAAGTGACTCTGTGAAACTATGGCGATGACTGTGGCCAGGGGACTGGGAAGGAGCATTGAGACGTATGCTTTGGGAAGGAGTACGTTGGGGAGCAGGGCTAGCATGATTGGAGCTGGAGCTGGAGCTGGAGGTAGGTCGAAGGGTTTCGTCAGCCATCTTGGACGCGTTGATTGGCCGTAATTGTAGCTATTGTTCTTTATTTGTATTGAGGTCGGATGAGGGACGCTTGGCCCCTAAAAAGAGCAGAGTGGGTGAACTTCACCAGGTAAGTTGATATGTTGAGCGTGAATGGAGGAGGATACACATGGTCAGAAGAGTGAAGCATAGCGATAAGGAAAGTTGCGCGAATTCCCCTTCCCCACACAAACGTATGTCATTTCCTCTCGCGTACAAGTATCAAGTGCCATCTCACATCCGCTGTGTCGCCGCGGTCGATCATTTTTCTTTAGCGTATCAAAGCCTTAGCCACAGCCGACAAACCCTATCATATCACACCACGGTCACGCCTTTCCGCCTGCAGCTACCTACGACGAAAATGTTCAGACGGGAGTCAACTCCAGCGAGTGAGCTCGGAAACTGACAAACGGACTCTATGGCGCCTGATTGTGCTGGATCTTCAGCAGTGTACTTCGTAGCCAATGTCCGACTACCTAATTGATAGATATTAAGGTACCTTACTCTACTGTAGCTGCCGTATCATCCAGACTCCCAACATGGTTGGTCAATCGCAGTTCTAGGTATCATCTAAGCCAATCACCAAATCAGACAATGCATGACTCCAGAATGTAAAGCACCGTCACTCCACCCTAATGCAACTGCCGTACCCAGGTAGCCAGTACCTTTTTACCATGCCTTTTACCAGCATTTGAACCTCGCCCAAAAGCCTCCCCGTTTTGTCTTCTTGGCTCCAGGTCGCTCGGGGAAGTCGGTCGTATCTAGTCCTTCTTTGTCACCTAAAGGTGTCAACGGTTGAGTTCGTGATGCGGACTGTGAATGGCTAAAAAGGGCGTTTCCTTTCTGTGGAGTGCCCGAGAGACCGCTGGTATGAGCGCGACGGGAGGCGACGACACGACGAACAATGACTTTGGCAATTTTCAGCAATTGTACAGGAAAGTTTGGTCCACACCGGGGAGCCCATAGGTTTCATCAGTGTGACTCACGAGCAAAGGTCTCCTCAATATTGACCATTTCCCTCGCACTGGTCTCCATGAAGCCGCATCCCTTACTCCTCGCGTACTCCAATCCCTGTCGACTACTCACGACCCTGGCCTCCTTTAGGTCGCACTTATTTCCAGCCATGATCTTCACAGGTTGCACCGCCCCGGCATCTTGCCGAGTATCGCATTCTATATCTATCATCTGCATGAAGTAGTCGAGAGTGTGGAGCGAGGAAGCGTTCGTGATATCATAGACGAGGAGGAAGGCATCGGACTTGAGATTTGAGGCGGCCCAGAGCCCCCGGTATTCTTCTTGTCCAGCAGTGTCGGTTAGGGAAAGGAAGTAGGATTGGCCGTCTATCGTGCGGGTGGTCGAGTAGGAGTCCTCTAAAGGCGGGTGTCAGACCTGAACTTTGGCTTGATAGGCAAAGTGAAGCGCAAGTACCTATTGTGGGGTCGTATCTGTGAGGAAGGAGGGTGGTCAGCAGTGTATTCAGCCAAATTGTGCTTTCAATGGCTTACTCGTGTGTCCATTGGCTTCGCACCAAGCGTAGTGTTATGGATGATTTTCCTATTGAAGGCCCTGGAATCAATACCAGCCAAGAATTTGTGTTGTTTGAGAAGCAAAAACGTACCGCAACCACCGTCCCCACACACTGTTATCGATATTCGGTTGTCGTCATCCATTGGGCGTTGTGTTCCCGTGCTGGGCCCGGGGGGGTGGTCGGTGGCTTTGTATGCCGCTTCGTGGCTCACTTTTGACGAGGTTCGTAAGAGGCGCTCTTCTGAAATTGTCTGAGGTCAATAGAACTGTACCTGGCCTCAATTGGCCAATTGAAGCAAGAAAACAGGCTTGTTGAAGGTGATGAAGGTTGTTCAGGGGGGCGGTTGGAAGGTGAGGCGGGTTTTTATTATTATTATTGCAATTCATAGAAAACTTCACGCCTTCTAGAAGCAAGCCAGAAGGCCAAGCTACAAGCAGCTGGGGGGGTTGATAAGAACAGAGTGAAGATCGCTCCTGGCCCCTCTTTCCCCCCCGGCAAACCCCCCCCCCCTTCACCCCCGTTAGGCCCTTAGGGTTGCCCATCATCCCTGAACGCCATGTGCTCCCGAAGCCCGGGCCTCGGTCTCATTAGTTGAAGAAGAAATAGGTCAAGGTTGGGCTCTTCATCTTTTGCATCATGACCCGACCCCCATAGAAATGTGCCGGATTGTTGCAGGTAGTTCAATAATTCGGTAATCTCGCTTGCCCACATAAGTCTACTCTCTACCTACTTATCTCTTAGGTCCCTACTTTAACAAGTCTATCTGCTGAGCTAGGCGACATGGGGCCCTTTTGGCGTTTTGCGGGGCCCAAATAGAGTAAGGATATGCTAAATTCAGGAGAACCAACGACGATCCGGAGAGCAATTTTGCCTGCAGTAGTGCCTGTTGGTGCCTTGTGCAACAGGGGTCGCATCAATGACATCTACTAACCTACTACTGTGGTAACCTACCAACTAACCTTGCCTCAGATATGATACCATCCATATCTCGCAATCTAAAAGTGAGGCGGACAAACGGGCGGGCAGCATTGTCTCAAGTGCATGTCATAAGATACATCAATTACTGCTCACCTAACCTCTCAGGGGTACCTCAACCTTGACTTTTGACTTGGGAAAAAGGATTTGCACACGGCAAGACTGAGGCACGTGAAAGTAGGATCGTCACAGTATGGTGTATTGGCCACACAACGGTCTCACTGCGGATAGAGTAAGATTTTCATGGGTCTTGCTATTACGCAATAACAAAGTGAATAATAAACAAAGTGCAACCCTGTGAATAGCTCGAGAGCGCATTTGATGAGCACGAGGGCTCCGCTACCCAATCCAACCAAACACCAAAGGCGAACCCGGCGCCTTGCGGAAAAGTCGCTTCAGGTAGCTATGTGCAAAGTTGAACCATATGCTGCCTCCTCGCGCTATCTTACTATTCCGGAAGCCGAAATAACGCAATCCAAAAACGCCATAGATGGTATGATGGCCCATTAGTGGTATCAATGTCCGCATCCGCTTGCAAATAGGTCAGTTCTTTTTATAGGACATCCTGCAATGCAGCTCCCTCCCTAAGATTCCCCATTCGCATACCGTTGCCTTAGAGTGTTGTCTCCGGGCTCGATGCCTTCCTCTATTTTTGCTGGTATGCCACCTCCGTATCCTTGAGAGGCGGCAGCTTCCATTCGGGCCAGCTTCGCATTATGCGAGTCAGTATTCAGGCCTTGAGGCGACCGTTGTTGTTGCAATGGTACTGACATTGGGTCTGCACCTTGATCGGCTCCCGTAGCTGAATTGTGTGAGTTGGACCGCGCCGGTGAGGCGGATCCTTTATCACTCTTTTGAGATGAGGTTCGTGGAGTGACTCGGCCGTTCTATAAGCATTTAATTGTCAGCCTTGGGGGCCGGATACGCATGCCCAGAAACTCACCTCTTTTGCCCATCTGAGCCCACAACTATTACATAAGTCGCGCTGGCCGCTTGGCCCTCGCCTCCATTCGGGAGTGACCCGAGTATGGCAATTAGCACAATCTTTCTGCATTTGACCTGCTCCATTCCGCCTCTTCCTCTTTTTCTTGCTTGAAAGGAGACCCTGCAATTCTTCTGCGAGTAGTCGATTTCGCTTTTCCATTTGGCGCAGTTCGAATTGCCAACTGGTACTTCGCGTAGTCTTGAGCTCATCAAACACATTCTCTTCTGAAGCAAGAGCTTCATGCTGATTGCCAATGACGAGACCGCTGCCACCAGCCTGAGTTGTGACCTGGTCACCATTTACACCGCCAGCCGTTGAGTGAGGAGTTTGACGGCCGCCAGACGCACCACCAGCAGATGAAGTCGGACTCGTGGCTTTAGGGTCGACCTTTTGTGATGCATTGGATACTTGCCTATGGATGGTCCGGGGCAATTTCAGCAGTCGTGTCTGAGCGACCAAGAAAGTAGGTTTCTGCCCTTCACATGCATCCCCAGGGTAAATCGTTGTGCGAGCTTGCAGAACCTGACCTCGCTTGTTCTGCACGTCGTGTTTGAATGTCACTTGAACACCGGTACGTGCAAGTTCAAGCATTCGACCGAATTCGAGCTTGGACTCTGCTCGCATCAAGTCCTTTGCACTCGTACCAACCAAGTCCTCGGGTTGCCGATCAAGGAGGCTACGTACGTGCGACGAGACGAACAAGAACATACCAGAGGTGGACATCTTAGTCCACAGCTCGCTCTCCCCAAACCCACCGACGGAAAGGATATCGCTCCTACCCAATGCGTATACTGGTCGTTCTCGTCCAACCATGATGATGCATTTTCTACCCTTGCCTTGTTCCAGATGCAGGGATCCATGGCTCTCAAACCATGTATAGCCACTGTGTTTTCGTCTGATTCGGAAGACCACATTAACCGCAGCTCCAGTCGAAGTGTCTTTCAGCTCCCTGGTTACAGGGACAATGTCACTGGGATGGCAGACAGAGGAAAGAGCCGTGCCCACCAACTCGCTGGGATCGTACTCAAGCACTTTCCGGCTCGAGGGGGATAGGTAAAGGAACAGTCCCTTCAACGAGAGGACATGTACGACATCGTCAGTGTTTTCAAGCAGGACCTTGTCCCATATCCTTTTCGAGAGTTCCGACTCGCCTGATCCGATCGTACTAAGGACCGTAGAGACATCATCGCGAGCAACAGTTTGACCAAGTTCTGAGTCTCGGTGGGTGTGGTTTTCTGGTATTACATAACGTGGCAATAAACCGCGCTGGTAATTGATGCTGTACGAACCGTCTGCAGTAGGATTAGTGTCTCTGCATTCTGAAAGAGGGTAGGCGTAGGATTACCTGGATTTTTGTTGGTTATAGATGTTGGCTGCTCAACAAGATCGACCTGAAACCCGACATAATATTTGACCTCGTCTGTGTCCCATGTTATGGGGATCATAGTGAGCAAATTCATGAACGGCTGGCCCCCTTTTCGGTAGTTGATAAGACTTATTTGCGTCTCTTGGCGTGCATTGATCATGTTCTTGATTCGCAGTACGGATTGGTCGTCAACATATTTCCGCTTTACCCCAGCTTGAATCTTGCCATCGGGGGCCTGTAAGAAACGACAGTTCCTCCCCAGAATCTCGTGTTTTGTATAAGCAGTGAGACGTTCAAAAACATCTGAGCAGTAGACTATAGGTACATCGTGCTGAGTAACATCACAAACCACGAAAGCGCATGACATGTCGACCGCTCCAATGTTGATTTGTGGCTTTGGCCGTGCTGCGACTCGCATGAGGACACCGAGCATGTCGAAACCGCTCGACGAGTAAGCATTGCGGTACTGTGGCACGACTTGCTGTGCGGCGTTGTTCTGTCCTTGAAATGGTTGTCCCTCGGCATTTGTTGAAATATCAAGGTTCGGTGTGGGTTTTGGTTTTTGAGGAGGCTCAAAATCGGCGAACCCCTGTGGTCCGGACAGTTGCATCGCAGGACTTGTACTTGACATTGAGATTGGTGGTTGTGACAGATTAACTTGCAGGTTTTGCATCTGATCTGACATTTGCATACTAGGCATCTTGTCCATCAATTCTTGTTGGCTGAGGCTGCCACCCCCTGGATCATGCACTTGCCCTGGTGTTGACGATTGCATGGTAGTTTGTAATGGTGAGCTAGTTAGACCGGTAGTGTAATTATTCTGGCTATAAGTATGTCTCGGCGTTATGCTACCGTTACCATTATCCAAGGGATGCGTAGAGTATTCCATACCCATAAGCATATTACTCGACATGTAAGCCTCGGGCATGTCATAGTTGAGTGAGTTGGAAGAATTGAGAGCTTGACCATAAGGCGATGAAGACGAAATTGGGGTATAGCTTGTTGCCATGTTTGGAAAACTTGTATTCAGAGCCAAACTTTCATTGGATAAATGCCGTCTGTCTCTTTGGCTTTCGAGTCTTCGCTGGGCGATATTTGGCGTGTGATGCAGACCATTGGTTGACTGTACATGGGCTGGCTCGAACTGATAGCCTTCGAGATCGCTGTTATTTCCCGAGCCAAATTCCAACATCGACGATCTCCTAGAATCCTGCTCTTGTATCGCTCTACTTGTACCACCGTAGGATTGCGAATGGTGGAAGCTCCTGCGGCGATGCAATTCTTCTTGTAATTTCTCGTTATTCTGACTGATAATGTCGTCCAGCGTCTGACCTCCACCAAGCATGCCCGAGCTGTCCATGCCGTTCGGTGTCATGATTCCCATCATCGCATCATGATTGTTCATATCTGTCAACCTTTGCAATTCCTCCGAAGAGTATTGCCTTTCGTAATAGCCGTTCATATTGCCCACGTTGGTTTGATCCATCGCGGCTCCTCCCCGCCGAACGGTTCTCCAACTGCGCCTGATGCGATTTCCTCAGACTTGGAGCTGCCTGATCGTTTAGCCCTTTTGACATTGTACGTCACTGCGGTCAACGTGACGGTCTTGCAACATGCCCCTACTTCGTGAGGCCCCGGCTGGAGGGATTTTGCAGGAAGAGGGTGGAGTTGACAGCGCTGGATGAGCCTTGAAAGGTCGAGACGTTGGCCGGGGTCGTAAGCGCGGGCGCAGGGGCAACGATTGCCCAGGAGGGGCGTGGTGAGTTATAGGCGAGACCGTTGCGTGATGCAATGGGTGGGTAATACTATGCGACTGATACAACGGGGCCAAGGGGTGTCAGTGAATTTTGCAGGGAGTTATTGCGGGGGAGCCCATAGCAAAGCCTCTCGATTATGCGTCTTCTGGATATCGATGGAAGCGTGGATTGGATGGTCAGGGATAGGATTGATGATTGAGGGAAAAGAATGGTTATGCCAACGAGTGAGCAGTGAGGATGTGCTTTCGCGTACTAGCAAGGTAGGCTTGTAGGGCAGTTTGAACAAGCGGTCCTGCGGTCTCTCGCCTTCTGAGTGTTTGGCCTACGCCGCTAATTTTAGGTGCGGCTTGGCTTGGCGTTACCCCAGACAGAACCCAGTAAGATCAGCACAGCAGGTGCAGCAGCGGCACCCTGCGCGGCCGAACATTCTTCGCCCGGCTCGCCACCCTGGGAATCTTCCAATCCATCCAATCCATCAAGCCCTAATTCCCTACTGACCACTCAACGCCGCCCAGGGAGGCCATGGAGGCCAGGGAGACACTTTGGCGGCAAACAGCCTCATGTAACCTAATTTGGTTTATCAACCCGTGTGAGGGATCTGCCAAAAGAAGTATGTAGCAAACTAGTAGGCTTTCTTAGGGTGCACCAGTGAGGCAGTTGTGGGTACCTATAAGCACTATAAGCACTGCGCCAGCCGCCATCTTCCGGGGATCTTCCGGCCACTGTCACTAGTCAACCCCCCTAAACTGACTGATCTTTATCCCCCCTACCCGGACTTAACCCTGCCTTTGCTAAGGGTACCTCCCTGTGGACTAGGTACTGTAACCACACAGTGCACGAGCCTTCTTCCTTCCTCGCATCTCTCGCTCCCCGCAGTCAATCATTCAACGTTTTGGGTATGGTCGATTAAAGCGAATCCTGGTTACAAACACCACTTTGACCCAGCGCAGACAGACATCATGGTTCCACTTGTATTGATCGTGGTCCTCAGATCTCACTTTGATAGCCTCGACCACCGCCTCATCCAGCGAATCCGCCCACTAATAGATCTTCTCGTCAACGTAATACTCGAAGGAGTATACAAGGTAAGCCTTGCATATTAGACACTACCTTGCTTCAGAAGCTGGCAACCTATGACGCCTGAAGCTCGGCCAATTTGAGACTGAGGGCAATCTTCTCTGTGGTCCCAAATACCTGCAAGCTGCATGTCGCTGATTATCGCGGTCGCTTTGCCCTTGCCCGTTCGCATATCTTCGAGCATTATTAATGTCGAGTTCGGCGTATTTGTTTGCCCAGAGGATATGTTTGCATGCATCTCTGCTTCTATTTCCAGAGAAAAGCACCACTCAAGACCTAAGATTTACCGCTGTCATGCCATTCTCGGCGATCATGGGAAGTTCCCACTAATAGAGAACCACTTCTACTCCATGGAGAAATTTCATTCTCCAGACAACAAATCGTACTGTCCCGACCTGCATGCTTTATGGGTCCGTGCATGTTCAAAGCACGCGTTGATACTGTTCATACTTCCCACAACACGTGTTCTACCAAACACATGTGATGCAGGCGTCTGCACATCTGCACACGGACTACACGCTACGAGCCGCTTCCCTCAGATCTAGATCTCACAGCTAACGGTGAATTCTAGTCTCGATTTACATGTTCTGGGCTCAATTTAAGGTTCTCGTCGAAAAGCACTTATCAAGCGAATTCAAGCCACAGAAAAATCGCTGCTATATGATTTGCTATGTGACACACAGGAACTTCACGCGGTGGAATGTCGCCCGAAGCAGGTCGCAGCTGACTCAATTGTGCAGGAGCGAATTTAACCAATTGTACCTGCAAAATGACTGAGCCTATCAGAGAGTCGGATGCCCGGATGACCATGATCCTTCGGGCAATATGCCAGCCTCTTCGTATCTCACAATGGCCTTGTGCCAAGATGTATTTGGGTCGCTATCTTCTACGAACTCGGCTGACCTCGCTCTTTCCAAGCTGGAGTGACGGTCAAGGTCATCCAATGCCACCAAGTGTTGACGTCTTCAATCTTTAACACTCGGTCGATCTTGTTATAGCGTTCCGCCAGCACATATTGGCCCTCGTTAAGATATGTCCATGGCTCAAGCAAGCTCGACTCATTGACCGGACCAACATCCTCAAGGCTAAGCTACTTCGCAAGAGCCAGCCACCGGAGATCCACAGCGAAGGGGACGGCCTTGTTGGCCATAAGTCCACGGCAGGTCATGTTGGGATACAAAGCGGCCCAAATGGAGGGTTTGGCGACGGTATCTGCGGTGCTCAAATGTACAATGTTCCCTACGCACTCTTCGTGCCGGGCAAGCGGCCCCTGGCACCCTTGCCTCCGATCAGAGCGAAGGAGGAGACGGGTAGCCCAGTGCGCTGCGAGAATTCCGAACCCCTCCTGCTTATTGTCAGGATTATGCTAACAATTCTCAACGCACTTCCATGTCCGCCGACGTGTCCGGTTTGATCTCCACGACCTCCAACGCCTGCCTGCGCCTTGCTCTTCAAGCACATCTCGAAGCGTGTAACAGAATATTTTGGCACTCGCCGGCTGTGGTAATCCCACAGGTTCTCAAGTGGAGGCAAAACTGGAGGACCGCCCATGATGTGAACCAATATCCCTATGAAGGCTTAGTGTCGTGATGATAACTGCTTTTTGCTATTCAGTGATCACAATAGACGAAACTTAGCTTAGAGCTGATTGGCAAAGACAGTATCCACGGAAGGGCAACCAAGGCACTACTTGCACGCTCGATTATCTTACGGTTTGCCTTTACCTCAGTATCTTGATCCTCCTCTTGCCTGTAGGCCTTTGGTCGTCTGGCATTTCTGTTAGGCGAGCAGTGTCCATGTTGGAACCCCCGTGTGACCAAATGTTCAGCGTACCGAAGTAAAGGTATACGTGACTCTCGCGACGCTTCGGCTTCCTCCCTCAGCATTTCTGTGAATCCTTGAAATGTATCCTCCACAGTGTTCCCATTGTTGACCACGTCAGGTTCCGGTAGTGAAGGTGAGGCCTTCGGGCAGTGTGAATCGGAAACCTCTACCGACCAACGTTGTCACTTTCGAGGGCGTAATCGTCGGGAGGCAGATTCTTAGGAGCTTATCAATAACGCCTCGCAGCGAAGCTGGAGGGCCCATATAATAGGCGTGAGTACCCAAGGAATTCATGATGAAGTGCAAGAGAACGTTTGACCGAGTAAGAAGGCACACGGGGAATCGTTTTTCTGAAGTGGATTGATTATGCTACACTACGTGCAGGCGGTGGACGGCATATACTTTGCTATCGTACAGCCCATGCAATTGACCAGAACCTATGACTCGAGTACATGCAAAGAACCGAGCCCCAATGACTCGCATATCGAAAGCATATCAAGGCCTGCGCGGTTCACATTACTGGAAACGGGTCCCTGAGAGATAGCAAAATCATGACCTGGCAGCCTGGTTGGTCTTTTTACAGACATGATACTAGATTTTTAGTCCTGCATTAATCTTTCGCCGGATTTGGCAATCTGTGCAGCTGAACAATCACTTTCTGGGTCTACTTGTCATTGGTGAGCAAGGGATGAAACGCAACGAGCAGTACATTATCTGGCGATATGCTCAATGTTTTGAGTGGTTCAATACAACTGAACTTACGATTGCGAATGTCTCAGGTTTACATATTGGCACGACGTGCAGCCTCCAGTAGTTGCAAGCTACTTGCCTCTGCCATGTGGACACGATAAGCCCACCCAGTGGTTGTAGATATGGATTTAGTCGCGAAAAGCCGATAGGATGAGTTCTATGTTCTATTGCTAGCTAGCTCGAAACCACAGATGTGGGATACCATCCGAAGCTGTGTAGGTATTGGCAATCGTCCCCTATGTATCTTATGTGTATTCGTTTCTTTTCTTGAGCACGATGAGGAAGAGACCGGAGGAAGTGGCTTACCGAGGCTATACCCAATACGGGTTAGAACAACGGCCAGACCATGGGCGCAAACAATGAGGCTGACCATCAGTAGCGGGAACGGATTGTGACCTTTCCAGCACATCTGCATCGTCCTCAACTGCTGTCACAACCCTCATACTCTTCCACGGTCGCGTCTAATGTGGCAGTTGGTGTAGTCGCATGCGGCAAGCGGAACTGTGGTGTTGACTTCATCCTGGCACACGATCAACTGCTAAACAACTTGATGTGAAGTACCATCCCCAATCTGAACTTCCAGATCGAAAGAATAGAAGCTAACATCGTTGGCAGTACATGAGTGAGACTTGCCTTTTGAGACGTTGTCCTTGTGGACCGGTGACCAGCTCGAGGAAGCCCCTTCGATTTCCATTCGCGTCGCTCTCCATATGCTTGCGAACCGCTGGGGGACTAAACCCTAGACTACATAGATATTGAGATCTACCGGATGGTCTGATTATCATTTGGCTACACTACAATACCTGCTACGCTTCATTTGACCCCTCAATGGAGTACCCATATATACGAAACGACGCCCGCAGGAGCCAATGATCTACGAGTCGAGTCATTGTCCTTCTCTATCCCAAGCTAAGGGTTAGACAATGACATCGCGGGAACGGTCGTCTTCGGCACGATCAAATCACTCTGATCATAACTCAAGGCAAACGTCGACGCCATCGCCCTCTCATTATCCGCAACACTCAAATGGATCAGCTGTGCCGGAGGACCTGGTCTTGAACGATGTGCCAACTTACGGCCGGAATCCTGCATCGTCTTTGCTGATACCTTCACAAGGCATTGGTTCCCCATACCCTGCTATATCTAGCTGCGGGACACCGTCATCCACACAGTCCGCTTCGCAGAGGCCAAGAGCAAGCACTACTGATCAAGCCACAGGACAACAGAACGTATACCGTGCTGTCCCAAACAGGGCAACTGGAAGGTCCCAGATACCGCTCGAATACATTCAAGGGCAGCGGTATCCTCCAGCTTCGCAAATGAATCCGCCCTATATACCGGGGCCACCCCCAGCACAGCAGCAGCAAAGCCATATGATAGCGCTACCACCACCACCACCTCGTCCGACGGCCCTTAACAGCTCTCATAACATGGTGCCACCGCCACCGCCTGGTCCTCCTCCTACAGCAGCCAATAATGTTCCTACAGGATGGAACCAGCAAAGTTGGGGGCGTCAACAAGGGTATCTGCCTCCACCACCACCTCTGGGCCCAAATCAAGTTGGAAACCAATACGTCCAGTACCCTGCCTTCCGAAATAATCAACCTGCAGCTTTGTCTATACCTCCACCGCCTCCCCAGAATGAATCTATCGTATCAGCGACCTATATACCCGGTGGTGATTCATTTGGGCCCGGTGTAGGAATTCCTGCGTTATATTCGCAGCAAACACAAGAGCCGATTATCCAGCGGGATGAGAGCTTCTCATACTCGGCTGCAGAAGCGAAAATGTTGGCCGATCAAAGATTCTTCAATGGCCCTACCTCTGCTATCTCGCCCAATAATGCCCTCCCTTTCAGCGAACGGCATGACTCGTCCGTCCCTCAAACCCCTCTTAGTCGCCACCATCCTGCACCTCTCCCAAACAATCAAGTGCAAACTCCTGCTTCTGCGATCCAAGATGGTACCCCCACCATAGGTCACCGTCATACTAGCAGCAACAATTCGGCAATGTTGTCTCCTAACGATCCGAGCTTGCAGTGGCCTCTTGATCGCGTGCTAATTTGGCTTGCCCAAAATGGCTTCTCGAACGATTGGCAAGAGACATTCAGAGGCCTGGATATGCATGGCGCAGACTTCCTGGACTTAGGTCGAGGCAATGGTGGCAGAGGTAATTTTGGGATGATGCATCAAGTTGTTTACCCTAGACTGGCAAGAGAATGTAGCAAAAGCGGTACGGGATGGGATCAGGCCAGGGAGAGGGAAGAGGGCAAAAGAATGCGGCGGCTCGTTCGCAAAATTGCAGAAGGTGCAGATGGCGGTGCAAAGCCATCTCATGGACGTCGCGAATCTATGCAAATACTTCCAAGTGCATCTACCGATGGTGGAGTTGAGAATTCTCCAAACCTAGGCCGTCAAGAGGGGTTTGCAGCGACACCAAGCACTGCAGGAGGGGGTGAAGATAGTCCTGGTATGCAATTCAGGTCCCCTGGCAACGCTCTCAATCCGCGTATGGCATCAAAGACTCGCAGTAGCACAGCTCCAGTTCCGGCTTACGCGTATGGAAATCCATCATCCAGCGATCCTGGCCTAGTTGAGATGTCCCAAACACCTCAAACTCGAACAGGCTTTACGCGAGGCATTTTGAACAATATCAATGATGCAGCCTCAAAGCGCCATAGCCCTAGTGCCTCAGGCGAAACAAGCATTGCAGGCGGGCCCCTCTTTATAGGGGATAGTGCTCGCTCCGGTTACGATGCCAGTCCTCAAAGTGGTAGCCCTGCAACCCAACACGCTACGCTTGCCCCTTCTGCGGCCAGTAGTACTTTATCAGCTCCACCATATGGCCGCCCAGGCCACAAAAAAACGAATAGTACTGATTCCATGGCCTCTAATAATGCTGCAAGCTCTACCACTAACCTGCTCCGAGGCTCTGACAGACGAAATGGTCAGGACGGCCATAGACCACCGACTCTTGAGGTGTCGTCAAAGCAAGGCAATGATGAAACCCCATCAAGTGCCAAAGAGCTTACGAAAGGATTTTTGGACCGATTCAGGAAGAGAAAGAAGGATGAGACTTCTCATCCCTCTCCGGAGGAACATAATCTGGAATCGCCAACAAGTCCACTCAGTTACTACCGGCACACGCCGCCAACTCTGCCCTTCGCTCGACCAGGTATGAACAATAGTAATACATCACTAGACAGGCCCGAATCGGCGTCAAGCAAAATGTCCGAGCATGATCGAGCGATCCGTGATCGAGCTTTCTCTCGACAGAGCGGTGGGAGGAGATATGTCCTTGTCACCCCTGATCAGTGGAATTTCCGTCTTGTGGATGTAACTGAAGCTGATACAGCTGAATCATTACGGGAGAGCATTTGCAAAGCCCTGAATTATACTGATCATGATACGGCCCAGATCTATCTTACGGAACCGGGACAAATTGAGCATGATGAGCCGCTGTCTGATCCAATGCTGGTACTTTCGAAGCATTCACGTGCAGATTCCGCGGGTACTTTAAAATTCTTTGTCCGGCGGGGCCCTACATCAGCATCTTTGGCGCCACCCTTGTCCGCCGGTCTAGTAAATGGTATGTCTCCTAAAGCCTCACCACCTGCGGGAAGTCTCTTCCCAAGGAAAGCCTTGGATGATGAAGGTTACGCACGATTAAGATCGAAAGACAGAATAAGGTCTAAGTCGCCTCCATTAAACTCACGACAAGCTACACTTAAAGGTGAAAATGCTACTATAAAGGATCCCCCAAAATCCGTTGAGAGCAATAATGACACTTCGAACCTAATGGGGGACTCTTCGGCAGCGGGGTCGGCGAAGGAACGCTTACAACAACTCAAATCTGCGCTTGAGAATGGAGCATCGGCTGATGAAGAATGGAATGCTTTCCTTTTAGCTGCAGCCGAAGAACATCAAAAGCAGACTGAGAAGAAAGGCAAAGCATATCGAGACGGGAGACCAAATAAGACAAGAAAGGACCCCTCTCCCGTTGATGTAGGTTCAAGCAGCATCAAGCGTGATGGGGTCATCAATTTCGACGCTCCGAGACAATCGCCCTACGAGGATAGGAAGAATGAGCCTCTAGTACCGCTGAGAAAGCCTCCCGCGCCACCTCCCGGATCAGTCATGTTAGAGAAAGCCAATTCCTTAAGCAAGAAAACCGGCGAGTCGCTCCGGTCGTCAATTTCAAGTCAATCTGAGCTCGCAAAAAGGAGGTCCTTAGGAGACATAATACCTGAGGAAATGGCAGAACGAGGTCGTCGGAAAGCCGTAGGAGCCAGCCCATCAGTGAGTGCCGGGGTTGCAGAGGCTGTAGTGGAAGCTGGTAAAGTGGCCGGCTCTGCTGGTAAACCAATTGGGTCTAGGAGGAATATGTCAACCCGCAACACCAACGATCAGGTCAACAGCGGCAGACCCTCCCCTTCTCTGCAGTCTATAGGGTTTGGACAAAACGGATCGGGCATGAACAGCCCAGGTGGGTCTCCCCGAAGTCCTGGCTTCACCTATGGGAAAAACGATGTGCTATTCAAGATACCTGACTATCAAGAAGATGTTGCCGATGGAGCAGAATCCCGAAAACCCAGTCTAGCCCTGCAGACCCAACTACCGAAGAACCCGGTTATCGAAACGTTGCAGAGACCCCCTTCACCAAACATCAGCCCATCTTCTCAACAACCACCCTCGCGTAAGACTTCGATTCTCGGGAGGCCGAAGTCATATGGACCTGCTTTCTCGTTCAAAGAGAGTGACATTCAATTTGATCAAAGGGCCGGCTTAGAAGAAGGATCGGATGACGACTCGGATGACGGACTCTTTGCGAAGCCTCTTACAAAGAGCGAGGGGAAGAACTTTTCAACAGGCGAAGATGCTAGCGTCCAGAGACGCCCAACGCTTACTGTGGATACTGATGGCAGCCAACGCCGATCCGTTAAAGGCCGATCCGTCACGTTCAAGACACCAGACACATCAACGAACACATCCGCAGCGCCCTCAAGTGAAGGACCTGAACTTGATGATGAAGGTCACCCTGTTCAGCCGCCGCAGCCTAGGATCGAAAGACACGTTCCTGACCCAACTACATCTGCAGCAACGTCAGCAGATTACCCGGATTCGGCCAAACTTGCTCGACGACAGTCATTTGCGAGGGATGATGTCTGGGCCAATCGACCGCCCGCAGAAGATTTGCTGAACAACCTTGATGCCTTTTTCCCGAATCTCGATCTGGATCAACCAGTAGTCGAGGACCTTGTTGGCTCTGGCCCCAATTCTCCCGAAGCTGGAGTTGAGCAAAATCCTATAGACACCGCAATGGCGGAGCCTTCCTTTGCCTCGAAACGTGTTATCAGAACTTCGTTGTATGATCGAGTCCGTCCCGACTCCATAGCCGAAGAGCCCGAGACATTGGGTTCTGAAGATTCGACACTGAAAAGCAGGGCCACAATAGACTCTATGGCCCAGCGAAGCATCCGTAAGAGTGGAGGTATTGGTAGAATGAAGTCCATTCGGGATGTTGCACGAGGAGCGTACGAAGGATCGTCGAAGCGGAACACCCAAGTGTCTACAGATAGGAAGTCAACCAATCTCATGCGCCGGAAGAGCACAAAGATGTTTGGAGCAAACATCGTCCAGATCAAGCCCGGAAGAGGGAGCCGCGTTAGCCTCATCGAGCAGGTACCTAAAGATCTTCCTGTCGGGGTCAACTCGTTTCAGATCGGTAGAGGCCAGCTTATTGGCAAAGGAAGTTACGGAAGGGTCTATCTGGGCATTAATTTCACGACAGGAGACTTCTTGGCGGTCAAGCAGGTCGAAGTAAATCAGAAAGCAGCTGGCCATGACAAAGATAAGATGAAGGAAATGGTCGGTGCTCTGGACCAGGAGATTGACACCATGAGAGATCTGGAACACCCAAATATCGTGCAGTATCTTGGATGTGAACGCAAGGAATATTCGATTTCCATTTTCCTCGAATACATCTCTGGTGGTAGTGTTGGTAGCTGTCTCCGTAAACATGGGAAATTCGACGAATCCCTTGTTAGCTCTCTTACCAAACAAACACTCGCCGGCCTCGCCTACCTCCATGATAAAGGCGTCTTACATCGGGACCTCAAGGCTGACAATATTCTCCTCGATGTCGACGGTACGTGCAAGATCTCGGACTTTGGCATCTCGAAGAAGACCGATAACATATACGGCAACGATGTTACAAACAGCATGCAGGGTTCTGTCTTCTGGATGGCCCCCGAGGTTATCCGCTCCCAAGGTCAAGGCTACAGCGCCAAAGTTGACATCTGGTCCCTCGGATGCGTCGTGCTTGAGATGTTCGCCGGTAGGCGCCCGTGGAGCAAGGAAGAAGCCATCGGTGCGATTTACAAGCTCGGAAGCCTAAGTCAAGCGCCTCCTATCCCTGATGATGTTAGTAACACTATTACCCCGGAGGCTTTTGCTTTCATGTTGGATTGCTTCACGATCGACCCGAGCGAAAGACCGACGGCCGAAACGCTGTTAAAGCAGCATGCTTTCTGTACTAAGAAGATGGAGTTCAACTTCTTAGATACGGAGTTGCATCGCATGTTAACGGAGGGCGGTGATCTCAAGTATAGCGGGCAACGGTACAATTAATATGTGTATATGCACCCTGATATTTCTATCTTCATCAGCGTTTCGCGTCGGAGTTCAAGCCTGGATTGGGTATGGCTTTACAGGACTCTAGCCTTGTTTTCCTCTCTATGATACCATGTGTTATGATTATGAGCATGGCGTCTTTGATACATGTACAGCTACAGATGTGTTTTTAGCTAGGTAGATTAGTGAACGCCGCTACCCTCTCTAGAATGTCCTGTCTAGTAGATGTCAAGAATACAGCATTGCAGCCCCGCTAATCACTCAGACAGCCCTAGATGGATCAAGACAAGTTTGACTGGATATTGGAAGGCATTCGACTCAAATTGACCATACCACAAGTCCTTTCCTCTAATCCCTACTGCCACGCAAAGACTCAGCATTGAAGAACGAAAATTACTTCCCCGACGCATAAGGCCTCAGAAACACCACAGTCTCTCTCTCCTTTACCTCGAAACGCACCCTCGCTCGCCCGCGCATCCGCCTTGTTATCTTCCCTCCTCGACCAGCCAGGAACGTACAAGCACAACGACATTATCGCACAAGTGCAGCAGAATACTGAGGATTTTCCAGAGACCTGCATTCTCTTTTTCTTCTTCATCCCCTTTCTTGTATTTCCACTGGTTTGGGTAAGCTGTCTAGACTAGATGTTGGGAATCATCCGCGAGTTGAGAATGACATTGAACAACTTCTTATAGCTTGGAAGGAAATGTAAGTTAGATTTTTAGTTGGGACTTCGTGAACCTTTACAGGATCTGGGATATAATACAATTGGTCGAATTCGTGGGTTCGTTGTCTGATTAGGGCCAGGTCTGCAACGCTGATAGTCCGGATAGCGAGCACATACTTTGCAGAAACACGTCGTAAGTCCTGTTAAGCGCATGTCTCCTACTTCGATACAACTACCGCAATGCCTATAGCGCCGGACCGTAAATCTCAGCTACATCGGTTTGGAAGGTATAGCTCTATTGGGCCTGGCCTGGGCGTGAACCATTGAAACAGACCAATTATAATATAACGACAAAGACATTATCATATCACCTATCGATACATTGGTCATGAAAATTATGAAGGACTCTGGTAGACTACATTGTGACTCCACTAACGCCTCAGAATTCCATGGCATCATCATCTCCTCTCTCCCTCTTCACGCCCTTCTCGTCCTTGAGCAAGCTTGCGACATATGTCCGAAAGTAATCGACATACGGCTTCAGACTCGTCTTCTCATAGTCTTGAGTTTTCTTGCCTTCGTCTTCTTCCTTCAGATCTCGACCATCGAAATCATCAATCTCTCCTAACAGCTCTGTCACAGTGGGCACACCAAGCGGGTCGAATTTCATCAATCTCCGAGTGTCAATAGGTACACAAACTCTGCCTGTCCCTGGATGAATGACAAAAGGAGATTTCAGTAGATGTATCTGCTTTTTGCTGACCTCAACATCAAGGCGTGGATAAGTGTATTCAAGCACAATGTCTTGCTTTGCCTCCAATAGCAGTCTACCATCCAAGGTTTTACTTGCTCCAGCTTTGGCAAGGGAGTCTATATCTGCCCATTTACTAGCACTTGAGCGACCAGGAGCTGCGTCCCACTTTTTGCGTAGGGCGTCGTTTAGAGCCTTATCAGGAAGTAATTGGAGTAGGCGTTCCGCCTTTTCTGGTTCTGCCCACGGATCCTGGTCTTCAAGAATATCATGCTGAAAGTGGTCCTTCAGAATATCAAGGCTTCGGCTATAGACAGATTAGAGCGCAAGCCGACAACAGTTTTCTGAGGAAGGGACCTTACGCCAGATGTGGATGTAGAGGCCGTTTTACGTTGACCTTCTTTCCACTTTGTGCTCCCCCTTTGACAACCTCTAAGTATCCTGCGAGAGCCTTTCTCCTCTGATCATCCATTATTCTCGCTCCTTTGTCACTTATCCAGGCATGCGCTCCTCTTCGCCCCGAGTAGACCCACATAACGTGCTGGAAACCAAAGTCTTCTCTCAGAGCCGTATCAACAACCTTTATTGCCATAGTTACGAACGACCAGCACTTATGACAGATATTGGCCTTACTGCAACAAGTTCGTATCTCATCGTAATCGGTCAAATCTATATCGAAGACCAATTCCTTTGCCATCGGACGGAATGCGGTAGACTTGCGCAATGTCTTTCGGTCTCGAGGAGGTGCGGTATAAACTGGACCTATTTCAAAGCGGGAAGGGTTGACACGTAGAACATCTTTTCGAAGGCTAATTCCTGTGAGAACTTCTTAATGATGAGGAGACGGAAAATTCATGCTCACAGGTCTCCTGTGGGGTAGCTCTGGTATCTAAGATACGCATCGTTCTGTAATGTGAAAGCAAATTCGCGATGACTAAAGTCATTCGACGGTTTGATTGAATGATTCAACCATTGGAAAAGGTACCGAAACGGGAATAAGCGTTGGTAGAAAGCCAGCATAACTTCTGGGTCTGTGTACTTTGCCGAAGGAGCAAGCGCTCTGTAGTGCCTTCTCAGCATTCGTTCAGGAAAGTTTCAAAGTTTCTCACATTGGTACAGCTGGCGGGCTACTTTGGACCATTCCCGTAGTAGCCCCAGAGCTTGGGAACTCTTCATCTTCTTCATCAACATCATTGAAAAGATCTTCAAGCTTGATGTCAGGCTTTAGCTCTTCCTGTACTGGAACACCACCTCCTAATTCTTTTTGGTTGTCCCCTTCGCTTTCTTCTGTAATGTCTAGAGCTTGCGGAGGTGCATCAGGAAGATCACTGTCTTCCTCGAGAGGACTACAAGAAGTGACTAGATCCGCGGCTGTAGAGTGAGGCATAACTGCAGTCTTCAAAGCTCAATTCTCTGGCTACCACTTGCATACCAATTGGGAGTATCACTGGTGAAGACAATATTTTGAATGTTAGACGCGAACGGGATTCAACGCGTAAAGCACTTTGGAGGGAAGTCTTGGCAGGGTTCAAGCCCTAGCTCGTCTCCGAAGCGCCATACTCAGCAAGTATGCTATCAGGAGGGAGAGTGGGGCAGTGCTTCACTGAGAGGGGAAGCTCGAACATGTAGTGTACATTCTGGTCACATCAAATGAGATCCTACAGACTGTTAGATCTCCCAAGCCATTCCTAACATTGGGGAGCCTATGACGCTCACATTTACGTCTCAAGTGCTCAGTGTCAGTGTCCTTGTTATCATTTCTAGCATCCTCCAGCATTGAATCGATACTCCTCTCTTTTAAGGCTTTCTTGTAGCGGTTACTCGAAGGATCGTATTGTGCCAGCCAGTGTGCTTACCGTGAGGCATGTCTTATAATCCTTGAATAGAGGCTCACACTCGTCCGTAGTCGACTCACCCCGAAGGAACTCTAACTAGTGATCAGTCTCTGATGATACACGGTGTCTGGATGTCTTACTATCACTATACCACTTGAGAAAGCATGAGTCGTAGCGTCTTGATAACAATGATTCAGTGAAAAGGTCAACCATAGGATGATAAGAGACTTACTCCTTCACTTGATTGCATTCCGGTGCAAGTGAGGAAGACATCCTTAAAAAGACTTTTGCGAATCTTCTTCGATCGTTTACTTGGTGGAATGAGCAATGAGTGACCACTGCACAAAATCGTGAAAGCCCAGCCTTGAGGCTCTGCGGCAACGCTAGTCAAGCACCTGGAGACCCCTGCAACAGATCATTATGACCGATATTTCCATCAGGGACTTTACAAAGTACATTGATCTTTTGCTTGTCACCTCAACAGCGAGGACAGGCCGCTCACGCCTAAGTGCAATCATGGCTTTTGACCGCAGCTTCAAGGAAATCAAAGATGCCATCTCTTCGGCTCTGGTTGACACAACGCGGACTACTGGGCAAATTGCTAATGAGGATCTTGCGTTCCAACGGTCCTCAAACCCCTCTATCGTGCCTTTGCTGGAGCAGCAGAGTTCGCGACTACTGCAACTTACACGAAAACTGATTCGGACTGCAACATCTGGGACTGATATTACTGCGCCCCAGATCTCTGACCCTGAATCGGTCGAAGACAATTGGATGGGCTTTGTGGATGTTTTCGACAACCTCCTTGAGAAGGCCGATGCATGCCTTGATGAATATACAGGTGTTGTCAGGAAGCTAAGTCCGGCGCAGGAGGAACGAATGAAAAATGCTACACCTTCATCCAATTTGAAAAAGAGACACACAAAAGCCTTTCACGGTCAATACGTCTCAAAGCCTCAATTGCTCTTTGCCAACGCTCCTACAAATGACGAATCCATGGCCTTTAAGCCTCTATTGCTATCAAAGCCACATGCGATCACGCCGCTCGAGGAGTGCCTTACCCTGGCTCCATCCGAAGAGGGTCCTTTGCAGTATGCTATCCACGTTTGCTGCTGCTAGTGAAAGCCTGTGGATTCCAACAAGGACTTGTTAACGTTGTTCTAGATATAAGCATCCCTACGAGACGGAGATCAAACAGTCACGATATCCTCCTGCAACATATGTAAAATCTGACCCTATACCTTACCTGCCGTACGAAGAAACTCAAGCTACCTTTGTCGACACACCCGAGGCGATGATGTCCATGCTTCAGGAACTCAAGATGGCAAAGGAGATCGCTGTTGATCTGGAGCATCACGACGAGCACTCTTATATCGGCATTGTATCATTGATGCAAATTAGTACAAGAGACAACGATTGGATCGTTGATACTCTCAAACCATGGCGGCGGGAACTCCAGATACTCAACGAAGTCTTTTCAGACCCTAAGATTCTCAAAGTAAGTATCGTGGATTGATAATGCTATAGTTCATTGATTGATCTATGCAGGTTCTCCACGGCGCCTCTATGGACATGATTTGGCTACAGAGAGATCTTGGTCTATATGTTGTTGGCTTATTTGATACCTTCCATGCATCCAGATCTCTAGGTTACCCTAAAAACAGCCTAGCTTACCTACTCAAGCGGTTCGCCAACTTTGACGCGGCGAAACAGTACCAAATGGCCGACTGGCGGATACGGTTCGTGATTCTGGGACAATTACTTTACTCTCCAGCTCGTGCTAATTTGACCATATAGACCAATTCCAGAAGAGATGTTCAACTATGCTCGCTCCGACACCCACTTCTTGCTCTATATATATGACAACTTGCGTAACGAGCTAATCGAGAATTCCAATCCCACTGATCCTGAGGGTGACCTGATTGAAGCAGTCCTGGAGCATTCGAAAGAAGAAGCCCTCCAGCGATACGAGACTCCGATATATGACGCTCAGCGCGGGCTAGGAGCTTCAGGTTGGTACCATATGCTCAGTCGGAATCCAGCTTTGTTCAATCGAGAGCAATTCGCTGTATTCAAGGCAGTACATCAATGGCGAGATAAAGTTGCTAGGCAGGAAGATGAGAGCGTCCATCATATCATGTCGAAAAATGCCCTCTTCAACATCGCTAGAGAAATGCCTCTGGATATGCTATCGCTGCTTGGCTGCTCACATCCAATGTCGCCAGTTTTCAGGAGAAGAATGAAGGAATTGCTCGGCGTGGTCAAGGAGGCTAAGGAAGTGGGCACAAGTGGTCGGGAAATGAAAGACGAATTGGCAGACCTGAGCAAATTCGTACGGCCTTTTTATGCTGTTCGCCCCAGGAAGAATAGGGCGGATCAAAGAAATGCAGATACTGGCCCCACAAAGGAAGACGAACGCGCACCAGTGGTCTTAATGCTTGATGGCCTCCTGGCTCGAGCCGATCATTCTGATTTTTGGGGCTCGACCATTTGCAAGCCTAGTAAGAGCCTCCAAGGTCCAGAGGTACAGATGTATAACGGAAACCTTCGCCTGGCACTTCCACTGCCACAGCTTAGTGCAGAGATTTTTGAGGATTCCAAGTCTACAAGAACAGCCGCCACCGAAATGCCGCGGACTGATGCCAGCGCACGCGCCGAGCATCAATACATCAAAGACAGGGGAGTAAAGGAAGACGATGTCTTTGTTCTCAAACAAGCTGGCGGATCACGTAAACGCAAGGCTGCTGACTTGATCAATGCTCCAGGACCAATGTCGCCAAAGCTAGGCGACCGAATAACAGAGGAAGCTGATGGAAATGCTAGCGAAATAGACGTTCAGCCTTCAAAGAGCAATGCTGATGAACAGATCGAAGTCAATAGACAACTACAGATGACTGCGGAGCAGAAGCACCTGAGAAGGATAGAAAAGAAGCGGCTGAAAAAGGAGAAATCATTGTCTGAGGCGGCTGGCGTTGCCAGTAATCAAGAGTATGGGGAGCTGGAGGCCTTCGACTATTCCAACGCGCAATCATTATTGCATGCTCCCAAGGAGAATGGCAAAGATATGAAGGAGGGGGTCAATCCTTACAACAAATCGCGGGACGCCCCGAAAGGCATGCGGAAAACAAAGAAGGAAGTTGGGGGAAGAAGCCTAACATTCAAGGTTTGAGGCATTCCATCAGGATTGCACTAACACTTCACTGCCATCACGTGGATTATCGCATGCTCCGCGGATGTTCACACGTCCTGCACATGCGTGTTGCAGATCTATCGGCGTGGAATGTCTCAGTACGTGGGACAGAGATAGCGGTTTGTCGACGCTACGGTTCCCAGTACTAGAGGATGGTGCACGTGAGAGAACCTGTGCCTCTCGTGCAGCTACATCGAACGTTCAATGGCTACTTGTGCCGCGTCTACGGCATGATGACTTTGCATGCAGTCCTTGGCTCTGCACGTCAGCATGGGCTAAGCAGGCAGGGATGGCTACTACCCTATCGTCTCGTCCCTGAAGGGCTGAAACACTAAGAGATATGCTGCTCGAAAGCAGTAAAGATCTGCAACAATTGGAGCACCATCTGCCGAGGACATGATGCGAACATGGTGCATTCTCGAACAGATAACGAGGAGAAGCTTCATGACGTAGAATATCATACAGCAAGTCGCGGTTTTGTAGCATAGGGCCCCAGCCATAAGCAGCATACAAAGAATAGAGACAATCCTCCCTGTCGAAATTTCAATTGTCTGTCTGCCCACTGTGTAAATACAGGCTAGGACCTGTAATTAAGACACTAAAGAGAACCTACGATAATCGAGTAGTATCCCGAATGTCCCAAAGGATCGGGAAGTGAGGTTAATGGCTCATGATCCAGTCTACTGTAGTACTAGAGTCGCTTCAGCCTATCGCAAAATCTCGACCAATGGTCTCTCATATTCATGAGAAGGGCGTAAGGTATGCATTGGACTCCGCATCAGGCTAATATATGGTATTTGGAAGCATGGTACGAGAGGGCTAAGAGGACAGACAAGGGATAGTACAATGTTTGATGAAGCCAAAGCGTAACGGGGAGGGCGTGGGTACATGCATCAAACATTATGTTGACCCAACGATGTGGTTGTCGTACGGCTTTTACGAGTTGCAACCGAGGATGCAAGCTTTGACTGTCCAGTTGCCCTTGCATTAATTAGCGCAACGGCCTTAGCTTGCTGGCTCACGTCCTTCACGTATAAACAATTCACTTTCACCACCTGCTCAAGCTGTTCTTCCACCACAACTCCATTCATCAAATCTCCTTTTGCACTCGAAACAACATTCGCCACCACACTGCATGCGTGTGGCCTCCTCATCTCCTTCGCATCGCATTTTCCCCGCTAACAAGCCTCAATCGGCAAGCACAACAAGCATAAACAGTCGTCCCAATCCAGTCCCCCACCTTCCCACAACCTTGCAACCATTCAATGGTACTACGAAAGTCTACTCCCACGGGTGCCTGCGCATCAATATCTTGACAATTGGGGCTATCTCACGAGCTCCATCTGTCTTACTAGGGTGGCCGCTGCGCTCCTGAGACCCGGGCGACTGGAAATTGGCACATTCCACGCCTGTCGACGTCAGTCCACCGAAGCCTTACAACGAGCGGACTCACGTACTCAAAATATTGAAATTGATACGATCTGTGCAAACAATCTAACACCATTGCATCCAGTCTCTTTACCAGCGCTGCGTAAGACTCCGGCCTTGTCCCGAACCGGCGGCTTTCTTCGTCGCTTTCGACCCTCGAACCCAGCATGTCTGTAGCAATCATGCCCCACCTCTCGAGGGCGTCCACCTCGTCTTCATCATCCCACGTACCCATCTCGCGGCAGAATACTGTCTCATCAAACGATGGACGCGCTGCACGCCAATCGAAGAGGTACTCGACTGCTTTGTACCTGTCCATGTCTGCAAAGGAGAAGGACCTGGAAATTGAAGATGATCTAGCAAGAGGTAGAGAATTCCCACAGAGGACAATGCGCGCCGTTCTTGGCTAACGGTTTAACAGCTCAAAAGGTTCAGCGAGACTACAAGGCCAAAATATCAAGCCAATCCAAGAAGAATTTTGTGCTCGAGAAGGATGTTCGATATCTTGATTCTAGAATAGCGCTCCTGATCCAGAACCGTATGGCGCTAGAAGAGGTATGTATTACTTTAGCATCTTGCATCACATTTTACTGAGAGCATTCCCCTAGCAAAATGAGGTCGCAAACCATCTAGAGGATGCTTCAGATCTGCAAGAAGGCTTCTTCCCCAATGATGAGAAAACACAGAAATATGGCAATCTCCTCTTCTTACTCCAATCCGAGCCGCGACACATTGCCCATCTATGTCGACTGGTCACCATGAATGAGATTGACTCATTGTTACAAACCGTCATGTTTACGATATACGGCAACCAATACGAGAGCCGAGAGGAGCATCTTTTACTCACTATGTTTCAATCAGTACTCACATATCAATTCGATAATACCCCTGAATATTCATCGTTACTACGAGCTAATACCCCTGTCTCCCGTATGATGACTACTTACACAAGACGTGGACCTGGCCAGAGCTATCTGAAGGTTGTTCTGCAAGCGAAGATCAACTCGTTGATCGAATTGAAGGACGAGGATCTAGAGATTAACCCTTTGAAGGTATACGGAAATATGATCGAGCAGATAGAGCGAGACACGGGCAGCGTTCCGGACTACCTTCCAAGGGGAGTAACCGCTGAACAAGCAGCAGAGAATAGGGAAGTCCAGGCTATTATTGCTCCAAGGCTCACGATGCTGATGGAGCTTGCGAACTCGTTCTTGGAAACAATCATTCAAGGCCTCGACGAGACTCCATACGGTATCCGATGGATCTGCAAACAGATCAGAAGTCTATCAAAGAGAAAATACCCCGACGCAAATGACCAGACTGTGTGTACTCTGATTGGAGGCTTCTTTTTCCTGAGATTCATCAACCCAGCTATAGTCACACCGAGATCGTATATGCTTATCGAAGGGCAGCCCGATGAGAACCCTAGGCGGACACTCACCTACATTGCCAAAATGCTACAGAATCTTGCGAACAAGCCGTCATACGCTAAAGAACCCTACATGATGAAGCTCCAGCCATTCATACTGCAAAACAAAGAGCGTGTGAACAAATTCATGTTGGACTTGTGTGAGGTACAGGATTTCTATGAGAGTCTGGAGATGGACAATTACGTTGCGCTTTCCAAGAAGGACCTGGAGCTGTCGATCACGCTGAACGAAGTATACGCCACTCATGCATTGTTAGAAAAGCACAGCGCTGCACTTGGCCGGGATGACAATTCGCATCTGAATCTCATCCTCCAAGAACTTGGGCCTGCACCAGCTCAGCTGCCCAGAAAGGATAATCGCACCATAAACCTCCCTCTCTTCAGCAAATGGGAGCATGCCATTGATGACATTAACGCTGCATTGGACATTACCCCAGAGGAAGTTTACTTCATGGAAGCCAAAGCGACCTTCGTCCAAATACTGCGCTCTCTTCCTCCAAACTCCTCGGTCTCTCGGCGTCCTCTTCGCCTTGACCGCGTTGCTGAGGCAGCGGCAACTTTGAAGAACGACGCTGTCATGGTACGCAAGGGTATTAGAAGCATGGAACTTCTTAGTCAATTGCAGGAATTTGGAATTATTGACAAATCTGATGGTTTCTCTCTTCTGCGTGATGAAGTGGAGAATGAATTGATTCACCTCGGCTCTCTCAAAGAAAAGGTGCTAGAGGAGACGAAAAAGCTCGAAGAGGTCTTCCGCACTATCCGTGATCATAACAGCTACCTCGTGGGGCAATTGGAGACATACAAGTCCTATCTTCACAATGTGCGAAGCCAGAGTGAGGGCAAGAGTAGAGGCAAGCAGAAGGTACAGGTGTTGGGACCGTACAAATTCACCCACCAGCAGTTGGAGAAGGAGGGAGTCATCCAAAGGAGCAATGTGCCAGAAAATCGGAGAGCAAATATCTTTTTCAACTTTACAAGCCCGTTACCTGGAACGTTTGTCATCAGTCTGCATTACAAAGGTCAGTTGAGGAGTTCCCTTGGGATGTCTGCCAAGCTTCGGCTGCTAATAGATGAATAAATTAGGGAGAACTCGTGGTCTACTTGAACTAGACCTGAAACTAGACGATCTTCTTGAGATGCAGAAAGACAACCAGGAGGCGCTCGACCTCGAATACGTTCAATTTAACGTCCCGAAAGTGCTAGCGCTCTTAAACAAGCGCTTTGCAAGGAAGAAAGGCTGGTAGCATTGCCAAAATTATATACAAGCTAGCTTCTGTCGGTTTTTACGCGTGTTTGTAATAGGATTCTCACTTGGGGAAAGGCGAATGGATATTTACTGCGCGGCGTTTCGACAATTTGGGGGGCAGCGCTTTTGCATTCTTTGGATACCACCAGCTCGACTCGCAAGAAATTGGAGCATGCTTACCTAGGGAGGCAGGATCGGGGGAATAGCGGTCGACAATGGGTTAGGAATACGTCAAGGCAGAATCCATATAACCGCCTGAAATGATAGGATGAGCTTGCACAGCGGGGTGGAGTATTGAAGGTATCTATCTATGGGTGGTTTACTTTTGTAGTGCTGAGGCTCCTATCTTCCCGACTGGTTCGGGAGTAATACTTGTTCATGGGGTGGCCTGATGATTTCAAGAATCAAGGCTCAGGGGCAAGGGATTGCTATTCGGACATGAGGGAGCTTTCGGAGGTTTGAGAGCAAGCGAGGCTTTTGATAATAGGATGGCATATTTTGGGGGATCATGTATTATATGTTCAGAGCTGGGAGGTAATAATTCAACAATTATAATCTTATTTGCCGCAAATTATCTGGGTCTCTCTCTCTCTCTCTCTCTCTCTCTCTCTCTCCGACTGGACTAACATTCCTCCACCACGCCCTCTATCATTCTAAGTAGCTATGCTAATTTCACTACATCTGACTCTTAGAGCAAAATGTTTCTTTCAAGCGTATATTCCACGACCCTTCCAGCTACAACACCACCCCCCGATGTACGATCCCATCCCATCTTCCCCTATTCCTCCCCCCTCACATACTCTAATCTCATAGATAGAACCATTCCTTCATCCTGTCCTATAATATTGCCATTTATCAATATCTTAGTTGATCTTATCACATGTTATATATTTTGGTTGTCGTCAGTGCTTATAGTACATAGTATTTGTGTTCCTTTTTTTTTGGAGAGAGAGAGAGAGAGAGAGAGAGTCCATAGGGAATAGGGGTTTATGGGGATGGTTAGATGGATGGAGCTTGGGTGGGAAATCTGATTGGTGGACTGGAGGGAAGGGATGAGCTGGGGAAATGGGATTAGCTTTGGGGCTTTGGGGGGTGGGTTTTTCGTTTTTGTGGATGGGGATGGAGGGATGGAGGTATGGTGTAGCTGGATAGCGAAGATTGTCTTGAGTGGTTTTTTTTCTCTCAGAGTGGTATCATCGCATTCACTAGACAATTCTAGGGAACCCTTTCAGTACGCTTTTGGAGCTCAACTCGCCCAAACCGGATAATACAAACCCACAACGGGGAATATATCCTCTCCCTTCCCCTCACGGCTTTGGAATATGTATACTCTTACTAACCATCGCACACCCCCAACCCACAAACACCCCCACAATAGGATGCACCTCCAACACGCCTCCCTCTCTCCACACACCCCCCACAACCCCCCTCTCCCCCCCTTCCACCATCCCATTCCACAAACACACCGCCATTGCAGAAACAATTCCTAAAGACGTAGGAATAGGGGTACCCTCGAAGTATTTAGACTTACCCGTAGCGTCTTTAGGAAGGGCAGAGACAGTAACATTAAAGCGGGCAAGCCGGGTGAGGCCGCAAAGAACGAAGAAGGAGAGAAGGAGGGTATCAAGGGGGGTGCGGAGACCGAGGGCGAAGGCGGCGGTGGCGGGGGCGACGCCGAAGGATATCTAGTTAGTAATACTCATCTCTTTAGCACTATTGTATATGATACAGCGAATTATAGGGAAGGGAGGAGGAGGGTGATTGGAGAGAGACATACGAGATCAGCCAAGGAATCCAATTCCTGCCCCATCAAGCTGCTTTTGCCCCTCCACCTTGCAACCTTGCCGTCCATGAAATCGAAAAAGAGCCCGAACGGCATGAAAGCTAGGGCGGTCCATATATTGCTGTGGTTGTCTGGGGGGCCGAGACAGTAGCGCATGGAGGAGAGGATGGACATGAAACCGCAGAAGCCTGGGATTCTGTATGAGATTTTGTTTTGTTTTGTCTTGTTTTGGGTGGGGTTTGGGACAGACCATTGAGTTCTGTGATGAGGTCGGCGAGGTGGAGAGCTCTGAGAGGGGCGTTAGGTGGGGAGGGTGAGGGAAAGATGGGAGGAGGTAGTGGGGGCACACCTTATCATGGAGAAGTGGCCTGTGTCGGATGCGAGGAGCTTGGCTTGTTTTTCTTGACCTGGAGGGTAGTTCAGCGCGTGTGCTCGAGTTTCTGTGGCTACATGGAGGGGAGGAAGACGGACTTGCTTGGGGAGAGGATGTGGGTTTCTTGTTCACGGCGCCATTGGCGGCGCTCGAACGGAGGGACATTGTAGGAAGGGGCGCAGGATATAGTCGATTTAGAGAGGGAGGTATACAGTAGCCAGGGTGGTGGTGAGGGATCTTTATGCTAAAGGTAAGGTACTATTCTGGCGAAGGTGGGCTAAGGCTGAAGTTGACAGGTGCAGGCCAAGTTTCAGCAATGTGCGTCATGGGTCATCAGCCTTTATATACGACGTGCGGCAAAAGAACTGCACACTTGGCAATTCACGCCCGGTTTCATGGAATAGCCAGCGACCAAGGTGAGATCTGCACAGCATTTGGGTTACTACTTGAGTAGATCTTTGAATGTCTATTGTATTCTCCGCTTCCGACTTTCTAGCATTACTGGACATTCGAGTCGATCAAGCTAATGCAATACGGCCCCCCTCGCGCCCTGTACAATCCCACTGTTTGGAGAAAAGCCGCCCATGGAAGATGTTGACAGATATGATGATGCTCACTCCTCAGAGACCCGAGTATACAGGAAACTCCGATAACCTCCTTTGTCAACAGCGGAAAATCTGTGCTCCATATAGCGGATGCACCAAGAACGGAACCAACCCAAGGAATGTAGATGTTCTTTCACAGAAGCTGGGCATAGCCCGGTCTCAAAGCTCTCTCTTCGTGTCTCAACTTATAGCCAAGGCGGAAGAGGGGCTTCGTGCCTTCGTCACACATCATCAACCCATACGCCATAGCACCGATAGTATACAGATACAGTGGATAATCGGAGGTCTTCAATGGAAACCATCAAGGTGAGAGTGATGACAAAACGCTAAATAGATGGAAGGAATTCGTTCGTTGTCGTGATTTTCAACATCAACTATCGTCGGGGTTTGTGACCTGTAGTGATGTCAGGTTGTCATAGCTTCAGCACGCATCAGATGCCCTACCTTTAATATCCTCCGCGAATAGTCTTGGTTGTCTGCTATGCTTCCATCACTTTGCCTCCGTTGGAACATGACCGATGGCTCCAGTCGTGAATCGGACATCGAGCCAGCAGTACTTGGTGGCTTCGGACCATAGCTCCCTGCAAGGTTGCGGTGGTAATCATCTTCGATAGCTCGCCTCTTGCGGTTCCGTAGGCATAAGAAGGTGCCACCTGCGATGGCACCCACGGCGACTACACCGATGACAACGCCCGCAGCTATGCCAGCTTTACTTGGACCTCCTGATGACGGAGTATTTGTTGTGGTGACAATTGTCTCTTGTGCGTTAGTCTGGCCCGGTGCGGTCACCATTATTGTGCTGGCTTTCGTGACTACGGATGGAGATACTTTCTGGGTCGGAGATGGCGTGGCTTGCACAGCATCTGGTGAAGACGTCGGTGCACTACTCGCACTTGACTCCGAACTGGACTGTGAATCTGATTCGCTTCCAACACTGTCGTTCAGTCCGGTAAGCTGCACAGACCACGCATCAGAACCTCCACCTGTTACACGGTCAGTATGCAGGACTTAGAATATGGAAACGAGAACTTACACATATCCTGATCGTAACCATTACACGGGGAGTTGCACTGAGAATTGGAAACTTGGTCACTCGAATTTGGAAGCAGATCGCCACAATAGCAATTCGATCCCTGTGTCGTACCCATCACGGGCTTGTTCTGGTCAACACATTGTTGCTGGCAGTAACCAGGAGATTGGTATGTGTACGAGCCCATGTCTGTCATTCCACCCGCGGAGCTATAGCAGCCTTTGTTCACGAGAGGTTTTAGATCAGAATTCTGGCCATATACTGACGCGAACGCGCAGAATATAGGAAAAGCCGTTGAAACGGCCTTTGATATTCTCGACTTCATAGCGTTATATGTATGAGAGAAGTATGATGGTAGAGGTTGGTGATCGTTTGATGGTGGGTGTGGATATTAGCCTAAGGTAAAGACGTAAGTCAGTTTTGATTTTACATCCATTCGAGGTCAATGAAGTACGTACCTTTGTTCATTAAGTATCGACGACTGATTATGACGTTTGGTGTTCGAAAGTCCAATGAGTGGATTGAGAATCGCTTGTTTTGCACTGACAATGAGGCCTCACAGTCTTTGTGCAACAAGAACGTTTTATTCCTTCTGGTGATCAAGGGAGAATTATATCGCGCAAAGCCGATGCTGCTGCAGGGCAGTGGTAAAGGAAAGTGAGTTTCGGAAGAATAGTTGGTCGAATATGCCGAGTCTTCGATCCAAGGCGAGAAAGAAGGGAAGTATCCGCAACTCTCGAACTGCCAGCAGCCCTTTGTTTGTATGTTGCTGAGAGCGTGTAAGTGTGACAGAGCAGCGGTGATGAGGTTTAGGATTCCAGGGTTGGTATCTGGAGGTGGTTGAATTGATTGGAATGTAGGTGATGCGTTTCAAGTGTCAAATGATCGGTAACACGACCCTTTATGCAAGCCCTCCTGTCGGTAACGAACGTGGAGCTCTTATCAAAAAAATGTGTGTATTGTCGAAGGAGTGAAATCAGCAAAGACTGCTGAGAGTCGACATGATAGCCTATCCGATGGTATGTGCGTATTTTCCTCCTCGAGTCTCTTGAGATGGTGGAACCACAATGGTGTTAGGAGAGCGAACGGTCAGAGAGGAGAAAGAGTTGGAGGTAATTTCGTTTCGGGCCCTCTAGGACGCCTAGTTCAGCACTAAAACGATTAGTCTCATCGGCTGGATTCCGCTTTCGGCAATGGTGCGACTGAGAGGGGAGGCAAAGGAACAACAAAATAAGTCAAGCTTTCGCCCTTTCTTCAACCTCTCATAGGGTCCACACTCCTTACGTGTTGGAAATCTTCAGACAACGGCCTTCCTCCTTACAAGAATCTACAATACTGCTCGATGTAGCCGCTCCTCTTGACCATGAAGGGTCTCTATGTGCTACAGTGGACACTGCACTACTCGTAAAGCGTTGGCTGACAACCCCTACCACGGTAAGCGCCTAAGTGTATTTGGACCTCGTATTCATTTTTTCGGGAAGCGAAACAGGAACGCGGAATACGCGATACGCTGCGTCATTCCTCGATTGCAATCTACAGATTATATAGTTGAAATTTTGTCTCATCTATCGACCCGTCGCAGCTTCAAACTTGGAATACAAGATCTCTAAGCGTAGTATCGCGGCTCGTCAAACACATGATACTGGTGCCCTCGAACACCCTCGCCTCTGAACATCGCTGGAAAGCGCTGACCTGCGGGCACTTGCTCCTCGTTGATGCGCTCGTCACCGCCTTCTGCCTGACCAACGATGAACTTACCCACCTAATATCCTCCTGTCAGTAGATAATCGAAACAAAAACAAAGAGCAAGCTTACCTGAAGCTCCGTATCTGTAATCGTCGATCTACTCACGCGTGCGTACCCCGATCGCTTGATGCCTTTGTACAATATATATTCGCACCATCGATCCCAATCACTTGGATCAATGTCCTTCATCCCGCTCTTCTCGCCAACGTAGGTATTATAGTTGCCCTCTTGGGGCTTGATGACCAAATAACTCATCAGGATCAATGGTCTTGGCGACTCCTTCATCAGCTTCGCCAAGTACTCGGACTGTTGTCTTCTGTCCTCTGGGTCTTCTTCCTGGCCCGAATGGAAGACAACAACGTCAACGAGCTCGCCATACGCATCAAGTGTTGCGTGTATGGCAGGTGCCAATTCACCCACTGGTGATGGAAGCAAATGGTGGGTAGAGTTCAAAATGGGAAATTTGGAGAGGAGTGCAGCCCCCCAAGTATGCTTGTTCGGGCCTGGACCGTAATCGACGTACATCCCTAAATCCTCGGCCAGAAATTGTGTGGTGTCTCGGTTGCCCATAATGATACGTTGAAGATCTGTCTCTAAGAGACCGATCACATCGACCTCCATCTCCTTGATCAAATCGCGGATCCGTCGTTCCGCAGACCACATATCGTTGTCGAGTGAGAAGTGGATGGTCCAGATACCCGCGGTAATGACCTTCTCATCCTTATGGTACGGCGTATAGTCGTTTGTGGGGAATCGGAGATAGGATATCGAGATAGCAAGAAGTTCAAGCACCATCAGCGCATATAGGTAATAGGACTTGAATCTACTTGGTCCGACCTTGCTTGGCCTCGGGCGCGATGTGCCCTTGTTCGTAGTTGATGCCACATTGTAGATACCAAGACCTATGAGGAGCACAGTAGCCGTCATTATCCAGTCGGTGTGTTCTCGCATCAGAGGGCCTCCGGGGACGAAGGCATAGGCGACGACCCAGACATGGGCGAGTACCATGACGTTGTACACCAGGAAGCCCAAGCCAAAGGCCACGGGGCCGAGTCGTGCGCCTGACGCGATGAGAGGGAAAGCAAACCCCATTAGCTCTACAGCCACGAGTAGTGTCCCACCTAGATACCCAGTCCAATGGCCATAGCTAGTTAACAAGTAAGCTCCGAGACCAAGGAAACCGACGCTCATCCAATTTGCAGTCTTCTCTTGCAGCCAAATGGCGTGGACGATACCACCACCCATAGCCAGTATGGTGAGCACGCCATTAGCTGCGATAGGTCCTCTGACGGGATACCCTTCCCACACCCAAAGAATCATGGTACTCGAGTCCGATAGAAGAGAATGCATGCCAAAAAACAGGCCGCCTAGTCCCAAGCCTGCTAGAGCGGCAGATCCCCGTGGAACTCCAGCGACCTCGTAACCGCCTCTGTTATCGGTAGACCTTCTGGTTGAAATAAAGATAGCTACTACTGCGAGGGCAAGACCAGTCTTGTTCCACCCTCCATTTTCTGCATGCATGATGGGCCAGATGGGGTTGTTTGTATAGCAAGCAAACTTCGCCAAACTCGATAGAATCAAGCCAATGCTCCAAGCTAGTGTAAGGGCTTCGAGGCGAGCGGGTCGCGACCGTTCAGCATACCATGTAGCTGACCAAGCGAGGCAACTCATTGAAACCCCCAACCCCACAGACAAGAGTCGAAGTTCCGGCATTTTCACCTTGTACGCCAGCAAGCCTGCAAGCGATAGAAGGTGAACGTAGCGAACGTTTTTGATGACTAGAGAGCGGAAAGATGCCGAGCATAACATGAAAGGTGAAACTGTGCACATGACCATAGCCTCCCAGCCCGAGATTCCCATGTGCCATAGCGGAAAATCTAGAAAGCCTCGTCAGATATATGCTAGCTTAGCATAGGCATGTACTTACACCAAACAGTGAGTCCAAGAGACGTGAGCATTGACCAGAAGATATACTATACACGTTTTAGCAATGCTTCTCAAACAGCTCTACGATTCTGGTGCTTACACCGTTGTATACGTCAGCAGCAGCGTCAATGGCTTCCGACCAGGAGAAGCCAGAACCGAAGATCAGGCTGACAGGTTTGTCCTTCCTGAAGTAATTGTTAGTTACTTGTCCAGGCATATTGTGAAGATAACCACCCACTCTTTCTCCAGGGCTGCGTCGGCAACACGTTGAGCTTTACTAATTGACCGTTGAGTCAGTTGTATGTCGATAGAAAGGCCATTCCGTCCCTACATTTGCATATTTGGGAAGCCAATAGACATACCCTCTGCTTGTCCCTTGGACGTCCCGAACGACGAGCTCAAATCCTTCGAAATCTAGTGCCGTAACAGCGTCAAACCCTACGTCCAAGAGGATCAACGCCCATTCGAAGAAAGCGTACGTGGTGTATGCTTTTTAATCTTAGTTGGTGAACGATCGCACGATACCAAGAATTTCTCACCTCCAGCGATTTTGTGAACCTTGTGCTGAATGAAAAAGTAGATGAGAGGAACCAATGTCCCGAAGAATGAGCCTGCTAAAATTTTCCTGTATCGAAGAGCTTTTGCGTTTCCCTTTGGACTAAGTGCTATGCACCCCAGAGTCCAGGGCAACGTGGCCACCAAATAAGATATCATGAAGATATCATGCCAGCCGTGGTCGTCCGTTGATGTAACATATGTCCATCCCCCACACGTGAGCGTACGGAAGACCCCCACACCTGCCACAAATTTTGGCAATACCGAGTTCGGTCGTGCCGTCAGGACATACCAGAGGAAGACGAGGGCAAAGCGAGGGCCTAAGATTCTTGTTAGCCGGAGGGACCTCTGGTAGGAACTTTGTATCTGCACACCTGAAGTCATGGCAATGAAGACCTGAAATACAGAACGTTCCGGGTAACGATCGCCAATTGTCGCAGAGACTGATGGAAACCACTCCTCAGGGTAGCCCTGTCACTGCGTGTTAACACCGACGGAACAAGACAAATCTGCAACTAGCACATACATAGTACTCATTCTCAACAATCTTATGGTAGTGAAGGTATAAGCCAGTAATCAATGCACCTATGAAGGCGGCATATGCCACGACGGTGTGTGCCCAAGAGACCCAGGCACCGGAAAAGGCTACCACGTCCTTTCCATCCTTAAATTTGGGCGGCATTATGCGCCAAAGTAGGGCAATCAACAGGAATTGTAAAATATCATCGAAGGAATGACATAGCACAGGGCAAATTAAACGTAGGTAAGGAACGTACAGAAGGTGTGTAAATGTGGTAAGCTCTCCTGAAGCTGGGAGCTCGGAAAAACAGTCGCGCCAGCGCAGGGATTAGACTACGGGCCCTAGGTAGTTCTAAGTCGCGACTATTTCCGGTCTCGGGTTTTGTATGGAGTACAGGTTCACTGCGTGCTAAGGCATTATGACTACCTATATAACCACAACGCGACCGGAATCCGGAATTTTATTAATAGCTTAAAAGTACATAAGAGCGAGATTCATCCCAATAGACGATGTGGTCGTAGTCGTCTCTTTTCTACTTTACTCCCAATTGCCCCTGTACTCTCAATCGTGGCACTGTCAGGACTACTATTCTCATGGTCGTTCAACAATGCCCCTGCTTCTGAAACCTACTCTAGGACCGGTTTTCGTGCGTGTCGTGTCGTATTGCTTCTGATGTGTAGCCACCAGGCTTTGCATCGTTGAGTGGAGAATGGAGTTCTGTGCGGGAATACGTTCAGGAGATCGTTGCATGTTGCAAGATGTATTACCACACATCATTGATCTCAGGTAGCTTCGAGTTCCATAACTGCTTGCTGCGTCTCAGAGGCCGCGGGTTGTTCGCTTCTTGATCCATTGTCTGTTCGAAGTCCTACCGCTGCGTCCGCTTCCTTATGGGTGTAGGGCTCCGCGCGAAGAGCCCGAGTCCTAGAGCGGTCAGCTTTCTAACATACAACCATTTTGTTCAGCAGGAGATTGCCGGCTTGGAGAGCACAACCTTCTCTTGTGATTCTTCCCTTTCCTATGCTGAACCAGACTATTCTCGCCTTCAAACCATTTCGCACACTCCACACAATAATATTTACCCAATCCTGGAAGGTCTTCTGCTGGTTTAGCAGCTTTGTGCTGCGCTAGATGCTTCGATGATTTCAGGTCCGCATGTACTTGGTCGAGGTCCCTAACCAACCTTGAGCTCTTGAGCGGATAGGCACATCTGGATCGTAACGTTACCTCGTCCTCCGCTTCGTCTTGATTCTCCGGATCGATCCCATAGCTTGCGAAGTACTGAACTAGATTCTCTTGATGTACAAATTACCAAAGGACGCACACAAAATGGGATGTGGTGGACCGTTGCTGAGTGTGTATTGAAACCTTTACTGTGGATATGTGAAGGCGCTTTAGTTGGCCGAGGCTTTACCGAATAAATCTAAAGGTTTAACACGTACCATAGAACCGTTGAACCAGACACGGTCAGGACTCTTAAATGAACTGTCTGTAAAGATTGTTAACGGCTGTAGTGATTACCATAATTTACTTTGCTGTGATTGGCTACGGGAAATTCCTCGGTTCCGCCCTGCAGTCTGCAGATAACGCCGCTCCCTCTTGCGTTTTGCCTTTTCCCCACGTCTTCAGCATCTTCCTCACCTACACACCAATACTCTGATGCTTTGATGCTTTGATACTGGCCTAAGGCTTTCTTTCACTCAGGCTTCACCATCATGATTTCAACCAGGCACATTGCCCGTTTGGGCAAGCTGGTAAGTCCCTCCGTTACTCCGCTCTACAGATACCGCTGCACGTCACATTGCGTTGCATGGATAGCAGCAGCACTTGATCCATCAGAGATACAATTATACTGACAGAGGTCTCCCTAGGTGCCAAGTGTCAGAGTCGTATGTTCCACTCTATCTTTCCCTAGTCACGATCTTCAAGCTCCACAACCTCCACAGCTGTTACATTGCCCATTCGAGCATACACCTTACTGATGTGGCTATAAAACAGCTCTCGAGGTCTCGGACATTGGCCACAGTCACAGATGATCCACTATCTCAGAAGGTCGAGATGACCAATTGGGAAAAGGTAAATACCTCACGGGGAACCAAGCTCATTTCCTTAACGCGCTCAACTCCTATGCAGCAGACTAATGCCATTTTATAGGGACACTATATCAATTACAAGTATGTTAGACCATCTATATGAAGCACAATGGAAGCCACACACGGCGTGTTAGATAGTCTTGCGAAGGGGGCCCCTAAGGAGTCGGTGCAAAAGTCTCAGACAATAGTTACTAACCTCTGTTCTCGTAGAAAAATGTCGGAGAATCTGGCTGTTGTCAGATCCCGCCTTAATCGTCCCTTGACATTCGCGGAGAAGATCCTCTATTCACATCTTGACGACCCACACGGCCAGGACATCGAGCGGGGAAAGTCATATCTCAAATTGAGGCCTGATAGGGTTGCGTGTCAAGATGCGACGGCACAAATGGCTATTCTGCAATTTATGTCAGCAAACATGCCCTCTGTGGCCACACCGACTACCGTCCACTGCGATCATTTGATTGAAGCACAAGTGGGCGGCGAAAAGGACCTTGCAAGAGCTCAAGACATTAATAAAGAGGTGTACGATTTCTTGTCAAGCTCGTGTGCAAAGTACAACATTGGATTCTGGAGGCCCGGCTCCGGCATTATTCATCAGATCGTGCTCGAAAATTACGCGTTCCCTGGAGGCCTCATGATCGGTACCGACTCGCATACACCGAACGCGGGTGGTCTTGGTATGTGTGCTATTGGGGTTGGTGGGGCAGATGCCGTAGACGTGATGGCGAACCTACCTTGGGAAGTGAAAGCACCGAAGATTATTGGTGTTAGACTCACTGGAGAAATGACTGGGTGGACTGCGCCCAAAGACATCATCCTCAAAGTCGCGGGTATTTTGACTGTCAAAGGTGGGACCGGTGCCATCATCGAATACCACGGCCCGGGAGTCAATGCGCTCTCTGCTACAGGCATGGGTACAATTTGCAATATGGGTGCTGAGATCGGTGCCACTACGTCGTTATTCCCATTCAACGACCGGATGTATGATTACTTGGCAGCCACCAAGCGAAAAGCCATCGGGGATTTCGCCAGGAATTACGCTGCAGAACTAAAAGAGGATAAAGGCGCACAATACGATGAGCTCATTGAGTTGAACCTCTCGGAGCTGGAACCGCATATAAACGGACCCTTCACCCCCGACTTGGCCACTCCAATCTCAAAATTCAAAGATGCCGTTGCTGAAAATAAATGGCCCGAAGAACTGAAGGTAGGTCTGATTGGTTCCTGCACCAATTCTTCTTACGAGGACATGTCTCGCGCTGCGTCGATTGCTCGTGACGCACTTGACCATGGTGTGAAAGCCAAGTCCATGTTCACCGTCACTCCAGGCTCTGAGCAGATTCGAGCTACTATCGAGCGCGACGGTCAATTGCAGACTTTGGAAGAATTTGGTGGCATGGTTCTAGCAAATGCTTGTGGCCCATGTATCGGGCAATGGGACCGCAGGGACGTCAAGAAAGGCGAGCCCAACTCAATCCTATCCTCCTACAACCGCAACTTTACTGGTAGAAATGATGCGAACCCTGCAACTCACTCATTCGTTACCTCGCCGGACCTCGTGGTTGCCTTAACGCTGGCTGGGACGCTCAATTTCAACCCACTTACCGACACCTTGAAGGACAAGGATGGCAACGACTTCAAGCTCTCTCCGCCCACTGGAGAAGGTCTACCTTCACGAGGATACGATCCCGGGCGGGATACTTATCAAGCGCCACCCGAGGACAGAGCCTCGATTTCTGTGGCCGTCTCTCCTACGAGTGACCGACTTCAGATCCTCAACGGATTCGAGGCTTGGGATGGTAAAGATGCTATGGATGTTCCGATCCTTATTAAAACCAAAGGCAAGACTACGACCGACCACATCTCCATGGCTGGTCCTTGGCTCAAGTATCGAGGGCATCTCGACAACATCTCGAACAACATGTTGATTGGAGCCATTAATGCTGCAAATGGCGAAGCCAACAAAGTGAAAAATTTCTTGACTGGCGAGGTCGACGCTGTCCCAGCAACTGCACGAGACTACAAGAAGAAGGGTATCAAATGGGTCGTTATTGGTGATTGGAACTATGGCGAGGGCAGTTCAAGAGAACACGCCGCGTTGGAACCAAGGCATCTTGGCGCTCTTGCCATCATCACTCGTAGCTTCGCTCGTATTGTGAGTTTTGCATCTTCAGTTTCCATTGCTTTTCAACGTAGGAAACATTGCTAACCAGCACTCACCACTAGCACGAGACCAACCTCAAGAAACAAGGCCTTTTGCCACTAACATTCGCTGATCCAGCCGATTACGACAAGATCAATCCCGATGACAAAGTTGACGTCATGTGCACAGAGCTTGCCGTCGGCAAACCTTTGACACTCAGAGTCCATCCCAAAGACGGCAAAACCTGGGAAGCAAAGTTGAACCACACCTTTAATGAGAGCCAGATCTCATGGTTCAAAGATGGAAGTGCGTTGAACACTATGGCCAGGACTGCAGAGGCGCATGTTGAGAGTGGAGCCAATGCTTGAGAGCTCCGCGGCAGATTTTAAGGGCAACCCTTAAGCGTGGATACAAGATAAACGACCTTGGGGAGGGAGGAGGTTTCAGAAATGCTCAGGCTGGAAGCAACTAGGTAGAATGGAGCGGAGGGCTAGTGCATACGAGCCTTTGCTTTGCAGCATTTGTACGTAGGTGTAAGTATGCGAGATGTTCAATAGGCTTGTACATGAAATTCTTTTATTTTCTCAACCAACAGCTTTCTCCGGGACTGAGATACGTGAATAAGAATAGTCTGATGGACCTCATTCAGTGCTGAGGGAAGTCGTAGCCAAGTTCTGGAATGCTCTCTCGGCCAAAACATTGTGCAGATTGAAGTAGATGCTCGGATAATACGAACGGTGCGGGGCAAAAGGAACCTTTGACTTCTGCCCTCACCTCAACCTCACCCTAGCAGCTACTGTACCTTCGCTCTCTCCATCACTCCACCAAAGCCCCTACTTATGACCAGCAAAATGGCAGCGTGTATTTTCTGTAAAATAATAAAAGGTGTGTCTTCGTTTGCCTCCTCCAAAACTTGAAAATAGCCGTCATTTATCCAGTCTATCAGGAGAGATACCGAGCTTCAAGCTCTTTGAGTCTGAGAAGGTCTTTGCGTTCCTGGATATCCAGCCCTTGAGCCAGGGACATGCTGTAAGTCTGCTAATCATGTGATATTCCAAGGACTGATATAGGTGGGGTTTGAATTGGATCTGACTTTGACTGCTACGCAGCTTGTGATACCGAAGTTCCATGGGGAGAAATTGGTTGATATCCCGGATGAACAATTAGCTGAGTGTCTGGTTTGTACTTCTGAAAAGGGTTACAAAAGTCATGAGCTGACTTGATGTGTACTTCTTAGCCAGTAGCAAAGAAGATCGCAAAGGCTACAGGCGCTGAGAACTACAACATCCTGCAAAATAATGGGAGATTGGCTCATCAGTTGGTTGATCATGTAGGTTCTCCAAATTCGAATAGAGAGACTTTATACATACTGATTACAATGGTTCCTAGGTGCATTTCCACGTGGTATGCCTATGTAATTTATGAGTGTGGAATATTTCAAATCTAATTCAATGCTGTAGATACCCAAGCCGAACCAGCAAGAGGGCCTCGGCATCACATGGCCAGCACAGGAGACTAATATGGATAAGTTGAAGGAATATTTCAATAATGTCAAAGCCAAGATTTAGGGCTTCAGAAACTCAGGAATATGTACAGTACTGGTCCAAAATTTACAGGGGACTTATTATCATGCTCTCATTGAGCATTACATTAAACCCAAGCCATTACTTTTAACACAGTCAAGAACGCAAAATCGTTCTTGATTTGCTCGATGAAAGCTGCGCGGCCTCTAGTCCACATCATCATCCCCGTGTCCTGCCGGGGTAGGCCCATTCGCAGCTGGCGCAGGCGTGGCATTCAAAGTAGTAACGGTGGCTTTTGGAGCCTCATTCTCATAAAATTGTATCTTCCCACCCTCTTTGATCATGCCTGTTCGATCATAGAGCGTCCGTGCCCGTAGGTACGGGTCCAGTTGCCAGTAGCCGGATCTTAGACGCTCGGCCAGCTCAGCCCTCTTCTGCCGCACTGCTTCTCGTGATTGCGAATGTTTTATCCATTGCTGAGTCGTGGCCTCGAATTCCTTGACGACGCTGGCTCGTTCTTCGAGGAGTCGTTGTCTCGTTTCGTCATCTGCGAGCAATTTATTTTCATCGGGTATTGGTTCGACGTATTGGTAGGTCCATGGATCGTTGCCTCCAAGTTCCTTGGTTATGTGGCTCCGATCGACGAACTGTTCGAGTTCTTCGACGTTCTTTGTGAAATGGACTTTACTTGCCACCACGGGATCTAACCAACCTTGAATGATCTTCCATATACCTAAAACAATCAGTATACTCTGCTGAACGGATCAGGATTTTGCAAAGGCTTACTTTGGAATATCCAGGGCGATTTGTGGACAAGTACAACGCCTAGACTTTCGGGATAATTGGCCTCGAAGACCTTGATCATGAACTTAACGGGCGCATAATCCTGATCATAACTCAGCGCCTGCGCTTTATCTCCCAATACGAAGAGTTACATACCATGTTTGCTAAAGAGAAATCTGTCATGTCGAACACAATAGCCTAAGTATAATTAGCCGTGAATGCTTCATAGCAGCCAAGCATGCTCACAGCAGTGTCCACATTCGAATGAAGAAGAAGCCGAGCGGTTTCGATCGTGTACACGGTGTATCTCTCAACGCTTGACTCCGTCTGCTCTCCTTTCTTGTGAAGCCGCACTCTCACAAAGCACATGGGCCTCCCCTCTTTATCTGTGCCATGCAGGAAACTCTTCCCAAGCCTCATCTGAGAAAGGAAGTCCTCCCCTTCTCTTTTGATGTTGGGATTCGAGCTTTTGCTATCCTCTGCAGCACCACCTTCACCTCTCTTAATGATGTCATCGTCGACATGCATCTCTTGCATTCGCCAATTCATCGTCGCGACTAACATTACGAGTGCATTCTGCACGTTCCATTTCCGTGCACGAAGAAACCGAAGAAGGAGACCGTCAGGATTATCATGCTTGACCATGCTCCAGAATGCTGTCCGTATATCTTCCGGACTTTGGCTGGCAAGTACCTTGTGGAATTCCTTCGTCTGCCCGTATTTATCTTCTCCGTTCGCATTTGATGTCCCGTCGACACTCTCGGCACTGGAATCATCGTGATTCTTCCGGCTGAACATGCTCATGCGACTTTTCTTCTTCTTCTCGGAACCATCGGTCCCAGCACGCGACCGCTTCTCTTGACTCTCAGATCCTGTGGTTGACTCGGTATCGCCATTGCTCTGATCTGCAGGAACTGGAACTCCAAAAATATGTAGGGTTGCCGTCCACATTTCCTGTAATTTGACTTCTTGCTCTGGTGTCAGGTTGCCGGGTCGCCCCGGCAAAGGTGTGCCTGTCATTATAGCGTACTCTTCCGCTTCGGTATCCCTTTCCAACCCAATCTCAATGTTGCCCTCGGGCCTTTGACGAAGTTGCTGATAACAATACAATGAACCAGCCAAGAGGCTAGTTCCAAAGAAAAGCGCTGCTGCGGTGTAGTTGATGGTACTATACACTTGTGGTTTGCAACGATAGTACGAGTAGGAAAGATAGGAGGATTGTCTCCAAGCAGTCCGGCCTGAGGCAGAGGACTTCGGAGTGATCGAGTGGACGATAACAAAGGTATGCGGGTGGGGTTTTAGGTTGCAACGAAGGATGGCGCGAGAGTACATATATGAAGCCCTAGTAGTGAGCGAATTGCCATTGGTACCCTAGGCTTTGTCAGATGGAGAAGAATGCAAATAGCAAAGATGATGCGTAGTTCGTTTGTCAGCTCCCAAGGGATCAAGAAGCGTCATATCGCGTCGCTCTATCGGTCTTCGGCACCCGCTTTCACCGGCAGAGGCCGGCATTGCATGGCGACCTTGTGCATGCATTGAGACACCTATCTTACCGCGAATTTAAAGTTAGGAGAGCGTTTGCAGAGTGAAGCATTCGGAAACAAAGATTTTATACGCATTCTTATCGATAGGCGCTTCTTTCTTTGAGATATCACACCTATCTGGGTATTTCTTGCAAGGAAATCTTTCCGGGGGAGACTAATCCCAAATGGTGGCACTAAAGCGCGCTTAGCGCAAGCGCGAAGGAGATCCCCGAGATGTTCGTCCGAGGCACGCGATGGCTTTTCAATGACAACAACGTTGGAGACAGTGACTAGAAGAGGGAACCGAAAACTTCCAGCCCGAGCAATTTGCGTATCGATAAATTCCAACCACAATTGAGACTTTGCAACATGGACCTTCCTAATCCAACACGTTCTACATCCCAGACTCGCACTAAACCCCCATCACGTCCTTCAACTCCTCTTCGACCGAGCTCCCGGACGTCCCTCCGCGACAGTCAAACCTTCACTCCCAAATCCGGCACTTCAGCTTTTCCGCTAGAGTCTCTGGAGCCCGCTTTCGCGGAGCTCTCAGACTCAATGGCCGATCTAGAAGCCAACTTCATGCATTTGCAGCTGATGCATGAAAGTCTAAGCCGATTTAATGAGAGCTTTGCAAGTTTCCTATACGGCATGAACATGAATGCTTTTTGTGTAGATTTTCCTGAGGTACGCCAGCTCATATACATAACACTATCAGCCTCTAACATGCGCCAACAGGCCCCCATACCGGAATCCTTTAAACGCGCCAAACAAAACGAAGACCACGGCCATCCTACAGATCACAATACCCGAACTGACTTTGGCGATGAGACGTTCATGACAACTGATACCTCTTTCGTCGAGAACCCGCCCTCTTCACGGGCTCCAAATAAGTTCGCAACACCTGCGCCAGCGGCGCGCCCTAGCTCCGTTATGAACAGGCGGGGAGGAGGGGATGCGCCGGCCAGGGGTAGCATGAACAGCAGGGGCGGATTGCCCCGTGGTAATATGAGAGGAACCAGGGGCAGCGGCATTGCAAGAGGGAAGTCGAGGGGTGCGAAATGAGGGCTTTCAACGAAAGGCGTGAGATTGAGCTAGATCTCAGTCCTCGAAACCCATTGACGTTATGAGCCCTTGCAACAGGGCTGGGACAGAAGATGTGGACACAAAATGGTCGAACGCTACGCCCAGACGGAGTGTACCTGTACTCTTTTGACAGCCATTTGTCCAGCAGACCGCTGACACTGCTCCAAATTCGTGGAAAACGGAAACGCCATGGTCACCAACCAGCTTTCTCTACAGACCACAAAATATTTGCAGATACTACGGCCCAAGCCCCATGTAAGGCAGCTCCTCGGACTTCCAATCATCAATGAAAACGCATTCCATGTGGCACGCTTTGATTGCAGGTTTAAATTCACCGTGGACGCTTATTCCCAAGGTGCAAAAGAGCATTTTGATCAATGGATCTGAGCTTCCGCTCGTATGTATGGTTTTACGTCTAGCAGGTGTATCAATCTCGCGAGTCATGAGGTTGTGAGATATAGAAGGCGCGGCTGGGATGGACTAGACGGGCTCTTGGGGGTCTATGAATAAGAGGTCCTCTACAGGTAGCATGGAACACAATATCAACCACCCTAATTCTCTCACAAAAATCCAAGAGTAGATATAGAACCCTATTCTGAGGGATTCATTGACTTATCCTTTCGATCAATCGAATTTCAGTAAACCGCAATCCGTATTCTTAATACAGACTAGCGCACTTTTCACGCGTCCATTTCGCGTTTTAGCGCGTCACCACAGAATACCATATGTCATTACTGGACTCTGCTACAGAGCCTTAGAGCTATAAAAGGGACTATGAAACATGAATCTGTGCATCATAAACATAGACAGTAGAAGCCGAATACACAAGGAATAGTATGCGCATTGCATGACGCCATGCCACCCGTCATAAAAAGCTCCGAACGCGTCGTCGTCCGTTAACCGTGCGTACAATCCCTGAAGCTTTTCCTTCAAGCGCGTAAAATATCGGTCAAGAGACCAGCTCTCCGCCTAATTCCATACCGAGACCTGAATCCTTGTTTATGGATCCACGTCCAATGTTACTTATATTTGGGCTCCCGCCTGGTGGGATCAGTGTATCGAAGTTTAATCTTCTTCGAGCTTCTTTTGCTGCGAGAGGCGTTTTGGCAATGCCTGGAGTACGATTGCCAAACGCACCTTGGGCAGGACTTGGTGTGATGTTGACGAAGTCTGCGAAATTGAATTGGCCGGGTGTATTGAAACCACCGAGACCTGGTGTAGACATCATGGATGAGGGAAGGGCTTGGTTCTTGGAAGGCGGTGTTGAAGGAGCATATATCTGGGAAGCTCTAGGGCCTGGATTTGCGGGTGATGGCGATGTTGCAAGGTAGAGGAGCAAGTCTGCGCCTTCCTCACCGGCTTCGTTTGTCCCTTTGCGTTGGCGCGCTGCGCGACCTCGGGTGGGAGGTGGTGTACGCGGAGGCGAAGACCGGAAGGTTGAATTTATTGAAAAGGAGTGCGTTGGCATGTCATTATTGTCATCATCATCAGATACGTGTCCAAAGTTTGGTGAAGCGGGAATGGTAGATATATCGGAGGCGAACGACATGTTAGGCCCATGGGAGCTTGAGAAGTGCGATTCATGATGGCGATATATGGGTGATGACTCTGGAAGATTGTGTGTACTTTTCCAGGACGGTCGTAGATCATCGAACAGTGGAGGAGCCGTTGACTGGGATCGGATTCGCTTGCTAGGCAATTGTCCGAGATTCATGGATGTGGACTGGTAGACATTTCGCTTACGCGATGCTCTTGTATTAACCGAGCTACGAATTTCATCTGAGGAAAAGGGGGCCGAGAGCGGTGAGGAGGCGAGGCCACCTGAAAAGAACTGACGATCTGATGAGCTTGAAGTGGTGGAGGAAGATGTGCCAAGGCTCGAGACTGGTCTCTTTCGCTGTATGGTCTTTTCAAGGCGGGCTTCAACGTCGCTGAAGCTCAGGTTCTCCTGTCCGTGCTGGGTCTTGTAGCTGGCTAAAGCTAAGCGATCATGTAGCTTTCTCGCCATCTAGAAGATATTGAATTAGCCGAGCGTCTCTAATGCCAAGTGTGAGAAGTAGTTGATCTGATAGAAGTCTCACCTTAGCCACTTCAGCCCTCCGCAACACCTTTCCTACGACATCCTCCGGTGTGGTATGGCGGAACTCCAGAGACATGATAGGTCTATTGATTGAGAAAGTATTCCTGGGGCACAATATTTGGTGAATGGGCCGAATTCAATCGGTGAAAGTGGGCAGAGTGGTGGGCGGTAAGCCGGCAAGGAGTAGACTTCAGCTGGCCGAGAGCAGCGTGAGCGTATGGGTAGGGAGGTGGGCCAGACCTTTCCGATTTGGATAACAGAAGCCTTTGCAGGCTCGTCTATCGCATGGACGAGGACATAGTGGTGAGAGTGGAAAGTGTAGAAGAGTGTATCACAATGGATGCAAGGAAGTTGGTAATAGGCACATGGCGTCCTGAGTCCTGAGGGGAAGGATTTGGCATAGGGCATTTCACAGGCTGGCAAATGGGCGATAGACTTTGCCCTAGCCGTGCTCCCGCAGCCCCAACCTCTCTTTTCGCCGTTCACGAGTCGCCCGGAAGGTCAAGCGTGTCCAATTGATAAATGATAAATGATAAAATTGGCTCCGTCAACAATCTGTTTGGCTTTTGGCAGCATTTTCCCGCTCTACTCCGTAAATCCCTTCACCACCTTTACGTAGTGTGCAGGAGGAGCATTGACAACACTCACAATGAGGGGAACACTCTTGTCGATAGATCCTCAGCTATAGCAAATGGTCCATATATAATTGTAGAACAGATTTAGTAGACTTGCACTATTCAACAAGTTCATCGACAACTTCGTCACCAATTCTCGAGTGCACAGATATTTTTGGAGTTTAGATAACACTAGTGACCAGCCCATAGCTCTTTCTGGGTCCGAATTTTGTGTGACCTACTCCCTTTGTATCTACTACCATCATCACCCTTCGCTCGTTCCTTTTCCTTCGCATTAGTTGTTCCTTCTTCTTGCTGTTTCTTTTGTTGAGAGATCTTCCTGTCGCTAACCATGGAGCGCCTTCGCTGATGGATACGCAAACATTCGTTTCAAGGAACCCCTAGCACATTTTCACCACCGTTACCACCGCAAGATCATCCATTGTCGGAATACATCGAACCAACGAGCACTTTGGACATCAATGAAGGCTTTCATTCTCTTGGAAGTAACCGAGAAAGAGAGGAACATTGGATAAGTTAGGAGGTGTTGAGAAGTCGCAATGCCTTTTTTTAAAGAGCTCCGGCGCAGAAAGACCGGCTTGAAAACAGAAAAAACAGACAAAACAGATAGACCTTCAAATGGCTCTACAGATTCAAACGGTTCAAATGGCGCTGTTGCTCCCAGCAAATCTTCCTCCACATTAAATTCAGTCTACGGCTCTTCTACACCCCCATCGTCAATACAGCCCCATCAATCTACACCCAACCTTGCCAAAAGCAAGTCGCAAACAACCATGAATTCATTGCCTCAAAGGCCAATGCCTTTAAGCGGAGTGAGCAACAGGAGTAGCTTCATTGTGCGTCCATCGTCGCCCTCGGCTTGAACCTCTTTCGAGGCTGCGGGGGTTTACGCTGGTCAATGGTGCTGACATGTCTGTGCGCAGGGACTGAGCACACCTTCAATCAATGGCACTATTACCCCCAAAATGCCAACATCAGCATTTGCCCCACGGATAATATCGATTTCTGACAACTCGTGGGTACGTGGGACCTCGGCTAGCACTTTCGTAGTGACCAGGATGACGTTTGCTAACTGCCTAGATAGGTACATCAAAAGGTCCTACTCATATACGGTCAAATTGGCGAGGCCTCGGAGAAACTACTAGATGGGACATTGACTGTGTGCCACCACCAGGACAATTTTCCTGCAACGATATGGCCTGTCAACGACTCTCACTTCAAGGCTTTGGTACACTTGACCCCTGGACCGAATCGCTTACGCTTTGACTTCTCTTCACCAAAAGTGGTTTCGAATATGTCTTCTGTACCCGCCCATTCGTCTTGGATGAGCATCAATTTTCTTCCTCTAATCAATTCGCCGCCACTACAACTAGTCATCTTACTAGGGAAGGACTCCCCAGGTACATACGATGCCGTACCTGAAAGAAAACAAAGAGAGGGCAATAATATCGATACTGCGATTCGAAAATTCCGAATGGCTGCATATTTATGGCAGGCCTTCACGGGCGAGCAAATGTACCGTCATTCCTTCGGCAGAAGATGTTTCCGGTTCGAAGAAGAGTGGCAGACTGGATCACTCACTTTCCGAGATAAAGAAATCGGCCAGATGAGGAACGAAGCGAAAGTCCATGTCATCAGGTGTGACAAGACGGTCAAAGAGCTTAGGGACCTTGATATTGCGCAACAATATGGCAATGCGACTCGAAAAGGGGAATTGTTCACCATTGCGATGGCAGCAGTCAAAAAACATTTCAAGCCTGTGTTGGGACAGAAACAATATATATCTTTGTTGCTGCTAGATTCTCATTGGGATACAAAGGCAAAGACCATCACCGGTCATGCTGCGTTGGGTGGTGGGGCTGGTGAAGTACAGCTCGCGATCTTTGGCTCTCAAGCTCTGCAAAGCTATCCTACGAGCATTGAAGAGGTTGTGCCTGCTTTCTCGGATTGTACCAGGACTAACACTAATTTCGTAGCTAACGATTGTGATGAGTCGGGAAGTAATTGGGAAGCAGCGAACATTGGCATTGGTGCTCATCTGCACGAGACAGGTCATCTGTTTGGTTGCCCTCACCAAGAGTCCGGTATAATGCTACGAGACTATGTACGCTTCAACCGGACTTTCCTTTGCAGGGAACCTTACTCAACGAGAACGAAAGCGCCTGGTCTTCGACTTTGCTTACCAAAAGATGAGTGCGGATGGCACCGTCTCGACGCCTTACGGTTCAAGAATCATCCATGTTTCCGCTTGCCAACAGACGTGCCCCTCAATTCAGACGACAGCATCCAAGTTTGGCCTGCTGACAACGGAAGGATTATCGTTACTGCTGTTACGGGAGTTGCGTTCGTAGAGATTTTCACAAACGGAGACGACATATGCCATGCGTGGATCGAGTTCACTAATAACGATGGCCAGGCTGGAGGTCCCCCACGCCAGGTAGTGCTCACGGAAAGCGACTTGAAAGCTCGGCTGCCTGATGAAAAGAAGGCAAAGAAGCTCAGGATCACGGCTCACTCGGTTGGCCAAGGATTTTATGATATTGAAGACTTTGGCGTGCTTGTCAGATCGAAAAGTCAAACCGTGAAACTTCCAAATGGGCAACTTGGGTATAAAGGATGCAGACTAGGAAATTCAAGCCAGGAAGGCAGTCAACCTCAACAAGTCATATTGGAAACGGCGCATATACAAACTAAATTGCTCACGTCCATCAAAGTTTATCATGGCTTTGCCTTGGATGGTATTGAATTCTTGTACGAAGATTCGACTAGTCAGCTCTTCGGGAAGAAGGGAGGCTCGCCAGGTGGCAGCGAGTTTAATTTTGGTATGCGTACTTGATTTCCATGTTCATTTGTGAAATGGTGCTTACAGATGATTAGATACCCGGCGAGGCGAGATTCTACTGGGTTTCTATTTGCGAGCAGGACTTTGGATTGACGGTCTTGAGATCCTGACCAGCTTGGGGAGACGGTCAGGCGTTTACGGAAATGCTACTGGTGGCTCAGGGTACGTTTAGCCTATCCATACCAATAGTCACCTATCCAATACGCTTACTGACACCTCATTTTCAGACACACCTTGATACCACCTCGGGGATACAGCATTGCAGGCGTTTCAGGTTCATGTGGGCAGTGGGTGGACGGCTTTTCGCTTGTTATCACACGTTGACCATCGGCATACACGCATTGGCGGAAATTCATCTTCTTCGGCATGCATTGCATCAGGTCCTTTCCATGGTTTCCAGGATCTCTCATCACCCGGGGTGCTACCGTTAGAACCGTTAGACTGCTCTTAGAAGGGCAGGTAGGGCCCAAAATATACTAATAATATCCGTATCTTCAGCTATGGCCGAATGTTCAGGAGTTAGAGCATTGCGGTATATAGGTACCATAGCACGTACATAGCTCGGGGATCTTGCTTTCGCTTCTGAGAACAGGCTGGTATGGAAGCATTACGAAAATACAGGAATTGATCTTAGACAGCCAAGCCTCTGAAGCTTAGGATAATGAACAGTTAATAATATACACCTTCCCTGCTCAACGAGGGTAGGACGCGTGTCTGTCTGCCTACACCGGTAACAAGGCATCGGCACTCCTTCAAGCATCACATCTCGTTGTCTATTTGATGCTGGCAATATGCAACGTTCGCAGGGAAGGTCCAAGCGTGCAGGTTCTCAAACACTCGCTGATCTCGCAGTGGCAAAAAATGCAAGTTTCCCAAAAATGAAGCTATACCAAGGACCTATACCGTGACTCATTCGGCCTGCCGGCATCAATCACGGTCGACGTGGTTTTAATTACGGCGGTAATGCCCAATTCATCATTACCAATCAACCAAGCCGGCCAGCATGCTCCGACACAAACCCGGCAATGAACATCCATCCCGCGACTCGCCGAGGATGTTTCCAACCGAGACCCTAGGATCACCTGTCTTCATGATCATTCACCGCCGCTCGCTCGCTCATCCATCTCAACGGCCGCCTAACGCACAATGGCATCACAGTCGTCGCCTCACATAAAAACCAAACCACACGGCTACAACCGCCCTCACCAGCAAAAACAGGTACCGCCAATCCCTCCAAAAATACACCTGATCAATCGATCACTCACATGCCTTTAAACCCAAGAGCGTTCCAGCCAATGCTGATCCCCTTCGCTCTCCTCCGGATCATCATTCTCAAACCCCAAATCCATCCCTAGCCCCCCCTCTCCCAGCAAACTCATACTGTTACCAAAAAGTACTCCCGTGACCCATAACCGCCGATCCGCCGATCCGCCGATCTGCCGATCGCACTGTGGCTGTGCAAAACTAAGAAAACCCACCGTAATAATCCTTGGCAATCACGATAGGTAACCCTACCCATAAGTACCCTTTACCCCAATTCATCTAGCTCGGGATGCTAGACACGCGCTAGCCAGCGACATGGGAAAAGGGAATTGCCGATGCGGTTGAACATGGGAGATCCCCTTTCTTAGTGATGGCAGGGGTTGTGTGTCTTTTAGGGTTTATGTGCCGACAGCCGCCGATTGGTTGCCCTTTTATTCCAGCCACATACCTTAGGGGAGGGGGCTTTTTTTCGCGACGCGGGGTTTTGAGTGGTTTGGGTGGTAGGTAGGGAGGGGAGGGGAAGGCCGGTGAGGAGTTATGTGGAGGCGTTTTTTTTTGTGGATGTGGAATCTACCATAGGTAGGTAGGAAAAAGGAATGTACCACTTACGTCGTTTAAGGGGGGGTTTATTGGTTGAGGTGAGAGATGGATGGGAGATGAGACGATGGGTAAGGTGGGTAAGGTAGATTATGCGAAGCAGCGTCAGTCAGTCAGTCAGTTAGGCGGAGAAGGACAGGGACAACGGTTGCTTTGGGTTATTGGGTCTCATTCATTCATCTCCTTTGGTAGGTAGGGAAGACCACGTTTCTCACTTTCTCACTTACCCTACTCTAAGTCCCTCCATAGTTTTTTTAAACAATCCACGAAAACTGGTGCCGTGGTAGCCGTTTGATGGTGTAGCGAGACGAGAGGTTTCTTTTCTGTGGGATTGCGGGGTTTCGCACGCAAGCAACGCTGAAAAGGCGAAACACACCAAGGGGCAAGCCACAATCAAAAGGTTTCGTCCATGATAGCGTGGCGCAAATTGGGCGGAGTTTGGCTCCGGTCGGATACCGCTGACCTCACTGTTTGAGCGAACTAAAGTATCTCTGCGAAAAGGGTTTTGCTTAAGGTACACGTACAGTACCTAGTAGGCCAGGTGAGCTCGTGCAGATAGGCTATTGATGTAACTTGTGACTAGAGAACAGCAATGACAAATTTTTTTTTGAAAAGCATATAGTTAGCGTCTTTGTTTGGGATTCACGTTCAGCAGGGTGACGCAATGTTGATTTCCTCTTGAAACATTTTCTAATTGGTCGGACAATTCTATGGCGCCACGTCGATAAGCGACAAGGACATAGGGGTATCTTAGTACATGGTAGATAGTCAAAAGAAAAAGGAGAACCCGCAAGAGTGGCGGATCTGATAGGTGTATACAAATTCGTGTACGTGTGAACATTATCCCCCTCAGAGTGTAGGTGGTTTGTCGAAGAGAACAGAATGGAATGAAATGTCGTGTATATCGTAAATCGAGGACTCGTGTATAATCCTCCTGCCATCCCCCGTGGGTATCCTGTTAATGCAAAACAAAACATATCAAACAATTTTCCTTCTGAGCCAATAGGTAACGGCAGGTTGCGAGGCCGCTCCGTGAAATATCGTGTATCTGAGCAGCAACGCACAAGGTCGTCCACTAGTCCCACCACTGTCTCGCTCCGTAATTATATATAAGGGTAGATAAGTGCAAGGCGTGAGCGAGTGTTCTTTGTCGTAAAGTCGTTAAAATAAACCGGGGTATCATATCAAAGCCAATGCAAGAGGCTGCCGCATATCCTAATACACAAGTCTCATCTCCAGCACCTTCAACGCCACGTTGTTCGTTGGCGTTCCACCGGCTCTAGGAGTGGTGGCAGTAGATCCGGTTTCCTTCTTGAAAGCTAGGCTCGTGTCCACTTCCGCGAATTCAACGGTCATATCCTGACCCTCTGGAAGTTCTCGTACAACTTCATCATCAACCACAATCTTGAGACCTCTGGGATTTATTCGTATAGTGTGAGCGACCTGTGTAGGGTCTACTCCACACTTTAGAGCAATGTTGGTAATGAGGTCTTTTACAGTCCTCTCCATCAGGTAGACTGCTCTGTAGTAATCATTCTCTGGCACGTTACCAGGTATTTTGATAAGAACGTAAAAGCTAGCGATAGGCTTGTTTGACCTCTCGGGAGGAGCTTTGTATAAGGGATCGACTCCGTACGCTTCGAACCATGATGATGAATTCTCAGTCGCATGGCTTCTTGGCATCTTCACAACGGAATTGGAGTAATCCGGGAAGCTCGGGGTCGAAAAATGTGCAAGATGCTCCCAGTCATTCGGCAATTGCTGGTTCATGCTGAATGGCGCAGGCTTCTGAAAAGTAGATGACTCGCTGGTTCTTGGGTCTGAGCGTGAACTTGGAGATGGAGAAACGACGGCAGAATTGGTAGGCGTCGATTCACTGTTCGTCTTCCGATCCCACGATGTTCTTCGATCTAAGTTGCCCACCTTGGTCAAGTCTGCAGGTTCTCCAGGCAGACTGACTGGATAGGCATCCGGATCGTCTTGCTCGTACCCCTTTAGGTAGAGCACACTGACTGGACGAGTCGAAGTAAACATGTCTTGCATGGTCGCAAGCTTCATGTGAAGGTCTTCTTCGACGGCAGGTCGACCGTTGGAGCCTTGGGAAGAGACAGACCATGTCCGCTTATGTTTTAGAACCTTGCCAGGTCGGTGAGTACCACCTTTGTCGGCGCCACTCCTTTTTCGCTTGCCGGCCTCTTTGACACCACTTTCCACTTGTGTAATCTGCTGCTTCAACTTGTCAATAGTCTTTTTGATATGAGCGACGTCGTTTGAGAGTTTCCTTTCGGCGCCATGATCCCGAAAAAGTTTAACTTTGCAAAAGCAAACTTCTGACGTAGGTCCTGGCGGTGAATCCGGCGTCCCGGAAGAAATCATCTCAGTCTTTGCGCAAAGACGTACAGGGATCCCCTTTACGCCTTTGGAGTGACTGAAGTCTGTAGACAGGAAATTAAAACGAACAGCCACCGAACACTCAGCTGTGTTCGAGCCTGGTGTTGGGGTCCAGGTTACTGAAAAGCAGTCGAATGAGGCAGTCTCCAACTCGACTCGCGGTCGCTTGGTTTCCTCGTCGCCTCCTTGATTAGGATCAACGTACTCGACTGCTTGAAGCTTGCCACCTCTTTGGTGAGCTTCTGCAAGGCCTCTGCCTTCTTTCCAGAGCTGCCAACACGCCGAGGGTCGCTGTCTTTGCTGCTCGTCTTCAAAAGAAATGCGGATGACAGTTCTGTACTTGACGGGGCCAGGCGTAGGCCCCAGACCCATGCTGTCGCAGATGGATACTGTGTAAGCCTGGCCCTTGTTAAGGTAAGTAACAGGAATCTCGTCTGCTTGTTTAATCATTGCTGTTGGAGCACCAAGCGTGACTTTGTAGCGAAAACTACGTGGAATATGGTTAGCATATGCACCTTAGAGTGTTTGGGCATTAGAAGAACTCACTTCTCCATGGAGTGTGCTGGGGGCGCATGCATGGTCTCGTACGATCTTGTAGAGTAGTCTGCGTAAGTCGAATCTCTATGCGCTTCCGACTGCAAGGCGAGCTTGTCGTCCGGTAGATTGGTATGCTGTGCGTTCATTGTCTCATAACCCGAGTCCTGGTGAACGAAGGAGCTCGGCGCGTACGATTCTTGTTGCGCAAACATGTTGGCATGCTGGAATGGTTGCGTATGAAGTAGATGAGGATGGAATCCGGGTATGTCGACTGCCGATGCAGGATTCGTGTGGCTCTCTGAAGCCGACAGCGAGAGGGGCGTCCCCAATTGAAACCCCATGCCTGGAGTATGAAGATCCCCTGCCTGATTGTGGAATATCGAACTCATTCCTCCCGTAGGAGTAGGAGTAAAATCGCCAGAATGTTGGTTTGCGAACTGGGTGAACGCGAAGGAGTTGGTATCGAGCATTGACGGTGTGAATCGCCAGTGATCCGACTCTCCAAGGCCCGAGTCATGATCTTTGCCTCCCTCTTGTTCGCCAAATGGTCTGCAGCCATACGGAAGATTGTTAGTATGATTGTCCATCTACACCTTCAACCAAAGATTTTTTCAATATATAAGAAAATAATAGAAAAAACTGCGGCGCAAAACGCGATTATAAACGGCTCGCGACTTGTGTATGTTGAAAAATATCGAATGAGATCAATGACCGCACCTCTGATCCATGGCTTTCGGTGTCGTTTCTGTAGCAGCAGCGGTGACTGTAGTAGTTTCTGTAGATGCGGCCGAGGAAGTAGCGCTCGTTGTACCAGGCCCTACGTGGGGAAAGGTCTGCTTGAAGGCGACATAGAGCTCGGTGGAAGGTTTTTGCGAATTCTTGCTGTACCACGTATCAGTGTTGCGAAGGTCGGGCGCGCCTACTGGATGGCGATGGATTGAATTGAGTATTGAAGGGTACTTACCGATTTCGAAACATTGCATCTAGTGACCCGGCACGAACCGAGTGAACTTATATCGAAGGTGAAGCAAACATGAAGCTACGATTTGGGAGAGAAGTGGCTGTGTAAAGATGTTTTTAGATATGCGTAGGTCGTGCAGGTCGTAGCCAGAACGGGGGCACTGACGATACGAAGGAGGGTGATGTGCATGAGGAAGTGGGTAGCGTCAGTCACGACTGGGGTATTATTGAGGAGGAGCGAACCAGCGCGAACGGGCATAAATTTGATAGGTTAAGGGGATGGATGAATAGCCTCGACATGTATTAAAAGCAATAGGGTCGTGGCGCCAACAAGGACGCGACAAGGGTGCGCATGGACGGACCCATGTCCTTGAGGCTAAGTGGGAGCCAAGGGTGTGGCCTACAGCGCTAGAGAAACAACGTGTGAGGGCGTAAGGGCCCTGAGGCTTGACTGTCCCTATGAGCCATGAGGGGGGGGTTTGGTAGGGTAGGGAAGTATTGGGGTGTTACTGGGGTGGGAGACTAAGGCACCCTGGGGGGGTGGTTACCTTACCTTAGAGGGGTATTAGGGTGGTTGATTGCCGTGATCAAAAGCGGCAGGCCTGGGCCCTATCGACTATTTTCCCGGCAAGAACAGCACTGGCCGCAGAAAAGAGTGCTGAGACCCGCTTGAAAAAATTGTGGCGTCGTTGTACCTTCTAGGTAAGGACTGGCTGTGCAAATTCCAGGCCGATCTTCTCGATCAGCTTTCGGCCACACCTGCTAGTATGAGAAAGTAGTCCAACTTGACTCTCCCGACTACTCAGGCAATATGCAATGACTCTTGCACATCACTTCCCTCCTCAGCTTAATCTGCACCGATCATCTCCCCATGCGGTCTCGACTGCCCGCGCCCGGTGACAATAGCGAGAGAAAACGCATACGTAAACCCACGGGCTAGCGCTGCTGGGACTACTGGGATCGCCTTCTGTGTGGCTCGACTCCTACTACGACACACCCGAGACTCTGACGGTAACTCGTTAACTCGTACCCTGAACGCCTCTTCGCGCATTATTCACTGATTTGAAGGGTAAAAACGTGGCTGATGACCATCGCACTGGCTGATCCCTACAGATGGATCGCGTCGCTATGACTGCACGGCTTCAGACTTGCGGTGGTGATGTGGCAGCTAGCGGAGCCATCTCCTCAACCCCATAGCCGGTCCTCCTGGGAGGTTGACTTCAAACAAAGTCCCTCGCAAAGTCCTCATCGTGCGCATCATCTCTCAAACTACACCTACGCTTTTGTTTAAGTCGCCACTTCCACTGGTCAGTAGGACGCCCAAAAGACTAAAGAGACATATAACGGCTCGTAGCATCATAACCAATTCAACCACTAGACTTTTACCAGGGCTTACCTGAATACTAGCGACCTAGTCGTCATCATCTAATACCACGAGGGGCTCTACGGCCATTCGTGGCTTTCACGCCGTTTGATCTGTACCGAGTTTCGTACTGGGGCCAACGCCAGCCAACGCCTGTTCCGATATATTACCGAAATGAAGGCGCTCCCAATCCAGTGAAGTGAGGGCCCACATTGCGACCAAACCCTTCCTTCCCTACTGGTGCAATTGAATTTGCGGTGATTGCCATCCTTTTGGAATCGTACTCCGTAAATTGGGCATCACTGTAAAATTACTTCCGGCCGTTGCATCTCTGAGATTCAAAGACAGAGACCAATGAAATTGCCCAGTCCATACCCCTTATCGTCATTCTGAAGAGATGAGTTCCGATAGCATCCGTGCTCCCGAGAGCTCGGCGCTTCAAGAAAGCTCTTTCCCTGAGAGTCGCAGTAGGTGTAAGGTTAGGACCAGCTTCAGAGTGAGAATCTCAAAACGGTTGCACAGCCACGCGTCTTCTGGATCTCATTTTGCTTGTTTTGACGAAATCTCAACGGTTTGTTCCAGAACATCTCCTATCGCCAAGGCGGCGCCACAACAGTCAAGCCACATGGCGCTTAGAGCTCGCTTATGCCCGAAGCGTCGTAGATCATGGTGGCCATTTCCCCACTGTAGGGCTGTGCAACTTCGATATAATCCTGCTTTTCCGCGGCAATCGTTTGAAGCTGAACATACGCGTCTTTCGAGCCAAAAGAGAAACCCATAAGCACGTCGGGTATATACGCGAGGGTCTGGCCAGGAATTGGAATTATGGGAATTAGGATACTATTGATCACTGCCTTGGGCCGCGCTAGGCTTGGAAACTGACGACAACAAGTGGCTGCCTTGAGGCGACGATCGTATGGGCGACGATCATTCAAAGACGTTGCGCATCTATTTTTATCCTGTTCCTCATCGACGATCAGCTCTGAGAAGTCATGATGCACTTGGAAGCGAGGAGACTACCGAATACTGCCATGCTTCCCAGTTCCCATGTCATCGGCTCCGAGCTCTAAGGATTTGGCCTTGGGTTTTGGAGGTCGGAGTCTGGGTGTTGAAAACCCGATGAAGCTGATCAATATGGCAGAAAGACAGAGTAACTGTCCCTTCGTTTGGACGGTTGACCTGTGTAATCGCATTGTTGCAAGCAAACCGCGCAAAGAGATCAACCGTCTAGCCGACCCGGACCCAACTGTCTTCGAACCTGTGAGAATCTATCTATGTTGCATCAGTTCATCATCTACACCTTCGATTGACTCCGTCACGTCATGAACCATCGACGGCATCTCCGTACAGGCATTTCCACCTCGACTTTTCCAGCTCGAAGCTGCATAAGAGTTCAAAAATGACGAACAATTCAACATGTCCATAACCCTTCAGATCATTGAGGATTGGATGCGAATGCGAACCGACCTCTGTTTCAAGCGAAGACACTGACAGCATAAATTTAACAATGAGTAAGATTCCCAATCTGAAAAGATGATAAGAAGACTTTATCATTCGTGATAAATTCTATCGTGCATGAAGCAATATCCTGTCCGTGACGATGCTTGTGGAATGGCAAATAGGGATTGACAATGCGCAGCATGGAGGAAGGTTTTGTCGACAAACCTCGAGTTCTCTCAGCCGCCATAACTTACCAAGATAGGGCGACAGACCAAGCAAACAAAGCTCGAGTCATACGTGAATGCAGGTGAACATTACTAACATTTCTTAGAAGTCGTTGATCAGTCGAACACAAGACAATAAGATTAAGATACCTTCGTTGTTGTTGAATCATATGGCGAAACATACACGGGTTTAGCGATTCCTGAAGATGCGTGGTGCTACAACAGCTTTCGGGCAATGGCCATTGCTATTTCTGAAGTCCTAGATATACGGGAGGCATATAGATAGAAAGGTGATGCATTCGCTGTTGATGCGCAATGACATTCATTCAAGTTTTACATTTCGCTCGGTCCAGTATGCACTTGCGGAAGGTTGGACAACGTAGGACTACCATGACTGATCACATATGTGACAAGCCGTAGATATATTAGCACGACGCTCCGTGCTCATGTATGTCTGTCTCCTTACATTCCTTCGAAGTCGCCATCGATCAGGTCCTAGCGCCACATCGAGATCACCAGCCACAGTCAGTTGCCGGCCTTGACATTTGTATTGCTGAGAGTGAACGCGTGAGATAAGGGCGCTGGGATAATGATCATTGCGCCTGCATACACCGAAATAGCGGTTTCTGAATGCTGAAGACACAATTGCGTATCATCCAATCCCGTCCCTGGAGAGCCCCACATGGATCTACGGATAGCCTGTGCAACGATAGAAAATACTTAAGGATGGGCTAATGGTCGACAATGCTCTTGAAGTGCTCTTGAAGCACTCTATGCAGGATGTGCTCGTCTTGCAACATTCACCGAAATCGAAGGATTGGTAGGAGCAGAATCAAAGATTGAGATGAAGCAGATATCGAGCCTGAGGAATAAGGCCCATAATCCGCTAGCGCACGCGCCTTTGATAGATCATAGATGTTAGATCTCGGCAAACGTCATACGTCCAGAGTCCATCTGCAACTGACGATCTCCCCTTTGCTGCTGAGCTCTTCATAGCTACGCTTACCTCCAGCATCGTTTCCTCTTTATATCTACCCCGCTATCATGACTACACCTCCATCTCGAGATTCATCCACAAAGAGAGCCCAGGCGTCGCCCGCGCCTTCAATAAGGACTACGACTTCCACAGCTTCGACCACTGAAGCTACTACGATATCAAGGCCTGACTCTTACATATCAGATAAAGCTCCCGATGACAGTTCGAAGCTGAAGACCTTCCTTAGTATATTGCGAAAGTAAGTATTGGGAACAATGGCAAAGTCCAGCATGAATCTAGGCTTGGGCATCTTGCAACCTTCGTTGGGTCTCAAGCTTCGCAACTCAACACATGCTTACATGATCGCGTAGATTCATAGGAGTCTCTGATATCGCTGCTGTCAGGTTTTCGCTACCAACCCAGCTGCTGGAACCCACGCCAAATCTTGGTACGAGAATTGTCGCCGGTTGCGGGGCTTTTGGTGGTAATTGGCACACCAGCTGATGCGCTTGTTAGAGTACTGGAATTATCTAGATCGGCCAGAGACATTCATTGGGTATGACTCCTAGCCCTTTCATCGAAATTATACCCTAACATCGTCCGACAGCATTGGCGACTCCGATGATGCACTTGGGCGAATGCTCGCTGTTATTCGGTTTTGGTTTACAAAGGACTTGGTGGGTCTCTGGGCTTCAAAATCGATGAGGTTGAAAGTACCTAATGAATCGCGCAGAAGTACGTTAAGGGGAAACCGTGCAAACCGTACAATTCTACACTGGGAGAATTCTTTCGGGTATTTGAAGCCATTCTTGCCCAAGATATCCCTCCATTGACCGGCGCATCAGTGCAACTGGGAAGTCGAGGACAATGCCCCGCCAATACTTGGAGAAAGCCGTAAAGAATCCACCACGCAACATGTTGACACCAAGAACAAGCCAGTACGAATCTCATACCTTACCGAACAAACCTCCCACCATCCTCCTGTCTCCGCCTGGTGGGTTGATTGTCCAGTCAAAGGTGTCAGCGCGCGTGGCTTCGACCAACTCAGCGCCAAGTTCACGGGAACAAGCATAAAAGTGACACCTGGGAACTACAACCTGGGAATATTCATCAACATTAAGCGCCGGGATAACGAGGAATACCAGCTCACGCACCCAACTGCATATCTTGGAGGAATAATCCGAGGTTCTCTCTCCGTGACCGTCAGCGACAGAGCCTTCGTACTCTGTCCCAAAACAAGAATCAAAGCTATACTGAACTACGCAGAGGAGAGCTGGCTTGGGAAAACACAAAACAAAGTCAACGGCGTCATATTCAACTACGATCCAGAAAACGACAACAAGAACCGAATAAAAGACGTTCCTGAGAAGGACGTCTTAGCAAAATTAGAAGGCGCCTGGCACGACGAAGTCTACTACACACTAGCAGGATCAAAGGTACCATCCCCTCCGCTACAAGCTCCAAACATCCCTTCTAACTACCTCCCCAACAGGACCCCACCCTCCTCCTCGACCTCAAACCCCTCTTCCCCTCCCCCAAAATAATCCCCCCCCTCGCCTCCCAACTCTCTAACGAATCCCTCCGCTTCTGGGGCCCCGTCACCACAGCCATCAAATCCAAACGCTTCGCCGAAGCCACGAAACTAAAACAAGAGCTCGAAGAACGGCAGCGCGAAAAGGCGACGCAGAGGAAAGAGAGGAATGTAGAGTGGAAGCCTAGGTTTTTCCGGGAGGCGGTAACGCAGGATGGGAGGCCGGAGTTGACGGAGGAGGGGAGGAAGGCATTGGAAGGGTTGCAGAGAGAGGATTATGCGTTGGCGGAGAGCGAGGTCACAGGTGCATAAAGACTAGATAACTTCTCTACAATTGGCTTTTGAATACACAACAAGAGCGCTTAGCTGGGTGGGGCACCATCATCAATATGTACAAAGAGGTCAGACGGACGGCAGCAACAGCATGATAAACAGGTTGGAGGCGTTTCAGGCAAGTATTGTGTCTGCTGACGCTGGTTTCTAAGGAGGCAGACAAGAGGGTACATGAGGCATGCACGCACTCACTTGCGACGGGATGCATGATGCATGATGCATGATAGATATCTAGAATTGCACGGACACGTAGATGTTTCTCCTATATCCAATGACTCTCATTCCTAAACTTGCTTGGTTTTACTTTTTATCGTTATGGAAGAAATATATGATTTCCAAATATGTGTCTAAATTTCCAAAGGCAGATGGTGACATTGCTATCTAGCCACTCGCTATAAGACTGCAGTTAGTACATATTTGCTTAATTCATGCCCAATCTGGGGCCACTTTCATGCATATGTGGGAAAGAAAACTCGAATCGCGACAGAAGATGATCATCGACCTGCCGTCCGGAAGCTCTAGATCACTTCAACCACAAGCCCACTTCATCTCAGAGTATCGCCTTTTCACTTATAGACCACCTACCCTCACTCCCTTCGACCACCTTTCCGTCCCCTTTCAATTTTTCTAATATCAGTACTAAGCCCTTCGCTGCCGCTTCATGCAGAAGGGGCGATAAGTCTTCATAGACGGCCTTTACCAGCTGCACTGGAGTTGCCTCACTCTCGGGTTTTTTCAATGCTTGAAGCACTTCCTCTTCTCTCTGTTTCCGGTGCTCGATATATTCAACAGTTCTTTGCTTCCCGTCTGCGATGAATTCGCCGTGCCCCGGGTATGCTCGCCCATTGAACTGGTCGCGCATCTGGTTTAGGCTATTAAGATAGATGGCTAGATCTTCGAAGACGGCAGTGCCGTGACCGAGGACGTTATCGCCTGTGAACATAGCGTCTTCTTCTTCCAGAATGAAGGCTATGTGATCCGTAGTGTGACCGGGGCAGTGGAAAGCGCGCAATGAAGCGCCTTGTGTTTTGAAGACCTGCCCATCAGTGATGGGGTTCTGACCTTTAGTCGGGCTATGCTTGTGAACGACTGTATTAGGGCTGAGCTTCAGGAGATCATTAATGCCACCGACGTGGTCTTCATGCCAATGCGTTATAAGAGCGTGGGAAATGGTGGTAGATTCGGAGCACAGGACAGACGAAAGTAGGGGTAACCATGACGGCATGCCTTGCCCGGTGTCAATGAGGATGCGAGAGGAGCCACTGCCAATGAGGTAGGTATTCGTGCCTTCCGAACCATTAGACAGCAGAATGCGAGAGATATCGCAAGGGTAGTGTCACCTTGGAGGCTGAAAGGACCCGGGTTTCCGCCGAGAATCCTGATTACCAATGGACTCAGTTTGTGCACTTCCGGTAGTTGGGGCAGGCTAGATGCCATTGTAAAAGGCCTTCGTAAAGATCTGGGAAGTGAGATAGACTTCCACGCATAGAAGAGCATAGTAAGCGACTGCTCTTCCCGTTATTTCCAGGTGATAAACCCATGTCAATGTGGCGGGCGTTATCTAGAATGGCGTACCTCGGCACGTAGTCTTGGCGTTCTTTCGCCATAGACTCAGCGTCAGCAGGCAGTATTCAGCAGTCAATATTCAAAGTCTGACAGGAAAAGGCCGTGTTTGACCAATGAGCTGCGTCGAAAGAGGTCCTACATGCCAATATCGTGAATCCTGTGTTGAAAGAGACCGTAAAAAAGTACGCCAGTGGCGGTGCGATGCGTGGATATATATTTGCTTCGTTAATAAGAGATCTCGTTATGCAGGGTCTTGATCATGTTCATGGCCCTGTTGTTGAATTACTTCGCTCATGCAGACTTCAGGGTCCGGTAGTAGTTTGCGGTAGCTCTGCTCTTTAATGTCCGTGATGCCATACCCATGAGGATCCCTAGCCATCAGAAAATTTTGCAGCCTCTGATCCTGGTTCCCCAAATTCGAAGATTCAGTCTTATGTTTTCTAAGGGCTTTGCTGGCATTATCGTGGGCCATCTCCACCTGCCGTTTATATGTATCGGCATAGTTACCGAGCCGTAGAGACTGTCCAAACGCACCAACCAATATAACAGCAATAACAAGCGTAAGGAATCCTCCATTGGAGATGAACACCGGCTCTTGTTTGCCTTTGCCTCTTTGATACCACCTCTCCCAGTCTTCCCATGTGGCATTGTTGAAAGGCGAGTCGTTTGTGTCGAAGCCTGTCCAGCGATTGCCTTTAGGCGAATTCCAGTGTTGCTTGGGTGCTCCATGTTCAGATATTCCATTCCATCCAGCTCCGAACACGTCATAAGCTCTTCGTTTAATTGGATCTGAGAGGATCTCGTGAGCTGTGACAATCAAACGATAGCGCTCCATCTTGATGGAGCGAGGTAGGTGATTGATAGATGCATGGCCGTTGCCATGGCCATTCCTATCTGGATGGTATATCTTGGCAAGTTCATAGAATCGACGCTTCGAGTAAGGAGTGCCTTTCTTGATGCTGAAGATCTGGTACGGCGTCGGTGTTATTCTAGGATTTGGGAGTTCAGGCCATGATGGGTCATTTGCATCGTCATGATTCGGCCTCTCTGAATTGACGGTTGCGTAGCATTGCCGTTGTGGATTTGTTTGCTTGGACTTCCGGTTTGATAAAGGTGGGATGTAGATCGTCGATGTAGCATTTGGATTCGAGTTGTGGCAGTAGAAGCAATGTACGTTACTGTAAGAGGAATAGAAAAGACTTGGCCTCTTCAACATGATCAGCTATAGATTGCTCGTCATGAATTGGCAAAGAACATCTGCAGCGAAACAACGTTGTTCGTGATAGGAAAGAACGGTTAATGACGTTCAAAGAGAGATGATACTACTAGCGTACGATCCGAAAGTTTGAACCCCACCACCACCTTCCCGCTGTGGCTTGATAAGGCTGAATACTTGCTAAATTCGCGTGCTCAGTCTCCAAGACACATGTCGTGTCACAGTCGTTGCAATGGCTATGAGAACCAATTACAAGAATCCTTATGTACTCCACAGACCAAATCTGGGCCTCGGTGCGAGAAAAGGAATCACCAGTTACGATGATTCCGGCCAGGTTTTCACCGAAGCAACATGTTATGGAGGACCCATGACAGCAGATTGGCTCTGGAAGACAAAGGGAAGTCCAAGAAAGGCTAGAAACTTCAGATCACGAGGTGCAGGATGTTCATCGCTTGTAAATATGGCCATTAGGAGCATTCTTTACAATTCTTACAGCATAACACCCGAAAGTCTTGAAGGCGTGCCGTGGGAGCTTGCGAGCGTGCTATGGCAGCAAATCATTGCATCGTACGATATCTGACCAAACTGAATCTGGATCTGAACTCCTCTTACAAGTACCTGTAGGCAATTGGACAGTGTCAAAGTATGGAAGATATTCGCCTGTGCATTTCCCCACGAAGTGGACGAGAACCTGAAGCACAAACACCACATCATCCTCGAACCCAACATGAAGCTCATTGACTATATGAAACCCATAACATCCCCTTCGCTTAATTGGATAACATCTCTGACACTCTCCAACATCACCTGCTCTCGGACCGACCTAATTCAGATCTCACGAATTATCAACATAGGTACCCTATGTATAGGACCAAATGTTCAAGCTCCCGATATTGGCATTGACGACAGCATCGTCAGAAACTGGGGTCGCTTAGCTGCAGACTCTGACGCCTTCACTGTCCTTCGTGTCTTGAGTTGCCGTTCGCAAAAAGAGATCACGCCCAGGATCTTCACCTACCTGAATCATATGCCATCCCTCAACTTATTCAGGGTCGAACACAGCAACCTCGGTCCGCAAGGTAAGCCGCTAGCATTACAACATGGTTGGAAATCCATAACGGGCGTGGAACTCAGTAGCTTGCACGTGAAAGGGGGCACCGAAGGCATGAACTGGGATCCCTCAGCAGATGCATGCTTCCGACCTGAAGAGCAATTTTACGCGGAGGCGTTGACAGAAGATGGTGTCACAGAAATTGATGAACTCCCTGTCCTACACCTTGCCTTGGGCCCTGTACCAGCCGTTCTAACTGCGGACAAGACCAGGAATCAGAGTTGGCAATGCTTTTATCGGACGAAACGGGAGGCTTTTCAACGCAATGATCCTTTGCATAACTGCAACAAAAGAAATTTAGAGGAAGTCCAGCCAAAGCCGGCTCGCAAGAAGCCGACGATGAGACCTTCTAAGCAACAGAATTTGGAAGATGTTTTAACGGGCTTTGGTGGGTGAACCAAAGGATCATATTGCATTGATACGAACAAATTTCATCCCAGCATGAATTGCGGCAACCAGACCAACCACCCTAACACCTGAAGGGTGATTTAATTCGCTTATGCGCTGCACGAGCCAGCTCAATCCTCTATCTCTTCTTCGAGACATCGTTGAGCCCAAGGGCCAAAGATAAGGTCCTAGAGCGTAACTTTAGAGAGCACGTCTGATCGAAAACGATCGGCGGACAGACAGCCAATGGCGAGGCAGACAGAAGTGAGCAGTAGCAGAAAGCTGTCATAGGAAGGAAAGAGACTTTAGAGTTGGCAGTGAAAAGAAGTACGGCATTGACGTACCTAAGGTGTTCAAGGTAGCTAAACTCGAATTAGTAGACCTTACAACAGTTATTGTACAGTATACTGCAAGTATCGAGGATCAAACCTCGTGACTCTATACATCTAGATTGGTAACTTCGTAATAAGGACATAATAGAAGATAGAGGCTCCTAGTCACTAATAAGGCTCAAATACTCCCCAGGCCTTCTAGCAGCACGTAGACCTACCCACAAACCCCCTTGAATTCTGTTCCCTAACCCAAAGCCCTCTTTCTAGTCCCTGGCTCCAAGTCCAATCATGAACACAATGCACCTTACCACAAATACCAAAAGCACCGATTATAGGACTCAGAGCGTAAAGACGTGGAAATATACAAAGTCCAACTAATTCCACAGAATACTTCTGAATATTCAGCGAAGTCTTGAATAGTGCTTGGTACGAGCCATACCATAGCAATTGAGGAAGCTCCAAACATCTAAATGGTTCGCTTCACAAACAAACCAGATAAGGTACTAGAGCTTGGTAGACGGTGATATCCGTCACATCACACTATCCTAGATCGTAATTGCTAGGACCTTCATTGCAATAGATATAAAGCTTGGTCAGTGATTCGCCAGAGATCAACTCCACGTTTCATAGCGTTTGCAATTTTGGGATAGATATATTATATGGAACCGGCCAAAGGAACCTTCTAGTGAGCACATCTAATAACCACGCTGACAAGAACAGAAATTCGTTGAAGCAACTCACTCATGCAATAGACGCAGTTCGCCGTTAAGACAACGCAGAACAACAGATGGCATATTCCAAGCCATGGGAAATAACAATATGGATATCAATGGGCTAACTCTATGCAAAATCCCTGCTATGAAACTATTCCAACTGCAAGGTAATCACTTGTCCGTATCTTCAAGTCGAGTCAAACTGTCATTTCGACTCCTTCAAATTATTTCAGAGTCTTGCGCCACACTCCCTTTTGGGAACTCTCCAGGGACATGCAATTCGCTAATGGTAGCAACGCTTGTATGGCTCTCCAACGGTGGTCTGTCAGCCAAGTCTTTGATAGGTAGAGCTGGATCAGCTGGTTTGGAGGTCGAGCCCCCTAAGGCAGTTGAAACACCCCGGTCAGCAGTGGAAGAAAAATCATATGCGATAGTGGGAGGGATTTCAGTGGTGATACCGCCATTCATAGACTGGTCAACTGCCTTTTGTGCGCCCAGTGGTGCTGGAGCAGTAACTTGAGGTGTAGCTTCAACAGCCTGTGATCCTGGCTGTTGCTCTTCTTCTTGAACAACGACTTTGTTTTGGGCCTGCTGCAGTCGATAAGCCTCTATACCAGCAGCACTAGTTACTCCTCCATCTACACCAATTGCGGCTGGACCCATCCAATCGCCATACTTGCTATCGTGTCTTTCGAGTGTGGTTCCCGGATGCTGGCCCTGGCGAAACGGTAGATTATTCTGCGCTTGCTCCAGTTGTGGTGCCGTCGATGCTCCAGCTAGCTCCCCTCGAGTAGCGTTTGTCTCATCGTCGCCAGTCTTTACTTGATGTCCTGAATCACCAAAAGGGACTCCTGATCCCGGGAGAGCACCAGCCGCTGCTACAATTTCTCTATCATCGGAACTCGACGGACTAGAAGATGCAACGGGCACTTGTGAGTCTCGATTGACATTTATAGCACTCGGAAAACGCCCACCTGGATTCGGGCGCTCCGTGACCGTTTCCTTCTGCGCTGGAATTTCTGCCTGGGACGCCGTCGCAGAGTATGGCACTTGGTCTGCCTCATCTTCATCCATTCCGTCGCTGCTGATAGAGCCTGCCTTGTTACTTCCTGCGCTGAGGCTCCGTGCATGCGACCGTCGTATGAATTCGCTGCGCTCGGCACCAGTCTTTTCAGTTAAGTTCTTGATATCTTCGAACCATGCAAGCATCGTGTCATACGACTCGGCCCTGAACACCCATGCATGACCCCGGTGGATACCCCCACTCTGTCGCCCTTTCAGCATGAATTTGTGAGAAGTCGACTCAGGACCCGAATGTGAACCGAGCTTTTGATCTGCAAGAGGTAGCGACATGACTGGCGATTGGCTGGCGATATGGTCTGGTGACTTGAATTCATGAAGATGTGTTGTGGACAAGACATACCTAGATTTCGTAAGTTGTAGTGCAATAACTTGGCAACCTGTGGAAGCACGTACCATCCCGGCGTATAGCTTTTCAAATACTTGCTTTTACGCTCTAACATGCCCGCCTTGACCTCCGAAGCAGCGGCGTCATCTTGACCTGGATACGTTATGTTTTCTAAGCGTCGCACGGGTAGCCGAGGGTCAACGAAATGCTCGTTGTTGTCTACAAAAGCATTCCATTCGTAGTCTTTCGGAATGCCTAACGGACCGCTCCTAAGACTTTCGATAGCCTCGTAGGCCTCATCTGCCTCTCTCTTAAGGATCCCGGCATACGCGTTGTATGCTTTCTGGATTTCTCCCATAACAATAGATTCGAGCTCTCGACCTGAGCTTTCCAAATTTAAGAATGCCTATCCAGTTAGCAAAACCCCACACTGAAGTGCTGCTCCACAGACATACCCTGTGCAGGTAGTTCTCTTCCTCGATCTGTCTAGACAATTGCCGGTCCACAGAAAGCCTCACCAGGTAGGGGTCGCTCTTTGGATCTGTGCTAGCGTTGCTCAGGGCGTCTTGCAGATCTCGTACTGCTCTCCTGGTAGCCTCAGTCTCCTTGTCTACGTTATTCTTGAAATCACCGGCAAGGCTTTTTATCTCCTTGATCTTCTGGCCAAGATCACTTCGAAGACCCGTCAGCTGCACGATGATTTCCTCTTCTATTGACTTGGCCTTATTGCTTTCAGTTATTGTTTTCTTGTGATAGTCCCGCAATATATGTAAAGCATCGCCAATACCGCCTTCAGTCACGAGTTGCGCCGGTGTGGAAATGTTCATGGCGACATTGGACAGTGCATAGAGAGACTTCGAGCGCGCTTCGTAGGTCTTCTTGATGTCGGTGAAATATGTGATCAGATCCTTGAGAACCTTCCTCCAGACCTGAAACCTGTTCGCCAGTATCTCTGTTGGTGTTCCAGTAGTAGGTACCGGAGTGTAGAAAGCACTGTTCATTTCTGATCCGTGGCCATCCACACCATCGGCAAAGGTCAAGCTCCTTACACTGCCTGGGCGGCTGTTCCTCCTGCTACCACTTCGTTTCAAGCTGTTCTTCCGACTAAGAGACTGTCTCTTTTTCAAGGTGCCACCCCTCGATGGCGTCAACGTGTGCGACTGGGACATGGTCGAATTGGTACGTTGCATGTCGCTCCCTCCCGGGTGCGACTGTGAAGGAGCGGCTGCATCCGCAGTGCTTTGTGCAAAGTCCGTGGCCCCAGAGCGTGACTGAGCCATAGTCTAAGTTATGGAAGCTTGGGGTTGCTGAAGGTTTGGATCCTGTCCCTCGATGTTGCGGGTCGACAGCTCTAATGTAAGTCGAAGTGCAAACAAGCCTTTGAGGCTTATGCCCACGTAATATTACACTCGGTTACTGCTCATTCGCCAGACAAATCGGAAGACAAATGGACCAGGTACCGAAGTAGCGCGCTAATGCTTAGTTGTTGAGGGAGTCGTAGAAGAGGTGGCTCAGCTGTGTGGGAGGTAGCCACGCGCGTAAGGTGGTGTTTTGGGGGGATGGAGGAGACCGGAAGTCTCGGACACTTAATAAGACTTGAAGATGTCAAGGAATCGTATCATGTTGAACACCTCACAATTATGCTGATGAGGGGTAGTAAGGATGCCACAATATCATAGGTAGAGGAGCTCAATAAACGGGGTCCGAGGTATGCGAGTGCTGAACGTCATCTTGGCGTTCTCGATGCGGATCAGCAGTCACGAGTGTTGGCTTCATTCGATAGATGAACGCCATCACACCACTAAACCTTGGCACATGGCTTTACATGCAGTACACCCAGATTCATATGGCCCGTATTTGTCGTCTATGCCAAAGTGCCTAAATACCATGCGCCCGTGTAACGTGTTTATTATTCTAGTATCGTAGCTCAATTCATCTCAGGAGAGCCAACTTCGAGGCATTGGCCTACTATGCCGATACATGTCAAATAGTCGGAGGTCAATGACATGATAAGACCGTCAGTGAGGTACAGAGGAGGCAGCAGCGAGGCTCGCGCTCAATTATGGTACTACCTCATTTCCCCTCTATCACATCGGACCCTTCTAACCCTCGTCAATTTGCATGTCATATTGAATTGATAAGCCGCCTTTCCTTCCGCAGAGCCTTTAACTTTCGAATAGCCTCGTCCAATGGTACCAGCTCTCCTTTCGATTGTGTCTCCTGGTCATCGCGATTGCGAATGTTGACTGATCGTGACTCCTTCTCTTGCGCGCCCACCACTGCGAAAGGTTAGTCCGGTCACGATAGACTGGGGATCCCATTGAACGGCCTTACCAAAGATGAAATTGTACTGCTGCAACTGTCCTGTGCGGATTTTCTTTTGCATTGTGTTTCCACTGATGTCAATGTCTGCGATTATCTTTGCAGCTCTCAAGAGTTTCTGTATCTCCTCGACGTAGTCATTGACTGCTGGCATCACTGGAATGACAAGGACTTGCCGGGGACTCAGCCAGAACGGCCACTTCCCGCCAAACTGCTCTATCAAGATAGCCATGAAACGCTCAAAGCTTCCCACGATGGCACGATGGATCATGACTGGGCGAGCACGGCCGGGACCAGGTCCTCTTGGCTTACTAGAAGACCCGGCAGCATCGTCAGATTTGACCGCCTCAGCCTCATTGGCTTTGGCTTTAGCACCAGTCTCTGCAGTCATGAATTCGAGCTCAAATCGCTGAGGAAGCTGAAAGTCAAGCTGGATTGTAGCACACTGCCATTGTCGCCTCAAAGTATCGAACAATGTGACGTCGATCTTTGGTCCGTAGAAAGCACCATCTCCCTCATTAAGCTCCCATTGGCCTCCACCTGCGGCAGTGAACTTATCTAGAGCATCTTTGAGCTTCGACTCTGCAATGTCCCATGTCTCAATTTCTCCTAGATATTTTTCAGGTCGCGTGGAAAGCATAAGCTTGAATGTGAATCCGAAAAGCCCGTAGATCGTCTTGAGGAAGTCGAAAATGCCTTCAACTTCCTGCGTAATCTACAACGTGATCAGTGAAGATCCGCGCCTCTTAATCACGCCAATGCTCACCTGATCTTGCGTACAGAAGATGTGCGCATCGTCTTGCTGGAATTTCCGTACTCTGGTCATCCCGTTCAATGCACCAGAAGCCTCATTTCGGTGTAAAACGCCAAAGTCGGCCATTCTCAGCGGTAATTCTCGGTAACTGCGTTCTCTGTGACGAAACATGACGCAGTGCCCTGGACAATTCATAGGTTTCAAAGCCCACTTCTTCTTTTCTATCTCGAGAACAAACATATCATCCTGGTAATGTTGCCAGTGACCAGATGTCTTCCAAAGATCAACGTCATACATATTAGGAGTCTGTACTTCCTGATACCCACGTTTCTGATATTCAGACCGGAGCAATTTCTGTAGAGCGTTAAAGATAATGGTGCCATGGGGGAGTAGAAAGACATTGCCCGGGGACAACTCATTGAAGAAAAAGAGCTCCTGATCGGTGCCGAGCTTGCGATGATCCCTCTTTGCGGCTTCTTCGAGGAATTTCTTATGATCCGTCATTTGCTTCTTATCAGGGAAAGCTACGCCATATATCCGTTGCAAGGAATCATCGTTCTTGTCACCTCGGAAGTAACATGAAGAATTCTGCACAACATATTGATCAGCCTCACCTCGTGTCTAGTCGTAGTCGACCAACCTTCATGATTTTGAACGCTTTGATCTTGCCGGTATTTTGAATGTGAGGCCCAAGACATAGGTCTACAAGTGTCCCGCACTTGTAGACAGTACTGCCTTCCTTTGGTAATTTATTTTCGATGTAATACATCTTATACTTGCTATAGCCAAACATCTCCTTCAGATCTGGAATTGATACGTGTAGTCTCTCGAATGGCTGTTTTTGCTTGAAAAATTCTGATGCTTTGCTCTCCAACGGAGGCCAATCTGTCTCCTTGACCACTTGCCTAAGAAGACATTAGAACATCGAAGAGGCTCGCACTGAGGGTAAATACCCTCCATCAATTGCCATATCATAGAAGAAGCCTTGCTCAACGGGTGGACCGTGTGATAGCAAGCAATTGAATTGGCACTCTGCGGCCTCTCCAAGAACATGGGCGCTGGAATGCCAAAAGACGTTTCGACCTTCTGCAGACGAAAATGGTACATAGCTAACGCGACATGCATATTCCAGTGGCCGATCAAGATCCCAAAGTTCTTCCCCGTTCACCTTCGCTATAACAACATCGCTGCTAATGTCTTTGTCTACATTTCTGAGAAAAGAACCAGGTGTAGATTCCCATGCTTTAGCTGCCACTGGCATTGCCGGTCTAGGCTTGCCATCTTTGTCTAATCCAAAATCAAGAACAACATCTATCTCAGGCTTTTCCTTTTTCAATACCTCGGCATGATGCTGACTCTTAAGCTTATTGAACAGCGCATTTCGGCGAAGAATGAAATCTGGCAAAGAGCCCGAAGTAGTTTCTTTAGCTGTTACAGGCTTCGCGGGTGCTTGTTGTGCAGCTTTTGTTCCGTTCACCGAGGCTTTTTTTGAGTGTGAGGATTTTGGGAATTTGGGACTTTGAGGCGGTGGGTCGGCTCGTGGCTCTGCTGTTGGGTCACCGACAGCTGAACGGATAGCTAAGTCATCTCGCTGTTCATATGTGCCGGCAGCTTGACCAGCGCTCTTTGTATCCATGTTGCAAAATGAGCTGATTCACATTTCATCGATTGGACTTCTTGAACAACACCGCTAGGGAAATCGGTTGTCAAATTAGGGCTAGGGTTAACGAGCTACTCTTGCAAAAACCGCCCGTAGAGGAATTCCACCTTTCCACAACAACAGCTTCAGAAATAAGATGTCATTTCGTGGCACGCCCCGAGGGCGAGGTGGCAGCTTCGGTGGTGGCCGTGGAGGGTTTGGTGGACGAGGAGGTAAGCTTACGATTTTTTCATTCTGAATGGCATGCAAATTGCTAATCTAATGTGCGCGCAGGTCGGGGCGGCCCTCCGCAGTCATATGGACCCCCGGCAGCTGTCCTAGGTTTGTAAAAGATCTCGTAAAAGTCATCGTCGCTGTGACTGACGTATTGCAGAAATGGGATCATTTCTCCACGCCTGCGAAGGCGAGATGGTTTGCGAATCAGTCAATCCAAAGCTACCATACTTCAATGCACCAATATACTTGGAGAACAAGGTTCGCCATCTGTGGTCTATGTATGGAGCACATGATCTAACCATGCTACAGACCGCGATTGGCAAAGTCGACGAGGTCCTTGGTCCCATAAACCAGGTCTATTTCACTATAAAACCTCAAGAGGGCATAGTTGCTACCTCGTTCAAGGCTGGAGATAGATTTTACATTGGAGGCGACAAGCTCTTACCTATAGAGAAGTACGTACCACACACCATTGACTGTACCTCGAGGCTACAGACTAATGCTGCACAGATTCCTACCGAAACCAAAACCGCCGCCTGGCGCTCCTAAACCAAAGCGTGCAGGTGGTGGATCTCGAGGTGGACCAATGCGCGGCGGAAGAGGGGGACCTCGAGGTAGCGGTAGGGGTGCTCCAAGAGGGCGAGGTGGCTTTGGCGATAGAGGTCGAGGGGGTTCTAGAGGAGGTGGTCCAAGAGGAGGCGGTTTTAGTGCTGGAAGGGGAGGAGGTAGAGGTGGTAACCCCAATTTTACAAGGCCGGGCGCACGAGGTCGTGGATCATAGTATGGGAGTCTGGTTTTTGTGACGAATGGGATCTTTTGTACAGGGGCCAATACCCATGAATAAGACAATGACTTTGTAATACGTTCAAAGATATTTTGCTAAGACATGCTTGTTGTGCTACGAACTCAACGTCCTGCCCTGAAGGATGATGTTAGCCTAAATTGGACCCCGCTACGCCAATTCTGCAACGCTTCGTTCAACCTGTTTTGACAACGCATTCTTTACTCATTGCTACATTTCCTTACCAAGACGACCTTTCCTATAAAACTTTACCTCACTCTTTGAAATATCTTAACCGACATGAGGCCGGAGCTGAAGACGGATCCCAAGTACGACGATTATGACTACCCCACTACGAGTCCTGAGGTCCAAAGCGGGCATCCAGGGCACACAACACCAGAGCAGGATGCTCAGGTTTTTCAATTACGAACGCAATTAGAGCAAATGGGCTACAAAGATCGGCTGGACACATTATGCATGGTGAGTCATGTACATATAAGCTTACACATGCAAAGCCTCGGCTCTAATACTCAATAGCTTAGGTTCCTACGCGCCAGGAAATTCAATGTCGAAGCTGCGAAGGAGATGTCGGTTTCTCGTGTCTTAGGAATCACTTCTATGAAAGGCTAAAGGACTGGCAGGTTCATAAATTGCGAAAAATGGCGAAAGGAATTCGGGACTGACGATCTCGTTCGAAATTTCGACTACAAGGAGAAACCTCAAGTCTTCGAGTACTACCCCCAATACTATCACAAGATCGATAACGTGAGATGAATCTCTTTCACAATTGTAATTTCGGTCTGATTGACCCAATTATAGGATGGCCGCCCTGTGTACATTGAGCAATTGGGCAAGATCGATCTTGCTGCTATGTATAAGATCACAACAGGAGAGAGAATGTTGCAGAACCTCGTTTGCGAATATGAGAAACTTGCAGATCCTCGCCTGCCTGCCTGTTCACGGAAGGCCGGACAACTACTCGAAACGTGCTGCACGATTATGGACTTGAAGGGCGTTGGGATAACGAGCATAAAATCAGTATATGGCTATGTCAGGCAGGCATCAGCAATCTCGCAAAACTACTACCCTGAGCGACTGGGGAAGCTATATTTGATCAATGCACCTTGGGGTTTCTCCTCGGCATTCAGCGTAGTTAAAGGATTCTTAGACCCAGTCACTGTCCAGAAGATCCACATCCTAGGAACTGGTTACCAGAGCGAGTTGCTGGCTCAAATTCCTAAAGAGAATCTACCGGTAATCTTCGGTGGGACGTGTGAGTGCAAGGGAGGTTGTGCATTGAGTGACGAAGGCCCTTGGTAAGCACAAACCAGCTGTATCGCCGCCGCCATACTGTACTGATCACACCCTGCGTGAAGGCAAGATCCACAGTGGACGAAGCCTCCCAAATGGGCGCAGCAGACGAGGACAGTCCAACCAACCGCCACTTCCACAGCTCCAAACCCTCAAGCTGCATCTAACGCAGGATCGCGCCCTGGAAGCAAGGCCGCGCAACAAGCACCAATGGGGTCTTAGTATGGTAGTATCGAATCAACCTTAGGTCTTGGGAAGATCAAAGGGTTAAAGCATAGAACGCAGCTTCGCTGTCATCGATACATTAATAGCCAATATAGACGTGGAGAGCATTCGTACCATAGAAAGACCTGTACAATTGTTGCGCAAATCGCTTAGACGATCAGCTTTCCGTTAGAACATAGGCCTTTGGCATATCTAATGCGCGAGGGATGTCTCCGTGGGTCCCGAACGCCGTCCTTAATCATGTGTGTGGGTCTGTATGCGGCCTTACCTCTACATTCCTTCTACGACCTCCACGGCTTTCCCTGCCCTCTCCAGCTTCGCCAACACGCCTGGGACCTTCCCCAACTCCACCAATCCCTCCGTTCCCTTCACCCACATCCTCTCCACATCCTCTCTCCGCTCTAATGTCCCCATATCCAGATCCATCACACCAAGATCCATCTTCGTCTCCTGCCTCTCCGCCTCAATTTCCCTCTCCTTTTGCAACTCTCCCTCCAATCTCTCCATATACCGCCTCGCAGCCGAACCAGGAACTTCTCTTCTCAATTCCGCCACACGCGTAGATTGAGCTTCAAATTCCGCGTAGAGTGTTCGTAATTTTTCACCAAGCCGAGGATCGTAAGGTTCATAGTTGCCATTGTCATCTGTAGCTGCAGCTTGTGTTGCAGGATCTGGGCGGAGAAGGGTTGGTGATGGATCGAGGCCGTTGAGGCTTAGGGAAGGGAGCGCGAGGGTAAAGGTTTGGAGTATATACTATTAACATAGTTAGGGGATCCATCATAGCTGCAGGGCAAGGAGAAAGATGCCGGACACAGTACCTCTTGCACGAGCTCTTCTACTCTGGATCGGTACGCGTCTTCGCCTTCTGGCGCCGCAGAACGTGGTATAGCGAGGTCAATCTTCTGCTGTGCGGCAGCTTTGATGTTGTCAAGGAGGTAGATGAGGTCTGAAGGTGATTGAAGATCGATCTTTCGGTGGTGTGCGTCCATCCTGTCGAGCTATCTGGGGGGAATTTCGCGTAGGATCGCAACTTTGAACTACCGAAACATCTCTATGTTTGGAGCTTATTGCGCGACGTAGGGCTGTCGTGCGAGTCGAAATCGATGACAGAATCGTGCTAGAGCGCAATGAATTGACCGAAACTAGCGGCGGTATGAAATTCACGCTGGATGTTTATGTTTTGACGAATACGGCTAGCTTAGATTACTAGATGCAGAATGCAAGGCACCTAGCCAGTCTCTTATCCTTCACTTCTTTTTATCTGCTCCCGGGACTCTTCTAGTCATTGCCTCCACTACTGCATCTTGATGTCACTCTAAATATTGATTTTCCGAGCCACAATAGCTCGCAGTTAACCGGCTTTGCTATTGCGTATGTCCGAGAAGCTGACAAATACCTGACCTCATAGATCTACTATAGTAGGCATCTCACCGACAAAATATGTCGAAGAGCAGCCAATAGTTTCCTTTGCACTTTCATTCCCGAGTATACTGGCCTCACTGTGTCTTCATCCTACAGCGATATAAAAGGTGAGCCGACTTGTTATCATCTTCTAACCTTGTCTTGACTGGCTCATTGATCCATAACACACAATCACCATGGCCTCTCAGAAAACTTTTGTACTTATATCAGGCGCCAATCAAGGTATTGGCCTCGAGATTGTTAAGAAGCTCGTTACAGAGAATTCTGGGTATCATGTTCTTATGGGCTGCCGCTCCCTCGAGAAGGGTCAAGCTGCAATATCATCTCTTCCTCCCAATCTTTCTGTCGAGCCAATTGAGCTCGATATCACTAATGACTCTTCAATCTCAAAAGCTGTGGCTACAGTTCAACAGAAATATGGCCGCCTCGATGTCCTCATCAACAACGCTGGGATTAGCTCACGCTCCCTTCCTGAAGGCCTGAGCCTTCGTCAGGAATATGCCCAGATTATGGACACTAACGCCATCAGCGCTGCCTGCCTGACCGAAGCTTTCGTCCCTCTTCTCCGCAAGTCTTCCCACCCCCGCATCCTCTTCATGACCTCGGAACTCGGCAGCATTGGAGCAACTCTCGATCCCAAATTTCAATACTATGGTCTGGACGTCCCACAATACAAAGCCTCCAAAGCAGCCATGAACATGATCATGGCGAATTACGCCGTGAAATACAAGGATGCGGGATTCCAGGTCAACGTCTGCTGTCCAGGGTTCAACGCCACCAACTTGAACGGGTTCAATGAGAGGGCAGGCCACCCTAGCAATGGAGCTATCAACGCTTGCAGATTAGCAACAGCAGTGAAGGACGGAGAGACAGGTACCTTCACTAACAAAGAGGGCACATTGCCATGGTGAAAGCATGCCACGAAGTGTACCATACATCCTGTAGCGGCAGGGATGGATGTAGAGAAAGGCACATCCATAGACTTGGAGGGTACATTGCCACGGTGGCCGGGATCCAGCGACACATAGCTCGAATAGCAGCTCAAAACATATCCCCCAAATTTCCTCTTTTCTCTCTCAAACCTCCTGAATCGTAGATCCCAAACATATATCTCCTCCACCACTCCAAAACTCCACACTTCTGCAACGCTGCTGCTAACTCTCCGAGCGACTCAAACTCCCTTACCTCACCCTTCTTACCCGACAATTCCCGCCTGTCCTCACCACTCTTACCTTCCAATCCCCCACTACCCTCCACAAGTTCTAGTCTTAATAGTTGAAATTGCTTATATCTCAGTCTCTGTCCCATCAAGGCACATCAGTAAAAGCATAGACCCCATATCCATATCTAAAGACAAGCCACCCAGCGCACAGATCCATGAGACTAGTCACCAACTATATTATTGCTCCCTCCTTTACTCTTCGACAACGCAAAATAAATATTTTCCCAGTAGAAAACCCCTAGATTTGATTCCAGGATAACCAGCACACAATCCCCCCCAAAACCAACCTACCCACCTCAAACCCCCCCTCCAAATTTTTCCAACACAGAACATAAAAGAAACTAAACACCTCCCACATACCTTAACCCCCTGAACCCACTCCCTCAACACCGTCTCCCCCGTCTTCTCCTCTCCATCCTCCCCGTCCTTCTCCTCTCCATCCTCCTCCCCGTCCTTCTCCCACACTCGCCGATACTTCTCCGCAACCAGCACCGCCGGCGGCCGCGGCCCCGATTTCAAGTAAACACAACATCCATGTTTCCTTGTCAATGCGCGGATAGTGGCTAGTTTTTTGCGGGAGGTCATGTGGTGGGTTTTGATTAGGGCGCGGTAGAGCATTCTGGGGGGGGGGAAGAGTTGATGAGGGGAGGGTTTCTGGTGCGGCTGAATGGGAAGAGGAGATGGGTTGGGGAGGGGGGAGGAAGGGGATCTGGATTATCTGATGAATATGTGTAATCTTCTGGAGAGTATTTACTAAAGATGGGCCGCGCTAGAGCAAGGCGACTAAGATAGGTAGATTATCTAGGTACCTACCTTACCTACTATACCTACCTTAGGTACCTACCTTACGTTAGTCACGATATTTTCACGAAAATCGATATTCGGAAGTTTTGCTCATTAAAAATTATTTCATTCTATGGACAATAATAATGAAGGGGTATCTAGGGATAGACATGAATCGCTCAAAGCGCGCTAAGAACGTAAGGTGGTATCATTGATTTGGGAAGACCAAACCCCCCATATCCAAACGAGAGTTGTGTAGCAGGCCGTTACACATGAACTTCTCCGTCGCATTGACGAAAGGCCGTAAGCTCCTAGGTGTCGATCTTTAGGCCTGCCTCCTTCGTAAGGCCCATCCTTTCACTGCAAGGACGAGGATAGTCCACGCCATAAGAAATGAGGTAAAACCCATCGTCACTGTAAATGGGAACATTGCATGTAACCCATGTTGCTCCATAGCTGCAACCGTATCCTTATTACTGGCCATAAAGATAAGCCCGCCAGAGATTAGACAGAAAGAAGTGATCAACTCAGACGGCGGGCGTGAAGGTAGGTATGAGGATGGCGGGGAAATGTATGTCAGAATGTAGGTAACTGCTCGCGCCAGAGCAAATCCCACGAAGAGAGTACCCCATTGCTTGTGTATCATCGTGGCGACCACAGATGCTTGATGATGCGAGCTCATCATTAGACCAAGTAGCAAAATAATCAACCCAGGAAACGGGTTCAATGAAAAGGGATACGTCTTGGGAGGATTTAGATGGTCCTTGATAGGCTGCAGGCTATAGGCAGCTGGGGATGTCGAGACAGTAGTATTGAGAAATTCGCGGATCCTGGTCGACTCGACAAGCATGCCACAAAGGCCACCTCCAAAGAACATAATCGAGATGGAGACATGCTCGAAGTCTTGTGCACTCCAAGGCTGGCCCCAGGCTGCAAGGTGTTCAAGCCACATATTGGACGCGCCGTAAAGGAAGATGACGAAAGATTCGACGAACTCGGCCGAGGGTATTCGGGCTTTGCGGGCGCTGACCATCCCAATAGGGGGCTTCATATTCCAGGCCCATCCCATCTCGGCAAAGCATCCCATCCACCGTCCAAGAGTGAGGAGACCATACCAGAAAAAGATTCCGCCCTTAATGGTATGTGCAAGCCCGTTAAAAACGTTATTGCCCCGCTGTTTAGCCGTTAGCTTTGAAAGTCTGAAAGAGGTTAGAGTTTATCTTACGAAAACTCCTCCGTACACGACAGTCCCCGTCACAATAGCGATGAATCCAAACGGTAAGACAATGAAGTCGATTGCAGTGTACATTGAGTTCAGTACTTTCATGGTTCGCTTGGAAACCTTAGCACTTATACGAGATGCAGCACGTTGAATTTTCTTGTTCCCAAGCAAACCCTGCTTCTGGGTATAGTCTGCCTCCGCTTGTGTATCCTGGTATTCTCGGATCTTTTGCTCTTCTTCCTCCTGCTCATGCGTTGAAGAGAACGACTGACTTCGAGACGGTTCAGATGCTGTGAAATGGCCGCTGTCTTGGGAGTATCTGTAGGCGTCTTGATAACCCGTCGACTGGTGTTGCGCTAGGGCCTCGGTGGATATAGGTAAGAAAGCTACTCGATCCTCTGTTCGAGCTTCCTGTGGCTTAGCGATGTTTGTCGCCAACTTCACAAGTCCGATAGTGCATTGTGCCACAACGACCAAAGTCACAATCCAGCCTACTTTATTGTGTACATTGTTCTCATAAAGATCCGGAACTTTGCTGCTGTGAACAGTTGCCAACAACAGACCCAAGCTGTGGAGTCCAAGAAACCATAGCTGAATGATGAGGGCAAGTCTCGAACGAGCGACACTGAGCACTACACCTGTGCCAGGTTAGAAGGCAATTGAAGCTTGCCAGGATCTGAATGTACTCACCTACGGGTAAGACAAAAAACCATGCAACGATCATGAGCCCGATATGTGCGAGCATGAGACCGCCATTGTTTTGGTAGGTGAAGTAGCTTTGTTGGTCTACCGTTGACGAGTTCAGAGCAGCGACTGAAGAGGCAGAGGTGAGATGCGCCATCTTGGCCCCCATACCGCCCATTCCGCTCTCATTGCTTTCATCCCCGTGGGCAAGCGCGAGAGGCACAGCCCCTAGCAATAAAAGCACTGCAAGATTTGAAAATCCCTGTGTATACACCATGAAGTTCTATGGATTCCAAAGATGCTGTGCTGGGTTCTGAAGGTGAATACTGCTTAGTGCTTATGGGCAGGAAGATGTCAGTTGGATAGGAGATGGAGTTTGAGTGCTGGGTTCGGGGAAGGCGGGGACAAGGGAATATGGCGTGTGGTTGCCTAGAATTCAAACCAAGGAGACAGGAAGAGATGGAATATATGCGCTGAAGAACACCGGTGCACTGCGGAGGGCTTAAGAGTCTTAAGTGGCATACTTCTAGGCATGATTACCAGCTGACGGCGATATGTCAGCGGGCTTCCGATCTCGACCGCCGGAAGGTTCATGCTTTAATTTGATTAGTGAGTGACGCAACAAAAGAAATCGGTGAATGGTGGTATCGAAAAGAATGGAACAGCAAATGGAAGATTCGGAACAGCTTAGGGAAAGCTCCAATCACGATCACGGAGTGAGGTCAGCTACCATTCCATGCGGCTAAGTCCATGCTTGTAAATCCTTATCCCACTAAGCCTATCTCGCTATATCGGCGGAAACGGTGCCCGAGAATCCGGAGGTTGCTCCAACCTCTCATCATCCTTTATTTGCAATACCCGAGGCAGCCCACTGCGAATCTGCAAATTCCACCCTTGCAATTCGACCTGTGACCCGCACAGTTCAGGGGAGATGATGGGTTTGTGGACATGGCATTCAAAAGCCACGGCTTGCCCCGTTCATCCGATGATTGTACTCCCATGTCACTTGACAGCTAAACCGCCCCCATCCTTCGGGCATTTGCGGTGGAGAATTTATTCACTGCACAACTTCGGAATTTCGGCTTTACAACATCCTAATCCCCAGCCTTCTGCAACACTACTATAGTACTATAGACATCATCACACCACCATCGAATCCGAACTCTTGGCGAAGGGCTATTGGCAGGACAAAGGATCTGGCAAAATTTAAAACGCTCTAGCAGAGGATTTTCCTCACCATAACACCCACCCGGTTGACTGCGGATGTCTGACTCACTGCTTATTACATTTGACTCGACATGTATCCACGACCATCCCTGCCAAATGGCGCAAACACGAGCATTCTACGACTCCGACGCCACCTCTATAGACTTAATTCCCATTGCTGTATATCAATTTTAATTCTTCTACTAACTTGATATGTTCTCTTAGTAAAGTACAATCGGGTCTCAGCTCCGCTCCACTAGCTCTATGAGCTGTTACCTATGGCTATACACCGTTTCGAATTGTCCTCTCAACTTTAATTTGTCATCTTAACGAAGTATATTCTGGTTTCCGCTCCGCTCCACTTCTGCCAAGCCTCTAACTGGCTGATTAAGCAGCTGCACGAGTAACACCTACCAGCTCCAACTAAAAGTAGAGGACCTCCACGGTGCTGAAACCTCGTTATCAGCAGAATCTTTCACTCAAGCTTCCGCCAGGACCAGCTAGCACATTCAAAATTGGCGTAGCATCTGAAGTCGTTGCTAAGTCTATCTTGAGTATGCTGGGGATCGAAAGTGGTAGTCTGTATTCCGGGATACAGCTTGAGAACGAGCGTTTCCATTCGTTCACCAGTGCAAAGGATGATACGAAGAACCGATTTCTCAGCATTTGTAGCCGGGGCTTTTGCAAGCCAGCGAACAGTCAGGGCGGCTATAACGTGGCTATCAGCTAATGTCATTGCTCTTCTTAGCTGTGCTATCAGAGACCAACCTTTCGTCTGACAATCCGGACTCAGAAATGGTGGGTCGCAAAGTATGCGATCGTATCTGCCCTTCATTTCACCTTTCAGAAAAATCAATTCCCAAGTGTCTGAAGGCTTCTCCATGATCTTGCCGGCCTACCAGGTAGCTTCAATGGATTTTCAAAATCATAGTAGACAAACTCGTCAAACACATCGAACCTACGATCATATTCAAGTAGATGGATGGTGGACACTTGATACTCTCCTGAAGACTTAAGAGAGACTTAGCACCAGGGTTGAAGTCTTGAGCTAGGGACTGACAAGCAGGTTTTTGAGCTGCACGAACACGCTTGGCGCTGAAACAATGCAGATATTGGTGGAATCAGAAGCACCTTCGAGTAGTTGCTTTGCCAGAAGCGTCGCCGTCTCATCGCTATACTGATGCCATTAAGAAGCAGTATGAATGGGTTGAGGCCAAGGGCATACCCAGAACTGACTAGCATTCCAATCTTCTGAGAACATTTCCATGGAGAGTTGAGCATGGGGACCCTTCTCCTCGATCTCAGCCTTCAAGTTTGCAAAGCGCTTCTCCCTAGATTCCCTCTCCGAGTAAAATTCCTGCAGTACTGCAAGAGTATCGCTAGGAAGTTCTCTAGTCCACAATTAGGTCACATCACTGAATCAGAGGTCTGGTTTTACAGTATTTCATTGTCGTCAGCGCCATCTTCACCCATTGTCACGACCTATTCTCAGGATACACTTGTTCCATTATGTGGTCTCTGCATTGTAATTTTGAAACCTTTGCGACTTCTGACGTCCAAGGCCAATCGTTAATCGACTGATAGTCCCAACGTCTACTTATGGCCGTCGCGGCTATTTAGGGTTACGGGTGATGACCAAAAGCGTGGCTTGGACCCGAAAGGTCGGGCTAAGCAGCAAAAGGCCAGAGAAAGCTTCGACCACGATTAGCACCGTTACGACAATGGGCATTCTCACGATAGAGAACCAAACCACAGACTCACTTCCAATTCCTTGCTATCTGGAAGGATAGGATACACCAGCATAACAGCGCTTGTCATGGCGCCTTCAATTCCAGGCTTCCATCCTGCAAAGCTACGCTCTTACATCTTCCGGCTGCCATTTTTCACGCGAGTCATATTACTCTTTATAATCATATTTTGGGCATTGGAGCTGCAAAGCGCATGGAATGTTGCACAATGGGGGGCCCTGGTGCCGGCAGAGGTCAATTTGGCAACAAGTACGTCTTGCGGTCTGGGAGATTAAGACCATTCGATGTCCTGCATGCTATTGCGAGCTGTACTGACATGGATTGAATTGGTCTGGCAGTGTACCGATTAAACACCTACCCTCTTATACATATGGGCTTCTTTCATGCTCTCCTTAATACCTTTGCGTTGGCACCGTTACTGGAGCGCTTCGAAGCGGAGCATGGCACGCTTCTCACCGCAGCGATGTTCATCGGACGTATGTGTTCCTGCCCGTCATTGGAAACAAGAATGATTGATGTTATCTTACACACTTTTTGAATCTAGCCTTGTCTACCCTCCCTGCGGCCGCATACTTGATAATTGAACGTGGAATATTACGAGGAAACACATCCGTTATGGGTGCGAGGTAGGTCAAACCAAGCGACTCCAGCCTACATGACATCCCCTTGATAGACTGAATAGTGTATGGGTTTTTGTCCTGCTCGGCGCTGAAGCAATCAAAGCATGGAAAGCAAACGCGCATTTCCAGTAAGCCTCCTTTTTCCACCCAGTCCAAACCCCCAGAGACCAGACTGCTAATCCCAACGATAAGAATCGGCCCCAATAAAATCCCAACATGGACCACGCCTCTCATCGCGCTCATCTTCGTTACCGCCCTCATTCCCAATACATCCTTCCTGGGCCATCTCTGTGCGCTGGCCATAGGCTATGTCTGTCAGTCTTATCCAACCCTGCCCCCCGCATCCTCCCTTAATCCACCCAATCTCACTACAGCACGCCATTGATTAACATCCTACCTTCCCCACAGACGGTCTAGGCTACCTCAAAATCCTCGCTCCCCCCGAAAACATTCTACGCTGGATCGAAGGAAAATTGAACCTCCTAGGCCGGCTTCCCCACTACGTCTCTATAGATCAGAAGACGTACGGTAGATACGGTGTGCTTCCGACGTCGAATGCGCCTGTATCTGGTGGTGGGGAGGCAGGAACCCCAATGACGTATATGGGGAGCACGGAGCGATTGGGACCTTAAAGTTAGCGCGGTTGGGCATTTATTGGGATGGAGCCAGGGAAAATAAATACAATTGTTGTTTGTTCGAGACGATAGATATATAATATCGGAGTTTATGAAGATAGGAGCTCAGGAGCTGGGCTTTGAGACTGACTCGATTAAAGTCCTGACGATATTTGACATGCATTTAGACATAGCGTCATATTGAGATATTCCCCAAGGGCCCACTATAAGGTGATAGATCTACAAAAGAGCATGAAGGAAAAATTTCAGGAACAGCAAGAATGCTAGGTGAGTTTGCTGCTTCAACAAAGTTTCGAACACGTTTTACTTTCGACCTGATGCTATCCAAATGAGGGATTCGAATCTTTACAACGGATCAAGCGAAGGGTTCTCTCCTCTCGGAACCATTGGTCCGAATGAAAGGTGCATTATGAATCGCGGTGAGAGGGAAGTTAATATCAAGATCTATTGACCTGCCATTGAGATATGTCTATAATGTATTATTCTTGAGTTAATCTACCTCGATCTGGAAATGTGGACATAGGAAAAGAGATTGAGTTCTGTGCTTTTGGCACGTTCTCTAGCAAGAAGACGCGTTAGGTTCTAGTTGCCATACCAAATCTAGGAAAGCATTCGGTCTGTTCAATATATCTAATGTGCAAATGCTTGGATTTGAAAGGCCATACCGAATAGATAGACAAAGGGTCACTGCTAGCTACCTGTTAAGTGTCTGTAGCCATTCAACTATCACTTACTGTGATAGTACTTAGACGAATAGCGTGAAGTGGAGAAGGTCCAGAACACCTGACAGAAATAATCCCACCAATGTTGTGCAATGTTGTTGTACGACGAGGAGTTCACACTTTGGTGGTTCCTGCCTAAGGTACGCGCTAGGAATGACGGTTGCCAAATATACACTGACCTTCTCCCGACTCCCCTCTGCGACTGAGACCCCTTATGGCATTAATTTGTGAGTACTACGTCAATTGGTCAGATGCGACCAGTGTTTTATCCTCGCTGTTCTAACGACCATAGAAGCTCCAACCTTTCTAGCATTGCGGCGTGATCCACGATTACTCAAACTTCCTCCCTACATATCTGCGTTATGCATCCTTATAGGAGTAGTCTGGCTATGTCTACTGCCTTTGAACGAGTATTCAAGATACACATATATTTCTGAGAATGCTCTCCTCCCAGGTCAGGTGCATACGTATTTCGGGGGAAGTGAACAGAATGTCTTCAATGCCTACAAGCATGAGGTGCAAGAACTGGCAGGCAAGGGGCAAGAAGAGTAGGCGCTCTCCGTTTGCTCTCAGGATAGTGATTCTGAGTACTAACTCGGTGAAGGATTTCGAACAAGCTGGGGGACATGTTCAAGTCGGCCGGGTTGAGATCCGCGAGACAGAAGTACGAATACCAAGCTGCGGGCACCACGTACACTGGGGAAAATGTCTACGCCATCCTTCGCGCCCCTCGAGGTGATGCGACAGAAGCCATTGTGCTGGTCGCTGCCTGGACTAATATGGACGGAGAGTTAAACCAGAGTGGGGTCGCTCTAACACTAGCATTGGCAAGATACTTCAAACGTTGGTCGTTATGGTCGAAGGACATAATCGTCTTGATCACCGCTGATAGTAGAGCTGGACCTCAGGCTTGGGTTGATGCATACCATGACGAACATGTCTCCTCTTCCGTGGCTCCTTTACCACTCAAGAGCGGAGCCCTGCAAGGCGTGGTAGTGGTCGACAACGCTCTGGATCACCGCTTCGAGTCGATACATATTGTCTACGATGGCATAAACGGCCAATTGCCCAACCTCGATTTATTTAATACCGCTGTTTCTATTGCTAGTGGTCAATTGGGTATCCGTGTAGCTCTACAGCGCATGTGGAAACACAATGACAGCTACAGGGAACGGTTGCAGACCATGTTACGAGGCATGGTTCGTCAAGGCTTGGGTCACTCTTCAGGCCCCCATAGTAGCTTCATTCCGTATCATGTGGATGCAATCACTTTGCAGGCAGTCGGTGACGGTTGGCAAGACGACATGGCCATGGGTAGATGCGTCGAAAGTATTTTCCGGAGCCTGAACAACCTGCTGGAGCACTTTCATCAAAGTTTTTTTTTCTACTTGCTCATGCAAGCAGATCGCTTCGTCAGCATTGGAACGTACCTGCCAAGCGCAATGCTCGTGGCGGTCAATTTCACCATCATGGCGATAGCTTTGTGGCTCCGCAGTGGAAGACAACCGGTGCCGAAAGTCGCAACTACTATGTCTGGGAAGGGTCCCAGTCCAGAAATGGACATTATCGAGAAGGATGGTATGACGGCGGTGACACCTAAAGAGCCCCTGACTATACTAGAGCGCCAGATGTTTGTTCCAGTCTGTCTTGTGGTTTCGTTGCATTTCCTTGGGGTTGTACCCCTCTATATCTTCAACAACTCTTCTCTCAAAGTAGGTCACTGATGGAGTTCTATTGGTAATTGCTTGCGCTAATTCTTTTCATAGACACTTCCATACTATTTCTTCCTCTTCACCATCATCAACTCCCTGCTACCTACCTTCTTAGCAAGTCTCATTCACCACCAAGCTCCCCTAACCCCTCAGCATCATCTTCTAATCCAATCATTCTCCCTACTCCTATTGGGTATGTTTTTGGCCACTCTGGCCACTTTAAACTTTTCCCTTTCCCTGTTTGTTGGCCTTCTATCGGCACCTCTATCTTTCGTTGGCAACCCTTTCTCAGCCTCAGTCGACCCTAAGGACGTGTTTCCACCTATGGTTAGAAGGATCTGGTCAACCGTGGGGCTGCAGCTAGTATCGCCACCAGTGTTCGTTTGGGCTGTGTGCATCCTCTGGGGTTCTGATATTGGTGAAGTATTAACTGAGGCGGCTTTTGGCTGGAAAGTCAATGGTTTATGGGTGCAGGTCATTGTGTGGTGCGTTTGGTGGCCTGCTTGGTTGGTAGGGAGTGTACTCGTGAATCCAATGTTGTACGAGATGTAAGATATATAGAGTCTATGAGCCTACAACTCTATGTGATCACCTTTCTTATCGGTTTCTTGGTCAATGGTTCATGTTGCCTCTGCCCTAATCTAGGTAGCCTTGAGAGCCGCTTTGCTGCCAAGCCAACCGGGACTTTCTCCACCACATTCCTTCCGTCTCACTTAAACGCTCCAAAAATCCACGAACACCGGTCCAGAAGATTGTGTCGCTGACCAAACAGCCAGGGCTCTTAGACTGAGCTTCTCTACATTTACTTTATAGCCATCTCCCATCTTAAAGTCTTGGTCTTTGCGGAGTCTTTTCCCATAGGTATCTTACTCAGCCACCCTACCTTCTACCTCCAAATACCCCACCGTCACCCCCACTTAGTTGCGTGCCAACTAGTTTGTACTTCACCAATTGGTGTGACAATTCAACAACAAGTCTACTAAAGCTTCACCTTTGTCTACAATTGTCCAGCTTACGCAAAGACCCCAGCCCTCTCCTTACGTCAGCTGCCCACCTCTATTAAATTTGGAGAATAATTTCAACCCATATACGTGCTCACCGCCCCAACATCAACGCAATCAATGAGTCCCATGGCTCTCCCCCTCACTCCTCCAACTACTCCCGAATTCTCCGCCCAACTCCAACGCGTCGAGACCCTCCACCAACAGCTCAAAACAGAAGCAGCACGTGCACAAGACTTCCTAGCGAAGCTGAAACGAGGGGAGGAAATTCAAGCTCAGACGCAGGCGCAAGGGAAACTGGCATCGACTACAGAAGACGAACATAGCCAGCACCCAACACAAAGCCCAGAAAAAGACGGGAAAAGCAGGAAGCATGCAGAGAAGGACACAAGGAACGGAAAGACGCATGGAAGAGAAGCAACCTGCTGCTGCCAACACCACCAATCCAAGCCCCTCACCGAAAAAGAAAAAAGACAAGCTGCAGAAGAGTGGAGCAGGAAAGCAAGACTAAGCAAGCTCGCTGGTGCAGATACTCTCCCTCCAAGACCCAACGTTGATGAGCACGAAGTTCGGGATCTAGAGCAACGAGTGAGAGGACTAGAGGGAAGGGTGAGAGGCCTCGATGGTCTGCCTCCAGAGCGAGAATTGGCACTTATAGAGGTGGAGAAGTTGAGACGGGAGTTGGAAGGGTTGGCGAGGAGGAGGTCGGGCTTATTTCCGCTACTTGATGAGAAGCCGAGAATTGGAGGTGGGAAGGGGGGAAGGGGGAATGGGAAGGGGAGTGGAAAGTGTTAGGGGTGTGAGTTGGGTTGGGAGACAAATTAGGAAGATTGTTATGAGGTGGCATTGCAAGCTGGCGTTTCGTGGTTAGATTTTCTATGTTTATTGCATCAGGAGGAGCATTATCTGAAGTATGCTATGGCAGCGAGCATGTTTTCGAGCATTGACTAGCACTGACATAATGACAACTAAGTTCTCTTGTACTATCGTCCGAAGCTTCCTCAACCTGACTGGACTTCGAACCCTGCTCTCGGAAGCTGGGACTCGTGACGGCGTCCATGCCTTCCAGGCAACGTGTCTATGACTTGAAGTAGACCCGACTTTCTAGCAGCGGTGGCTTTCAACAATAATGAAACGCCCAATATGGCTCTGTTAGACCTATGTTGACACCAATATTCAACTCTCTTGAATATTCTGGTCCCCATCATCCGTTTTAGTAGTGGTGACAAACACCCTGTACATCAGACAGACCCAAAGCACTGGTTGAACGTAATCCTGCTGTGACAGCATTTACTCTATTAGCTTTTTGCTCTAAAGAACACTAGAATACATCTATGATGGGTATTCGCTCGATTCGACCAATAATATATCCTAGAAGATCTTTTGATGCGAGAAAAAGAAGTCATCTTGTGTGACAAAAAATAACTTCTTCCCAGCTTAACCATCCTATGGGTGTGAAGATCACTATTCGACAAAGGTGTCCAATTGATCTCATTATTGGAAGCGAGTCTAAACGCCGATGGAAAGCCGGTATATTTTGCTATAGGCCTTGGGAAGGAACTCAACGCTGTCTAATACCTGGCCTATTCAAAACGCCGCCGCCTAGATGTGTTGTTGGTAATACAGTCATTCGAAAGGGTACAAATTCCAGAGAATAAAAGGCAGACTAATCGTCAATCCGGGCCCATCTTCATTGTTCTCGTTATTGGTTCGGTTCGGCTCAGAACCTTGGGTCCCAGTCATCCTTATAGATATGGGAATCGGTCACGGATGCGCGAGCCTCTTCCCAATCGCTCAAGCGCTGCCGCTGAGCCAGCTCTGCATGTCTCTTCTTCTCGTCAGCTTGGAGCTTGGCCAATTTCTCTAGCTCAACCTTCTTTCCCTCCTCCCAATGCTCTCCGTATAGAGACTTATAGATTATATCAGTGCCTGCCTGCAATTGATCGTTCCATTTCCAAAGGGCTTTGACAGTCAAGTCTTTGATCTGGCCCTGGAAATCACCGTCCGAATCCTCCTTCACCCATTTGGCAGGACGTTCTGGCTGACCTTCTTCTTCCTCAGGTAGACCTTCAGCTTTGCGCTTCTCACGCGTAGCTTTTTTTGCACGGATTTTATCGGCTAGGTATTTCGCAGTGTGCGAAATGGCTGACTTTGGCTTTACAGGTGGAAGTGTGTCAACTGGTGGGGCGTCCCACCAAAGAATGTGGCCCTGAGCATCTTGCTGAAACTCATTGCGGATCTCTTCGGGAATAGCTTGGTTCGCATTTTCAGGAAGATGAAAGACCGATTGTGCTCGTTGACCGGTCACATTAGGGCCTGGAATACGCTGGGAAGCTTGTGGCGGATAACGGCTTTGCGGCGTAGAGAAATGGTCAAGGTGTGATGAACCTGTGGAGGGATGGTGTGGCGTATAAGAACTGGAGCCTTTTTGTGTATATTGATGAGGATGATGTATTGGGGCGGGTGAAGCGGTTTGCTGATTGTATTGCGCGAGAGACGAGCCGTAAGACTGAGCATGATTGGTGTGAGAAGGTGTTGGAGCATTTGCGGTTGGCTGGTTGTAGGAGCCTCCAGGCGTGGTATCGACTTGGCTATCCCTCCGATATGTTGGACTATCATAGCTTGACATATTCACGGATTTTGTAGTCTGGGGCGCTGGCTGTGGAGGTGGGGATGGTGTTGCTTCTGGAGGCGGAGATTGCTTCGAAATTTATTAGCAAACGAAGTGATACGTAACACAACACCTGGAACCTACATTCTCATCACGTGGACCTTTATAGACCGCACCAACAATCGGAGGTGCATTTTCAGCTCCCCATTGGGGCTTTGGCAACTCATTCGTCTCTTTTGCGTCCTCTTTGAGCAAGTGTAAAATAGGACTTGACACTTTCTTGACCTTTTTTAGACCATCGAAGAGGTCCATCTCATAGTCCTTATCCCTGACCTCATCGGGCAAGCAGCTTGCCCAGGTTTTGATCTTATTCAGCTTGTGCTTTTCCTCGTTGTACCTTGAATCGCACACGTAGACTTCCTTGTCTAGTGGCAACCCTCGAGGTCGGCCTCTGCTGTAGCGTGTGGTGAACATGACGAAACACCGGTCGACAATCTCATCAATTCTGTGGTCTCGATACTGCCCTGTTTTCACAACTTCGTTCGGAAAGAAGTGTTTTTCGTATTGATGCACCGTCTGTTCGGGCCTATAGTACCAGCATGCGTTAATCCATTTCTCGCCATCTGTATCTTGCCAGGTACGGTAGATTTGGGCAACAATTGGCTTGGTCACATCATTTGGATTCTGTATGTGAATCCAGTCTCCAACCTTCCACAATTCTCCGTTGTGTAGGATACCCCCTGGAAGAGGCAATCGACCATCTTCCATAACGTATTCCGTATCAGGCTTTTGCTTTTCGGCATCTGCCAACTTGTGTGCTTCAGCCTGGTCGCAGATATCAGCAGGTTGATAACGGTAAGAACTGGATCTAACACTTACCTGTAGGTGGACGGCATCCTTGTATATTTGGCTCTCATCTGTATTGTATGCCATGGCATTATTAAACATTATATCCATATCACGCATAAAGTGGTCAACCGATTGGTACTTCTTTCGCTTTTGTTTCCGCTATGATATGTTAGATACGAGCATTTTCCGGCACACGATGCACTTAAGGGCTGTAATAGTTGGAAGGCCCTTACCTTAAGCTGCTCGATTGCCATCGGCACTTTGATCTCCGCATAATACTCTGGCATGACGGTCTTATCCGGTAACTTCTCGAACTGATGGACCATGATTTGCCCGAGCTCGTTCTTAAATTTACGAATTCCCTTCAGAACAGCTTTTATCCTAGACTCCATGGGAGTATCGACCCGAGGTGGACGACCTCTTCGCTTTCTGGGATCGGTATCATTTCCCTTCTGTCCGTCGTCTTTTGAGCCACCTTCACGCTTCGTAATGGCTGCAGTCGAGCGCGGACCGCGCTTTCGCCTACGTTTGACTCCCTCTTCATCGGAGTCATCATCCTCATCCTCGTCATCCTCATCTTCGTCGTCGTCTTCTTCTTCCTCATCTTCGATCGGGAGTGGCGTTTCTACAGGCGGAAGCTCGCCCAGATCGGGAAGTGTAGCTACTTCATGCGAGATGATACCCTGCTCTGCTAATGCTTCGAATTCTTTCCGGTAGACTTTCTTTATCGTTAAAGCGTCTTGGTAGGCTCCAGCTCCTTCAACATTGTACGTTTGTGCATTGTGTGAAATCAACGCACAGTCTCTCACGAACTCGGAGAAGCTCTTGTACTCTTTCTTGTCGAGTTTATGCTTTAGCGTACTCAGCGCGATAGGCTCTTTGATCACCTCGTAGTATTCCGGTATGGATCGTTTGTTGACCATGCGATGGAAGATCTTAGAAGGATCATATCCGCTGTATTGTGTCAGTTACAAATGAAAAACCAATTAAGCGCAAGCTTACTCTGGCTCTCTATGGTTGTATATTGCCTCCAAGACTTGCTTCATTGCGCGCCATTGCTCGTCTGTTACGCCAGGTGCTTTAGGGACTTGTGCATTGTCCTGGACTGGCGTCTCAGTCGTGTCCACTGGCGTCGGACTGCCCCCGGACGCGTCGTCTGCCATCCCTATATCTCTCTCCGCTTACTCTTTTTCGTCTTCGGCAGCGGTAGTCTACCTTTCTCTCGCAAGGGCCCAGAAGCTGCATGAATATTAGAAAGTCTACAGGGCTGACCAGCCTGAAGGAGCTAACGACGGAATGGCTCCGCCCCGGGAAATGCCTTTTTGCTAAGAGCCAGCCTGCTGTCCGTCAATATTGAAACCTGAATCTTGATGAGGGTTAGAATACGGGGTCCGGGCGGCCAGGCTACAATTTCGCTTGCTGAGACTGCTACAGTTGGAGATTTGTGCTCTCAAATCGCACAGCAAACAAGCATCGCAAGTTTTGACGTCAAATATAGTTACCCACCGAAGCCTCTGCTTTTGGATGCCTTTGAACAGTCGAAGGAATTAGCAGAGATTGGCCTGAAGCTCGATGGTGAACAGCTGATCATTAGCGAGAAGACCGGACCCATAAACACGCATACTGCTCCCACTACAGAAGGATCAAAGTCACAGGGAGCTCACTCTCAATCCTCTCTTCCTAATGGCACCTCCACTTCGAGTACGACCCCAGCGGCCTCCTCTTTCGCGTTTGGTAACGTCGGCGCAAAGCCTCCTCCACCGTCTCAACGATCTGACAAGCCCGTCCCCCTAACCAGTAAACCTTCTCCGCCTCACGAAGCCCCAGAGATACCCATGCCGACCCATGCGTCCACCATGGTCCTCCGTGTAATGCCCGACGATAACTCCTGCCTTTTCAGAGCGTTCAATTTTGCTTTCCTAGGCGGTATGGACAACATGCATGAGCTGCGCTCCGTTATTGCCCAAGCCATCCAGGCAAACAGAGACAAATACACTGCTGTCGTACTAGACAAGGAGCCAGATAAGTATTGCCGGTGGATCCAGACTCAAGATGCCTGGGGCGGAGGGATTGAGTTAGGTGCGTTCCGCATTACTCGGCCCCTCGTCTATCTATGCTCATTCCATGCACTCTTTGCCTTCGCCTTTTTTTCAAATATCATCGAACGTATGCTAAACCTTCACAATCAGGAATATTGAGCGAGCATTTCAACATCGAGATCTGCACCATCGACGTGCAAACCTTAAACATCGTCCGCTTTAACGAAGGGATGCCGCAACGTTGTGTTCTGGTTTATTCGGGGATTCACTACGATACAATCGCGCTATCGCCGTCGGATCCCCCTTATACGAAAGCTTACAACAATCCAGACTTCGATACAAAGATTTTCGATGCAGCCGACGATGTCATACTAGAGAAAGCCATTGATCTCTGTAGGATATTGCAGCGCAGAAACTATTTCACTGACACGGCTGCGGGAACCTTTAAGTGTACCATTTGTGGAATGGCTTGCAGAGGTGAGAAAGAGGTTAACGAGCATGGGATGGAGACGGGTCATATCAAGTTTGAACAGGCTGCGTAATGCATAGGTCATGATTCACGAGAAACGTTTCGTATTGTCAGCTCCGTATGCCTTTTGGGGGCGCCTTTTTGGGCGCCTGTACATATACTCTATCCATAGCGTGCATTGATCGAGCCTGCAGGATTGATGATAACTAGGAAATAACGACAATAGCCTACCAGCGCCGTGCTTGTTTGCCCAAAGCACCGATGAGCCAGACTCCTTTACATATGCAATAATTATTCCTTAACTTTCTTATGTTTCTTCTTCTTTCCCTCTGGCTCGCCATCGACCTCACTATGCCTCCGCTTCTTCTCTTCACCATCAGCACCTCCTTTACTCTTTTTCTCTTTCTTTTCTTTCCTCTTCTCTTCCTTGTCTTTCTTCTGCTTCTCCTGCTTCTGAACAGCTCTCGGTGCGACATCCGCCATCTCTTCGTCGCTGTCGACATGTGCGGTTGGATCTGCTATGTCGATATCCGCAAGGACGCTGTCCATTGCGTTCCGCTAGAAATGTTGTCAGCAACGTAAATGATCATACCGGAGAAGAAGGCTTGGTAACGCACCATAACTTGTTCATTCTTTGTAGGAGCAGCTCCTGAATCGTAGAACTTTAACCTCTCCTCAACTTGTCCTCTGAGTGCTTCTCCAAATTTCGTTGTTGGGTGCTCCGAGAAATTGTCTATCCTTGATGCAATAGAGCATTTGTTGGCCAGGAAACGGGATATTCTGCCCTTGTTCTTCTGTCCAGCCTTGCCAATGAAGGAGGAATGGTATATCAAGCCATATTTGGGGGTATTGCCCTTAGTCTTCAATGCTCGAAACAGGGCTTTCTCCGCACCAAGAATCTGCACCGTTGATGCAGGATACTTAGACAAATTGGTCAAACTTCCAGCATGCGATATCAGACGTGCTCCCACAACTTCTCCAATCAGTGCAGCGAGATTTGGCGCTACTATTCCCATCTTTGCTACCAGGTAGCTATAGAGCGACTTTCTGTAAGTCGCGAGACTGACAACCTTTGAGGCAAATGTTGTGACATTCTCCATGTCCGCTGTCGATATTGCTTGACCCATGCTGACTTTAGCAGCGTCAATGATGCTTTGAGCGATCTCAGTATCATCGTTCACTTGCGCAGCAAGTTCATCCTTGTCTGCATCTGAAAGTCGCTCCTTTTCGCCTATCCAAAGTGCGAGTTTTGCGTACTGGTGATTCTCTGATACGATTCGGATGAGCTCCGGAAAGTGCCAGCTGTACCACTCCCTTACTCTCATAGAGAACATGTTGATTGCCTTGTCGAGATGATCCAATGTTGCAATGGCTTGTATAATCTGTACAAACTTTAGCAGTCTTTAATGCTCCAAAGCTGGATTCGTGCGCACATGGTTATCATTCTTCTGTACGCTAAACTTAACCTTAGCTCTTGAATAAGCATGTCCCAAGCCAAGTTGCGCCCGCTCGACGTCTCCCTCTTGTAATTGTTTCAGCAGTTTCGAAGCATGCTGGCGAATACCACGCAGCATGTCCGCCACGATTTCTGAGGTGTCGCTTGTCTCGCACTCTAGGCCGGGAAAAGCGGCCTTTATAGCACCTGCTATGTTCCTTTCCGCTACTCCAAGTGTGATCTTGTTCTTCTTCCCGGACTTTGGTAGATTAACTTCTAATAGTGACAAAAGGTACTCCGATGCAATGCCCTCCGATATATCATTTGTGTTCTCCAGAGCTTGAGCTGCCCCTCTTAGTTGTAGTATTAGCTTGGTCCGACCTCAATTCGTCGGTACAAGAGCTTACTGGAACGGCGCGAAAGAGATGAGCTTCACCATTTTACCGAATTTTGAGAGGTCCTTCAGTAGTAATTAGACATTTTTTGATGTAAAGCACATAATTGGCCCAACCTACTTGTACAGAATCCTGAACCTCCTTAAGGCGATTACCAACGGTATCGGGTTGGTGGACGACTTGAAAAATCGCATAGCCTACTGGGGACTCATGCAATAAGTAGTCTATGGACATCCTGGGCAAGTGCCGCTCAATGTAGAGCTGCTGAAGATACTGATGACTTCGTCGGTTATGTCTGCTCCTTAACAGCTCTGCAAAGCTTTATTATATGTTAAATTCGAGTTCGAGATTCATCTAGAGAGTAGTACTTCTCGAGCGGTAGTTCTTCGCGTGTGAAGTGCGGAAAAATTTAGCTCCGAGGTCGTGGCGCCAAGGCTGGATCGACTTGCGCCTTTCACAGGATACAGCTACAGTAACAGGATCTATAGTTGAAGCCTGAGTTGAAAAGACGTTGGGAAAATGTAGCTACGTCCTGGTATATGGACGCGATCGACCAGATACCTCCCACTTACTGAATATGTCTTTTCGTAGGTGTATGGCTAGCTAGGCCTCGTGGGGTCTAGCACCGGCAAAATTGCGGGCTCACACTCGCGTTCTTCTGCGCGTTTGATATCACAATTTGTATTGTAGACTTGTGTATTTTGTTGCCTTTCCCACTGAGTTTACAAATCGCTTTCTCAGCAAGATGTCCGCAGCGCAGCTTCTAAACCCAAAAGCAGAGTCAAGGGTAAGCTATTTCCGCAGCCTAAGCTGTTAGATAGCTAACGTTCACTAGAGACGAGGTGAAGCTCTGAAGGTCAATATCTCTGCTGGAGAAGGCTTGCAAGATGTCCTCAAATCAAATCTGGGTCCTACTGGAACCATAAAAATGTACATCATCATCTCGAAATCTCTGACAGTGTCTGCTAATCTTTCTTAGGTTGGTTGACGGTGCGGGAGCTGTATGTACCACGCATTTGGGGCCTTTAGACTGTGGATTTGAGCTCATCTTCGCCGTAGATAAAGTTGACTAAAGACGGGAATGTCTTATTAAGAGAGATGGTACGGATATTTCTGGTCTGTTCTGTGCAGCAACGCTGATTGATGAAAAGCAAATCCAAAATCCCACAGCTGTAGGCGGCTTTGTCTCAATGAATGCTGGAGAGGCGCTTATATAGGCAGGTCATGATTGCAAGAGCGGCCACTGCGCAAGATGATATAACTGGAGACGGCACAACTTCAGTGGTTCTTATGGTGGGGGAGCTATTGAAACAGGCCGACAGATACATATCGGAGGGCTTGCACCCTCGAATAATCACCGATGGCTATGAGATAGCAAAGACAGAAACATTGAAGGTACTTTTATATTACTGGGTTGGAGACACTTGCTGAACACCAACACTGGCAGTTCCTCGACACCTTCAAACTGCAAAAAGAAGTCGATCGAGAACTTCTACTTTCCGTCGCCCGCACATCTCTCGCAACTAAATTAAACGTTTCCCTTGCTGAACGGCTTACTCCCGCGATAGTAGATGCTGTACTGTCCATTTACCATCCTCCTGCAAAACCGGACCTTCACATGATTGAGATCATGAAAATGCAGCATCGTACAGCCTCGGACACTTCGCTTATTCGCGGCCTTGCCCTAGACCATGGAGCCCGACACCCCGACATGCCAAAACGCGTGGAGAATGCCTTCATCCTCACACTGAATGTGAGCTTGGAGTACGAAAAATCAGAAGTGAACTCAGGGTTCTATTACTCAAGTGCGGAACAACGGGAAAAGCTCGTAGAGAGCGAAAGAAGATTTGTTGATGATAAGCTGCGAAAGATAGTTGAGCTCAAAAAAGAGGTCTGTGGCAATGATCCCAAGAAAGGATTTGTTATCATCAACCAGAAAGGTATAGATCCTCTCAGTTTAGACGTTCTTGTCAAAAACGGGATTTATGCGCTTCGAAGAGCGAAGAGGAGAAACATGGAAAGATTACAACTTGTTTGTGGGGGCACAGCGCAGAACAGCGTTGATGACTTGACTCCCGATGTACTTGGGTGGGCCGGCGTCGTCTATGAGCATCAACTGGGAGAGGAGAAATATACCTTCATCGTGAGTGACTGCAATGCGATGGAACGAGACACGCAACTAATGTAGGGACTGTAGGAAGAGGTGAAAGATCCCAAATCGGTTACTCTGCTCATAAAAGGTCCGAATGCACATACCATAATGCAGATCACGGATGCTGTCCGCGATGGATTACGAAGCGTATATAATATGATTATCGATAAGAGCGTCGTGCCCGGTGCTGGCGCGTTCCAAATTGCGTGCGCCGCACATCTCTCCAGCGAGGGTTTCAGAAGGCAGGTCAAGGGAAAAGCAAAATATGGCGTCTCGGCCTTCGCCGATGCTCTGTTGGTAATTCCAAAGACACTCGCTGCAAATTCGGGTCATGATATCCAAGATAGCCGTAAGTTCTGTCGTGAGTCTTCCGTTGGCTGTCTACATTGCTGAAGTACCTTTTAGTGGCCGCACTTCAAGATGAGCAAGCAGAGGGCAATGTTGTTGGTCTTAATTTGTTAACCGGTGAACCAATGGATCCAATACAAGAAGGCGTGTACGATTCATTCCGTGTATTGAGGAACTGCATCGCATCTAGTTCCGGGATAGCTTCGAATTTGCTACTCTGCGATGAATTGTTGAAGGCGAGACAAATGGTAAATCCGGGAGCATGATATACCCAAACTTTGAGACTAACTGAATAATAGGGTCGTCAACAAGGTCCCGGTGCGGCTGGAGAGGGTGAAGGCTGAGTAAAACAACAGAAATAGTCTCTCTACAACAAAATGGGCATCTACATCTGTCGGGTTTGTTCAAATACGAAAGCAACACTGACGGGATGTCAGGCGGATATTTCTGTACATTAGCCACAGCCTTGAGCATAGACGAATAGAGCAGATACCCTAACAGAGCATTGAGCCAGGATGCTTGTAATAGTGCAGGGGGGTGGGATGCCCAAACTGTGCGGTGATGCACGCGTGTGTTTTCCGATTCGAGAGCGTACTTTAAGCTTGACATAGACTCATGCGGTCCGTGGTGTGTGATGCTACATCGTAAGATTACGGCGCGAACTGCGGCGGTGCCTACCACCCAGAAGGATGAAACACAAATTGCATCTATGAGGTCCCCAGTGCGCAGTCGAAGTATGGGATCTGCCTTTGTTGGACGCCAAGCGGCGCCGTCGCAAAAGGATTAGAACTAGGGGTTAGGGACCTCGAACTGTCCTCTACAGATCATACCTCCTGAATTTTGGCGATTTAACTGGATAGATATTTGAACTGTCCATTTCGCTCTGTGCTGGGCTTTGGAATGAGGTTCATCTTCATGGAGTATCGCTATTGGGGATAATCGTTCGCATAGGTTTCTTTGTGTCTCCACTGCGCGCTCTCTCTGGACGTGCTCGGCGTGCCACTCGCGTGCACGAGATCCACTCCTGCATTCACAATGTTTCGAATGCGTCGCTACAGGGTATTTCTGGTCTTTGCTATAATTGCTATCGGTGCCCTATACCATTTCACAAGTCTTGCGGACGTTGAGAGTGCTGGTGCAGACAGTGTCGAAGGGCTAAGGAAATTAGCTTCGAAAGGCACATCCTCGTCCCCTCCGCCAGCATCTGAGCCTGAAAATGGAGATACTGCTGGTGGCAGTGATACGAATGGCCCCATAGCTGCGCCTAGTATTGCGGATTCGGGGACTTCAACACCCAGCTCTTCTATTGTTGGAGAGTCGGAAGTCATACCTACGTCCACATTGCTCACCAGACCCTCCCTTGGAGACGACTCCGAAGATGCAGAAGAACCTACAAAGAGTGACAGAACTCCTTCAGTTGCCACAACCATATCCGCCGTTGGGTCCGATTCTGGTAATAAAACCACCAAGCCGCATTCAGGCCCAGCGGATCCCATTATTAATCCTCATGGAGAAGTGGGTAGACTTGAAATCATTGCGGTGACGAGTGGAATCCCCAAGATCCATTGGAGTCAGCAACCTGAACACTTTCCTGTGCCTACGGAGAACCTTATACAATTACCTACTGGGAAGCCTAAGGCGTTACCTAAGATACAACACGATTTCAAGACCGAATCAGCGGACGAGAAGGCTGATCGAGAAGAGAAGAGAGATATAATAAAGAAAGCTTTCTCATTCTCGTGGGCTGGCTATAAGAAGAAAGCATGGACTCAGGACGAATTGACCCCATTATCTGGCAAATTCCGCAACCCTTTCAACGCATGGGGTGCAACGCTAGTGGATACTTTGGATACTCTGTGGATGATGGGTCTGAAGGACGAATTTGAGGAAGCCGTGGAAGCGGTCAAAGACATAGACTTCACGACAAGCCCAAGGAACGACATACCTCTCTTTGAGACAGTCATAAGATATCTTGGAGGCCTCGTTGCTGCTTACGATGTAAGTGATGGGGCATACAGGATCCTCTTGGACAAGGCCGTGGAGCTTGCAGACATCCTTATGGGTGCATTTGACACCCCAAATCGCATGCCTATGACCTTTTACCTTTGGAAACCGTAAGTGTACACAGCCCGAATTTACGGCTCTGTACTTACATACTTACAGCACCTTTGCCTCGCAACCACATCGAGCCAAGACGCGAGTAGTTCTTGCGGAATTAGGCTCTCTATCCTTAGAGTTCACCCGGCTCGCTCAGATCACCAAAGAAGCAAGATACTATGATGCAGTAGCTCGAATCACAAATGAATTTGATATATGGCAGAATAACACAAGGTTGCCTGGGCTTTGGCCCATCAAAGTAGACGCCTCTGGATGCAAAAAACCGGATATGTCATTGTCCCAAGTATCCCATGATCATACCGTAGAATATGGATCCTCCCACAACGCAGCCCTGATCAGCGAAAACCCACAAAACCCAACGGTCCTGCATGAAGAACCTGCGAAAAAGGCGTTAGGCGAAGGAGCCTCATCAACTACTGAACGTATCATCCATGATACAACCAAACCGGCTGGAGAGTCTATGCAGAAAGCAGTGCAACCTCCTTCATTAATCAAGGATTCTACAGAGGCGGCAGGTGCAGAGAAACAGATCTCTTCTACGTCGTCTACGGAACGCAATCTGAGTAAAAGAGAGGTTGATCCCGAAACAGGTCTAGATCCTTATCCGAATACCCAGTCAGCGAAGGCTCCGGACTGTGAGCCGCAAGGACTAGCTTCACCGCCGTTCACTGGGACCGAAGATTTTGGTATTGGTGGCCAGGCCGATTCGACTTACGAGTATCTGCCAAAAGAATTCATGCTTCTGGGAGGGTTAGAAGAAAAATATCGAACGATGTATGAGAAATTTGCGGAAGTTACCACGGAGAATCTTTTGTTTCGGCCTATGATACCTGACGAAAAAAGAATTATCCTGCATGCTGGGCTCGCAAGAGTTGACAACAAAAAGTCGCCCTTAACGCTTACGCCAGAGGGATCACACCTGGGTTGCTTTGCTGGTGGTATGTATGCTGTGGGTGCTAAGATTTTTGGTCGTGAAGGCGACATGGATATAGCCAAGAAGCTTACGGATGGATGTGTGTGGGCTTACGAGTCAACCACAACGGGGATCATGCCCGAAACTTACCTCGTGGTCCAATGTCCAGATCCGACTGATTGTCCGTGGAATGAGACCCTGTGGCACGAAAAGCTAGACCCGTACAGCTATGTACGAGATCAACAGAGGCTCCAGCAACAGCAAGTCATTTTGGAAAATGAGAAAAAGATGGCGAGCAAAGCAAGTGAAGAAGAAATATCTCCTGGCGACGCTCCCAAAGCGTCTTTAACTGCTGAACAAGCTGTATCTCAAACACAGCAGTTCATGGCTGCGACAAGCGATGCCCAAGAGTCCCTGACAAAGGCGGAGCAAGCAGTGGGTAAGCCCGTAACGGAGCCTTTGGACCCAGAACAAGAGAAAGCCGCGAAGGCTGTACTGAAACCAACAGACGGGGTTGCTACAGAGTCAGACCCTACGGCTCCTGAGAAGAATGCGGAAACATCATCGTCAAATCCTATAGGAGGTGCAGTGCCACCAAAAGCACTCGGAAAAAGACAACTCGGCGATGTCAATGAAGCGCCCCCTGCCGCTCCATCTTCAGGGGTTAGCACAGAGTCTGTAGTCGAGAAAACCACCGCCGAGCAGCATTTGCAGAAGTTAAATACTACGGTTCAGGGCTTGGGAAGCCAAGCACTGGGGTCAAATCATAGTAATATTCTTCCCAACGCTGCAAAGTACACGCCAGCACCAATCCCTACCCGCGAAGAATACGTCCAAAGCAGGATTAGGGACGAGAGATTGCCAAAAGGAATGACGAAAGTTGGCGGTCGATATCTTCTAAGGTAAAAATTTACAACAAGTCTCGACTAGGCGCATCAAATGCTAACCTACTCCAGACCTGAGGCAATTGAGTCCGTCTTCATCATGTACCGTGCAACGGGCGATGTCTACTGGCGCGAAAAGGGATGGGAAATGTTCAAGGCCATCGAGAAGCACACGATTGCGACGTATGGTGCCTCGGCAATAAACGACGTAACCAGCGAAAAGCCTGTGGCTTTAGATGAAATGGAGAGTTTCTGGCTAGCGGAGACATTGAAGTATTTCTATCTTTTGTTCAGTGAGCCTACTTTGATCAGCTTGGATGACTACGTTCTGTGAGTTCCTGCCCTCATCCAGAGGTCGTTGCACTTGCTGACCATCACCAGGAACACGGAAGCACATGCATTCAAAAGACCGAAATGAAGGATCATGCGTTGTATAAATATTTCTGGATTGTATCGAGTGGTGGAAGGGGTTTGGAATACCTCTCATGTTGCATATGACGGGCGTTTAGTTCTGGGTTCATTTAGGCATGGGCGGTCATTCATCTATCCATTTGCACACAAGTTAGAAGGCTAGAGTCATCTATAGCCAGTGAAGTAATCTGATTGTCCTGATATCATAACTCTACAACATGAAAGCCTGGCGAGAAGAAACATGGGGTGTAATAGAAGCGCCCGGAAGAGGCTCAATGCCTACTCGCTGCCGTCATAACTTTTTCCGCACGTGTGACCTCAGGCAACGGAGCAACCGCCCTCCTGCTCAAGTACAGCCGCAACCGACACGCTGCAGACTGAGCGAGCATCCGTTGAATCAGGATTTGACCATGATATTAAACACTTGAGCAATGGAATTTGAGGTCTCATACACCCTAGACAATGAGCAGCAGTTCTGGGATGGTGTGTAAGCCAGCGCCTCCGCCGTACCGCAAGCCCACCGATTGACAAGCTTGTCTAGAACTCGACGACATTGTCTCCGCCCAATGCCAGTCCCATGAGCTTATCGATAACACCTTGAGGGCTTATCTTACTTTTACCACCAACTACAAAGGTGTGCGCTACCCTTCTTTACCACTGCAAAGGCGAATCGAGACTAATCAGCCCGCATGCAGGGGAGTATATACAAACCGAATATGACATAGCCCGCTGCTCCTACAAACTGCTCGACTCGGGCCTCTTCGCTGCACATAGGGACTATGTCCGGCGGCAGATTGTTTTCAGCCTTCTGCAGGTGCGGAAGCTTTCTTGAGGCTCTAGTCATTGCTGATAGAAAGTGCACAGGAGGATTGCGCGGACACCTTACATTTGATAGTAGCATTTCTACTCTTCGACGGCCGGCAGAATGAGCATACTTTTGAAATGATGAATGAAGAAGGGGCTTTCCCTAGGTTGCTGGAATTAATACAAGGAAGGACAGACGATGATGCGGGCTTGCATAGGATGCTGCTGGAGTTACTTTACGAAATGTCACGGATCCAACAGTTACGAATTGAAGACTTAAGTGGGCAGCTTCACCAAGTCGTCTCAGGGACTAGAGCTGAGTTGGGAATCTAGCATTGATCGAGGATGAATTCATTGCATACATGTTTCAAATCATCGAAGAACTATCCGACGACGTCAACGATCCCTACCACTACCCCGTCATCCGAGTCGTGGTACGCCCATCTCCCCAACCTTCTCGATCCCCACACACTGACCCGACCTTCTCCACCAGCTCATCCTAAACGAACAATACATGGTCAACGCCCACGACCCCACCTCCCCCCAAGGGCCTCCCCAATTAACAAACAAAGTAATAAAAATCCTCTCCGCCCACGGCTCCCGCTACAAAACCTTCGGCGAAAACCTCATCCTCCTCCTCAACCGCGAAAGCGAAACCTCCCTCCAACTCCTCATCCTCAAACTCCTCTACCTCCTCTTCACCACCCCCTCCACCTACGAATACTTCTACACCAACGACCTCCACGTCCTCCTCGACATCATCCTCCGCAACCTCCTCGACCTGCCCCCCTCCGCCACCCCGCTCCGCCACACCTACCTAAGAGTCCTCTCCCCCCTCCTCGCACACACCCAGCTCAAAAACCCGCCCCACTACAAACAAAACGAACTCGTCCGCCTCCTCGCCATGATGGCCGAAGACGGCAACGGGCATTTCGGCGCCGTAGACGAGACTACGAAACGGCTCGTAGGCCGATGTAGACGCGTGCCGTGGTTAAGGGGTGAGGAAGAAAGTGCTGCGACATCTCCGCATAGTCCAACAAAATTGAAGCAAAGACTGCTGAGTGTGAGTCTGCCGCAGGCGATGGAGAGTAGTCTTAGTGTTATGGAAGTGGCGTCGCAGAAGAGTAAGCCCGGGGTGAAGACGCCGAGTCGGGCGGACGATGGAGGCAAGGGTGGCGGTGGTGGTGATGTTGAGGATGGTCAGGAGGGAAGTGTTGATGTTGATAATAATGATGATGTGGGGAATAACACAGCAATGGGTATTACTATTGTAGAGAAGAGTCCCTTTGAGGTGGAAGGGGAGGCTTGAATAGTGTTGTTTTTGTCTTGTGGGGGATGTGGGTTGTAATTATTCCATACATGCGATTAATTGGACCGAACAATTTCGTTCCAAGCGAATACTCTTGAAAATAGAGTTCATTGCTCTGCCAGTTATCTATCTGTTAAGCAAAAAGGCGATTGAATATTGCACATATATGGTAAGGACTGCACAGCAGGGAACAATCGAACAGCACAGTACACTCTTCAACATACAGTTTTATAGCTTTTTTTTAGCTATCTAACGATCTGTTAAGCAAGGCTTTAGGAGTACACAGCCAAGGCACAATAATCACATAGATTTGATAGCAATGTAAGATTCCTTTACAAATCTTATATATACAAAATATGAAGGGGAAAACGGCGCACATCGCATCTTATTAACGTATTCGCTGTCACTAAAAGACTCTTTCCTCATAAGCTCACAAGCATTGTAAGAATAAGTTTCTCGGTAATTACCCAAGGAATACCATTCCCCTATCCAATATACAACGCAACACCAATCCCCTCCCTTCCTCCCATCCTCCCCCCTCCCCCGCAAAACCTGCCACCCATTCACACTTCAAACCCCACACTCATCATCAAGCAGGCGCATTCCCATAAATCCCCCAATACTTCTCCGCCCCAAACGTACTCCCACTATCCACCTTCCACAAATCATTATACATCCCATACAACACCAAATTCACCCCGCCCCCAAAACTACTCTTCAAACTCTCAACAGCCGTTTCATGATTCGCCTGACTCGGCACCGCAACGCCATTCGGATCCCCCTGCGTCGGCCACCCAGACTCCGTTACTACTGTTGTTTTCCCCCCCGCCGCCTGACTGATCTGCTCAGCCCAGTTCTTGACGAAGGCGCCGGCGCCGGAGGGGAGGGTGTTGGCGTCGAAGAAGGCGTGGCAGTTGATAGCGCAGAAATCGCTGGCGGTGCAGAGTTCGATGTTGTTCTTCATGGCGACCATGGTGTCGACGGTGACGACGGGGCCGGTGTAGCCTGCCGATTTTAGGGCGGAGCGTGCGGTGGCGATGGCGGCGGTGACTTGGGAGGCGGATGCGGAGCCGCTGTTTACGAGCTCGTTGCCGACGTTGATGGTGTTTACGAGGGCCCAGTTGCCGTTGATGGCGGAGGTGATGATTTGGACTTCGCTTTGGATGGAGTTGATGTCGAAGATGCCGAGGAAGAGGTGGACGGTACCGTGGGTTGCGGCAATAACGTTGGCGATTTGGTTACAGTCGGTGCCGTAGAGGCGGATTAATTCGTAGCCGGAGACGTTGGCTAGGTCTGTTGCGACTTGCGTGGTGGATTTGCAGGAATTGTCGGCGTTGTACGGACTGTAGCTTATGGCGGAGCTGAAGCCTGGCCCACTGGAGCTTCCTGATGGTGGACTAGGAGGAGAGCTCTGCTTGGCGGGTGCTGAGACCGGATTGGATTGCGAAGGTTGAGGTGCGGCCGGTGGAGGACGCGCTGGTTGCGATGGAGCCGGCTGAGGTGCAGGAGTTGAAGAGGAGGGGGGCGGTGGAGGCGGGGGTGGTTGTGTAGTAGTCGTTGCAGATTCGGCTGGGGGTGGAGCAGAGGTCGCCGAGGGCGTTGGAGACACTAGGTTCCTGTACACGGTTGTAGTCGAGACAGGGTTCTCATTGTCGTCCATATAGACAACGACATCCTGGAATTGATAAGTCACAGTCTGGATGTCAGTGACTAGATCTGTAGTACAAGTGGTGTCTTGTTGTCTCTTATGGTGATGATGATGAAGGTTGTCTAATTCCTAAGTCAGCATCCATTTCTGGTTCCCAATGTTAGGGAATCTCATACGGAATGGATTTGATGCGGTAACTTGCAGCACCAGCACGCAAGCTATGCAGGAGAAGACAGTCTTCATCTTGAATTGAATAGTCATAGACCCGGAACGAATGTATGGGGGCTCTAGGCCTTGGGGGTGGAGCGAAGCAGAGTATTCCTATTGGAGGATTTGTATGTAATAGACAAATGAAGGTCCTAGGTCTTGAAAGTTGAGGTTCGCCCGATCCGGAGTCTTGACCAGAGACGCACGCGTGAAGGTCTATTGTTCGATAGCACCAGGCCAATCAGCCAATATGAGTCCCCTCTCACAAACCCCTCAACAGTAATTCGTCAGTATGTCGTCCTCGGTTTGCTGGTTAGGCTATGAGATTAGAGAGCGTAGGTTTGTTTTCTTTAGGATTCGAAAGGAATGTGATATTAACAATGACGACCCGAAGAGCGAATGATGGAAAGTATCTCAATGCGACATAATGCAGCAATTTGAGAAAGGCTTGAGTCTAAGAAGAGAGCAAAAAGGACAGTCCAGCACGTCTGTCGCTCTTTGTGATGGTGATGGGTGGCGGTCTGTTGCTGTGGGAATGATACACCAGCATCATCCTCTGCACTCGCAACAATCACTTCTCCTCCAAATGCATCGCAGTACTCATCCCAGATAAAGCACTTTAGCAAATGATACAGTAGAGGACAATAAAGGAAGAGAATTTGCGCGAGGTAGCCCGTGTGGGACGTCTAGCCAGGCGTTTCATAACGAGAACTCCTTGCGCTGGCGGCATACGCCACTGCTCACTCATCGCGCTTTCCAACAAGTCTTCCCGCTCTGCTACCAGCTCTTTATTTTCTTTACCTTTCTTTACCTTTCTTTACCTTTCTTGATGGTGTGACATAATCTTCCGACGGTGGGAATGGCGGCATTTTACTTCTTACAAGACATGGACGGGTCATGGTAAGACTCCTTGCATAACTTAGCCATGGCCAGGGGAGATGTCAGATCTCATCGTCTGGATCTGATCAAGGACCTCAATGTCCCACGCCATTGGAGAGACAGCTGATACCTCCATACCCTGGGGGGTTCAAAATGACTTGCAGGAACAAGGACCGTGGCTGTGGCAGCTTTACCCTTTACCGTGCGGGGAGATTTGGATGATCCCTGAAACTGCGGCACGAAGCGCTTGATGCAGGAACCATTCCACGATGATTTGCTGCTTATCCACTGCCCAGACCCTTCTCTTGACTTGCAGGTTGACCCGAGTCGGCGACCACTGGTGCCAAAGTCTTTATGCGGGCCATACAATTGAAGTCGAGAATTAAAGGAATTATCCAGCCTCGTGATTAAATCGGTAAGGTAGGTATTATGGTACAGATAAGGTATAATAGAATAGGCTTGGTCTATGATCTCTTTTTGGTTACCACTTTGGTGATTGCATGCCGGATTGTTATTCCTGCCTTCTCAATCTCCTTTCTCGTCAGTCCACACGTTACGCAAACCTTCAGTGCCGGCTGAAGTTCCCACCCAATGTCCTTCGTCGTTGCGTTGACCGGTCGAGGCATGCTTTTCACTCTTGTGACCAAAACCCCATTCGTCAAGCACTATTAACCCACATTAGCATTGAGCCTCGACCAAAGACGTGCTTTGCCTTACCTCATCAACGACATCTTGTAATAACTGCTCTTGATCCAGTATGCTCAACTTCCTGCTAAGAATCAACTCCGGCTTCAACGCTAAAAGCATGATTGGATTCTCCGGTGAACTCGTGCAATACACCCAATCACTCCTGGGATCCAGCTGTGTCCACATGGCCTTGATGTTGTCCCTCAGAGGCGTAAGCATTTCAGGATTGGTCTGTAGCATCGATATCACTTCGCTAGCCGTGGTGGCTAGCATCGCTGGAAGCGCTGCGGAGAAGGTATACGCTGCTGCGGAAATGCGCTGGTGTTCCACGATCTCGTCTGAGCCGGCGCAGAAGCCGCCACCACCGCAAAGAGGACCAGCGAGAGATCCGATAATCATGTCGACTTCTGCCACATCAACGTTCTGATGCTCCGTTATGCCCCTGCCTGTCCGCCCCAGCACCCCGTATGACCATGTCTCATCCAGTATCAGGCGGAATTTGTATTTGAGCTTAAGCTCAATCTGTAGTCCACCTATCAGCCACTTTGTCCCTGATACCCTTGCGATAGACGGACAATCTTAGGTAGATCCACGATATCCCCAACATTCTCAAATAGCCCTTCCGTAACAATAAATCTCCTTGTCAAGGGTTTCTTTCGCTGCTCCCTCACCACCTTGTCCAGAACCCTCTCCATATCCTCTACATCATTGTGGTCATACCAGCGGACAGTGCTCCTGGATATTTGAATTCCCTTCCTGATAGCATAATTGACCGCCCTGTCCGCCACGATGATATCGCCTCGCTTCGAGAATGCTGGTATGACACTTGAGATGGTAGAGAAGGCTTGTGCGTACATGATACATGCTGAAGCGCCTAAATGTGCTGCTATGTCTCCCTCGGTCTTAATATGTACGTCTTGGGTTCCATAAAAACCAGGGGGGCTGCAGGGGCCGACACCATAGTTTCGCAGGACTTGGATAGCTTTTTCCTTGAGAGTCTCATTCGTGACAAGGTTGTAGAAGTTGTAGGAGGCGAGATTGGTCACAGTGCGGCCATTGGATAATCTTGACTTCGGGCCTGTAGGTCTACGGCGCGTTAGTTCTCGATGTCACCCATCTCTTAAACGTTTTTAAGGAGGCGCACCCAACGATTACAGGTCGCTTTTCGTTCTCCGCTTCTTCAAAAGGAGTTTGAGGAGCTACAAGTGGTTCCGGCGTCCAATCCTCAACGAGCTCATCGATCTCCTTTTCAGACATCAGCAACTTCGCCGGCAAGATCGGGAAAGAGCACTAGCCTCGTCTGACAGGGTCACGTAGGACTTTTTCTGCGTCGAGTATTTGGGTGAAAGAAGGTAGAATATGGCGAACACAACGAGGAAGAATTCGACTGCAGACCGTACAGGGTCGTTTTGGTAACTTGACTTAACGTAGCGCAGGAAGATTGCGGAACCAGGGACTTTTTGAAATTGTAGGGAAACTTCGTTTAGGATATCGTCAAGCCAACTTTGAGCGTACTGCAAGTCCATAGTGCCATGCAGAGAGCTTCAGATTGGAATAACGATCCGATGACCACGCACTGATACCTTAGGGCTAGTGTTCAGCCCTACCGCCAGGTCTTCGCCGCTCAGATCTTATTAATGAACGCCATTACAGTGAAAGGGTAAGGACTTTGTTCAGAAAATATGCGTGCTAAATGGCTGTGGAAGCGAGAAATCTAATTGTATTATCGTCTACACCATTCATAGAAACAACCCAAGGGTTTCCGATATGCATTGCCATGTCAGCCATTCAAGCCAGAACAACTCCATTACTGATACTCTTCATCCACCTCTGTTCAGGCCTTTAAAACAATGCCATGTTGCTGAAGAATTACATTCATGTGCAAAAAAGCACCAAACGAGTGATAGTGTCTATCCCATGCGCCAGAGTTTCCCCAAAGGAAACAGACATTGAAAGTGGTTGATATGCTATCATTAGTCTACCGCGTACGGAGACAAGCTCACGGCTTATAGTCAGATTTTGTACATTCGGAAAGAATCCGGTTTGATTAGAGGTTTCATGAACAACAATGTGATCAGCCCGTTGTAGCAGCTGCTGCTGCACTGGTTGCGGCACCCGTGTTCTGTGCGCCAAGGCCATTCAGTGCAGACCCGGTGGCAGAACTGCTGGTGTCATTGTTGTTCAGCCCCGTAGGCTGCAAGAGGTCCATTGGAATACTTGGCAGCTTGCCCATGAATTTGCTGGCAACGATTGGTCCGACGATCAAGCACAAGAATATGATGAACATGATGAAGTAGAGCATAGCGAAGCGGATGACTCTGCGCTTCCGTAGCTTCGACTGCTTGAGTGAGTAGATTGGAGGTCGGATTTGGCGACTGCAGCAGTGTTAGTGATAAGATCGTCCCGGATCAAATGTTCAATAACTTACCTTGGTCGAAGCCAGAACAGCATAATAGAGTGAAGTTTGTCAATGTAGGGTACGGCGAGGATTGGAAGCATTATGAAGAGGAGGAAGTGTCCCAAGACGAAATCCGCTGCAAAGAAACTGAGCTCGGTGATTTTGCACAGGAATTCCCTGCCAGGCTGAGACAGCGAATGCCACCCCATGTTGTACCATTTGCCGGTCCACCAAGCAATATTGGATGAATCCGTCTTGAACTCACGTGTGAGAGCAAGAGAAATTATCAGCTTCAGGATAAACCTTTGTAGCGCGACCACAGCGATCATGCCCAACAGTGCTTTGGCGAACACCCATCCTTCCAGGAAGAACATGACTTCAAAAAAGGCGAGTAACATGATGACGGCTACTCCGTGGGCAATAGCAGCGAGGACCGATCCGAACTTCTTGCAGCACATGCTTAGAAGGGGTCCCATACAACAAGCCATACCAAACAAACCGCCCAATACTCCAGCATTGATTGCGATTGGTGCAAATGCAACAGCGGCCAATCGAATCAGAGAATTTGTAGCAGTGGGTTGTTTGACCCCAGTCTGCGCGTTGATGAAGAGGTACGGGATCAAAGTGACGACGACGAGTAACAAGGGGCTGACGAGTTCGGCAACGAATATATTGGTGAAATGTGCACGTGGCGCGTCGCCGGAAAGCTTCGAGGAAGGTTCTCCAAGTGCTTTGCGTTTATAACCAGTAATACGAGTTCGAGACAGCCGGCAGAATGCGATCCATGAAGAAGCATGAGACCTTGAATTGCCACGAGATAGCCACCTCAGGAAATCGCGGTAATCGATGAAGAAGTCATTCCACGAAAATTGGTGAGGGTTGAAGAGGAAGGGGGAGATGCAGAATGCGAGCAAAGACACCCAGAAGTATACCAGCTCTGTTCCCCAGATGGTCAGGGTTGCGAATAGCAGCATCATTAACAGGCGGGAGCCCAGGTAGATCGAAGGACCGGCAAATCTCGAGTACAGTACACCGAATGGAATGCGAGCTGTTGCAAAACCACGGCCAGTCCCAATGTAGCGGGCGCCACCGTATGAGAGGTCCTGGCTGAGCGAGTTGGCATAGATCTGGCAGACGAACACTTCGAATAAAGGCGAGAAGGATGAGAAGTGCTTGGCCAATCGAGTAGCTGCACGCCAGAAGCCTCGCTCCGTCAGCTCTTGTACCACCAGCGGCACGAAGGAGATGAAGAAGACGATGAAGATGGACAAAACGCAGCGGAAGACCCAGTCAAGGATGGGAACGAGGTCAGCGCATCCTGTAGGCTTCAATGGATCTGTGATAGGCTTGTTCTTGTCGTAATTGCAGATAATCGTTTCGTGTCGGAGGGCTCCAATATTTATGAGACAGATCATGAACATCTGGAGCGATGCAATGATGAACAGATTGTTGATGTGGAAGCCAGGATGAGCGTAGTAGAACGATAGGAAGCGATCCAGAGGAAGCTGAGTGCCAAGATAGTAGTATTCTCTTGAAAGCATCTGCTCTCCCATACCAGTGCCGATCTTCGTTGTGAAGTTGAGAATAGATCCGAAGCCAAGATCACGACCCTTGCCACATTGGTAGTATTCGCAGTGCTTTATTCGACCACCGCGGATCAATGCGTTCATGCCTGCGTAGATATCCTCGTTGAGATGCAAACCCTTTTGCGCTTTCGACACGCCGCCTCGAGTGCTCATAAAGATTCCATTGAGGAAATCAGGATGACCGTAATGCAATTTTCCGCCAATTTGTGCCAGAGTTCTGGAGAATAGGGTACCAAATGTCTGTTCCTTGCCTGCAGCAACGTCTCCCAGGATACCAATGTTCTCGGAGAAAATATACTCACGCGCACCAAGGATTGCCACGGGGGCGGTCTTGTCTGCTGGGATTCCAGGAGTATACGGCGAGACATTGTCGGTTGTCATTTCTTCGAATTCTGCTAGAACACTACGGATCTTTAGACATTCCTCGAGATAATTATCTTGGTTAGCGTCAATAAGCTGGATGTATTCACCGCGGTAGAAGATGAGCGAGTGGTTCTGATTATCTGATTTACCATCACCAAGGATCGGATTGCCGGAAAGCTGGATGCGGAACTTAGGGCGTCTCATACCATTGTCCATGAGTTCGGAGTGGCCGTCGATGAGTGCGGAATACAGGCGGGGCTCCTCGCCCTCGTTAACAGGTGGCTCTTCGTCAAGGTAGGCGATTTGGAGATCAGGATATGCTCTAAGCAGGAATTCGGTGTTCTCACGCTCTTCCTTATTGAACTTGGCATACCGTTGCATCGAAACAACAATCTTGAATTTTCGACGAGCCATGCGCTCAAGCTCGCGTTCAAGCTTATCCGAGTTCCCTCCAAACATTTGTACGACTTCGGGGTTTTCGACACGGTACAGGAGCTTGATAGCACGGCTATAGTTCATGAAGCCCGAAATTGTGCGGTAGAGAGTCTGAGAACGCAACGAAGCCCAGATTCTTGTCCGTAAGGTGTACTCAGGAGCGGCAGATTTAAAACCAATGCAGTAGAAAGGAAGATCATCGATCTTGCTCTTCGCATTGTCCTTCTCCGACTTCTCGTAATCCCCATTAAATTGAGATGTCTCGTCAGCCAGAATTTTAGTATCCTTGACGAAACAGTCCCACTCGTGAGGATGGAGTTGCTTCAGATATTCCAAGAGCGTTACTCTCGAGTAGGGCTCATCCTCGCGAATGATCTCTCGAAGCGAAAGAAGAATCTTCTCACCATAGTGCGGAATGAGAACCGTGAAGGTTGGCATGTTATCCACAGGCAAAGGTTCAGGAATTGGAGTCGACAGAGATTGAGCGAAGAACGAAATACGACGCTCTGCTTCACTGAGCGCAGGAAAGAATTCCGTCTTAAAAGAGTGATCTTCTTGCGACACAAAGAAAGTTGGCGCCCGTAATGTCCGCTTACCCTCCTGCTCGGATGGGACCTGGTGGTAGAGAAGCTTCTGTACATGATCGATAGCCAGAAGATGCTCTCGGTACATTGATATGACAATAGCATTCCAGATCTGAGATATCAAGACCTTGGGCTTGTATTTGATTTCCATATCGGTGGTTGCGAGGATCTTCGAGTATATACGCTTTGGCAGACGGGAGAAGATGTTCCTCCAGGGAGTCCAGATGGATACACCGAGGTAGAACGACCTGGCCACTGAGAAGATGCAGTTCAGAATGATATACCAAAGATAGGTATCGAGGAAGAACAAGCAAATGTCGGTGACGAACATAAGGCCTAACAGAATCTTGGGTTGTTGCTTGCACAAGACGTCCCCAATGATTTTGTCACCAGCGCATTTGCTGATCTTCATCGTAGACAAGATCCGAATAGGATCACGGAATGAGAGGGTCAAGAAGAAGTAGGATTCCGTGAGTTTGGCCGCGAACACCAAGACCCATAGACCATAAGACATCCACATGTCGTTGCCTTGCAACTGGGGGAAGCTCGCTGTGAACGTTTGGCTTGCCACGTATTGCCGGGAGTTCTTCTTCATGTAGCTGCCAAAGAGGGCACCGAGCGGCATTATGGCAAAAAAGAAGAAGGTCGCAAGAGCCACGAAGAATTGGACGATGCCCAAGACATTGGCAATGACACCAGTCTGCTTTATCCCAAAGACGTACACACTGGGTGCAATGTTGATAACAAACACACCGATGATGAAGAATAAGCGCTTCGTCAAATGCTGCGCCCCAGCCCATCGGCGGGGAACGTAGAGCCATTCCATGAGCGAAGCGACTATCATGATAAAAGAAGCAACAGTACCGCCAAGTGCCACGGCTGACCAGCGAGCTGCTCGGTTCGGCTGATTGTTGAGTTGTTGCTGATAATGATGGGTATAGAATGTTGGCGAGTTAAAAGAGGTGTAAAACCAGAAAGCGCTCAAATGGATAACCCAGATGCGGTTGAAGTTGACAATCAGATGGAACCAAGATCTTGTCTCCCTGTATGTCTTGAAGAAGACTTTCTTCCATGCCACCTGTCCGAGCTTATTATATCGCTCTTCTGCGGGGAAATCTACAATTCTGGTCTTGTCCTCCATGACAATTCTCTCAATGCCTTCGGGGTACCAGAAGAGCTGGTTAATGTCGTCGTACCCGATAACACTGCTGTGATCTTTCTCCCGTCGGACGAATTTGCCATCTTGGATCTCGTAGCCTTGATCACGGCAATACTGATATAGAGGAGTTATGACTGTGTTCAGGTAGGTGCATTCCTCGATGGGCTCGACCCGGTTCTGGCACTCCGGAGTTGCGAGGTAATCAAGCGCACATTTGAAGATGAAACACAGACATTCAGGCATGAACCGGACCTGGTTGGCTTCACCCCAGCAAAGGAGGAACAAGGCTACTTGTCGAACACGATCGTGCTGTGACATACGATTCATCCGAGTCTTCCAGCGATACTCGGCAGCCTCCAAGCTGTTGTCTCCTTCTAGATTTTCAAGAGTTTGCTCTTCATTTTGCGGATTGGTGGCGTCGGCCTTCTTCTTCGCAGCTCTGCGTGCTTTACGAGTCCTCCTGTTGGCTTTACCAAGCTTCATATTCGCAAATCCCACTGCATCGTCGAGATCGAGATGTGCTGCGAAATACCAACGTCGGTAGTTGGCGTTCTCGCCACCAATGTAATCAGCATGGAGTGATAGCAAAGCTTGATTCGGAGTCATGCGAGAAGCGCGTGAATCCAGCAGGGTCATGAAATGGTCGTACATGTTTCTCATGCTGTCCCGTTGGAAACCGAATTTGGCAGTCAAATCCATGAAAATGTCTTCAACTTCTTCCTTCGAGACCGGAATCTGCGCCTCCGATGTCCAAGCTGGGTATGGCTCGCGAGACCTTTGACCAGCAGGAAGAACGTTGGGGTAATCCATGCCGTAGATGGGTGTCGATGCACCTGATGATCGGTTGCCTCCATAGGATACTTGAGACGATGGTGGTCGGTAGCCGCGGCCTCCACCCGGGCCTTCGTTGTAGCCATTGTAGCGTTCGTCACCACGACCATAGTAGTCCATTTCGGCAGCTCGAGCCATGTCTGACCTCATGGTAAAGTCGCTGAAAGTCTCAGAGTCTTCCTCGGAATCGTGGCCACGACGCTTTGGCTTTGCCCCATAGCCACCCTGACCATATTGGGCCTGCTGACCAGCAGCTGGTGTCCCTTGATCGTAGTACTGCTCGTTGTAGTACTCGTCTTGATAGCCCTGCTGGTGGTGTCCTTCATAGTATCCACCATCTTGTTGGTATGGATTACTGGCGTCGGCATTGTAATACCCAGACTCATCGTAGTAGCCGTCTTGTCCTTGCTGCTGATCGTAGTTTTGATGTTGAGTTTGTTGATAATCGTGTTGATCGTAATAACCTTGATTGTGCTCGTCCTGATAATACGAGTCTGTGCCTTGGGGCTGATGGCCATAGCCATCGTCGTACTGCGGATGGCCTGACATGATGAACGAGGAATTGGACTTCAATTATGTGTCTGCATAATGGTAAATTGACTGACCGAGACAGAAGTGTTGACAGATTTAGGAGACGAAGGCTTCTAGGAAAAGGAAGGTGCAGAAGGGATTACAGTGTGGGACCTCATACTCACTTCAATTACTCCCCATGGGCAACGATTTAGCTAGTGTATGTTGTGTTGACCGGATTTGCCGAGATGCACCTTCTAGCCGTCGCGTAGTTGGATGGGGGATCTGAAACTTGGTACAGTGAAGCGAGTGAAAAGTCTGAAAAGTCTGAACCACGCTCGCAGGTAGCTTCAATTATGATAATGAGGGTCTCGGATTACTCGTCGTGTACTGTTGGGAATGATTGAGGATACCGAGTATGCTGGATGATGTGTTTTGTGGATAACGAAAGTAAAGAAAGACGGCAGGTTGTTGATTGCGCAGGTTGCTCCGCGCTACCAAGTCTTTCGCTGCGCCTTCCAAGGGGTCCAGTAAACAAAACACTGGCTTCCCCTTCTCTCTGATCCCCACGAGCGAGCGACAGATATCGCCAGCAAAGATGACAGGGAGATCGGTTGAGGTACAGAGGTAAAGAGGGACTGGTAGAAGATACAAAATTCAAGAGAAGGGGGCTTGCAGAGAAAATAGGGAGAGGCAGCCCACATCAGGATTCCGCTAGGCCCAAGAGAAATAACTGGTCACCTAGCAAGGGTAATTGATTGGCTCATCTCCGTATTTATCTTACCACCTCCACCCGTTATTTACAACTTAATTTACAGCTGATCGTATTCGCAGCTTTGTTGGCGAACAGGAGGTGCAGTGGTTATCGTCTCTCCGCATACTGACGATAGATAAATAGACCACTGGACGACAGGTCCTCACTCATGGAGACGCCTATCAATACGCTTTTGAGGTACATTGAGATACACACTTATCTCTGTGTTGTTTCCTATCTTATTGAGTGCTCAGCCCTGATTCCTTCCGACGGAATCTGCGTTCTATCCTGAGGCGAAGCGAGAGAGTGTTCTCCGTAAGGATTCCTAATTCGTCATCTGCGGCTCACTGGCCGTGTTTCGATTCTATGATGCCTTGTGGAAGTCCCGTAGTTTTATTTGCAGATCTTAGGAGAAGCGCATTTCCAATTTCCCTGTGGTGAATCCTGTCTGTGAACACACTCTATGAATTCCCTGCCAAGTCGTGCGATCATCATTGCTCCCAGCACTGACGAAGGTATGGGGTGGGATAAAATTAGGTAGAGCTTGTGGCAATCTGGCTTCAAGCGGTTAAGGTGTTGGCTAAATCGTTGGTCTGCCACTTTCTGCCAGGATACGAGGTGGGATCTGCAGTGAATGGATGGACAAGGGGCGCGCCATTCACAAATAGATTTTGAGATACCAAAGCACGCCATGTTATGTTACAGTATTCATGCGTCGGTCAGCATAAGCTCATACGCCTCTGGCCCCTGGACTGGGCACAAGCTTTCCACATCATCCGGTGGCAGTAATGGCAGGCCGGCACGCTCTTTGTTGCCGCAGCCGAAAGTCCGGATCCGCACATGGGGGTTGTTTTCAATGTTTTCAGGGGCCAACGCAAATTCTCCAGGCTAGAACATAGGGGCTCAAGGGCCTCTCAAGCTTACATGCCATGGTATGTATATTTGGGCAGGGGAGGGACAAGCAACTATCGTAGGCCAAGCACTCTTGTATGAGTACTCGTACACCTAGAGCTCAGAAGCTCGTGAAAAGCGTGCAGAGAGCCGGTAGCCACTTCTTATGTCGCCCATAGCTACGAAGTACCACGCACGTGACTTGTCACTCATCTATTTTGGTGTTGTTTCTGGATCGAGGATTGCGCGTCACAAACAAAGCCGAGCCCCACCCATCAACCAATCACCCCTTAGAACCAGATGCTGTGCCGAACGAGGGCCGAAGGAACATTCTCACTGCGGCAACATAGATTACTCTACGAAACAGATCTGCCAAGACGTTTTTCACTTTTACAACTCCTCAGCAATCTTAATCGTGTCCATCAACTCTCGTTCACAATATCTGTCGTTGATTCACCGCTCTTACAGCGTTCGACGTCACTTTTGACGCTCAAGTCTTTCGTTTAGTCGTACCTTCCAATTCCATCCCACACGATATTGGAAGGCGGTTGGGGCGCAACTAGACCTCCCAATCCGTAATCTTGTTTAATCGTTCATCTCTCTACTCCTTCATAACCATCTTATTCACGACAAATAACAATGAAAGGGCTTGAGGCTGCTACAGCCGCTCTTGCAGCGGTGAGCTGGTTTGCTGCGTCGGCGGTAGCTCAGCTAGATCCCATCGTGATCAAGGTATGATTACCCAGTGTTATTTCACGATTAGAACACCCGCTGAGAAAGTTTCCATTTCAAAGGGTTCTAAATTCTTTTATAAAACCAATGGCACGGAATTGTGAGTCACGACGAAGATAAAACGACAGGTCAAATGCTTACCACCCACCGTGCAGTTTTATCAAGGGAGTGGCCTATCAACGCAAGTACATCTTTATCATCGTGATACTCTGCGTCTAACTTCCAGCAGAGGACTTCACGGGCAACGGTTCTACTACATCCAATGCGAACGGTGGCTACACCGATCCATTGGCTAACGCTACGGCTTGCGCTCGAGATATTCCTCTTCTACAACAACTTCAAACAAACACGATCCGTGTCTACGCTGTCGACCCTACACAAGATCACTCGGAATGCATGCAAATGCTAACGAACGCTGGCATATATGTTATCTCGGATCTTGGGAACCCTACTGTATCGATCAATCGGGACTCTCCAGCATGGAATGAGGAGGTCTATGAAAGATATGCTAGTGTCGTTGACATGTTCTCAAACTACACAAATGCAATAGGCTTCTTTGCAGGCAACGAAGTCTCTAATGCTCCTAATAATACCGCTGCGAGTGCTTTCGTCAAAGCAGCCGTCCGAGACATGAAAGCCTACATTGTCGCCAAGAAATACAGACCTATGTATGTTGGGTATGCCTCGGATGACGATGATACTCGGGTAGAGCTCGCGGATTACTTCGATTGTGGACCTTCTGAAGACGCCATCGACTTTTGGGGATACAATATCTACTCTTGGTGTGGAAAATCTGACTATGTTACATCTCAGTATGAGGCAAGGACACAGGAATTCTCAACCTATAATGTTCCGGCTTTCTTCGCTGAATACGGCTGCAACAAAGTCGAGCCGCGGCCATTTACTGAAGTGTCGGCGCTGTTTGGCTCCAACATGACAAGTGTATGGTCTGGTGGCATCGTCTACATGTATTTCCAAGAAGCAAATGATTACGGTAAGCTCATCCTTCGAGGTATTTGACATGTAGACTTACGCTTTATCAGGGCTCGTCAGCATTGGAAGCGATAACAAGGCTACAACACTCCAGGACTTTGACAATCTCTCCTCCCAAATGGCCAAGGTTAACCCGACTGGTCCCAATTCAGCTTCTTACACTCCGACCAACAGCCCCCAGGCTTGCCCAACTACCTCTACCTGGCAGGCCGCCACTGCCCTTCCGCCCACTCCCAATGAAGCAGTCTGCTCGTGCATGTTGTCAAGCCTCACTTGCATCGCCAAATCTAGCCTTTCAGAAGAAGACGCCACGACCCAGTTCAATTACATTTGCAATCCTGGTGTAGGCAGTTACTGCGCAGGTATTACCGCAAACGGCACCACCGGCAAATACGGAGCTTATTCCATGTGCAATGACACCGAAAGACTTTCATGGGCTTTCAATCAATTCTACCTAAACCAGACTGCAACAAACACCCAAAATACAGACCCTTGTGATTTCTCTGGGGCCGCTCAAAAGGTCAGCGCAAGCCCTGCCTCAAGCTGCAAAGCCATAACCAGCCAAGCTGGTTCAGCAGGAACTGGAACTATCACAAGTGCTCCCGCCGCCACCGGTCTCTCCGGCTCTGGCAATGGCAATTCTGGCTCTGGAAGCTCGTCAACTTCCAAAGCGGCCGCAGGTATTGTCACTGTACCTGCTTTCGATTTTGGGATCCTCAAGCTCGCCGCGTACGTTACGACTGCGATGTTTGTTGGTGCTGGGATGGTCTTGCTGTAGTTTGATAAACATAGGGGTTTTCTTGCCACGGAAACAGGGCGAGCTGCGGTTATGGGGGGGATGGTCGGAGGATTCAATGTATAGCATGATGATGAAGTTTAGGCTGGAGTTGGTCACTGGGGGTTCCATTCTGGTTTATCTTCGCTTTTAGAAGGCTGGTTATAGCGTATCACCCAAAACAGCGAATTATTCCGAACACTACACTTAGATCAAGTTCTTCTCCATTAAATCCGTTCATAGCCTCCATTGAAACAATGTATGTGGGTAGGAAGTATTAAAGAAGCGCGAAATAGCTTTATTATTGTTGCCATGGGGAACGATTGTTTACTTTCGGCAAACCTCAAAGGCTACGCTTATCTACGAGGTATGCCTATTCAGATGTCTAATGGTTATAAAGACGCACAATTATGGCCAAATTGAATGCAGGAAGTGATAGCGATGAGGAACTACCTTGCCTTTCTGCTCTGCTCTGGAGCGGAGCCGCTATCACAGCTCCAACTACGCCTTCCGGAAAGCCACGAAGCACAATAGACAGGAGTCAATTACCCTGCAAAGATACCGGGCATGAAAGAGATAGCCAAACAGGGCATTGCGTTGCTCCAAGACAGATCTCTAACGCGTCTCACCTGAACAAGTCAGTGGTTAAGCAAAGGCCTCTTGGCTCGTTGAAGGTTACTAGCGTAAATTCTTCGCTTCTACCCAAGAGCAACGGATTATTAGATCACACAGAGAATTTGAAGAGTGCCAAAGAGTTTCCAGCAGCAAATTACAGGAATCGATCAAGTCCGAGAAGATTAGCAAAAGCCCCTGTGGACTACAGCAAGTTTGCTGCAAGTCTCTCAGAAGCAAGTATATCTTTGTCTAACGATGACGAAAATACAACCGATCTCTCTGGTTTTATTTCATTCGACTCTACCAGTGATGAGGAAGTATTGACTTCTAAGCCGCGAAGGAGGCAAGCTGTTCAGCAAATGTCAACTATTCATGCCACCAAATCAAAGACTGAGCCTTGTATCAGCCCCAAGAAGTCGGCTTCCCGAAAATTCAATAGCTCAGGAGCGCCTGAACTTTGCCCTGAGTCACGAATAGGATCGAGGACTCCTCATAGCTCGTCAACGTTGATTGGAAGCAATTCAGACCTGGAAGAGCCAATTAGTGAATTGAAATTGTGAGTAACATTGTGTATTTTGTCTGTGCAATAAGTATTGACAATCGTAAGCTCTCCTCCACGGTCCAAATCACCACATAAACCGAGAAATGATTTTCGTCCGCACACACCCCCGCTGATCACCTCGACAATTTTCTTCCAGTCACCGTCGAAGAGCAGTCGAATACCACCCTCCCCTCATAGGCCCAGCATTGACGCTTTCTGGAGCCAGCAGGTCATTAATGACTGGAATGAGCAGTATTCGCCTAAGAAAACGTTGAAGTCCCCCCGCAAATTTCGTTTCCAATCAGTAGATGAAGACGATGGAGAATTATCTCCTTCAGAGTCTCCTCGCCGGAGCCCCATTAGGAGCCCAGCGAAGAAAGACAAGGAAGCAGTCTTGCTCCGAAAGTGCTTCAATGAAAGGAAGCACGAAATGGCGACCTCGTTCTTGGCAGAGGTTGATCAGACCATTGCCGGCGGTCAAGTCTCGGCATTGGCAGAATCCACTGGTGGGATCAAACTCATATGGAGTAAGAAGCTTACATCAACAGCTGGAAGAGCCAATTGGAGGCGGGAGGCTGTCCGATCAAAGAGCTCAGATGGTACTGTTTCAACAACTAGTCATCGCCACCATGCGTCGATTGAGCTTGCAGAGAAGGTTATCGATGACGAAGGTATACCAATCTGACGTACTAAAGGTTAATGTGGATGCTGACAAATCTCAAGAACGTCTTCTCAATGTTGTAGCTCACGAATATTGCCACCTAGCCAACTTCATGATCAGTGGTATTAAAGACAATCCTCATGGAAAGGAATTTAAAGAATGGTAAGCGACGTTATCCCCATCTTGCGCTTAAAAACTTTGCTTCCTTGTGGATGCCTTCGATACGTAGCCTGTGTTTCTCATACACTTCGTTAGGGCGAGCAAATGCACTAAAGCCTTCTCCCACCGCAACATAATCGTAACAACAAAACACACTTATACCATCGCCTATAAATACGTCTGGGCCTGCGCGACTTGCGAGACTGAGTATAAACGCCATAGCAAATCTATCGATCCGGCAAAACACACGTGCGGGAAATGTAAAGGGAAGCTAGTGCAGGTGCAGCCTGCGCCTAGGAAGGGTCAAGGTGAGGGCAAGAGGAGTGAGTATCAGGACTTTGTGAAAAGGGAGCATGAGAGGGTTAAGCTAGAGAACCCGGGTAAAGGGTTTGGGGAGCGGATGGCTATTCTGGGGAGGGAATTCAGGGAGAGTAAGAAGGCTGGCGGGGTCGGTGAAGGGGCTAAGGAAAAGCAATTGGTGAGCGAGGTGCCGAAACAACAGGAGGAAGAGGATGATATAGATGCGGTGGTAAGGAAGCTGGATTTCGTGCATTTGGCTGAGTGAGATCTGCATGAGTTGGAATTTTGTCTTCGATTATAATAACGTTCTCATCCATCTCATTGCTCAACATTCAAAACGCTTAGCATTTCCTCAATACTGGCCACAATAAGTGCTCCTCCCAATAGGACACCTAATTCTAATATCCACCTACTCCCCACCAAAAAGACTCCAATCTCTAACCTCCAAACTCTTCACAACCCCCTCCCAAGCCTCCGTCATCTGCTTCTCACGCTCCATCTTCTGCTTTGCTATCACTCCCTCTTTATCACCAGTGACTGTTTTCTCGTCTTCCGTCTCGCCAGGAATATGCGGCACGTTTAATGTAACAATTATATCCGTGCCTTGCTCTACTAATCTGATTAGGGTGAAGTGGATGTTTGTGTGTGTAGCTGTGTGAAGTCTTCGAGTTGTTCCTGGTGCTGGAGGGGCGGGGTAGGTTGTTGCTGTGAGGGAGAGGGTGGGGGTGTTGGGTCTGGATGGAGAGGGTGGGTTAGAATGGGATGAATTGTGTAGGGCGGGGGGAGTGAGGAGGGAACAAGGTGGCCGGGGAGCACTTTGCAAAGGAAAGGTCTTGACGACAACAGAGGCAGAGAGGAGAGGGATGTCTTACGGGAATTTTGGCAGTTGTATGTTCTCAGAGATGGACGAGATTTGAGCTGTGTCACCTTCGGTGATTATGTCGTGGAAGTGGTATTGGAGAGCTTCTTTGTCGGTGGTGAATTGGGTCACGCGCTCGGTGAGGTCGATGTTGAGGGAGGCGAAGCCGTTGGCTTCGAGGTAGACTTCTTGGTGGTCAGGGACTTGCCGGATTGTGCTGGGAAAAGGGGCAGAGTTAGGTAGGTTGTTGATGGAAGCGTGGAGGACGTTGAAATTGATGAAGTGGATTTTCAAAAGGGTATAGCAGCATCAATGAACAGTGCTAGTCCTCTCACTGGAGGAATTTCTAGAGACATTGCGGCAAGTTCGTAGCCTCAAGTATTGTTTATCTCGAGAAATGAAGGAAGGATAGAACTTTGCTCGCGTCTTAATTTTTCTTGTAATTGACGAAAGAAAATCTGATGTCGACGAAATCATAGAGTGCAATAGAACAGCAAAGTAACTTACCTTACATCAGCAAATCCACCAGGTATATTGGCCGTAATAGCGCCTCCAAAGAGCTCGGTATGTTTGAAATCCATTTTTGGGTAATCGGATTGTGTCAAGAATCGGTAGGCTTTGGAAGGTCGCAAACTCCGTCAAGAAAACTCAGAGGATTGATACTTAAATATTAGAAGTAGCTGAGACATGAGAATTATAGTCCGGCTTTATATACTGACTATCTTCCTGAACATATTTAGGCAGCGTAGGCAGCGAATCAGGCTGCAATCAGGTAACTCTAAGTTTACAGCATAACGCGCTGGGTCTAGATTAGTCATTTACTGGCATGACTCGCGAACTATTTTTGACTTTACTGGAGCTGGAGATTTGGGGACCTGATGCTCAGATTGAGGGTGTCCGATGGAAACCAGGGCAACATAAGAGACCTTCACTTGGTTCCCCGCACATCCTCCAGTCCGATAATGTGGCTTGCAAAAGGGTTATATAGCTAATAGAGACTCCAAATCCTATCTTCTACAACACAAGTTCTTTGATACTGGTCAAAAATATTTTCTACGATAGCCAACATGCCCGAAGGACCTCGCTGGGTAGGCGATAACAAACCCAACCTTCCTCCCGAGCTCCAACACGCCCAAGACCTCCCTCCTCTCGTCACAGACAAATACGTCTTCTTTTTTGGCTACGAAGGTCCGCAACCCGAAGTCTGCTTGCAGCAATGGTATCCGTCTCCCTTCCAGGACCCCGATTCAACCCACGAAAAAACCGGGAAGCCGCTCGAATTCCACACCTCTGAGCAGTACATGATGTATTTTAAAGCACTCTTAATGGGCGATGATGAAGTAGCCGAGAAGATCTTAGCTACCAAAGGCCCTGCGGAGGCAAAGGCATTGGGAAGGGAGGTCAAGAATTGGGATCAACAGGTCTGGGATGAGAACTGTGATGGCGTGGTGGAGAGGGCGAATCTGTTGAAGTTCTCACAAAATCAGCGGCTTAAGGAGGTTTTGCTGGGCACGGGGATTAGGGAGATTGTGGAGACCAGTCCGAACGATAGGACTTGGGGAATCGGGTTCGATACTGAGCATGCCCTAGACAATGTGGATAAATGGGGAGAGAACAAGTTGGGCAAGGTACTGATGAGGGTTAGGGACCAGCTGCGACATATGTAATGAGAATAAGTGTCTTTGCAATGGGAGATCCTCTTGCAAAATGCCAGCTCCCCTATAGGTGGTTGTGAAGGCTCGGAACTCGCTTTTAGGGTCTGGGACTGACTGATCATTTTCGGTGAGTAATTTGAGTCCCAAGGGGATGCATTAGAAGGCTTCTCTACAGATACTCAATGTCCCTTTACCAGAGTATTCTTTCCCCTGAGACTAGGAGGGACGCTGAGAGAAGCTGGACTGATTAGTAATTTCGTCAATCAGCAACAAAGGCAAACCGATGGCGCGCCGTTAATTGCTGGCTCCTGTGGGGGCGCAACCAAACGCGCTGCGGCTCACTTGTGGCTTGGCATGGCTTGGCATGGCCATGCAGGTGCTAGAACCGTGCTAACAATATCAATGTTCACTCAAATCATATATGTCGAAACACTTTGGAATCGCAAGCTTCATAATTTACGCAGCCAGGGTTTTCGGTATCTGTACGTGGTCATACATGGTTATGGTGTTAGGTGGGTTGCCGTTGAAATATCTGGTTTTCGATTTTACGCATTTTTGAGGGTTTGGGATTTTAGGGTTGTAGCCTGTCTGCCATCCATGGCACACCGTACAGCCGTGTCCCAGATGTTGGTTCCAGCCCTTTTCAGTGGACTATCGCTATTGATGAAATATACTACTGCGTAGAGCTACGCATGCTGGATTGTGAACAAGTCCCAAAAGCAGTATCAGATCAGCGAAAGGTGTGATTGTCTTGCTAAAGATCATGCCCGATCGGCAAGCATCTTCGCCTCCCCGTCTCTAATTGGCTGGAATTCTGCACCAAGAATAGCTGCCTAGCTTGTGTCACTGTGACCCAGCTAACTTTCAACCTCCCTTGGTCTCCTCATTAACGATAAGTCTTCGTCTTCTTTCAATACATGTACGCAGCTATCTCCATATTGTCAGCACTTTAAGTTGCGTATTCAATATGTATTGATACGTGTTTTGTACTCTCTGAACCTCTGGCTAGTGCGTCGTATTGACCACCCTAAGCTCATCACGCCGCAGTCGAAATGTTCAGAACAATTGAGTTCATTCGGGGAATGTGGTTTGGGAAGGAGTCATCGTCAGTGGCAAACCCAAAGGATTCTAAAGGCTTGCATGTTGTATATGCGCCTCATGATGGTGAAGCAAGCGTCGAGTAAGTGAATATATTCCAACCTCTCGTTACAGAATAATTTATCCAAAGACTGATGTACGTGTTAGCATTGTCGCTGTCCATGGACTTGGCGGTCACCCCTATGACACTTGGACTCATGACAATGGCATCATGTGGCTTCGCGATCTGCTACCTCTGGAAATGTCTGATGCAAGGATTATGACATGGGGATATGACAGTGACTGGCTGACAGGAAGACAATTCGCCCGCACGATGATGTATTCACATCCGCATGATTTGCTATCCGCTCTCTATTCACTACGGGAAGATACGAAGAGCAATAACCGTCCCATAACCTTCCTGTGCCATAGCTTGGGTGGCGTGGTGGTCAAAGAGGCGCTGTTGCGGGCGAGTACGGCTATCCCAAAGTATAACGGACACGTGAAAGCGATCAGAAACTGTACGAAGGGCATCATTTTCTTGGGAACACCCCAGCAAAGCACTCAAGAAACTTCCTTTGGACAGACCATCGGACACTTGTTCTCAATCGCATTAAGCAGGAGAAAGCCACTAATATCATTGGCAATTGTATGTGATATGCTTGAACTACAGCTGGGGCAATTCAAAAGCATCTGCACCGAATTATCAATTTATTACTGCTACGAACGTCGGCCAACTCGAAATTCCCTTGGAGTTGACTTCGTAAGTATACACCAGAACGCAAGCTGTTGTGAAGCTAATTTGAGACAGATCATTTCAAAAGCTTCGGCCACTATGGGCAGCTTTGGCATAGATGACTCTCATTGCGTTGGACTTGACAAAGACCACCTGAATATGGTGAAATATCAAAGTGATGAGGATCCAGACTACAAGCTTGTTCTCGACCTGGTCAGCCGACTACGAATGGGTAACGGTGGGACCGAGCACATTGGAGGACAAGTAAGCCAGGCAAAAAGTAAGTATTCTGGCCGGTGCATTATACGTTGTTCATACACCGCCAAAGGACAAGCCTTGAACGACCATTCCAAATATGTTGCTCGCTCTCTAGTAAAAAAATTCCCTTCGCATCTCCTTGATCGATCTGTAAGTCCCTTCTTGTTTGCTGGATGGCTGACGTAAAAGTTTTAGAAGACTACTTGGATCCTGGCCACCCCGAAGCGAACTTCAAAGTTCCGGTCATCCTCGATCATCACAGAAACGGGCGCTTCACTGGTCGCAAGGGGGCGTTGGCCCACCTACATTCCTGTGTATCAGGCTCCCAAGGCACGAATTATAGTTCTTCTATTGTTGTAATCCATTGGAAGGGCGGAGTAGGTAAGACTCAGCTTGCCCGAGAATACGCATATCGTTATGAGAGCTCTTTCGACTCCATTTGGTGGATTGACGCTCAAAGTTTGCAGTCGATGTACACTGGATTTTTCCAGATGGCACAGAGACTTGTAGAGCACTACACAGGTAATCCAAAACTTTGGGCTCCATCCATTGCAGACATCTCGTGCAGCTTGAATATAGAAAACCCAGAGGATGGGTGGAGAGATCAGATGGGCATGAAACAATCCGCCTTGATCGTTGAAGCGGTGACAGAGTGGCTATGTTGCAATGGAAATAATCATTGGCTGCTTATATTTGACAATGTGCATGGTTTGGAGACTTTCAACATTGCAGACTTTTTACCCGAAACACGGTTTGGCAGTATTATGATGACTAGCCGCCGCAGGGAGGTCGCCCGCTTTGGACAAGATGTCTTGTTGGACGTGATGTCGGAAAGTGAGAGCATAAGTCTACTTTCCAAAAGCAAACAGCGGAATGCATTGAACTCTGATGCGCCTGGTAAGCTGAAAATTCAGTCTAGCCTTGGTAATTATTAATTCATTGATCAGACTATGCGCAAGCACCCGAACTCGTAGCAGCACTTGGTCATCTCCCCTCAGCTATAGTTAAGGCCGGCGCCGACATATCGAGGTTAGACATATCATTCGCCAGCTATTTGAGGGCATTTACGCAGGACTCCTTGCACGATGAGACCGTACTCAACAGTCCCCTAATTGATTTGGACTCAGTATACATGATTTTTGAGTTCAGTTTCCAGACCATCAAGCAGAAGAGTTCACAAGCTGCAGATCTATTGCTGCTTTGTTCGTTCTTGTCCTCGGAGGATATTCCAGAGGAAATGCTTTTGAGCGGTTTGCAGCTCAAGAGTGAAGGAGGTGAGCAGTTCTGACTCACTAACTGGTGGATCCCAGGATGTACTAAGCAATTGTCTCAATAGAGTCGAGCCTCAAGAGCCAGCTATCTGTCCTAAGCAGACATTTTCTGATAATGCCTAGTGAAAGGGCTGGTTCCTTCAACATCCACTATCTGGTCCATAAATTGGCGCGAGATCGGCAAACTTCAGATCAGCGGGATTCCAATGTTAAAAGAGCTGTAGTTGCCATCGCAACCGCAGCAGATGCTGTCCGAGAACCTGAATCGCGGCGTCGAGTCTTTGAAAGGCAGATTTTACAGCACATCAAACATTGTTTGGACTACCTGCTGCCTACCAGTGTCAGTTCTGTGGGGTACCACTACTGGAGTATTCTAGGCTCTATTTGCAAGCGTCAAGGACAACTTGAGGATGCAGAGAGGCTCTATGGGTATGCCAAAGAAGACCTCGATGGAACGCCCACCCTTGAGAACGAGAAAGCAACGGTCCTTCTCCAGCTTGCTTCCATATCCATAGCGCGGGGGAAATACTCTGAAGCAGAGGAGATGTCAAGACTGGTGCTTGACCAGACCGGGAAAAGGGATCAGAGAGTGTTGTCTCTAATTAATCTTGCAACTGTCTATGGATTTCAAAGTCGATCTGATGAAGTGGAACAGTATTTGAAGGAGGCCCTCAATCAGTGCGAAGATATATTTGGCCCTAACGACTTTCGGACATCAAGTCTCGTGGACGACTTAGCGACCATGTACCTAGAACAGAGACAAGGTGAAAGAGCAGATTTTGTTTTGTGGAGGGAGCTCTTGGCTTTCAGGGCGCGTCTGGGTTTGGATCACCCAGAAACAGTTATGGTACAAACCCAGCTTGCAATACTGTGTGAGGAACAAGGTAAGTATGAAGAGACGGAGGATCTTCTGCAAAGATTATTGAACTCTCATGAACGAGTGCTTGGGTCTGAGCACCCCAAAACACTGGGCCTTGTCGCTTGCCTAGCTGCAGTATATGATCTTCAAGGCAGCCACGCGGAAAGCCAACCCTTATATATACGTGCGCTAGAAGGCACAGAGCGTATGCTAGGATCCAAACACAGAAAGACATTAAACATCCGGGAGAATTTGGCTCTTCATTGCCACGTGCGGGGGAATTACAAAGAGGCAGAGGCAATGTATCAAGACGTTTTGGAAGCCAGATTATCGCGGCCGCATATTGCCGAGGACATCGAACGAACAAAGGCGAGACTAGCCGAGTTATATAAGGACCAAGGTTGCCAGAAAGACGTACTCAAAAACCAGCAAAGACGTCAAAATTCATGGAGGTTTTGGTGAAACGATATGGTATGACAAATGTTGGATAAAAGGCTTATGGAAGATGAAAGATACAAGAAACAAGTGCTGAACTTAATGCGTGAGACCCATCAGACGACGTGAAAGCAAGGGCGGTGGAGGCAGGCGTTCTTTTGGGCTGAAATCAATTGATGAAGCAGGCATAAGAATTGACTTTAGCGATCATTTATGCTTTACTGATGTAAGTGTAATTTAGGGAGGTCTTTGGAGTCTGCCTCATGCAAATCGGTACGGACTATCGGAGTTGAATGCGAATATGAAGCTGAAGTTACTGATAAGTCTCAAGCCCGATTTCGATATCAGCCAGCCCAAACAAGTAGAGTAACCCTTGACTACATGAGCCTTTTACCAAGTAATCAACATATGGGCAATTTGCTTTCCTGGTCCATATTTCATGGACCATTTATCAGAAGTTTTACCTTTCTTTTTTGTTGAAGGTGGAATTGCAAAAACGGACGCGGCCTGTGATTAGGATAGATACTTGTTCCAAGCTCTTCGACTACCGAGCAAAGTATTTTCAGAGTTCTACATGGAACATGAAGTCGCTAGTTTTGTAGTGCGCTGTGCGAAGATACGAGTGGGGTTGAATTTGATGAGGCTGGCGGATATGGTGGCGGGAGTACATGTAGAAAACCTGGGAGAAATTTGGGGGGATGCAGCTCGGGTATGGTAGAAAATCTGCGAAGTTCAATGCTGAAAGTCCCCAAAACCTCAATGTGGCTTAGCACGGCTGCAACGCTAGTGGCTGAAAGTAGGTGGCAGCGTAGACGTAGAACTGGGGTAGCGAGGACGACTTGGTCTGACGCGTGAATACCATACGCGAACTGCCCATAAACCTCAAGCGTGTAACGCACGCCATGAGTTGAAGAGATGGCGACCATTGATAGCGCAATCATGCATGGTGATCAGGAAGACCAATTATCGAAGCTTCGAAAGGAATTGAAGGAATGGGAGCGAGCATTTTCTACAGCGCATGAAGGTCGCAAAGCCGGACGTGAAGACATCAAGCAGCATCCAGACATAGGTTTGAGGAACGGCTTTCCCAAAACTTTGATGAGTGCTAAAGTGCGCTCTAGCCAGCAAATACAAATTATACGACAAACTACAAAGTTCTCGTTCGCGACGTCCTCCAGACGAGGCTACTCCTTCCAAGAAGCGGCATCGGTCAACAGTGTCAAACCCCCCTCCCTCCCACCATACGCCAAATAAACGATCCAAGACCATACATGTCCTTCCTGCACCTATAATCGACGCATATGATCCACCGACATCTACCTATCTCTCACCTACAGCACATCGAACCTCTATAGGCCCCACTCCTCAAAAGGACGGTCAAGTCCTAGGACTCTTCGACCGTCTCTCGACAGATCCAAAGAGTAGAACGCCGTCACAGCGGAATCCTCAACGACTGGGAGCGAGTGCCGTACAAGCAACGCCATCCAAGCGCCCATTGGACGGACACGTAGGCCTAGAACCAGGATCAGGAATCCGCAAATCTCCCCTCAGCGCCTCCAAACATTCCCAACTGAATACCTTCCTCACGCCCTCTGCAAATCGTATTCTGAACAGCAAGACCCCCTCGCGGAACAGCGTATCCAAACTCCTCTTTGAGGAAACGCCCGCTTTCCTACGCCGCGACAGTCAGCGCGCTTTCCCTGGTAAGGAAAACGATGGGGCCGAGGACGATATTTCATGGAGTCCAGTGGCTATGCGCAAGCTTCCAAGGCCGGCTGGGAAAGGGTTGAGCGCTCTGGTGAAGGGTCTGCGGGATATGGAAGATGAGAAGTTAGATGAGGAATTGGAGATGCTGAGGGAATTAGAGGGCCATTTTGGTCCTAGCAGTAAAATTAGCCAACCTAAGGTGCTAGTGGATGATAGTCAAAGACCTGATATGCCGCTTGGACCGGATGGTGAGGTTGAAAGCGAGGGTGAAGAGGATATTGAGAAGGAAGGGCAAAGAAGGGATGGGAAGCCGTTGAAGATATGGAAGAAAAAGGGGCAGAAGAGGACGACGAGACGGGTGCTCATGAAGCCGAATGTTGCGAAGTGGAAGCCGGAGCCAGCGTGGAAGGGTGAAGCTGAAAGCGAAGAAGAGGACGAGCAGGCTGTTGTGGAGCAGACACAGATCGCGACACAAAGGCCTAATGAAGATTATGAGGATGAGCTAGCCAGCGAAAAGGATGCAAATGAGGCCCAGGGTGGAAAGAAGAAGAAGATGAAAAAGAAAGAGAAAGAGGATAAGAATAAGCAAGGCTTCGTCGCAAAAGTCAAGAAAATTAGCGCAACGGCTCATGCCAATTTCAGAGCGCTGAAGATCAAGAACAAGCAATCGAAAGGGAAACGAGGAGCAAGGTTTGGGCGAAGGCGATGACGGTAGATAACATGATGCTTCACATTGCTTGCCTCGATGTATATAGCTCCCGTCTACTTCCTCCTCACCGCGCGCTTCTCCTCAAGGTGCTTTGAGAAATGCTTTGGATTGTCCAGCAATTTTTCCTCAGTATCCTGTCTCCCCAAGCGTGCACCTCGGAACTCTCGGCGTCCCCGCATCCCTAGCAAGAGCGTCTTTAGCTTGACTCTTGACCTCGTATGAACGCTGTTGTGCCTGGTTGCAGCTTTACTCAACCCGGATCGGATGGAAACCGCTGATCGTGTCTCGAAAAGCGGCGACCATAGTACGGCACATAGCGATCGCCACCTTGATATCCTCTCTTTCGCAGACTTCTACCTCCTCGCGATCCGTCCAACATTCCCCTCTCTATTCCATTTGAATCCTGCCTTTTATACTCTGATCTCTCGGTAGGGGTCTCGCTATACTGCACATGCCGATCCCAATCTTCCAACGAGGTATACGGACTCCGAAGCCATGCTCTCAGCTCGTGAAGGAACAATCTAGTATTGTCCCTTCCCAAGAACTCCTGCAGCATATCCTCTGCTTGTCCACCGCTACCTTTTATGTCCACGGTCTTCAGTATCGCAACGATATATTCGAGAAGAAATTCAGCATTATTGGCTCTCCTAGTAACGCCTTCTACCTCGTTCCCTTCACTGCTCAGGAATTCGAATACTTGTAGCTCCCGCCTAATCCATTTGCGCGCTCGTGATACTAGCTCGTCGTCGCGATTGAATAGCTGGGGTGTCAAGTCTCGGAATCTAGATAAGCGATTCGAACCAACGTGTAGCGAGTATAGCTGATCACGGTAGACATGTCGGCGACGTAGCAAAGCAGCGTCAGCGCTCACTGGTGGCTGATGTCTTGGTGTCCGGTAAGGTCGCGGACGGCCTCGTTGGCGAAGGCTGATAACCTCGGGCCTTACAGGATTGGTGGCATCACTAGTCGAGCTTGCATGCACGCTTTGTGAAACCTGGTAGGTTTTGAAGTCCGTAGGAGATCTCCAATGGTATTCTACAGATCGCACTTCAGTCTTGCCTAACTGGACATCAGTATAACCGCCCTGCGATGTAGGAATATATCTCACTAACATAATGGGCAGCTGGAACGCTCCTGGAGCCAGCTTATGAGACAGAGAAAGTCAAAGCTGTCATGCCTACATGGAGAGGCAATAGCCCTTTCGGAGATTGAGTCGAGGCAGATGACGCAAGGATCCAGGGGTTCATCTGTGTCCTTTGGAGTCGCTCTGACCTCTTGAAGCGTGCTCTTGAGCACTTGTTGTCTGATCCTGTCCTCTTCTTCCATGTGTCGACAGTGAAAGAGGGGTTGAATAAAGATAGAGACGCCGGCAATGAGGCTGTTGAATGCGCCACAGCGGGAGCCGCCGCGGGAAGACCCTAGAAGTAGGTACCTTAGTGTTCTGCAACTCATCCATAACCTAACTCTCCCAAACCCACTGCGGACATGAAGCTCTCTTCCCAACTATGACCTAGAGCTATATGATATGGTACACGCTCGGAAGGATGACCGCTCCATTGACAAATATGAGCAATGGAACACTCAACCAACGCAAGGTCGTTTCGCACACAATTACTGGCCTGAAGAGATGGTCATGTCATGGGGGCGAGCTTCCTCGTAAGTCATGTCCTCTTTGAGCCCAGGCCTTATTGACGAATTTACAGCTGCCAGTCGGGTTAAGGCAATCCATGTTTACGACTTCGACAATACATGTGAGTAGCTCCGCTCTAGTGAACCAAAGAATGAGCTCACCCGTGACAGTATTCATGAGTCCCTTGCCGAACCAGAAGCTATGGCATCCTTCCACTATAGGCCTGCTCCAGGCAGAAGACGTCTTCGTTAACGGCGGCTGGTGGCATGATGACCGCATATTGGCGGCCACAGGTCAAGGTGTTGAGAAAGAAGAACCTAGAGCATGGGAAGGGTGGTGGAATGAAAATATAGTATGCTTCACGACGTATTTTCCGGGCAGGGTTGACAGAATGAAGGTAGACCTCGTGAAATTCAGCATCGAGCAAGAAGATGCCCTTACTGTGCTTCTCACCGGCAGAGCCGAGCACACGTTCGCAGAATTGATCAGGCGTATTGTCGCAAGCAAGAAGCTTGCCTTCGACATGATCTGTCTGAAGCCACAAGTTGGACCGAACAACCAAAGATTTCGTTCTACAATGTTTTATAAGCAAGCTCTTCTCGAAGACTTGATGTATACCTACCAAGACGCCGATCAGATAAGGATATATGAAGACCGACCTAAGCAGTAAGTTGTTCCTCTCGCCCGTATACCGGACCATACTGAAACCCACGCAGCACAGAAGGTTTCCGCAGATTTTTCGACATTTTCAACAAAGATCTCTTATCTCCCATAGCACCTATTCCTCGAAAACCTATAACAGCAGATGTGATACAGGTATCGGACATAGTGACAAATCTCGACCCCACTGCCGAGGTGTCGGAGGTACAACTTATGATAAACAACCACAACTCTCAAACCAAAGACAAGAAGTTGCTCGAGATCAAGCGGACAGTTATCTACACTGGCTATCTACTGAACCCTACGGATACTGCCAAGCTTCTTACTCTTGTCAATCCTCCTCAACATATGTACGCAAGTGTCAAGCTCCTTGCCAACAACATCCTCATCTCTCACGGAGCCGCGCCGCCCCACATCCTCCACAGGATCGGTGACATAGGTACGAAGCAGACCTGGCAGGTGACAGGCTTTGGTACCCTTGATAATAAGATTTGGGCTGCGCGAGTTGCTCCGATTCCCCCTATATCGACATATCATACCCATAACCACGTTCCTTTCGTTCTTCTAGCACACCACAAGAATGCACAGCCGGGCGACGCCAACCGAATACAGCATTGGCAAGCCGTTAGCGCAGATAAGCAATACGTCTTCCAGACTACAGTCGGCGAGAAAGCCGTGTTGAGGGTAGAGCCTGAAAATGATGGTGAAAGTGAACAAGAGAACCAGTACTATAGGAGAAATCTCAAAAGAGTACACAGTCCTCCATCAGCACCGCAACAAAATCATAGACCAAATGGAAATGACGACAACAGGAGACAAAACAATAATAATGGGGGCCGTAATCAGAATAGAGGCCGTGGCGGAGGAGGTGGTGGCCGTAATGGAGGCAATAACAACCACCAGGGAGGACGGAATAACGGACCTGGGAAAGGCAGGAATGGTAACAACAGAGGAAGAGGAGGCGGTGGGCCACGAGGTGGCTATAAGTCTCTTGACGATGTAGGCACGGGCGGCGGTCGATATAACATGCAGAGGGGCGAACCCAATTACGACGATTACGTACCGCCAAGTGACTATAATGCTGCTTTTCCGGCGCTCGGGGGTGCTGGAGCTGGGGGCTTGCCGTATGGCAAGTGAGTGTACGAAATTGGACGAGTACGGCGTCACTAAGGCTACTGGAATGAACGCATGTGGGAGCTATGGCGTTATAAGGGAAGTTTGACTACTATCAAGGTAGGCTTCTGAAGGTTACATGGATTGGTGGTATGGTGCCTTGGGCATCGTCTTTCATTGACTGTCGATAAGTACTTTGCGGAATGTATACATGGCATTCCGTGCATTATGTCCCTTCTAAAACATCCATTTCTTTTGTCCCCAAGGCATCGACGTCGATGCTCTTTTCCTCAATATGTGAAACATTCTGGGTTCTATCATCCCGCTTATTTCGATCCCAGAATCCCTGCAAATGCAACAGCAACAACGCTTCGGATGAGATGCTCTGTACAGTCGGCGTGAAGAGGGGTATATGTGGGTCAACTCGTCCATCTTGCACCAGTATGGACACCCAAATGCTCGCTGAATAAAATGATCAAGATCGGTTCAAATTGTCGTTCTCGTCGTATCCACCTCCTTAACGCTTATCCTCACTCATCCGTCAAATCGGTGAACAGCCGGATGCTCAATATCATAACTAGCAGTCCAATCGTAACCACAATCAACAGCGCGAAACCAAACCATCCCAGCACCATCGCCGTGGTACCTACACCGCTTTTTACACTTCCATTGCCCAGGTCCTGCGCTATTGTACTTGCTGCTACTGAGGCTGTGTGCTGCCAGAGTACGGAGACGAGAACGAAGACTGAAGCGACGAAGATAAGGGCCAGGGAGACTTGGGAGACGGGGCGGGAGGGGAAGGGTTTTACGTCGCGGATTTCGGAGCCGTCATCGGTGGTTTCTTCGTGCCAGCCGGGGAAGGTGGCGAGGAGGAGAAAGCAGAAGAAGGCGAGGATGATGGCGACGATGCTGGGAATCTTGTCAGTATTGGTGCAATGACAGGATGGATAGAGATTTGGCGTGGACTCACATGAGATATGGGAACACTATACTATCTTTGAACGTTGAAGCTACCCATATCAGGTTCAATGGATCCTGATCCACCGACACCTGTGTAGCTAGCGCCGTCGCATTGTTCGAGCAGAGGAATGACCCGCCATCTGGATTTACACAAATTCCAAAATAGCCGACGCGGACTTCCAATTGTGCTTGGCCGACTATATTTGCAATTGCTGTTGTGACGCCTGGGTCGACTTGGGAGGGAGCGAAGTTCGGTGGGTATGATTTGTAGTAGAGGGATATGAGGAAGATGTTGGGGATGGTAGGTGATGATGAGGAACAACCCGCTAGTAGGAGAGAGAGGAGGACTATGGCTATGGCGATGAGGACCATAAGGACGTGATGGTAGCCGATTGTCGGTATTAACCCTGGAGACGAATGTTAGCTGACGATGCCCTTTCAAACAAATATTGAGGCGTGGACTTACGGGTGAACCCAACGGCGAACCTCATGTTGGCCATCTTGACTATATGCTGGGCTCAAATGCCCACACCGAAAAAGGTTGTAAACCTTCTTAACCCCAACGCACTTGTCCTTCGAAAAGGACAAGTCCTTTGTTGTCTCTCAGTCCCTGTGGATGTCTGAGGTCACACGTGGTATGTGTCTCGATATAATGTCGGGTTGAGGAATGTTTCGTAAGGGCGGGTGCTGCGAATGTGGAGAATGTTGTAAGGAACGAAGGAAGTAGGTCTAGACTTCTAGAATCGTCAGATATTGTTCAGAACAAGCATGGTGGTAAGGTGTCCTAGAGGCAGTGCAAATATTTCCTTTGCAGTATGATATTATCTAGCATCCCCAAGATGCGCACCAAGTATTATCGCAAGCAAGCAGTGGCAGGCGGTCAGTGATGGCGCAGTGGTAATTCAGATGGCTGGGAGATACTAGCTTGGTGCTTAACTCCGTAAACACACCGTTGCTGTGCGACAGGGCAGATAAGGTTTTCGGGAAAGCCACAAGGGTCCCCAAGCCACAACCCTAAGGTTGGTACCTTAAGCGCCTAATCGTCATGCTTGCGAGTCTTAGCATTAGGCAAGAAATGGCCTGATAGACAACAACCTCACAGTATCCTCAAGACCTGAGAATCATAGCTAACCCTTTGCCTCCTTGACACTGATGTGCGACTGTCCAAGCCAAGCAGCGACACCATGGCACCGACCCGTGTCTCGCCGCCACCAGACAGCTTTAACGTGCCAGATCAGCTAACAGCAGAACAACTCGCATCCTACGATTCCAATGGCTATCTCATCATACCTAATACCCTCTCCCCCGCCACCATCTCATCACTTCTCTCAGAAACCCACCACATGCTCTCCTCCTTCTCCCTAGAAGACCATCCCATGACCAAATTCTCCAACGGCGAAAACGCCCCCCACGTCGGCGACTCCTACTTCCTCACCTCCGGCGACAAAATCCGCTTCTTCTTCGAAGAAGACGCCTTCTCCCCCACAACAGGCTCGCTCACAAAACCAAAACACCGCGCCGTGAACAAAATCGGCCATTACCTCCACGAACTATCTCCTCCCTTCCGAAAAGCAACGTTCACCCCGCTGCATGCTTCGATAGCGAAAATGATGGGCTTTAGAGATCCGAGAGTGCTGCAGAGTATGATTATCTGTAAGCAACCTGAGATAGGTGGGCGTGTGCGAGAGCATCAGGATAGCACGTTTCTTTATACCAATCCGCCCAGTGCGGTGGGGTTTTGGATCGCGCTTGAAGATGCGACGGCGGAGAATGGGTGTTTGAGCTTCGCTAAGGGTTCTCATAAACGGGCGGCGGTGAAGAGTAGGTTCGTGAGAAAAGATGGAGGGGGGACTGGTTTCGAAGATGTCACGGGAGCGAAATTTCCTGATGGACAGGGGGTTGGAGAGATGGCAAACAAGGATGAGGTGGTGGAGGAAGTGTATGAGCTTGGAGAGGTCAAAGCTGGCTCATTGGTGTTGATACATGGGAATTTATTACACAAGAGCGAGAAGAATTTGAGTGAAAAGAGTAGGTTTATTTACACTTTTCATTGCATTGAGGGTGAGAATGAGTATGATGAGAAGAATTGGTTGCAACCACCAGAGAAAGGTTTTACAAGGTTATATGAGAGTTCATCATGACAGCAATCTATTCTTATAACTGTTTCATTGTTATTTTCCTTCTTTTGTAGTGCTTACCCATTTTGAATATTTGCATAAAGCTCGGGTACGAAGACGCCGTTTGCTCTTCTGGTTCGAAACTTCCTATCAGTCTGTCGATTTCATCGTTTAGAGACCAGCCGGGCTCAGCACTTAGATCTACAGACTTAGACCAATCGGCCAAACTACCTTTTTCAGGAGACAAAGTTGCCCTATTTCTTATGATACCGTTATTGAATAAGTCCATTTCCGAGTGCGAATATTACTGTGTGCTACGGAGTATCTTGGCAGTTGGCTTGGGTTTGGTATACCCGCGGAATCCAAGGTACTTGACAAAATCTCAGTGATAAAGCTCCCGAATAGAGAATGTTACTAAGCAGTGAATTAAATATGATGCAGCTTCCTCATCAGCCTGCTTGCTGAACATGAGATAGCTAAAGAGCAAGCCTATAAAAGTCCGAGAAAATAGAAGCTGTGCTGTAGTGTAGAAAGAATAACCTCCAGCCGTGACTCTTTGGACGCCTCAAAATGCCAGAAAGAAACCGAACCAAGCCATCTAAGCCGTAGCGTGTAAATGCATGCTGATATGCCGCCCGATATGAGTAAAAGCGACAGCAGCAAACACATGCTGAAATCATGCAAGCCATCCGCATGTAGCTATCATTTACCGTCCATCCATCATGCCAGGCCTTGTGTGTGAAGACTCGGCCCAGCTATCTTCTCCTCTCATGAGAAGAGCAGCGAAGATTTTGTTGGTCTCTTCATGCCGCGTATACCATCATCTTGCATGCCCATCCATCACTCCATCTCTCCAAACTCGTCATTAGGTATCAATTCGTATCCTCCTTCGATCGGCAGCCATATCGCCGCTGCGCAGATACCGCAGGCGAGCAGAAATTGAACGCTCCAGCTGATAGTGCAATTGATCCATGAAGAATCCAGTTCCCAACCGGGGAAGAAGCGATCGTCGTTTTCGTAGAGATATGCCTGTTGAGAGGATCATAAGCCCCAAGCCGCCGGAAAGAACCACCCAGCCCGATTTGCCAGAAGAGTAGACTCACTATTATCGCCATCGCAGCCACTTGCAAGGCTGCAACAATCATGTGTAGCCCCGCTAGAAATTTCCACCCGCTTTCCCGCTTTTGCTTCCCGCCTGCGAGGATGATGATATAGACGATGAGGTTCATGCCCTCGATGACAATAGCGAAAGACATGAGGAAGCCGACTGAACGCCACATGGAGCAGAAATAGCGGTCGCCATGGCAGTCTTGTTCTTTAGGGAAGTATTCGCAGGTTTTGGTGAGCGAGGAACAGCGGCGGTGGAGGCCATAGGTGTAATGTATACGTTCGCCGTTGGGCTGTTAGAGCATTGTCAGTCGGGGCATCTGAGGTAATTGGGAAAGGGAGAGGTCCATACTGTTTCTTCATCCCAGCTAATCCACCTTGGTATTATTATCGCCGTTAATGTGAGGGCACAAGCTGTAAGTGTGCATCAGTAACTTGTGCTATAATAGTGTTATGTCTCAAGCCTACAAGCCAGAAAGGCCACCAGGGCGCCGCCGTAGACAAATTTTCGAGTCATGGTTGAGGAAGAATGGTGGCACAGGCAGACGACAAAGGGCGCCTTCGGGAGGCGACTCAGAAAAGAAGCCTAAATAGGTGTAGGTGCAGGATCAGAGGGATGCAGCGTGTGATTGGTTTCCGGCGTCAGCTGCTCGCACGACAGTACAAGACGCCTCCCTGTCCCAAACACCTCAGATGCCCCACAAGTGGGAGTGTGGAGATTGAGGTCTGGGGAATTTAAAGGCTGATAGATAACCTTGCGTTTGTGCCGCCGCTGTGTCTCGCGCCAAGCAATGATTGAACAAGGAATCGAGATTCCACACCTAAGGTGATGTCGGCGGCCGCCATCAGCTCTAGGGGCTGAGGAAATGGGCCAGTGCGCATATGATTACCGGAGGATATCATTACCACGGCAGGTCAGGCTGGTTACATGGGGGTTCATGGGCTCGTTTCATTGGCAGGAAAGAGGAAGCGCTGGCTGGGCGTATGACGGAAGGTCCACTGTCAAACCATTGCATGGACGATGATTGGCATCGCTTCAACAAGCTAAAGTAGGCGTTGAGAATGGCGGGCGCCAGCTTAGGCGGGATGCAATGCATGATGCGACGATAAGGGATCACAGTTTCAATCATGGAGAAATGTCATCCCTCGTGGTGGAAAATAAGGTCTGCAACCCCCATTATGTGCATAAACTCAACGAATGGGGTTGTTTTAAAGCTTTTACTAGTAGACTTGTACATAATGAGCTTGCCAGTAATGATCTCCTCGTAATTGAGCTTGCGGGTGCGCCTCCGGGCGAGCTATATTGTTGTCGAGATTCTAAGAATGCGGGAGTGCTGCCGGTTCCACCGTGAGCATGCTTATCTTACCATTAAATCACGCATGAATCACGAGGCCAGTGCTGGGATGGATGGGGTGGATGGAATATCCCAGCTTATTGACATGATTGTCATTTGACTTTCATAGCTCAACCTCCGCTAGAGCTTGATGTGACTATCCACAGGTTCTATCTACCTTACCTTGCTCGTGGTCTCTTAGCGGGCCTCTGTACAGTACTCTGGTCACCAAAGTCGAATATGTAGCCTCTGCCCTCATTACCTTGGGCTTTTCTTGTCGTTCCTTGCTCCACCTCCATTGCAAGCTTGCTGCCATCTCCCATACCCGGGACAGTATCAGCGTTACGTACTTCGGGGTATGTCGGCAACAACTCTTTATCCACCGCACGCGGACTCTCTTTCCACCATGTTTCAGACATTGCAGCATATCGAGTTTTCCCGATCCCTAAAGCTTCCGCAGCAGTCCACCGGGCATTAGGATCCCATTTAAGAAACCCTTGTAGGAAGTTAACTGTCTCTGCCGAGGTTTCCGCTAGGAACTTGCGTTCTATATTGTCTGCTCGACCCGAAGATAACGACTCTCGGCGCCATTTTATGAGTTCCGGACATCCCATAGATGAGAGAGCTGCCAGGTCGCCAGATGCAGGAGAGCCGAGCAGCTTAACAATAAGACTCAACTGTTCAATAGGGGTGTCACCGGTCAGACAGGGCGAACTTAGAAGGAGTTCCGCAAGCACAAGCCCGGCAGACCATAGATCAACTGATGGCGTATAATATTTTGTGCCAAGTAGCAGCTCAGGAGCGCGATACCATATTGTACACACTCCAGGCGTTAGAGGGCGCGATTTGTACGCCCTCGCCATGCCAAAATCCGCTGAGTTGTATCAGTGCGAATTTCAATCATATATATCTTAATGCTCTCCACTTACCGAGCTTCAGGACACCTTTGGCTGTAAGGAGGATGTTTTGCATCTTCACATCTCTGGCATGCCATAAGCCTGGAATATTCAAAGCACTGTCATTGCCGTACCTATGAATTATTTCATTCCGATGCAAATAATCGAGACCCTCAAGTAGTTGCCGGAAAAGACATTTTACTTCCATCCAAACATTAGTCAAAGATCTGAGACATTGCCTAGAGACTAACCTTGGCTCATGGTAAATCTGACTCGTAGCTCGTCGAGCATAGTAGCAAGATCCTAGCCTCAATGCAACCGGCACTTCCCATGCCTCTAGAGGCAACAGGAAAATAAGCCAGCCAGATGCGCTATGATTCTGGAATACCCTAGGTCTGAGCCTCCGGCATGGGAATACCAACCTGTTCGGCATACTCCATAACCATGTAGACTTCATCCATTGCGTGTTCTCCCACAGCTACGTCGATCACATTGATGATACTGTTGTGCTTCAAAGAGCGAAGAATAGATATTTCTCGGAGAGCCGTGATCGGTACCCCATTTTGTCGCTCTTCTGCCGATATTCGAACTTGCTTCAGGGCGACAACCTTGGATGTTGCAGTGTCTCTCGCACGGAATACGACGCCATATGCTATTACTATTTAGCGTACATTGAGCAAGCTTTTCACGGCGGACTTACTGCCCTCCCCCAGCTGATTAAGCTTCTCATACGATTCTCTAGAAAGGCATTGGCCTACGACGTTATTCAACAGCTCAAATCTTTTTAGCGTCTGCTTACCACGAAAGCCAGAGTCCAGTCCTAATTCGAGTGGCTGACCTGTGACTGACATCCACCGTGGCAGGGTATGGTCCGGTATACTACCCTCCATCTCTCCAGATGTTCGAAATCATGCATTCGACTATGGGGACGGGTCAGTACGCTTGATCGTGTCGAGGCTCGTGGTCTTGACAGCCTCGGATTAGACGCCTGCTAGCGTTCCTAAATCTCTTGGCGTATCGAAGCCAATAAACTTGATGCCTTGCGAAGATTTGGACAGTGGTCCTACAACAACAATGCATTATGGTCTACCTTACTATGACGCCTGCCATCCTGCAGGCTCTCAACATACTGAGTGTTCACGGTCAGGCTCAGATCGCCGCTGATGACGCAGCTGACCCTTCGCTGGACCAACCTGTGGAAGGCAATCCGATCTCACATGAACAAATTATAGAGATATCAAAAAAGTTGAAGCAGATCAGGGAAGAAGCAGGAGGCCGTGAAGTGCACGATGATAACGTAATTTGCCATTTGGATGTCCTACTGCGAGGTTCCAGAATATACGTGGAACCTCCAAAGCCTAAGGTCGAGCCGGTGAGTATGCCACCTCATGAATAATAGAAACCTATTGACCCCAACAGACTTCAGAATATAAGGCTTTAATGGCTCGCTTGCGCCGAGAAGAGGAAGATCGGATCTACGAGCGCATGATCAGTCCTCCACTACCAAAAGAAACCTTTACGCAACGCTTCCCAAATTCCGTCCACAACAATCTCTTCAATACATCCCAAACGGACGCTGTTGAAGATGATGAAATATCGTATGCGGATATAAACAGGCAAATGGCTTTGATAATCAACATACTCATCTCGATTGTCGCCTGCAGTGTGGCTCTTTGGCTAGCAGCACGTCACTGGAGTACGCCATCTAGACTTGGATTAAGTATGGGAGGGAGTGGCATGATTGGTATCGCGGAAGTCGTTATTTATGCTGGATACCTGCGAAGGCTTAAAGAGGCCCGTGAGAAGGGTAAGAAGGAAGTGGAACTGAAAGAGATCGTGAAGACTTGGGTAATAGGTGGTGACGAGGGAATATCGAACGCGGAAAAGTCCACACTTATCGAGTCAAAGCAGTCCCATGCTGAGAACATTCGAATGAGAAGAGCTAGACCCAAGTGATAGTTGGATATCTTTGGGGGTGACTGACTCGACTTGTTAGCGTTCTACCGCTTTGTCGCTTCTTGCTACGAGCTGTTCTCGTGAAACTGTCTAAATCTCGATGGCGACGGTGCAGCGGCAGAATTACTAGCTTGATGTCGCAGCTGCTCTCTCTAGTTGTTTCGAGGCTAAGATATATGCCGCTGAACCGCGGCCAGATTGTCAATCGGTCGTACCTTGATAAGTACCTGATGACAATTTCGGAGGAATATACGATGAAGTCTACGATGGTCAAAGAGAGGGCAGCCACGAGCACGCATGTCTTATCTTCGACCCAAATCTAGATGCTCGGTCGATGTAAGTACCGTATGGGTGAAAGTCCCATATATTTGAAAAGAACCTAGCTGTGTTTGGCTAGGCTTGTGGCTATTTCGCATGTACCTACCTTAGAAGTACAGCCTCACAGACCCCGCGCAACTCATCGATCCTTTCTTAACAACTGCAAACAGCATCACGGATGTTGGACGTCTAACTCTTAGGTCTTAAATCGAGAACATCAATTGATATCTGGACCAGATTCTCACTAAATCGGACATTTAGAGCGCGTCGCTCGCATCGTGTATCACTTAGGTGGTAGTCATTCAATTGACGTCAGAACATCTTGGATTGCGTGATCTATCATTCTATTTATTGCCGTGCAAAAATAAAACCCTTTAAGATACTTTCTTGTCTACACTGTAGCAGCACAATATGGAACATCGTCATTGCAGCATCAGATCAGACAACCCAGTGCGAAAGATGTCAGCCGTCATAGAGGACCTCGATATAGGAGGTCACGACGACCCTTGGAGCATCCTTCCCGTTGTTTATTCGACTCAGTGGCTCTGTTGTACTTGTCGTCTAGGCACGATGAGCATCGCTGTTCATATGTCTTGTTTATATTGTGCCCACACAAGATGTTATGGATGTGTAGAGACTTGACCACAGCGGCCAAAAAGTCAGATGCATTCATTTGCTTGGGGGGACGAGTACTTTCTTATCGTCAAATATGACACCATGCTCGTACAATGACCAAACAGCTGGATAGAGGCGAGGGACTCGACACGACCCAGGTCGCCGAGACAGGATCCTTTGCCCCGTAATCCGCACGATCATTAACATGGTTTGGAAATCCCCATTACAATTGTGAGCACGGACATTAGGACCGTGTACGGGGACCGCTCTTTGATATCTTTTAGGCGGCGCCGAGGAACCCTTAGCAAGGATTCCGACCATCCAGCGTGGCTCATCACTTTCTGAACAAAGGCAGAGGTTATTCCACATGCAGTACCTTAGCGATTTCAGGGGTGAGAGAACTCGACTGTTTCAAGCCATGAGATTGTTGGAGCGGCGTGTCCATTGGAGTCAAGTTGTTCGATAACAAAGCATTTCTAATCATCAGGCATCTAGTCTGCAGGCGACGCGCGCAGCCATCTGGCCATGGTGGCTTCAGCAGGCTTGGCCAGCCTTGAAGTAGGCTTGGAGCTGTACATTGAAACCCCTATAAGAGTATTGTGAGGCGCGATATGCCAGGAGGCACGCTTGCTAGCAACCATGGAAACCAAGGCTACCCCTCTCACGGGCTTCGTCCTGGAATCATTCTTTCGACCATCGAGGGCAAATGGCGGTCCTCTGGCGTAGGAGCTGCTTGGTAGATGGCATTTCCGGGCCGGTGAGATCTCTGCCTTACTTGGGCTGGACGATGGTATGCCAGTCTAAACAAGTTGAATGCGGTCATAGCGCTGCTGCATAATACTAAGTCAGTGGCAAGCGATGTCAAATATGCGATCAGTGTTGCTTCCCGATACGAAAGGCGTGACAAGGACCGGTCGTCTACATTACTCGCGTCAGTAATCTGAAGGGATGGAGGTTTTATTTTATTCTGGCTTGCTACGACGAAGGGTGTCGAGTTCCCATTTTAGTAAAAGAGGCTTAACATAATCCCATCTTTTACTGACTCCCAGACATTAGCTGCTCACTCTGGCCGTGGAAGCAGCCTTACTATCCTCGAAATTTACCCCTCTATATCTTGAAAAGCACATCTTGACGTGATGCTTTGATTTGAATGGAGCTATAGAAAGTGAGTTTTTCGGTGCTTTTGTCCGACTTTCATTGTCTCCTTATGCCTCTTCACCAAGTCAAAATTTGGCGCCAGTCATTTGCCCAATACCGGTTATATCGCCGCATATCCGGCGAGAAGAATTCGACTCGCACGTGGGTGCACTCGATTGGGACTCGAAAGTTCCATGGCTGACCATTTGTAGCATCATATCGAGTAATGATTACTCGATAAGCAGAGTTAGCTTTCCAGGCTTCCAAAGACCTAAAATTGGTGGCTCCACCCTGCCAACCCGACAGACTTTCGTTGATTCGGACGTAGGAGAGACTTTTGAAAGGTGCATTTCCACCAACTGCGGATACCTCTCTTATGGTGAGGAAGAGTGAATGTTCTTCAATAACGGCCATACCTCCGGGATCGGCAAAGGAGCTTATCAAGATTATCAGGATTATCTAGCGCTAGGATAAGGCTAGCCGATATTTATCCGTTGGCGGACCAGTTGCAACAAAGAAAGTTCCAACCGCGTCGGTGAATATCGTGTTACTCGATAAGAACCTTTTTCGAGCAGCGATAAGCCTCTACCTCTACAAAGCCATCCGAGGATCGCGAATCGATTGATGAGGTCGCCGTCATGCTAACAATGGCCGCTATGACCACCACCTTGGCTGGCTTGTCGTGGAACGCCGCCAATACTAGGGTAGTCCGGGAGTGTCCTGTGGGGAGCAGTGGGGGATCATGGGGATGATAAGAAGGGTCGTTATTACCCCACAAAGAGCTAATCATTGTTGCTGACTGCATTGTGTGGTTGTTATGAAGTGACTGGTACAGATGCTCTCTCACAGGTGCCTCATGACCTTTGATTGAAGCCTATCAAATCGCCTCGTACTACTATACTCTCTTATCTATCTGAAAAAGCGTGACTCGGTTTCACCGCCTTCATTTCATTTCTTACGCGCGTATTGAGCTTAGGAATAAATAGTCCGGCCCTTTGTGCCAAGTGCAACACCGTCAATATGGCCATTGAACCATCTTACTATAATTCAACACCATCACCCTCAGATACTAGGGCGATGTCACCAACGCAGCAACCTTCAATTACTGTACTCGCTTCTTCTCGAGCTGTTGTCTCTGGTCGACTCACCGCTGCCACTATCGTCATTTCGCAGAACACAGGGAAGATTATTTCAGTCTTCCATTCCGTCCTACAACCTTCGAGTTTTCCCCCACGAACCCCATACATCGATTACTCCCCTCACATACTTCTTCCGGGACTCGTCGATGCGCATGTGCATCTTAATGAGCCGGGCAGGACCGAATGGGAGGGGTTCTGGACTGGCACGCAGGCCGCTGCATCTGGGGGCGTTACGACGGTCATTGATATGCCATTGAATGCTATACCACCAACTACAACTGTGAGCGGTCTGAAAGAGAAGATACAAGCAGCACAGGGACAATGTTGGGTTGATGTGGGCTTCTATGGAGGAATCATTCCTGGCAACGTGCAAGAATTGAAGCCTCTGATCAGACAAGGTGTCAGGGGCTTCAAAGGCTTTCTTATCGACAGTGGCGTCGAAGAGTTTCCCGCTGTCTCCTCGACCGACATCGAAAAAGTCATGATCGAGCTCGCAGACAAACCCACGACCGTAATGTTTCACGCTGAAATGATCCCTCCCATTACAGATTCCGTAGGTGACGACGTTCAATGGTCAATGCCCCCTCTAGCGCCCATTGGTCCCCTGGACGAGTACAGAACCTTCCTTGCATCCCGCCCTTCCTCATTCGAAACTTACGCCATCTCCGAGATCCTCTCCTTAGCCCACCTCGCGCCAAACCTACCACTCCACATCGTCCATCTCTCCGCAATCGAGGCCATACCCCTCCTCCGCGAAGCCCGAGCCTCAGGTATAAAGATCACAGCAGAGACATGCTTCCACTACCTCTCTCTCGCCGCCGAAAAGATTAGACACGGCGACACACGACATAAATGCTGTCCGCCAATCCGCACACAGTCCAACCAAGACGGTCTTTGGGATGAGCTAATCCGCGAAGATGACAGTGTCATCAAAACCGTTGTGTCAGATCATTCACCGTGCACTCCTGAATTGAAACTCCTTCCCCCTGCCCTCACAGGGAACCACCTACCCACCCCACCCTCCGAAGACGACAAAGCCCCCGGCGACTTCTTCCGCGCCTGGGGTGGCGTCTCCTCCGTTGGCCTGGGCCTCCCGATCCTCTACACCTCCGCACATAATAATCACCGTGAGATCACGCCCGAACATATCGCTAAGTGGTGCTGCGCCAATACGGCACGGCAAGTAGGCTTAGAAACATCCAAGGGACAATTAACCGTAGGCTTCGATGGTGATGTATGCGTTTTCGACGATGAGGCTGAGTGGGTGGTGGGCGAAGGGGGGGAGGGAATGCTGTTTAGGAACAAGGTGAGTGCATATGCAGGGATGAGGATGAGGGGTTTGGTTAGGGAGACCTGGGTTAGGGGGTGTAAGGTTTGGGAGCGGGGCGGGAGGGGAGGTGGGTTTCTGGGTGAGAAGCCGAAGGGGAGATTGTTGCTTGAGCCGAGGAGAGGGTAGGAGGGTGCATTGGGGGACGGCCTGCATTAGTCATGGGATAGCATTTGAGCATGTGAGTGGGCATTTTGAGCCTGAGGTACCGGTGAATTTTGTTTCAAGCGGTTTAGGCAGCATAAGGCGGTAGATTGTTTAAGACAGAGAATATCCCTCGGATATTGAATATTGAGAAGAAAGATGAATGCATGCATTCAGGTAGGAATCAAGAAGAATAGTTCTACTCCCACCGCTCAATAAACACCCCCCTTGCACCTTCCTACCACAACCTGGCTTTTATGCTGCAAAAGTTGACTGAAAGCCTTTACGAAGCTTTCACGCGTTGTTCTCGATTCCCCTCCGACACTGAAGCCTCTGCAAAGGTTGATCCATGGCTAAACGCCCAGTGATCTCTTCATTCCTTGACTGCGAGTCTTGTCTGATGAGCCTAAGAGAGTGTATGGAACTAGGTCACACATCATGTCCTTTGGAGATGAGATATTGTCTAAAAGGTCGTGACCAACTAAGAAAACAAAGCTTGAAATCCAGATATTGAGGCACAGTGGCGGTGAAAGGCTTGATATGTAGGAGACCGACCACGTAGGGAATCTGGCAAAGAGAACAGAGATTTCATATTTTGCCTCAGCGCTGAGCTAGAGCACCTTAGTGCACAATATTGCAGTTTTGAACGCAGATACATGACCAACATTTACACACGGTGGTGGAAATACAGAGTCCTGTCATCCTAGGATCGCAATGATAGTAACAGTGAAGCGTAGTTTGGCTCGATATTAGGAATTAGCTTCTCCTCCAGGTAGATATCCTCGATCTAGCGAACAAGTCTACCTGCAGGCCTTCCTTTGTAGAAGAGCAGATTTGGTCCGGACTACGGAGGCTCTGCGGGGCCCAGGGGGGTTCTGATGGGGGTCCCACTAGCGCCCGAGCCCTGTAAGGCTAGCCCCTCGTGCCCCACCGCAGCAAAAAGTTGCAGCTGTGACTCCAAGCTTGAAGAATCGACTGCGCTACAGTAAACCACGGGAACAGCTGTATATTTACCAATCAGCACCGATGCAGCTGCTATTCCACCACAAGATATTAAGTCTGTGTGCTCGGCGGTAGCGATAGCTTTGACAAGTAGCTATGGCTACTACTACTGAATCCGTGAAGGAGCAGGTGGTTGACACAATTCCCAAACGGATTAGAGAACTCAAATTTGGCATTGGGTTGGTTTCCTTCGTTGGCTGTTTGAACGAAGTTGACGAGCATTCAGTTCTACCCAGGATATCATAAAGCAAGGCGTGCTTGAAGTATGCGATCGAAATCTCTACGACCTGTCTAGAGATCGAGCGCCTGCAGAAAATGGCCCACTTGATTTGAGGATGGGCGTATCGATGAAGACCGGGCTTTGTAACACATGTGGAGAGCCGTTGCAATCATGCAATGGGCACTTTGGCTACATCAAGCTGGCTTTGCCAGCGCTGCACGTTGGCTTCCTTAAGATGATCATCACTGTCTGCCAAAATATCTGCAAAGTACATTTCACACCTAAAATGGCATGGCTGGGGGCTTACTCATACTAGAACTGTGCTCACATCCTCTTGACAGAGCATGAAAGGCGAGCCTTCCTGCGAGACCTCCGTCGACCGAATATTGATAATCTTCGAAAGACCCAGATCTGTAAGAGGATCAACGAACAATGCAGGAAGACAAGATCATGTCATGCTTGCGAGGCATTGAATGGAAGGGTCAAGCGTGCTGGAAACCATCCGCTGAAGATCATTCATGAACAGTTCAGCTATTTCGAAAACTCCAAAGCCATAAAGAAAATTGTACCCCCAGCCAAAATTGCCTTCGATAAATCGTTTGAAAATGCTCGGAAAGGGAGCGACCTGATTGACAAGCTTGCTAAGAAAGCCGCGGATGACATGAATCCATTGCGCATACTTAATCTCTTTAAGCGGATTAGCACACTTGACTGCGAGCTTTTGGGCATGAATTCTGCAGAGGGTAGACCAGAGATGTTCATTTGGCAATACGTACCAGTGTCACCAGTCTGTATAAGGCCGTCCGTACCGCAGGATGGTGCGACCACCGAAGATGATCTCACATCCAAAGCATCCGATATTGTAAATATCAATACCATGCTCAGGGAAGGGCTTCTCTCTGGCCAGCCAGTGGCTACTATCATGGAACAGTGGGACTTCCTACAGCTTCAAATTGCAATGATGATCAACAGTGATATCCCAAGCGTTAAACCATCTGGCTATCATCCTGGCATCCGGGGGTTCTGTCAGAGACTGAAAGGCAAGCAAGGCCGTTTCCGAGGAAATTTGTCTGGAAAGCGTGTGGACTTCTCTGGCCGTACCGTCATATCACCCGATCCCAATCTTAGTGTCACTGAGGTTGCAGTACCGGAGCTTGTTGCTAAGAACCTCACTTTTCCCGAAAAGGTCTCTCGCTACAATATAAAGAAACTACGAGACTGCGTGCGACGGGGGACCAACAAGTGGCCTGGAGCCAACTACATCTGGAAGAAGAATGATGATATTAAGCAGTATCTCAAATACGGCAGGTCATCTTTACATGCAGAGAATCTGAAGATTGGTGATGTCGTCGAACGTCATCTTGAAGACGGCGATATTGTATTATTCAACAGACAACCATCTCTACATAAGCTCAGTATACTTAGCCACCAAGTCAAGGTCAGACCGCATAGAACGTTTCGGCTGAACGAGTGCGTGTGTAACCCTTATAATGCGGACTTCGACGGAGACGAGATGAATCTGCACGTCCCGCAAACAGAGGAAGCTAGAGCGGAGGCTATTGAGCTCATGGGGGTAAAGCACAATCTAGCAACACCTAAGAATGGAGAGCCAATCATTTCTGCCATTCAGGACTTCATCACAGCTGCATATCTTCTGAGTAGCAAAGATAACTTCTATGATCGGAAAACTTTTACTAACATCTGTATGTATATGGTGGAGGGAAACATGCAGATTGATATTCCTCCACCAGCTGTGTTGAAACCCGAGATGCTTTGGACTGGAAAACAGGTTTTCAACGTCATGATGCGACCAAACAGACACTCCGAAGTCCTTGTCAACCTTGACGCAGCTTGTCGTCAATACAGGGTTACACCTGGTCAGTCTCGCGATCTGAATCATAATGATAGCTGGCTGTGCATACGGAACTCGGAGATCATGTGTGGCGTTATGGATAAATCAACGATTGGTTCGGGCAAGAAGGATTCTGTCTTTTATGTGATCCTGCGAGACTATGGTCCAGACGCTGCCGTTGCAGCGATGAACCGTCTGGCGAGACTTTCAGCTCGCTGGCTGACCAACCAAGGGTTCTCCATCGGCATCGGTGATGTCTACCCTGGTGAGAAGCTGACTAAACTTAAGATTTTGCTTGTCGAAAAGGCATATGCAGAATGTGACTCTGTTATCGCGAAGTTCAAGGAAGGCAAACTCGAAAAAGCTCCAGGCTGCGACGAGGAGCAGACAATGGAGAATTTGATATCTGGTATGTTAAGCAGAGTGCGGCAACAAGCCGGTGATCACTGTTTTGCAGAACTGAGCAGGTGGAATTCGCCTATGATTATGGCCACTTGTGGTTCTAAGGGTTCCAATATCAACGTCTCGCAGATGGTAGCTGTCGTAGGTCAACAGATTATTGGCGGAAGTCGCGTTACAGATGGTTTCCAAGACCGAAGCCTGCCACATTTCCCGAAGAATGCTCGTCAACCACCATCCAAGGGATTTGTGAGGAACAGCTTCTTTTCTGGTCTCAATCCTTCCGAATTCTATTTTCACGCTATCTCCGGAAGAGAAGGTCTTGTCGATACTGCCGTCAAGACGGCTGAGACAGGCTATATGTCTCGACGATTGATGAAATCTCTTGAAGATCTGTCTATCAAATACGACGACACAGTCCGCGACTCCTCGGCGAATATTGTACAATTTCAGTTTGGCGACGACAAACTCGACCCTGTCGATATGGAAGGCAAGGCAAAGCCTGTGAACTTCGAGAGAACTTTCACATACGCAGAGGTATCGTCTGAGCTTCATTGAGCTGGCTCCCATTTGCTAATACCATTGACAGGCTACATCCTGGGACAACGCGGATCGGTCACTGCTTCCTTGGGAGATCATATCCATTTGTAATGAACAACTCAGCAACCACAGGTCAAACTTGACGCGCACATCCATTTTGGGTGAGGCGTTGGAGTATCTTGATCGAAGCGTTCATGGTATCGACGATAAAGAGAGCGCTCGTGACTTTTTACAAGCCATTGAAGATTTTGCAACCCGAAAAGCCCACGAAGCAGCTGCTGCGCGTAAGCGATTAGGAATGCCTGCGGGTCTTCACAAGAATCTGGGAAAACACTCGCTTTCTCAAGCTAAAAGTAAGTATCATTACTATCTGAAAGGGAACAGAATTGACGCAACTACAGTGAGACAAGCCAAAGCTTATGTCGATCGCGTCGCGAAGATGTCGGGCCCGACGTTGAAGGCTTTCATTGAGGCTTGCTTGAGGAAGTACGATAGGGCTAAAGTCGAGCCCGGATCAGCTGTTGGAGCTGTCGCTGCTCAGTCCATTGGAGAGCCTGGAACGCAGATGACCTTGAAAACGTTCCATTTCGCTGGTGTTGCTGGAATGAGTATTACGCAGGGTGTTCCGCGAATTAAGGAAATTATCAACGCCTCGAAGGTGATCAGTACTCCTGTGATCACTTGTGACCTTCACAGTAAGATCGATATCACGGCTGCTCGAGTGGTCAAAGGCCGCATAGAGCAGACCTTCCTCAGGGACATTATATACTATATTGAAACTGACTGGTCTGGCGGAGGAAGCTACGTCTCCGTTAAAGTCGACTTCCACACCATAGGCCTTCTCCAGCTCGACATAACAATGGGAGACATAGTTGAAAAGATACTCAAGCAGAAGAAACTCAAGCTCAGTCCAATCAACCTCCGTGTCTATAGAGAGTACATAAAGATCGACTGCACACCAAGCGACAAGATTAAGCGCGGCAGCAAAGTAACAGTAAGCGAAGACACCGAAGCCTTCCTCCGCGTTCAGAACATCAAACGCATGCTCCCCAACATCCCTATTCGCGGCTACCCCGAAGCCTCCCGCGCGATCATAAAGACAGACGAACTCAGCAAGAATGCCCTCCTAGTCGAAGGCTACGGCCTTAAAGCCTGCATGACAACCCAAGGCGTCAACGGCATCGCCACAAAAACCAACTCCGTAATGGAAATGCGCGAAGTCCTCGGCATAGAAGCCGCCCGAAAAACCATCATCGATGAAATCAGCCTCGTCATGGGTGACATGGACATTGATCCCCGACACATGCAACTTCTCGCTGACGTGATGACCTACAAGGGTGAAGTTTTGGGCATCACACGCTTTGGGCTGAGCAAGATGAGAGATTCGGTGCTGCAGTTGGCTAGTTTTGAAAAGACGCCTGATCATCTTTTTGAAGCGGCGTGGCATATGAAGAGGGATAAGATTGAGGGGGTTAGTGAGTGTATTATTATGGGGCAGAGTATGACGCAGGGGACGGGGGCTTTTAAGGTTGTGAGGAAGTTGGGTATTGGGGAGGGGGGTGGGGTGGTGGGAAGGAAGCCGTGTGTTTTTGAGGATTGCTATAATGAGCTTAGGCCGGTGAAGAGGAGAAGGGTTTGAGTTTGTGATGTGATATGATGGTATTGTGTGCTATGATACAGAGTTGTATTAAAAGGGGCATGGCATGGTACGGTATAATGACTACATAGCAACTGGATGTATGGGTATTTACATACTAGATACCAACGGCGGGGAAAATTCAAATGTTATATAAATTATATCCTAAGTAGGAAATACGACCCAACGTTTTCGCTCAAAAACCAATGCTAAAAAAAAAAGAAAAAAACCAACCATATCTTACACCACATCACCCCAAATCCCATTCACAACCTCTCACCTACAAATACGGCTTCACCTGCTCCTCGCTCCACTCCCAAAACCTCTCCGCCACGCCCGACCCACCCTCCTTCTCCGGTTTCTGCCCCATAACAAGGTCCTTCCTCAGCGGATAGTTCAAGCGACCCCAGGGTACGACTACGCGAAAAAAAAAAAGGAAACCAGTTACAGTTCTGTTCGTATCACTGTGACAGAGAGATGGGTATGGACTTACGATAAGCACCGTTCTGCGAAGGATTAACCTCGGGTGAAAGCGCGGCGTAGAGCTCAGTGTATGCACCGTAGATGGGGTCGCGGAGCATGTGTTTCTTATTGAAAAGGGGGAGGATTAGTGGGTTAGATCTGTTGTTGAACGCATGAGGGAATGAGGGACTTACAAGCCAGATGTTCACATACCAGGGCACATGTCTCTGTAAATCCGTCTTGAGCCCGCCGGGATTGAGGCTCTATTATTACAAAGACCGGTCATTAGCACAATGATCTTCTCCAAAAAAAGGGGGGAAAACTCGTGATTCCGATTTGAGCCCGTTAATGAATTCATTACTCACCACACTAACAATCCCCTCCCCCCCATACCTCCTCGCAAACTCACTCGCATGATACACATTCCCCGCCTTACTAACCCCATACTTATGCCACGCCCCCTTCTCCTCCCCATAATCCAAATTCCCCATCTCAACCCCCTCCTTCGGCGCAAACAATTCCGCCGCATTAGAACTCGTCCACACAACCCTCACACTATCCTTCGGGCTTGTCTTCGCTGTCTCAATCAACAGCGGGGTTAAAAGTTTCGTAAAAAGAAAAGGAGCAACGCAATTAGTTCCGAGTTGGAGTTCGTAGCCTTGTTTCGTGGTGGTGCCTGCGGGGGGGATCATGACGCCGGCGTTGTTGATGAGGGCGTCCAGGCGGGTGGATTGAGCGAGGAAAGTGGTGGCGGAGGAGCGGATGGTGGTGAGGTCGGAGAGGTCGAGGTGGAGGTATGTGAGGGAGCCGTGGGAGTTGGGGCAACGGGTTTTTAGAGCGGAGATGGCGGTTTGGGCTTTGGAGGGGGAACGGGCGGCGAGGTAGACGGTGGCGTTGTGGAGGTAGAGGATGTAGGCTAGTTGGAGGCCGATGCCTGAGGTGCTGCCGGTTATGATGAAGACCTGGAGGGGGTTAATTGGTGGGTAGGGGGGGTGGGGGGGGTGGAGAATGTACTTTGCCAGTTTGGTCTGGCAGGTTCTTCTCGGTGAGGGAGGGGGAAGGGGGGAAGACTTGGCTGAGGGTAGCACCCATGTTTTAGATATGTTTTTTTGGATAAGGAGAAGAGGTTTGGTAGATTGAGATGAGTGGGATGCTGGGATTTTGTGATAGCAATTGCAATAAAAGCAGGAGCAAGAGTTGTTGTTTCGACTCTCTACGTTTATTGTACAGCAAGTTAACAAGCACAACAGAAAAGCAAAGCCGCTGGAGTCACATTATAAATATTTGTTAGCTGACAAGTTGAAGCACGAAGGTCAGAAAAGGTCAATGAGGGTCAGAAATAGGTCAGAAATTAAGACTCTTTTTTGGTGGTTTGATGGTTTCATTTTGATTCTTCCGCCGGTAGGCGTTAGGGCGGTCCCTACTGTAACTCCGACCGGCTTGGGGGACGAATTAAGCCGATCCTCGCCCCTACGGTCCCTAAAAAGACCCGGCTCCGGGGACTAATCTTATCGCATATGACTCTGGGGTGTCCCCTAGAGGGTTTTTATATCAGCCTTATGATGTAATAATGAGCCTCGGGCTGACTACCGCTGGTGCCGGTTTCTATGGCAATCCCAACTACCGTACATTGAACAACGAAATCGCTATCGCTACCTCGCTGTCGCTGTCATGCCACGGTCTACGATATTGTCCCTACTTGTTTTCTCTACCTCCCAAAACCAGAATGGCTCCCAAGCAACCGAAAACTGACGGTCTATCAAAGACAGAAGAGCATCGTCAAATCAACAAACAACTAAACAGACCTCGCAAGCACCACGCCCCCATCGCCAAAAAGATCCTAGCCACCGATCGCTATCTAAAACAGGCCAAAACCGCGCGAGAGGTAGAAAACGAGCTCGGCATACCAAAATCCAGTGTCGTACGGATCGCCGCGCAAGCCAGGCAGCGCGCAGCAGAAAATAACCGTCCTCTGCAAGATATTGCAAACTACGAAGAAGCCCCCGGTAGAGGGCGCAGGGAGGTATTCTCGTCTAGTCAAGCAGATGCTTTGGCTAAATATGTGGTTTCCTGCCGCGACTGTCGAATGAAAACCGCTGAGCAACATATTGTTGACCTGGAGCTCCCGATATCGGTATCGACCTTTCAAAATGTTATGTATGAGCGGTTTTTTAGTATGACGCGTTGTACATCTGAAGCCTACCAATCTTGGCAGAGCGGTGATGCTCGGACATGAGTCTCGGAATGTTCTGTTCTGTTATTATGACATTACAACGCAACGGGATCATGAGCCCTTGTTACCTCGACGAGACTCTGGTACGTGAGTAAACCCTTACCGGCCACTCAGTGGGATATTCTCGACATGGCTAACACTCCCCAGCGAGCTACCTGAGGCCAAGTCCAGCAGGAAGAGCGGCGATAACACCTCCTATTTGGTCGCTTGCTTTGAACAGAGTTGGTATTCGGGATTTGTCGCACTCGAGGCATCTATTGGCCGATGTCATTTTTTTCACGATGTTTTCGACCATGTAAGCATGTTTACGGTGTGTGCTACTTTACCTGAGCATGTTGCTGGACCATGGGAAGATTGAATTAGCAGGTTCCAGCCGAACAGTGATTGCTGAACCCCTACGGAGTACCATGCTACGTGAACGACCATTGACGGAACATTGGAAGAAAATGCTTGCGTGAGAATAGCAATTCAAAGTCATGCCTTCAGTCTCTGCTTGATGAATCAAGCCACCAATCCTCTGCGCCTACACTCCTGGTTGGTTGCTGATATCCAGCTAGGGCTAGGGTTCTCTCAGAACGCTTAGCGCACATCAAGACTGTTCTTAGCTGGGCGCTCCTTAAACTCCGCCAAGATCGGCGATGAAATGAGCCGTTCCTGGGTCTACGTGATGGTGGCCTCATCCTTGAACAGACGTATTACTCTTACCAAATTGTCAAATGTTGTATCTGTCTTGTCTTGGTCTACTAGTAACATCAAAAATGAAGCTGTAGCTTACATCAGGTGCAGTTGCTTTGATCATCGTTGCTGAAAAAGGTAATATATTTATGCAGCAGAATTCGCTTACGAGCTCGCTGGTTGCAAGACGTAATCCTGGCAGCAGACCAAAGGTCTGCTATTTGGCAACCCAGGATTTGATAAACAGCCTGAAAGAAGCATTGATTGAGTCAGACCCAGGTAATCCTGTTAAGTTCTACTCAGAAGTGTCGATGGCTCGGCACCTCTTGGACTGTGTTGTGCGCGGAGCTTGGCGAGGCTCTTTCTCTAATTATTGGTGAGGCATTAATTGATCTGACCACAAAAACATTGCGAATGCCTGGATACACGTCATGCGAGAGCTTCACGACTCTATGGTCTTATTGTTTCATGTTTAGTTGATGTGAAAGCTGCGTGGTTTTAAAATTGCAAGATATCCATGCAGCTAGACTTTTTCCAACAGAAAGAACCACGAAAGACTTTTCGCAGAGTGTTGTTATCACCGTACTTGGCAAATCCACATGAACATCTTGCTACTTTTGGGAAAGATGAGGAATTCGAAGGAGAAGAACTCTCTCCCATATGGGCAGAATGACAGTGGAAAATTGTAAATTGTGCAGGAAATCAGTCTTAGTTGTGATTGGCTGGCACGAGTATTTCTCTTTTTCAGTGGTTTTTTATTTTCTATGCTGCAACGATCATCAGGAGTTTGTGCAAAAACGCATTCTGGACGTCGGCATATAGGGCAATATCCTATTCAATCAGCAGTCTGTTTAAACTCTGTGCGTGGAAGCAGCAAAATCGGGAAAGACTTTCCATTATTTTCGTTATCCTTGGTGGTGATTGCGGCCTCGCTTACATAATCAAATCAACGATGTTTACTTTCACTATAAGAACAACGGCATGCCCCGCACACGACCCGAGTCGACTCCCTTTGCGCCCATCCATTGTCAACCTCAACCACCACTTTCGAATCCAGCTTCTAGCACCTCGTTCGAAAGCTCATCAATCAGCCTTTTAATCAATACCAATCATTTACTATGGCAGTCAAGAAAGCAACCGGTGCTGCGCCCGCGAAGAAGGCCGCTGCCGCCCCTCAGCATGCGTCTTACAGAGGTATGTTGTCGCTGCCTATGGGTCCACCAAGCTGTCGCATCGCTTTGGGCACGATTATATCTCGGTCGCGTACATGTGCTGACATTATATCCCAGATATGATCAAGGAGGCTATTCTGGCTGTCAGTTTATTCCACCCTGCGTCGTTGATGTTCTTGATGGTTTCGTTCATTCCACCATGCGCCCGGAGAAATTTTAGCCACAACACAAATATATACGTCTATCAAGGCAATAGAAGCTGACGCGTAATCTAAACATGCAGCTGAAGGAGCGCAATGGTAGCAGGTAAGCTTCATTTGTGCTCGTACTCGAACAAATCACGCTTTGTTTACCACTGCGGGCGCGTTATCTTGATGGACTTTTTGCTAACCCAACCCTTCTGAACAGTCGCTCAGCCCTTAAGAAATACATCCTCGCAAACAACAAAAACATCGCGCAAGGTGCAACGTTCGACACTCAATTCAATCGTGCAATCAAGGCTGGTGTAGAGAAGGGAGAGTTTGCACAGCCAAAGGGTAGGTCTCAATTTCTGTTCCCATCTCGCCTTTTATGAGCCTCACGTATTGGAATCTTTTTGCCTAGTCGTAGACCTCATCGTCTATGTCTACCGCGCTTCGCATGACCACCATTCATGTTGCTGTCGTGGCGTCCATGGACACCTAACTTGCTTTTACTCAAATGCGCGTTGAGCACGTTTGCTGACCCCTACTCAGGTACCTCAGGGACCGTGAAGCTAGCGAAGAAGGACGCATCAGCAGCTCCTGCTGCTAAGAAGCCCGCCGCCGCCAAGGTATATCCGGGCAGTTGCTCCTGTGGATTTTCACACGCTAACATTCGTCGTCTACAGAAGGCGACAGCAACCAAGACCAAGACCGCCACCAAGCCCAAGACAACCACCAAGACCGCCGCCCCAAAGAAGACTGCTACCACAAAGGCTAAGCCCGGCCCCAAGAAGGCCACCACTGCCACCAAGAAGACCGCCGCCAAGCCCAAAGCCAATACAGGCACAAAGCGCAAGGCTAAGACACCAGCAGCTGTACGTCACAACTTTCCTATCTCCCATCTAAAGCCATGCTAACATCTCCACCCAGGCTCCCGCTATCGTCGAAGAAAAGAAAGTCCTCGGCAAGACCAAAAGCGGCCGCGTAACAAAAGGTCCCGCCAAACCCACCAACCCAGCAAAGAAGACCAGTGCCGCCACGAAGAAAGCACCGAAAGCAAAGTCTACTCCTAAGAAGACGGCCGCGACGCCGAAGAAAGATACCCCGGCTGCGACATAGAGTTGTATAAACGGGTCAGACTTCGGTTGTTGTTCTAATGTTGTCAATCATGATTAGGGGGCTGGGGTATGGATGGATGCTCAATGGAGTTATGTGATCTAGGTCGCGCGACTCTGCTGGACTATACTATTGCTGCTAGACGATTGTTGTGGGGAAGAGTTGGGTCTTGCTTGTCCTTGGATAGGGGGATTAGTAGGCTCGCTGGCTGTTGACTGATGAGGACTGGCGTTTTTGTATGCTGGGTTAGCTTGGTTTAGCTTGGCTTGTTTACATTTGTGTTGTATCATATCGGAACAATAAAGACTCTACAAAACATTCTCTCTGGTTGCAGTAGATTGTTATTTGCAATATTTGTGCTAATCACTTGCTTATGTATGGTGGGTATCTCGCTTCTTGAGCTAAATCCATCGGGTTACTATCCTGGATGATGCCTCATCATTCAATTTTCGTTGCCTGTCCTCGCTGCGGCAATCAACGCCTTTTGAGGCACGAAGCCTTTGTACTTGTTGTTTCACGTGCCCCGAAAATTTGCACGTTTCCGATCTTCTCCTCCCACACCGTCGAGCTAGAACAACACGTGCTCTAGCGCGAGCCAACACCAATGAGCCCCCCACCAGACCTTTCACAGGTGCCCCTGAATCTCGTTGTCGACAAATTATTGTACATAGCTATACTGCCCCATAGAGGGGTCTTGTATGTGAAGCTCTTGTATGGATAGGTAACTATGGAGTTTGGAGTTACGTAGGTACCCGGTGCCAGGTTATTGTTGGTAGTCTTCACCCAGTTGGCTCTATGTTCATAGATGAGATCCTGCTCCTGTCTCCCATATGTGCCCTCAAGCAGGCTACATCCTCATGCGTCCTTGACTTAAAAATGTGCTGTAGTAGGATGCCTTTATCATGAAATTTGAGAAGGCATCTGCCTGATCCCCCTACGGTTGGTCCCGATAGAGGTATACCATGATGCCGACAGTAGATACTGCAATGGACGAGTCGCGATATTCGTAGGCGTTGCAATCCACATGTGAATCTAGAGATGATTGTGGTCCTTAGATGACGATTTGGGTCGAAGTATTTTGTTTCGTGGAAGTTGAAGGCCACAGAGCTGGCTACTTGTCCTTCTTGGCCTCCTTGTTTGCGGGCGCTTTCATTGGTTTGGCGGGGACCGCAGGCTCCATTCCAATCTTGTCAATGAACAGTACAAGGGGTACAAGGATGGCCGTAAGCAGGACGGCTATGTAGGTTGGATTTGCGGAGAGCCAGCTGGTGATTGACCATGAGCCAGTCGAGGGTTCGGAGCTTGAAGAGTCCATTCTTAGGAATAGAGTGATGGCTGGACCTACGGAGCGCGTTGAGCTGGACCAGAGCCTGTAAATTGGGTTTTGGGGGGAGGACGTTAGGACGAGAGCGTTGAGTTTTGTTTGTCCTGAACGATGAAAACAGTTGGAGACATCGGGCCAAGCCTTCTCCGTAGATCCCGAGCGCCGGCCTGTCGGCAAGAATCAGGGCAAACAATTGCAGACACTCCAATGGGTGTGGACAAATACTACCTTCCAGCTGCTGCACTGCATCTATCCAATCAATCGCCTCTCTGCTGCCTCTCCTACCGAGCCTTTTCTCTGGGTGGTCTTTCATTTACGCCGATTTAATCTGGTTACGCAGGCATTAACGACGCCCTAAGACCTCATCCCCAGATTCCTAATCTCTATAAGATTTCCGCATATAGATGACAGACAGTGGAGAAGGTCAGAACCAACTGATGGACCAAAGCTTGGGGTCTAGCCTATGAGCTATAGGATTGGAACTCGGGGCATGTTGAAAACCTCCCAATATTTTACCACGAGCGACACGCAATGCCATCCGTGTCTAAGTACATCAGCGAGCCTGTTAGACTAGAGCCAAGTGATACCTCACCATATAACCCTCCCCATCGGGTCTCGGCGGAGAAAAATCGGGAGCCTGTCGCGGATGCCAAGGCTCTGTTGTTGGAGAAGGACAAGGACAAAAAGGACGGGAAGATCGTCGAGGGTATATTCCTTGGTGAATCGGATGGAGTAAATGCTAGCCTACAATCATTACCGAATGGAAGAAAAAGTGATAGCACCACCGATAGCAGGGGAAAGACACATTCGAGGGATGGCAGTATCTACTCCAAGGTCAACGGTACTGGTGGACTTGGAGAAGGCGAAGTTCCTAATGCCGAGAGGAAGCACGCGTTGTCAAAACCCATCGCGATGGAGACCGCAGCGTTTCCAGCGCCAATCATAACCAACGGTGTACCCAGGACTCCAGAAAATGGCCAAAACCCAAAGGTGTATCATAAGGGTCATGCTAGAGCTCATTCAGCTTCAGCTCCACAAAGTCCCCAAAGGCATGACTTACAACCAACATATCTAAACAATATTGAGACCTCACCATCTACTTCACAGCCGCATTTGGTATCTCAGGATGCGTTACAAGGTTCTAAGAGCAGATTCTCATCGCCTCCTGGCCTCCCCAATACCAATCAAGCTTCTGCCGCGTCAGCAGGAACTTCGTTACATCCTACCGCACCTCGTTTACACCATCGACACACTTTGGAGGTACCCAGACTCTCAACGAGCCGAACATCTCGTGACTTCTCCTATCCAGGGACCGCAAGCGAAGGAAGTGAAAGTGGCCGCTTTTCTCCCACGGCTCGAACGCCTCGGGCATCCAACACATTAGTACGAGCACCTACACGTTCTATACACTCCGATATGTTCCTCGATGATGTTCCTCCAGAGAGCGAGATAGCGAAGTGGACGGAAAGCGTCAAGCAGAAGAGAGCGAGTAGAAGGAAGAGAAAGGAGGAAGAGGAAGATGATAGAGTGGTTGTTGGAACAAAAGTTGACATGAACCATGTCAATTGGGTTACGGCTTACAATATGTTAACGGGCATAAGGTTCACAGTTTCAAGGACAAATGCTAAAATAAACCGAGAGCTTACGGACGCCGACTTTGACGCGAGGCACAAGTTCTCGTTCGACATGTAAGGATTTCTCCGCAAATTTATGTCTACTTTCACTAATGGTCTGCAAGCACGGGTAACGAATTGACGCCCTCTGCTAAATATGACTTCAAATTCAAGGACTACGCGCCTTGGGTGTTCCGTCACCTAAGGGCGAAGTTCATGTTAGATCCTGCAGATTACCTGATGTCCCTGACGAGCAAATACATACTGTCAGAACTTGGTTCTCCAGGCAAGAGCGGCAGCTTCTTCTACTTCTCTCGAGACTACAAATACATCATCAAGACCATCCACCACGCCGAACACAAGCTTCTCAGGAGGATACTGCGGGAATACTACGCACATGTCGAAAAATATCCCAATACCTTAATATCTCAATTTTACGGCCTTCACCGAGTCAAGATACCCTACGGAAGGAAAATACATTTTGTCGTTATGAACAACCTGTTCCCTCCACACCGAGACATCCACCAAACCTTTGATTTGAAGGGATCGACCATTGGGCGGGAGTATAAGGAGGAGCTGTTGGCGAAAAACCCAAGAGCCACATTGAAAGATCTGAATTGGTTGCGAAGGAACTACCATTTCGAGTTTGGGCCTGCAAAGAAACGCCTGTTCATCGAACAGATGAAACATGATGTGGCTCTTCTTCAAAGACTTAAGATTATGGATTATTCTCTTCTTGTTGGCATCCACGATCTGAGCAAAGGCAACGAGGAAAATGTGCGAGACAAGACTCTCCAGGTTTTCCAGCCAGGTGGTGATGGCAACAACGAGCCGCAAATTAACATGCTCACGCGGACCCCTTCAAAGCTGGAGAACGCAAGACAGGCTAGGCAACTCCGGCAGATCATCAAGAAGGAGAAACCAGTACCGATTGACAAGACATCGAGCAAGATGCCAGACGAGATTCTAGAGACACGGAAGGACTTTATCTTTTACAGCGATGATGGTGGCTTCCGAGCTACCCATGAAGATGATTCACCCGGTGAGGAGATATACTATCTCGGTATCATCGACTGCCTAACACACGTAAGTGAAAAACGCCTGGTCAACTTGCAGAGCTATAGCTGACTGAAATCTAGTACGGCTTCATCAAGCGTGCCGAAAATTTCTGGAAAGGCATGTCGAACAATAAATCCCAGATATCTCCCATACCACCAGAAGGCTACGGCGACCGCTTTGTGAAATTTATTAGCGGTCTCACTATGACAAAAGAAGAACAAGAACGGGAAGCCGAAAGCAGGGATCAGCATGATGGTTCTATAGACACAACACGGCATTCGCGAAGATCGACTGACAACAAAGTTGTCCAGAGGGCTGAAAAGCAGGCACATAAGACGGAAATGGAAGGCGCTGCCGAGGAGCCTCAGCACGATAGGACAAGAAGTGCAATACGCAGCTCATCTGCAGAGCGAAGTGCAGGCGTGCAAGGGGCGACTCTACCCGTCGTGGAAGAAGCAGGAGAGGCGGGAAGTAGAGAGGATATCGTGCTTGCCGAGAAAGCGGATGAAAAGCGTCCGGAAAATGCGCATCCAATGCACGAGAGACAGCTAACAAAAAGTCCTCAAGATGGGGTGACTGGTGACGAGCAGCTTCTTTCTCTTCCGAAGTTTAATCGACTGAGCATGGGCCTGGGCATGTCGAAGTCTCCTGTCGCAGGCGCTAATAATTGAGCTTGGATGTATCGGTTTCCTTTGTTAAGATACCCATTTATATACCATGTAAGCGTTGCATACGGCGTTGTTCTTTGTACATGCTAGGGAGGCTTGGGCTTCCATTTGGGAATGAAGCCGGAAAGGCCGCGGCGTGCCTTCATTGTTGTTCGATTCTGCCAGGCATAGAATTATCATTATCCAGCTTCTCACAGATAAGATCCATCAACGCATTGTACGAGTTAGATTTTCTTGCGCGAGCACATCACGCCAGAAGGCCTTTAAGTGTCATGGTCTTCATCTTTCCCTGGCCACAGAATTTGTCTCTTCCAGACCGCCCGTGCATGAGCTACAAACACAAGGAGCCACATCATGACTTGCACCACTGTTGCCACGCTTCCCACCCATAAGATCGCCTGACTCCCGATTGCCGTCCCTATATCGATCATGGCAATTACGAAGCCGGTGTTTGGAAACACGAATGACCACCACGTCTACATACGCGGTCAGATTGATACCATAGCTGCTTACGGACGTTACTCACAAGGTGAAAACTCATCTTGCGCAAGCCATTCAGAGTAGCTAGTAGGGAGATACAAAAGAAGAATAGCGAAAGCGTCCAGAGCACGATAGCAACAAACACAGCTACGATTTTGAGCACTTGAGCAGTTGGAACATCTGTGGTGCCCACAACAAACGTTTGTGGGAAAACCTTTATCGCTGCATTCGCCATGCCAATGAACGCCAATCCAGTAAACGATGGTGGGCCAACAGAGATGAACATGCCCGGTCTAGTATTCGGGGACGGCAAACCACTCGTCATCAATCGACCGATGTAATTGCCATACATGAAGACAGAGACCAGGATGCCGAGACCTTGAAAGGTCGTTCCCGCAACAATAATTGGGATGGCGAAATGTGGGGGCTGCGAGGGCGAGATTACAGCAGCCACGGTGCCGCTGAGCATGATAGGGAAAACAGGGAGGATCCAGGCAGGGGTCATTGATTGGAGAGTTAGTGGTCTGCCGGTGAAGAGTAGGTGGTATTGCAAGACTGCTGTTGAGAAGGTTACGGCTACGTAGATCCAGAAGAGGATGCGGAGGGTGGTTATTAGCCAGGGGCCGGTGCAGGGGACGCCGTAGAGTTGAATGCCAGACAGGAGGGTTGAGATTGTGAGGAAGAACGTCTATGGGCATGGTTAATTGGAGGGGAGTGGCAATTACGTGCGCGGCACGTACTGGAATGAAAAGGCCTTCTGTTTGGTGGTAGATTGATTGAATGAAGGTTCCAGGGAAAAGGTAGAAGCGGGTTAGGATGAGGGAGGTGAGGAGGAGAAAGAGGACCACGTCGAAAATGAAGATGATAGTTCCGATTGTGGTTAGGCCACGGAATCGATGAGGAGTCACCGCTAATAAGAGGGCGATACCACCAGTGCTCATGGTGAGGGTGAACCAACTTTCCGTTCGTTAGAAATGATAAAGAGAACAGTGACCAGCATGCGTTGAAAGGGGCTTGACGTACGCCCAAGTAAAGTGATGAATACGTTCTCTTAAAGGAATTGGACCACTAGGTCCTGGCTTATTCCCTTCCATATTTCTATATTATCAGGATTTGCTTCTTATTTGGACTGCCTTCCAGGCAAAGAAAGAAAGCACCCTTCAGATGAACAGAAAACAGCACCCGCAATCTTCCCGGTCAAACCAATCTTCAAGATTTTGTTCTATGCTTATTGAACTTCATAAGGCAAAGTCGAAGGAACTTTGTGTTCTATTCGTACGGTTATACAACAGGGGAATATCGAACGAATCAGTATCTTGGAAGTGTTCTCGATTCTCTACAGAAGCATGAGATGGACTCCATGTACCATTCCAGAAGATTCGATGTCGAATCAACAGTCTGGAGCACGCTCTAAATCGAGTTTCGGGTGTTTATAGATTGTAGGGTATATATGCATACATGCTGACCAATGTGAACGGTGGCTAGAGACATTTTTTTGTTGTACTACTATTTTGCGTCACATATTTCCGCCCTTGCCGCCACCAGCGCCTCCCAAAATAGACTTAGCGCTTGTACATGACCCACCAGGCAAAGCCTTACTGTGACCTTGCTCTCGCTGACTCCGCCGCACCCTCCGCCTCTTCTCCTTCTTCATATCACCACCTCAAGTCAACGATCGCCGTACGAATCTACAAGCAAAAGATGGCTCTCAAGCGTATCAACAAAGAACTCACAGATCTCGGCCGGTATGTTCCTGACTTTTGGGGTCATTTGGCGGCAATCTCGAGCCAGCCTGAGATCAACGCAGGCATCATCATACAGCCAGAGCACGCAGAACTAATGAGGAATCTATAGTGATCCCCCTTCATCATGCTCAGCAGGACCTATCGGCGATGATCTGGTACGTTCACCTTCCCGGCAACAGAGCTGAAGCGGCCGTGCCCTTCGCTTGCCGTGCCCCACTTGTTCATACATGAACCCAGGATTACATGCTGACGCTCGTTCTTGCGGTATAGTTTCACTGGCAAGCAACAATAATGGGACCCGTACGTTAAGCCTTATCGCTGCTACTGCTGCTTCCTTTGGAGACGTCACTCTTTTCTTTGTCCGAGGACATGTGGTACGGATCGGTTTGTGCATGCTAACACTGAAGCACAGGGCGACAGTCCATACTCGGGAGGCGTTTTCTTCCTAGCTATTCACTTCCCAACCGATTACCCTTTCAAACCTCCGAAGGTCAACTTCACAACCCGCATCTACCACCCCAACATCAACTCAAACGGCAGCATATGTTTGGATATCCTGCGCGATCAGTGGAGCCCTGCTTTGACCATCTCAAAAGGTAGCTTTCTCCATAAACGCTGCGGGGACAACGTAGACCCTCGTATTGTTGGACCTAGGACTGATCTTGATTGTCACAGTGCTCCTCTCCATCTGCTCGATGCTTACGGACCCTAACCCTGATGATCCTTTGGTGCCCGAGATCGCCCACGTCTACAAGACCGATCGTTCAAGGTACGAATCTACGGCGAGGGAGTGGACTAGAAAGTACGCCATCTAGGGGACGGACGAGAGGAACGCGATTCGAGAGGGCAGGGAGCTAGCTCAGGTCCATCATGATGGAACAAGATTCGTAAACGCTAGCTCTACATGGCATACAAACCACACATCATCAACGACAAGCAGTGAGATGGTTTCCTATTTCATTTGTCCACGACTCCCCGGTTAGCACTGCAATGGGGTTGAATATTGCGAGTAGTTACTCATGCATTCAATTCCGATACATGGTCGAGCGTTAGGAGTGTATTTAGGGTAGCAATGATTGTCATTGCATGAATTTCTTTGGCATGAATTTATCCATTGTTTGAACAACATTCGTAGGCAGTCTGTGGCTGCGCTGATGGACCGACAGACCAACCGACTCTTAGATTTCTGATAACGCACCATTGCACATGCTAACTTGATATATTAGTGAAATTGGTCCCTGGGGACCTCGAGCGACTGCAACTATCATAAATAACGGACCTGCACCCGTCTGAATTAGGTAGTTGCACTTTCCATTCAATAACGTCTTCACAAATACTTCCCTATACACTCTCTTCGACAAAATACGTCAGGCTTAGCGACGATTCTTCGCTATATGCCAATAGCGCTGTAATTATTAAGTCATCATACATCTGCTTGTTACCAATAGATCTTCTCCTTTCCCCACATTACACGCATCAAGATTTGCCATCAGCACCTAGCCTTGACGCCTTGATGAATAGCTAGGTACCACCGGGATGTCTAATTTGCAGAGCACCCAGGAGAGAACCCATGCGGATATGGATCTACCAAAATCCCATACTATGTTGGCTGCTAGCATGATAGCTTTGGAGGAGGGCGCATATGGGCCCACATGGAGGCATACAATGATGTGCAAAGGTCCTAAAATCATTTCTCAACTTCTGCTTGCCCTCTACCTCCTGGCTCAATGCGCAGTATTCGCGTACGGCTTTTACTACTACTCGGGAGAAGATTTCGTCACGGCAAATTCCATCTTCAGTTACAGCTTTCCAATCGCAAGCGCCGCCGGCTTAGCCCTTCACCTCAACCTTGTAGTGGTCCTTTTTCCCGCATGCCGCACACTAATCTGGTTGCTGAGACTTACACCTTTGGACGGGATTATGGGCTATAGTAGTCGATTTTCGTTTCATGAACTCACGGGTTGGACCATGATCCTTTTCGCTTGGATCCATACCATAACTCACTGGTGCAACTTTGCCCAGTTAGCTACGAGGAACAGGCAAGGATTCAAAGGATTCTTATTGCTGAGTTTCGCCACCGGACCAGGTTTATCCGGTCATCTGATGCTTGCAGTGTTGATGCTTATCGCGGTCACTTCTCGTAGCCGGACAGTGTTCAGACACTTCTGGTTATTCCATCACTCGTTCTACGTACTGTTCATCGTGTGGTCCGTCCATGGTAATTTCTGTATGATTAAGACGGATAACGCACCCGCATGTGCTGGTCTGGGTCCATTCTGGAAATACTGGGTATATGCGGGGGTCTTCTACTTGTCAGAACTCGTACTCAGGGAGTGGCGTCGAAAGCACAAGTCGTCCATCTTGAGAGTGATTCAGCATCCCAGCAACGTGTTCGAGATACAGATAAAGAAGGAACTTCCTGTGGTGGAGGTTGGCCAGGTATGATGAGATTTGCATTAGATTTCGTAGTTTCTGGGACTGACGCTGACACCAGTACATCTACCTGTGCTGCCCTGAAGTCGCTCTCTACCAAGATCGTCCATACGTCTTGACCAGCGCCCCCGAAGAGAATTATCTAGCTATCCATATACGTTGCGATGACGGGCACACCAAGTCTTTGGCGAAAGCACTGGGCTGCAAATTCGAACAGGCCAAGGATCACAAAACGCCGTTTGATGATACCATTATCAGCATAGATAGCTCGAGCTTGGATGTAGATCCTGCCATTAGAAGACCACTGCCACCAGTGTCCATTGACGGGCCATTTGGGAATGCTCCGAAAGACATTTTCCAATTCGAAGCTGCGTTGATATCTGCTCTTGGGAACGACGTTCAAGGCTATGCATCGGTCCTCAAAAGTGTATGGTATCGTATGAACTACTCTACCCAACGGTGCTGCTTACGCAAAATTTACTTTTTCTGGGAGTGCGAGAGTTTCACGTCTTTGGAGTGGTTCGCTTCATTACTCACAGCCATAGAGGCGCGGGATATAGACAAGAGAATAGAGATATATACGGTAAACAGTCAAGGAACTGAGGTCATGAGAGACTAATGTTGCATAGTATCTTTATATGACAAATCCAGAAGACGCTACCTGCACAGAAGCTGGAATTGAGGAGAGCAGAGATATCGGCGATGGATTTCGGGTTCATACAAAGATCGGTAGACCCGACTGGAGGGCTGTCTTCCGCTTCATTTCTCTGAATCACGCCCCAGGTACCGCGTGTTATGTTGCCAGTACTCACAATCCCTTGAGACTACATTGTCACACAATCTGAGCCAAACTTTCTTTGACGTAGCCAGACCATCTGAATTTTGAGATGCCTGTGATTTGCTTTAGGGCGGTGTCAAAATCCTATGTACCCGCGGACTGTTTTGCAGAGTGCATTTAAACATGTGTACACTAGCAGCGTTGCCTAGAACTTTGTCATTAAGTAGTAACATGGACCCTCGCTATTGGCAGTATTGGTTTGCCTTCAACAAAACCATGATTCTATCTGCTAGCAGTAAGTGTACAAATAAGGCAGCAGTCTGGAGGCTGTAAGGAAACCTTACGCTAGTGGACTAGTGGCTAGCCTGAAAGCGGTTGGCCGTTTTGTGTGAAGTTCAGAAGCCTCGAGAACCCCAAACACTAAATTACCACCGCAGCTCTCAGAAGCAACAACACAGCTCAAAGCAATCTCTAGTCGAGTCAAGCACTTACGATTATTATGCCTCATTGATTGACCAAAGCCATATACTTACCATCGGCCCCAAAAGCTCCTCTGTGCGCCCTTTCTCAAAGGCACCTCAACAAAGATTAACACAATCTCTCGCTCATACAACTCCCGCGTGTCAACACAAAGCTACGAGGGTATTGTTCTCTCGGGATCATCTGTATTAGGATATCCCTTCTCACCGACTTTACCATCTGCGTGGACCGTCAGAATTGTCGGCGCTGCAGGATCCCCTGCACATTTTTGCACCAAACACATGAGCTGGTCACATTGACGATCCGACTTTGGATTCAACGGCTTTGACTGACGAAGCCGAATACTCTGTTCTGTGCTAATTGTTCATCTATCCTCCACGCAAAATCACATTCATACTTGCACCTACAGCCTCATGCCAGGATGGCTTCATCGTTGGCAGACCAAACAAGCCAGATGAAGATCAGGTAATTCACAACCATCTCCATCGACCCTGTCATACAGTTTGTTGACATGTAGTGCAGCGATGGCCCCTCCAACAAGAATGCGAACACCTCAAAAAGCATCAGCAAAGACACTCGACCACAGACAGAGGTGCACAGTAGCAGGTTTCACTTCTGTGGGATAAGAGCTAAATACTGTTATAGGATGTCACAAAGACCAAAGGCCTTGAATTTGAAGATTTTGCTCTTAAACGAGACCTCCTAAAAGGCATTCATGCGGCAGGTTTTGAAAAGCCTTCGCCCGTCCAAGAAGAAACGATCCCAACTGCTTTGATGGGACGAGATATACTAGCAAGAGCGAAGAATGGTACCGGAAAGACTGCCGCGTTCATCATACCAACTCTGGAAAGAATAGAGCCAAACAACCAAAAGACGCAGGCTTTGATCTTGGTGCCCACCAGAGAGCTAGCTTTACAAACATCGCAGGTCTGCAAGACCTTGGGGCAGTACCTTGGTATCAATGTCATGGTTACGACCGGTGGTACTGGCCTCAAGGATGATATTATTCGTCTGAACGAGACTGTACATGTCATTGTTGGCACACCTGGTCGGATAGCAGATCTAGCAAGGAAGGAAGTCGTCAAGCTTGACGAATGTACCACTTTCGTAATGGACGAAGCAGACAAATTACTCTCACCCGAATTTACACCCACAATCGAGCAGTTGCTCGCTTTTCACCCCAAGGAACGCCAAGTCATGCTCTTCAGTGCCACATTTCCCCATATTGTGAAAAACTTTAAGGTGCGTGATGCTGTAGCATGCTTCGGAGTTTTGCTCATTGTTTCTAGGACAAACATATGGACAATCCTTACGAGATTAACCTCATGGATGAGCTCACTCTCAGAGGCATAACTCAATACTACTGCTTCGTGGAAGAAAAGCAGAAAGTGCACTGTCTCAACACTCTCTTCTCCAAATTGCAAATAAACCAATCCATTATCTTCTGCAATTCTACGAACCGCGTCGAGCTGCTGGCTAAAAAAATCACTGAGCTGGGGTACTCCTGCTTCTACTCTCATGCTAAGATGCTACAACACAATCGTAATCGGGTATTCCATGACTTTCGCAACGGTGTATGCCGCAACCTGGTTTGTTCTGATCTTTTGACTCGTGGAATTGATATCCAGGCCGTCAATGTGGTGATCAACTTTGACTTTCCTAAAAATGCGGAGACATACCTCCATCGTATTGGTCGATCTGGACGTTATGGACATTTGGGCGTGGCCATAAACCTGATCAATTGGGAAGATCGCTTCAATCTGTACAAGATTGAGCAAGAACTTGGCACCGAGATTGCACCTATTCCTCAATCCATCGACAAGAAGCTTTACGCCTACGACTCCCCCGAGAACATACCTCGCCCACAAAACAAATTTGGTGCCGAACGAGAACCATCCGGCCAGGGACAACGCTCCGAAAGGCCACAGCAACGAAGTGATCGTGGCCCTGGAAACGCTTCCAATGGGAGCTACGCAGGTCGTCCCAACGGTCGTGGCCAACAGCAGAGCAATGGATCGAACACACAGTCTAATCACCGGTACTCCGGGCAAGCAAATGGTGGTCAGAGGGGACCGCCAAAAAGCTTCCAGCAACAAAACCGCCAGAATGGATCTACGCCTCAGCCCCAGTAGGGTGACTTGTGACAATCTTCCCTTCTCCATTTTTGACCCCGTTCTGCTTCTTAGATATACACACTCGCTATTACTAGCCGCCATCACCATCTCGGCACCGAATCACGACCTTCTATGCTGTACATATTCACCACAACACCACTTTCCTCTCCGTCTTACAAACGCGTCAACCGCGAGTTTTCTTTGCGATGTACTGCCTCTGAGCTTCGGTATCATAGGTGGTATCGTGGCTGGATTTAGAGACATTGTAAAAAGAAAAGGCGTTCGGAGCATGCATTGTATATCCTTAAGGCGTTTGCGCTGGGACGATATCCATGGTGCATGCTAGTTCCTGTGGCAGCAGGTTTGCTTCGCTACGCCGGGTTTTCACACGGCCTTGATATTCGATCGATCTTGACGCTCACGACGAGGAGGACGGTAATGGCTCCTCAAATCTCCAAGTTATCATTAACATAGCGCCACGGACCCCTTATTCCTACCTTAACAGGACTATCTCGTTCACTACTTCACGCACATTCCTCCAACTCGCTCCCTCACCAATCTCTACACTCGAATCTAACCCTCATACTGAGGCCTCTTATCCAGCCTTTCTTAATGTGAGAGCAATGGATTTGGTTCACCATTGCCTGGATTCAATCTCGTCTACCGTCTACTCTACCCACAAGGGAGACGACGGTGCCTGACGACTCTTGCCGTTCCTTTATGTGCACAAGAAAGTGCATGCGCTGGCAGATGACAAAGGAAATGCTCGCAAAGGGGAAGGAGGAAAATACACGAAAACAAAGTAGGTGGCACAAGGTCTGTCAAGGATGGAAACAGGCCTGCGAATTAGCAACTTGAGTTTTGGCTAGCAATAGCGCAATGCAACATCGTTGTCCTCTGATGCAGCCCCCTCATGCAGACTGAACATCGCTAAAGCCTCTCATATGCCGAATACGGTATTTGAGCCCTTGCGTATGCAGAGTAATGTACATCGGAAGCCAAGCTCAAAATCCCTCATGTGCCCCACCCACCCACTTCCCCCCAACGCCTTGGAGGCCCTCCAGAGCTCCAGCTTCCTCACTCTCCAACCAGTTAATCAGCAAGCCAATCGCTCCCCAAGCATCACAAACACCACAAATCAATCCTCACTCCTCCGGCGCATCCGTAAGCGGCACATACCTCACCCCAAAACTCTTCTCCCTCACCACCGATCCGTCCTCCTTCTTATCAATAACCCAAATATACTGACTCCCCTCTCCCACCGGGATGAACAACCTCCCCGGCCGTCTCAATTGCTCCACCAGAACAGGATGTGCCTCCTGCGCCGCCGCCCCTACATGAATAGCATCCCACCCATCCTGACCTTCCTCCTTATACCCTTTCCTCCCATCCCCCTTCACAAACTTCACCCGCCCGCTCTTTAACCATTCCCTGCCCTGTTCGCTTTTCTGCATATTTGAAGTGGCGAGATCGACGAGACCTTGGATGTGATCGATGCCGACGACGCGGCCTTGGGGGCCGATGAGGGCTGCTAGAACGGCGGTTAGGTAGCCTGAGCCGGAACCGATGTCGAGGACATGGGCGTTGGGGTGGAGGTATGGGAGGAGGGATTCGAGGGCGTGGGCGTGCATGTGTGGGGCGGATATTGTGGCGGACCAACCGATGGTTTGGGGCGAGTCGGTATAAGGAGCGTAGGGGGCGAAGTGCGCGCGGTCGACCTGTGAGGGGCAGGGGGGTTAGTTGAGTATGGGAGGTTGTGTGGTGCGAGTGAACATGATGTAAATTGGTGGAATTGGCTAGACTGGAGTATCGAGGAGGTAGAGAGAGATTGGCCGTACTGATAGCATGGCATTTTTGACACGCTCGGATGTTATGAGGCCATTGCTTGCGAGATTCTTAATTAGTCCGGCGTTGGAGGAACCGGAGGATAGCCAGGCCATGCTGTCTGCTGTGTAAGGAGGACCGCTCGTGAACTGATTGTAGGCGAAGTAGATAGACAGTAAGACGAGTATAAAGGGGAGGAGCTGGTAAAGTGTGTTTCGAGGAATTTTGATGGTGTTTAGGGCTATGTTATAGCTGATAGCGATAATAATGTACTGCTCTTGCGGAAAGTTGAAGAGGTCTGGAGCTGTGACTGCACTATGACTTCAAGCGGCCGCCCCACTAGCGGGGAAGGGATCCGCACGCATCGCGATCCCCAGAGCTGTGGAAGTCCAAGACTCCAAGAATTGGAGCACAGGAAGCTCTCATGTATGTTTGCGTGGTACCGTAGAGGGCAAACGTCAATATTTCGTTGCGATTGGATATCTCATCGCACGCAGTGAAGCTCTAGATATACTGGCGCTCGGGATCGAGTCTATCTAATCCCTCTATTGTTTTCTCGTACCTATCATTGTTAGTGACTTGCATCCTCATAATTCAATTCTAAACTTACATGGTGAATACAATTCCTCCACTCAGTATTAATCGAGCCAGACGCGGTACTGCTCCCGACCAAAAAGTCAAGATACCTTCCTGCTTGAAAATTTTTGCAGCGCAAACAAAACTGTTCTTGTAATCTTTCCGTGCCTCTATCGATTGCATACTGTTGAAATTCAGCACGCGTTGCAGTTATAGCAGAGGGTTGTTCGACTTACCGGGTTTTGATGGTATCCAAAGGCTGAGTCACATACCTGGCCAACGTCAGTCTCCCATGCTTTTGAACCTTCTAGCTACCCACACTGTGATTAGACCAGCGAGGCCGCCTATACCAAATGTGCTTATTGTTCCCAATTTTTCTCCTGGAGCAACATATCCTTGGGCAAACTGCTTAATCGTTGTATAGCTTCCAAATCGTGTGGCCGAGTTGGCCGCTTGACGTGCAGTAGTAGGCACGAATCCTTGGAAAAAGCCTCGTATACCTCGTTCTCTGAATATTATACCAGAACCATGCAGAAAGCCTCGCATACGCGGGTTTGCTGATTTGCGGTCATCAATTCTATGATAGACGGTAATTGTCAGCTCTAAAGCCACCACTGGCATTATATCTAACGCACAATGTAGTCTTGATGCTCTCAAATGGCGTAACAGCCAGTAAAGATTCTGTAATTCCAGCTCCAAAACCTGCTATAACCGTCCTTGGTCCGGATATATTGCCGGCTTCATCTTGTAAGAGGGTCTTATATTGGTCGAAAGCGACGAATCCTGCTTTCACTCAGCCCCAGCTCCATTCCTACCTAGCACCACGGCTCCATACTTATGCCAGCTTTCAATGAGTTCCCAATTATCAACGTAGTGCATCCTGCATACCAAGCTTTACCAAATGGCGGCCACCCGAGCTTCTGTCCGTCTGGTAATCGTCGGTTGAGCTGGGTTCTGGTTTTTGCGACTGGATGAGATGATCAATTGAGGCACAGTTGCCATGAGGATCCCAACGTACATTCAGCGGGGTATGTAATAGCTAAGAAAAATTAAAAGTCAGCGTAGTAACGTATCACTGGTCGTTTTGGTCATACCAATTTCTACAGCTCCGGCTGTAGAGCCTGCAATGATAGAGCGCAATGCACTTGGCTGTACACGTCAGTAGCAATCCTGATGATAAGAACTCGAAGCTGAAGAACAATTTACCTTTTGCTTCTTATCTGAGCTTGAAGTTGCCATAATGAGAATGTATGTCAAGCTGTTGCTACTCTCTCTCCAATTAACATCCTTGGATTGTTCGGCGGCGGGATTTTCCTAGCGTCAAAATTTCTCTAGCAGAGCATCATCAAACGCTCCAAGCTGCAGGAACGCTGTATAGCACACAATTCCACCATGATGTCTCTACGAAGCTTCTCCCGAGCCATACCTCGATCAATACCTAGAGTAACTGCACAATGCCATCCTAGAACACTGATTACCATCTCACCATTCCGCCGTCCTTCGTTACTTCAACAAACATGCAAGACGATGTCAATACCAAGGTTTGCTGCCTTCTCGACGTCACAAGCAGTACGGGAGAAAGAAGGCCAAGGTATGATATTACCCCGTACCATTGGGTCATTGTCGCTTACGCAACAAATAGTCGACCAAGAGCTCTCAGCAAAGATAGAGTCCGAGCTAGAAGTGGAAAGGGAGATGCGCGATTCAGAAAATCTCCCTTCAGTCATCACAGATTACCTTAACAGTAGCTCCTTCGAAGTAAGATCTCACCCCCATCTGTCTGCTCAGCTACTAAGCAATTGTAGCTCCACGACACCCCAGGCCAAGAAGAAGTCGTCCTAACCCGCAAATTCGGCGACGAAAAGTAATCCCTACCCCTCAACCATAACCTCCCACTTCCATCTAACCCTCCCCAGCATCCGTGTAAGCTTCTCCATCGCCGACCTCAACGCCATGGACCAAGACCCCGACAGCGACCCTTACAACGACGACCAAGCCCTTTTCGACGAAGACTCACCCGAAAACGCCCAATCCGGCGGCGCCCACACCAAAGGCGCCATCAACACCGGCCGCACGAAAGGCGGCAACATCAACATCGCCCCCGAGGACCGCGTCGCCCCTGCCGACCGCGAAGAGCTTATGGATGACGAGTCCCCCGCTTCTGAAGATGAAAATACCGAACCCTCCTTCCCCTGCCGCGTGAATGTCACTATTGAGAAAAAAGGCAAAGGGTCATTACAGATTGAGACGACGGCGCAAGATGGGGAAATTGTGATCGAGAATGTGTTTTATTATAAGAAGCCTGAACTAGCGGAGGCGAAGACGGCGGAGGCGGATTGGAAGAGGAGGGGGTTGTATGAGGGCCCGCCGTTCGCGAATTTAGATGAGGATTTGCAGGTCTTGCTGGAGAGGTATCTGGATGAGAGGGGGATAAATACTGCGTTGGCTATGTGGGTGCCGGAGTATATCGATTTTAAAGAGCAGAGGGAGTATTTGAATTGGTTGGAGAGTAAGTCGTTCATTTCTCCCCTCTACATGACTTGGTTCGTATGGGCTAATAGATCTTCGCAGATGTGAAGACATTTGTAGATGCTTGAGCTTGCGGGCTGGGCTGTATCTCCTGTTTTCTACCTTGTACTTACAAACAGCACTTTTCCACTCTGAGCGCCTTCGCAAAATACAATAATCCTGTACTCTATCAACGAATGGGCCTCGTGCTGAATCATTATTGCTCGATAGTAGTGCATCTCGCGAGGAAATATCAAGCACAAACAACACATCAAAGCCGAAAATTTAAGAATAATGATAATCTACAGTTACATTACCTACACTAGCAATTGTATATACATTACTATCCATCCTCATCCCTCCATCCTCCCTTCGTTCCCGCTCTCCTGCCTCCCGCTCATCCCCATCCCACTCACCAACCCACCTCCCCCACAACATACCCTCCTCTCTCCGCTCCTTCCCATACCCTCTCATAACCACACCCACCCCCGTCGCTATACTCGAGCCATATCCCCAAACACCCACAGCAGGACAAATCCCTCTTCGCAAATCGAAGTTTCGTTAGAGGCTGAGGGTTGGTAGTATTTCATTGCTTCATTGGGATAGGTGGGGGTTGTGTCACGTTGTTAAGAGCCATGGGGAGCGGTGATGTCAGCGGGTTTAGATGTGGAGTAGCGAGGCAAGAGGGATTGAAGGCATGTTGACCTGAGTGTTGGGTTCAGTACCTTTGTTCGGTTTTTGGGTGGTTGGTTGTGGAGCGGTGAATGAATTGGTTGAGTGGTAAGATACAGTTGGGGATGAGATGGGCTGGGTGGGTTAAAGGGTTGGGTTTTTGGTTTCGCGTGGGTGTCTTGTCTGCTGACTGTTCTGCTGAGTTGGCGTGGTGATGATGGTAGTATATGGTGGTTTGAAATGTTGGAGTTCTCTTTTCTAATTTGCGGTTGTTGGCAGTGGTTCGAAGAGGTCGGAGTATGGGGCGGCGCTTTCTTTTGCCTTTGGGTTGGCTTATTGGCTGAGTTTTAGTTGCTGTATTTGGTGGAATGTGGTGGCGAGGCCATTAATGCTTGACTCCTCTGGCTTGCGTGGCTGGTGATTGAGTTCAGGAACGCCATGTCTGGTATATTTGGATTATTTCCAATTATTTGGTATGGCGTGGAGGCTGATGTGTTTCCATTTCGCTTCGCTGGCGTAGTTAGTAGGTCACCGAATTGTTGATTTGGCATAGACGCCGACGGGTTTTCATATGGTTGTTCAGGGATGAAGACTGAGGGGGCTTCGTTTGACTAATTTGCATTGGATTCATGTGCCTTTCCAATTGCTTGACTCGGCGAGAAGGCGTTCACGTCTTGAGTGACTTCGCTGAGCATTCCAGGCTCCAGTTTCATGCACACATACTTGATCTGGCATGAAGGCTGGTGCTATCTCAGGAGGAGCACTTGGCATAGGGACTTGTGCATTTCCGGAGGCTTGACTAGACATGAGGACGTCAGTAGTCGTGCACAGCGGACTCCAGATCTAGGTCTTTGAACAGAGCTTCTAGCTCAGTATTCGAGATGGGGACCCAGGTACCAGAGAGACCTTTGGGCATTGAGCGCCAATGGACTTAGTCTCAATCTTGTGGATGTTACCATGGCCGTTGCCGTGTTGCAGTGACTGGAATATGGTTTGTCTGCTCGTTAGTAAGGATATGCAGATTCTTGAGTCCAATATGAGCAAGTTGGAGTGAGTAGAGGATGTCGAAGATGAGAAAAGAGAAAGTCAGGTAGGAGCGAGAAGCATCCAAGGAGAATTCTACTTTTGTTTGATATCTGTAATCTTCCCATTAGCATGTGGTTTCTGGCGAATACATCTAGTGACGATAGTGATCAAATCTCTCAAACACGAACTGATAAAGCTTGATATTGAGCATTCATGAGATAAACGAGCAGTATACCGAAGCATGTAAAGTAAAACGTCGAAAACAGAACCAGACAATATTACAATAAGGTAGCATCGTCTCTGTTGAAAGATCCATTTACATATTCTCAAAGATTGTATGTGTATATGTATTCAAGGATCTAGCGTCATTAGAGAAAGATTCATGACTCGAATGCGCCAGGCACCTCAGAGCTTGCTGCTTGGTGCACAGCAATCGCCAACCTGCGCTTCTACACTTGGCTGCATGTGTCTCTCAGTGACTTCTATGCTTCGGTTGAATTCCTGATTACTCGGCGGGACGTCCAGCGCTGGATTCTTGTCAAAGAAGTTGACCGGCTTCAGTGACACCTTGATGATCTCGCAAGGCATGACTGGGAAGTCTTCAATTCTCGTGACGTGCTGTAGACCGAATTGTATCCAGACAACGATATCATCATCGACGACATTCTCTTTGCGATTTGCCCACGCACGAACGCCTGCTCCGCCACGAGATTGGTTGGTGTACTTGCCTCCAGCGTACAGCTCATCATCGTGATACTTGGTGACGTAGATGTTGTGATCAGCGAACTCGGCACGTTTGTGATGGAAGGAGCTGGGATGGGCGACCATCTTTTGGAAGGGCGGAGCATGGATTTTATAGGCTACTGCCTTGTTGTTGACAGGATTCCTGGAATGGTTGTTCTGGATCTTGTAGGTCCTGTTGGTGCTGTAGTCGGTATCAAGACCACTGGACTTCTGGACTGTTGATTCAGAGACTGTGTAGCCTGTGCCGTACGGGTTGAAGTCCGAGATGGGCATAGGATGCACTTCGTCGTAGACTAGACTATTACTGTGGCCGTCAATGGCTGGGTCAACGCGCAGGGAGAAGATGTGTTGGTGATGTGTTGCGAGGACACCGGGATGAACAACAGTTCCCCACGGGACCTCGACCCCCTCGTCCACAGGTTGAGTGCTTATAATACCTGTTGCTCGAACCTCGTAAGTTACCTCGGCAGCTTGATTGAACATGAACGCCATGATATACTCGTAATTAGCAACAGTGATGATAGACTGGACCACAAGTTCCCGGCTTCTCGTTATAGCTGCTCTGCCGGTGCGATAATTAGTGTGCTTCCAACCAATGCCGGCATCTTGCTCGTGAACGCAGACAACATTCTTCATTGGCATAACGTCACCCGAGTCAGTCGAAAGGACCGCGCTCAGGTAATGGATTGCTCCAAGACAATCGCAGCCGAGCTTCAGGTTGTTAGCCATCGTACCTGCACCAGCGTCACCCAGGTCGAAGGCTGCTTTCCTATGGAATGGCGGTCGAGGGTCGGCATATGGAATATTCATATCTGATAGTGAGAGACGATAGAATAGACTTCGCCCATCATATTGGACCTAAAACGTTTAGCATACCAGAGGCTTAAGGGTCCACCTGGGACATACATCGTAAAGCACCATACCCTCCCTTTGGTTGAATCCCACACGGAATGACCATTTTTGCCATTCAATGGTTTGGGCGGTTTCGCCGACTTGGGTAACTTTGAAGCTTGCACCCTCAGGTTGAACAACATTCAATGGCTTCAAGTCAGTCCTCAGCGACTTTTGATGCTCAGGAGTATATTCATTCGCCTCTGGTATCGGAATTGGCTGGCTTGATTTATTCTCAAGGCCTTCACCTGTGGGACAGATGTCAATTCGGATCACCTTCAGTTCAACGCAATCAACCACTGGTGAGATGGCAAGTGGGAAGGCATAGTGATTCGAATCAAGGTTTCCTGGGTTCCTTGGGTCTCTCATATAAAGAAAGCATTGGTACATTCGTCGCTCGTCATTGTTTCCGTCGGAACCTATATTGGGTAAGAAGTTGCTATGGTTGTTGCCCGACATAGGTTCCCATACCATATATCCACGGATCGCTAATAACGACCGTGTCTTCCGGAAGCCCTAGTTTGGCTATCTCTGCTTTGACACCTTCATCTTCTAGAGCAATTTTCTCGACTAACAGAATCTCCTCCCAGTCACCAGCGCCATGGACATGAGGACCGAGTCGGACATTGCTCTCTACCTTTTGCTGGGACAAGTTGACGATAGCTTCATGTAGTTTACCCTTGGACAGAAACGTTAGTAGTCAAGTATGAAAGACACCATGGCCACTGTTATTTAGAGTCTTGCTCACAGTGTTGCGTAGATAATAAGAAACGAAAGCTCTTCTATCAATCTTTGGCAATCTCGCGCCTTGATGCTCGGCTTGAAGGTACGGGGCTAATTGGGCTTTCAGAGGCTCCTCAAGTGTGATAGCCTTGAATTGAAACTCTGTTTTGGAAGGATAAAGACGTCTAATGAGCTGGGCAGCACTCTGGATTTCAGAAGCTGTGATAGGACAAAGAGGGTGAGGAACAGGTTGCTTGACAGCTTCAGCCGATGGAGCCATCGATACTTGTTCTGCAGACATGATGAACAGAGACGTGGGGCTTCTTTATTATATGCAGGCGAGCGAGAACGCGAGTTTGCACAGGTAAATATCAAGAAAACAAGGTATATAGAGCAAGAAAACCCAAGATATCTGACTTGTATAGCTATAGGCTAATTGTGATACAATATAAGAGAATCAAAACCGCGGCTAGAAGTGGAGACGGGAGGAAAGGAGGAGCAGGAGTGGTGTTTGATTCTGTGAGAAATTCGCAGTCGGGGAGTCTGTCTCGATCGTAGCAGAACATGCCTTGGAATCGATTAATCATACGCTTGTAGCTGCCCTATTGAGCAAGCGTAACATTGTCTTGGTAAAGACTTGCAAAGGATGAGATAGTCCTAGCCTGACTCCCGTGATAGGAGATATAGACGATAAAGCATAAGATAAGATGTCATGAGTAGGGACGTAATTGGTAGTTTTGTTGGGGAATAGTGGAGTGAAAGTGGGGTTGATCGGTTATTCCCTAAGCGTTCCCTGGGGGTTGATGGAGTAGCACCAGTAGGGCGACATAGGGCGAGGTAGGGCAGCCTTTAGGCAGGCTTAAATGCGGCGAGAGTAGCAACCTAGTGAGCAGAGCGGGTCGTGGTGAGCACATAGTTCTTTTCTTTCCCGCGGGTACCAACCACCACCAACTTACCCCCTCTCAAGCCGTACCGTAGTACCACTTCCCTACCTTACGCCTGCGAGAAAGCTTACCTAAGGCACTCGGATCGCCACTCAAACTGTTACCCTGCTGGCCCGTTGGCCCAGCACAGACGAGCCCTTTCCCGAAGAAGCATTTCTATCCGATGAACTCGCCTCCTCATTCCGACTTGTTGATCAGGCGGCCCCTGCTGTGCTTGTGTAATGATACTCCTTGCATGCAAATGTAAATGTACTGGTGGGCATAAACCTTACTTGAGGTTCGCGAGCGGCAAAAAGCCTTTGCTGTCATGCTTTGGGAAAGAAGGTCGGCAGATCCTACCGTGATATGTCCCAGATAGGCGCATACCTGGCCAGAAGTGGGTGGCTAGTGAAAGCACGCCCCAGCAGTTGCCATCTCTGCATACCTAGCTCTATCATTTGAGAAGAGATAATCCTCACATACATGCATTAACGTGGGAAATCGCAAAACTGGCATTGTCGAGTACGAGGTCTCGCAGCTCGTTTGTGGAAATGAACCCGGTTGAATAGCCAAGGTGATCTGTCAAGCGTACATGTTCTGACCTGGTTGCTCGAAGAAGAGCAGTGTCCTATCAGCACTTGATCGAGAGCTACAACACCCAAAAGAGAGAATTTGGTCCGGCCAATCAAGCATATTTGCCCAGAGGTGACATTGCTTGCATATGCCAGAGTGTAAAAGTGTGCCATAGCACATCAGAAGATACCAAGACTATGACTTACCAGGGCCGGATATCTTCCTCTCATGATGAATACTCACCTCGTCAATTTGAAGCACAATTCCTATGAGTAACCTTCTCGTTTGGCGCCGAGCACTTCATTCTGGTGATGAAAAAAGGTGGAAAATTGCACCGACAAGTTGAGCTTCGAAGCTGCAACCAACGGTTTCAGTCGTGTTCCACTACGCTAGCGATGTTGCAGGTCAAATGTAGTCAAGCTTTACCTATGATAGGGAAAGTCAAGTGGCGAAATGTAGGAGATCCAGGGCGATACTGCTGATATGCAGGTTTGCAGAACCTATTCGTTGTGAAAAGGTCTTTGAAGCAAGGGTTCCGTCGGAAATAGACTCACCTAAGTGGTCAATTCTGTCTGTGGAAATTGGTATACATTAGGACTTTAAGATCTAGATCGTGTTGACATTGCAGCTTACTATATTGTAAAGCTTAAGCAGGCTTAAAGTTGTTCTTCTCAGGGGTCGATGAATGCACGAGCAATACTCACAAGTCATTCCAGGACCCTCATGCTCTGAGATACGAGGAATGAACCAGACCTGCTTGAGGCTAAGCAATTGAGGCCATTACTGTTCTTGTGGAATAGTCAAAGCTAGCCACGTCGTAGGATACAAGTGAGGAAGATGTGCCTGCTTTACGCTAGTATTGGGCTAGACAGTTCATTGCATGAAGACTATCCTTATTTGATTTATATGGCCGACTTCCTATTGACAGAATGCTGCTAGCGCCACACAACACCAGCCATACCTTACTGATCAAAACAAATGAAGGGAATCTGGTATACCGAACACTAATTATCCGAAGGGGGGATAGCATTGGGTTTAGCTGATGGCTTTGTGTCTTCTGGCCTGTTTATCAGTGTTTCCTATGATGGAAGACATTGTAACTATAGATAATGAGGATAAAGAATCCTGGGCTAATTACCTAGTTGGTTTCAACAGAAGTGGTTGAAAATGATTGATTACCTTATATCACCAAAGAGTACTGGCACTATGAATTCCAAGCTTTGCTGACCAACTATATGTGAGGCTTGAAAGTAAAAGACATCTTTCAGGCTGGAAATCCCAACCGTTGTCAAGAGGAATATTTGAGCGTCAGTAAATACCCGTAAATAAATCAAGGCTACTACCACTACATACATGACCCCCACAAGCTTTCACCATGCCATGCAAATCCTCATAAATCCCAGTGAACAATCTATCACCCCCACTCAAACTCCATTCGCCCAATCCCATAGAACCCTTGTATCCATCCCAAATGCACAACGCCAAACCCGGACCCACCAGCACATCTCCAATCTCAGAAGGAGCAGCAAAAGGAGAAGACGACTACCGCTTAACACAAATCCAAATCGTCCTCCCCTCCCGCCACCCCCACTCAGACAACCTCCTTCCCTCCCCCTCCCCATACAGTAACGACCATCCCTTTTTCCACAAGTCATCCCCCATCTCCAGACATACCGTTACCCCCATGCCCCTTTCCTCAGGACAGCCTAGCAGCTTTAAGAGTTCCCTGGTCGTCAAACTGCATAGCGTTTGGTGCATGCTGAAGTTGAAGGTGTGTTTGAAGGGTTGTGGGTAGGAGTCACAAGGGCGGGAACCGTCGTTGATGAAGTGGACGGTGCACATCTCTGGGGTGCCGAGGATCGTGTAGCCGGCGCCATCGTGCGCGGCACGTTGGCCGGGAGGCTCGTAGGGGGGTTGTTGGGGAGGAGGGGGAGGTGCTTCGGCACCTGGTGGTGCTGGTGGCGCTGGTGGTGCTGGTGGGGGTTGGGGTTGGGGTTGGGGTTGGAGGCCGGGGTAGATGGGCATAGGCATGGGGAACCCGACAAAGTAACCGGGGTAGAAACCTGGTGCGGCCATGGGAATCACTCCTGGTATAGTGCCATAGGGAGCGTAGGGGGGTGGATAATCCATACCGGGAAAGCCTGCGTTTGTTATTAGTCGCACATGGGTGTATCAGGCCTGCAAAAGACTTGCCGGGCATGCCAGCTGCGGCGATGGGAGCAGGAATTGGCGGTTGAGGAGGGGCCTGCTCGAGTCTTGGGGGAGGGGGCCCAGCGTCATTCTCGCGGTACTGAGGTGGAGGCATTGTCGCTGCGGCGAATATGCGATCTGGTGGTATGCCGTCGTTGGGAGGGGCACCGGTTAAAGTAACGAACATGTTTGGTGGAAGAGCCATCGGCGGTTGGCGAAGTGTGGAATGTGAAAGATGGAGGCAAAGTATTCGTGCAGGGTAGGCTGTACACAGTAGCAAGTATGCAGTACAAGAAGTAGATTGAAGAAAATATGTGGGGCAGAAGATGGATAAAGAGAGGATACGTAGTGTAAGCAAGTAGATGGCAAGAAATGTGCAGTGTGACGAAGAAATGAACGAATACTGCTATTGGATTGTTCCGAAGAAGCACAAAGGACTAAGTGGGGCGACCAGCGTAAGGCGAGTTGTACCTTTGATTCGTACAAGATCTGGTTCGTTGCGAGAGACTGATCTGAAATGGAAGATATCTATATCGGAGAGGAGGGGCCACGAAACCGTTATATGTTGCAGCCTGACCGCTAGATTATCGCATGGAAAACAGAACACGAAGATCAAGTGGCGGTTCACTAGTCACCATAGCGGCACAAGATTCATACCAACCAATGTCGTGTCTGGATTGATGTATCAACATTGCTTTCGAGACCGGCCGTACTTCAAATTTAGGCACGGAGTTGTAATGTTTGAAGATAATCACATCTTTTAAAGAGTGAAGTTGTATCTGGAGAGCACAAGCCACACCTAGCGACAAAGAGCCACAACGGGACGGCTGTAGAGCGATTAAGGGTATTTGCCTCGTACAGCTTCACTTTGTCTTTCCCCACATGATGCACCACTCTCTGACACATCATTAGCCGGAATGCATCATCAGCCGCAGGTCGTCTCTCAGAATAGCTGTCCCACATTACACCGACCACTCCAGCCGATGTTGAGATATTTTAAGATTAGCCGCCGGCAATGACAGCCAAACCGTCGTAGATATTCCGTTTAACAGCGTAAAATGAGCCTTCGGGAGTCCTTGTCCGCATATCTGTCAGATTGAGACCGCCCCCCTCGACTTCGATATTTCCCGTGCCCGACTTTCTTACGGCCACCAGTCCGTCGACGAGGAGTGTTCCTTCGCCTCTGAATTCAGCGGTGTGTCCCGTCGATTGGAGGATCTTTCGAAGATCAGCCAGGCGAAGATCGCCTACATGTAGTGGTTGCGCGACTGATCGGGTTGCGGCCACCATGTTATTGGGTAGGACATCCAGGATGGGGGGAGGATCCATAGGCTGAACAGCCTTTTCGGACGCCCCCGGGAGGTTGCTAGGTTCAGGTTTAGCATCTTCAGCTTCACTGCCCAACATCTTCAGCTTTTTCCTACTGCTACTCTCTGGGCCGAGCTCGTCCATTGAAGTATTGGTAGCCAAACAAAGATGACCCATAAGGGTGACAACGCCTAGACCTCGAACGTTCTGCCAATGAAGACGTTGAACAAGAGCTTCACTGAGCTTGACAGTCCACGCATTCGTATCCACACTGGCATCGATCGTCTCACCTACGAAAGGGGAGAAGACATAGGTTGTCGATTTCCTAGTGTCATCAACCGCGTGTGTCTTTAATTTTAATTTGCAATCCTCTGCGAGACAATTCGTCTCTGAGCGATTCCCTGCGACCAGGACGAGCTTCTTGGGCTGTATCAAGGGGATAAGGTTGGACAAGCTTCGTTGATCATGGAGTCCTGCAAAATCGACGTATGCAATACGAAGATTTGCCTCGACAGTGGTAGTGGTGAAAATGATTTTGGAGGGCCCCACAACCACATCTAGGGAGTCGTCCTCAGATTCACCCAATGAGTCAATCTCCTCGACGTCACCATGGCCATTGAGAGGTACATCCACCAGCCCGCTGATCAGGTTAGGATTGGCAGACCCTTTGCCAGACTGCCTTCGTTTGTTTGAGCCCTCGACTTGCTGTACGCCGCCTCCCTGCAACCCCGAGTCCTGCCACTTGCGCTTCTGGCCAAAGCCAGCCTGCTTTCGAGGATCCACGTCCCGCATATCTTGGCCATCGATGTCATCACGTTCTTCAGCTCGCAGATAGTCTTCTGGCCTGATAATGTCACCAAAGTCATCATTTCTTCTCCGCTTGTTGACAAAGGGGAACATCTGCTCTCTGCCTTTCTTGCCACGCACATCATAGTCATAGACACCCGTTTGGCGTAATAAAACATTCACTCCCAATACTTCTTTTCCAAGCTCAGTTTTATTTCGATTGAAGCGTGCTGTCTTGGCCGTGGTATTTAGCGCTTTTCCTTGTCGTTCGGGATCCGACTCTTCGGACGAGGACGAGCTTGTAGAAGATGCTTCGTCGACGGCATCCGCAGAAGTCTCCAGAGCGGTGCCATTACTCATCAACGAGAAGTTCCGCGACTGCCTTCGTGATGCAAGATATTGCTGGTAGATCAGAAGCTCTTTGCCTTCGAGGGGAACACACTGAGCATATCTGAAATGTAGGACCCGTCCACCAGCATAGACATACTCGACATTTTGCCCGTCCTCACTAGTTTCCGTTGCCACACCATTTCTACGCTCATAATACCACTTTTTAAGAGTTCCAGAAAGATGAGTCTTAGGGTTGTCGTCCATATGTCCCGTTCCACATAGTTCAGTAAGTATGATCAGATTCTCAGGATCTGCGGCAATCCGTTGAAGAATATCCTTTGAGAAACCCCATTCCAAAGAAGTATCGCTTGCTAGGATGACACGGGGACCCTTGGTCGAAGTCAGTTTCTCAACCCGCTTGTGATTTTCGACAAGCTTCATATATTTGAAGTCGAAGGGGGTGTTGGATTTGCCAGCACTATCCTGGCTTGGCGCCTGCTTGCTTTGGTTGCGCTTTTGCTGCCGACTGTTCTGGTTTTGGGGTTCGCCCTCAAGCTCCCGGACAACATTCTCGTCCATCCATTCCAGCATGCTCCGCGCGTATCTCATTGTCGCACCAACATTTTTGCTGGCCAGGTATAGTTTCGTCCGTTTTAAAGGACTATCGCTCATGTTGTCCAGGATTTCCTTTTGCCACGCGTGCTCCAATAGGTATGCCAGCTCTAGTACTCTTGCACTGGTATCGGTGGGTATCAATACAATTCCTCCTTTTGCAACTGTGGTACGGATCATATCTAGAAGGAGATCGTCCCGCCGTTTACGGCCACCAGCAATGGCATTCCTTTCAGCTCCTCTTGCGCTGCAGACTAAAGCGGTAGGCTTGCGAAGCTCTTCGATAACCTCCGCACCGCCTCCACCAGATCCACCTAGCCATGCGGCGCCAGCAAGCACGTTCTCCCGCGCTTGATTCCAGTCCACAGCGTAGACGATCGACTCCATGCCATGCTGTATTCTCCATATCGTTCCTCCCAATGTATGTCCTGCATTATAGGCTGTTATAGTCAAGTCATTCAAAGGCGGTGAGAAGGGCGAAGGTAGAGGTTGGTGTGGCTGAGAGTATTTGAGAGGATGTATGAGGGCGAAGTATGACGCTATCTCCTCAGAGGTAGGTGGCTGAAGGAGGATCTCAGGAGAGTCATTCGTGTGGGAAGACGAATAGGATAGTGAGTTATCTGAAAGAGAGCTTTGAGGTATTATTGTAGCAGCGAGAGGTGTCGAGGAGTAGATGTCTTGAAGTAAAGTGCGGCCAAGGGAGATGACTGGTGATGTAGCGTAGATTGGTACTTGCGTGAATGCCGGGAAATGCTTGCAGCAATGAGCAAATGCTGCAATGTGAGCTGGAGTTGCGTGAGTGAGAAGGATGATAGACAAAGAGGACACATGTCTGTAGGTGAGGCTGTTAGTGACTGTATAAACCCGGGGAAGTGAGCTCAAAGACAGACTACAGAGCACCAGGAGTGTAGTAGTATAGGTTTCATTGTTTGTTTTATAGCATACAAGCAATTTCAGGATTGCTGGCTCAAGGCTCACAACTACCTTCGAAAGCGCGACGATGTGCACAAGTTACCCACCTCTCCAACTCCTCCAGCTTTCCTACGTCGAAGTCATCATCCCATCCAACGTCTATGAGGATTTTGACCCCTCCATCAAGCTCTAGTAATGATTGTGATGCGGGAGAAGCAGACTGGGCGCCCAGTAAGGGAGTGAACTGGAACATTTTGCTCTTGCTTTGACACCCCTTTAGATCTTGTAGAGAACCTTTTACGGTAAGATTTTATCGCTCATGGCAATATCTATGCAACATACTATGTCTCGAAGTGAGAAGAGCTGCACCGTAATGGCGTGGTAAGTAGGGGTAAAAAAGAATAATGTGTCTTACCTGCGTCAAGAATGCATGTAGCTAGGCTTCATAGGGCTGATTCACTACCTAGGTAGCGCGTTAGGATCCCAACCGCATGCAACCCGACCCACCAGCCCCCTAGAACGAGCGAAAGACCCCTAAAGCTGGTCCTCTAGGAAACAAATACATCTGCTCCGGGGACTAATACTATCGCCCGGGCGATCACCGTACACTAGAAACACGCTCTTTGCTTAAATTTCATGTTGTTGTCTGAATACCTTACCACATAGCAAAGCATGCAAGGAGATCCAGCTTACACTATCAGTCTGAGAGGCCAGATTATGGAGAACTGCACTTCATAGGGCTATACGTTTGTTGCGTTCTTGGGGGGTTATTCCTATTACGGTCTATTTTAGTTTCACCAGCTTAAGTTCAAACACAGGATAACACATGTCTTTCTTAGACCTCCCTCAAGAGATTCTCGCTCTTATTGCTCAGCATATCGGCCCAGCAGAGCTTCGAAACTGTCTTCTCGTCTCAAGAGCATGGTACTGGGCAGTATTCCCAATGTATATCTCTCGACTACAACTTTCTACAATCTACGTCTTATCTAATGATCTAGAACGGTTCCCTCGTTCTAATACCAACTCACTCTTAAGCCAAGCCATCCGGAAGACAGTAACGCGGCTGAATCTATGTCTAGATGGTCTTCCTTCAAGAGACACCCTCTCAAGGGATGATCAAAGGGAGTTCAGTGATGAGACCCACCAGTGGCTCGATCAAACAATATACTATCATCGGAATGGCTGTTCGAAGACTCTTCAAGAGCGGCTGAAGGTGGTATTCGCAGATGGAAAGATCCAGCCTCGAATCAGAGACGAAGATGACCACTGGTGGGAGAATTCCGAAGGCGCTACAGTCTATCGGGACAGGGTCAGGGATGACGAGATCCAGGAAGCGAAGGAGCTGGAGTATCGGCTTTCTAACTGGAGAGACCGGCTGAACGACTCGCTCTCTCGTTTCGCAGAGATAATATCAGCTTCTCAGGAGCTATGCGAGGTCAAGATAGAAACAACTCTAACCCCAAGATGGGACTTCATTTTTACACCATCAATGGAGAGGCTACTCACTAGTCTGCCCTCGAACGTCACGAGTCTTACCCTGGATACGCATGCTTCAGAGTTCTTAAACCGAGAAGATGTGTCAGAACCCGTTCACATTTGCGCCATTCTCTCGCAACGTCTCCAGGGCTTTCAAACTGTCAGAATCCGCATGCGATGCATATGTCCCTCCATCCTCGAGACGTCTATCAATTCCCCAGACCCCACCTCAAGATTAAGGACTTTGGTAATACGCTTATACTTACCTGATCACATGGGGCCCCATGATGACGTTCACACTGGTCGCCATCCTGACTTCAACGCCAGGTCATGCTACCCAGATGAGAAGCTATTATACAGGGAGATGGTCTCCGCAGGCCTTGCATTAGCGGAGGCTAGGCCTTCAATGACAGGATTGCGCATTTCATTTAGACGCCATGGGAAGGATGTGATCACAGTCGCAGATTGTAAAGAGGGACAACTGTTCTCTCATCCGTACAGCTTTGGCTACAAAGACGGCACAGTCGTCGAAGGACCCTGGGAGGATACTGTGCGATTGCGAAGAAGGCTGCGCTCATTCATGGACTCGTTACCCGCTGCTGTTGCGAGGCGGTTACATTAGAGACAGTTGGTAATATGGTGCAACTGGCTTCCTTTGCATGCCATGTGCACGGAGACCTTTATTTCTCATGCCACGAAACAGCAAATGGTTTCCTTCTCGGCCGAGGAGGAATAATTTTGACCAACAGTGTCGTGAGCCCGTTCTGCAATAATCATGACGGCAAGGTAAGATACATACCCAGGGTTCAACATGGGGTAAGATACATACCCAGGGTCCAGCATGGGCTAAGGTACGTCTGCAACCGCTCGTGCCCCATCCTTGCTCAAGAACACTTCTAGCAGCAAAATATAAGTCTGCCCTTCGGTGCTGCTGCTTAAAAAGAAGCACCTGTCCAGGTATGGCCACCAGATCTGGACTGCTATACCAAAGCACCACGAAAGCAGCTCATTCCTGAACCACGGTTGACTCTGATACCCCCATCTTCAAACCTGGAAAAAAAGAATTGAGCAAAGCAAAAGCGTCATCTGAGCACTCCACGCATAGGTAGTATCAACTAGGTAATTCAAATTCAACTTCATCCACTAGCGCTCGTTCAAGTCCCTCTAACATGTGCTATTGCTATTTCTCCAGCACAAGACTTTGACCGTCTTGTTAATAAAACAGAGCCAATCCCATATGTACTACCAGCGCGATTGTTGTTTTCTACAATACAATCACAATTTTTCAAACGCCGTCAAAAATACGATAAAAGCCACCTTACCCTTTCCATGTAGTTTCCTTGCTGCAATTTTTAAACTTATTGCATGTGTGCGTCGTCTCCTCCTTACCGTTACCAATTTCAAAGAAGAAGGAAGACTACACGAATCACCAAGACGTCTGCAGCTTTGAGAATTCTTTGGCGCTAAGTCCCAGATCTGTGAATACCGCATCATCACCTGAAGGAATTATTAGCAAAATCACTCTCTCCCTCACCATCATCCACAAGAAGACAGACGAAAAAAGAAAAAAGAAAAAGAAGAAGAAAGCAACACACACCCTTCAACCCCTCCACCCTCTCCTCATCCTCCTCCTCCAACTTCTCCAACTCCTCCAACGGCGTCTCCTTCTCCCCCTCCTCAGCCTGCTCCGGCTGCGCCGCAGCCTTTTCTAAGGCATCATCTTTATGCCCAATAAGCAAAAACTGCGTATTCTCATACTCTAACAGTTCCGGCTTAAGAGGCATCCACCCTCTTTCTCCAAATTCATCGAGAATCCTACAAACAGGTCAACCAGTCAGCAAAGGTTTACCACCTCCTATACAGCAAAAGAGCAAAGGGGGGGGGGAAGAGAAGAATTTTCAACCACGCAATATAATACAAGAGACTTACTCCTTCGGATACTCCGCCCCCTTCGGCAAACTAGCCCCCGCCGGCGCCGGCGCTGTCGGATTCTTCGCACTCGTGATATAACTCCCCTGCTTCTTCAACCCCACCCCGTCCTGCACCTCACCCACCTCCTCCGGCCTCGTCAACATATACGCCAAATGCGTCTGGCCCCTCCCCTCCCCCGTGCTCGTAATCGCATACACCCCCTCCCCAATCGGCGCCGCAGCCGGTGCATGCCGCGCTCCAGCAGTCTTCGTCGCATAATCAGAAGACGAGAGTGTGGATTTGATATCATCCATACTCGCAGCGGCTTTTTCCACGAATACCATAAATCGGTCTTTTGGGCTTAGCGGGAGGACTTTTTTGGGGAGGGCGAGGAGCCGGATGTTTTTAGCGTCGCCGATGGGACCGGAGCTGAGGGCGGAGGAGTGGGGGATCGGGCGGAGGATTATGTACGAACGGGCGATTTCGGTGGGAGAGGAGGGAGAGTCGATGCCGACGCGGGGGCGGAAGAAGAAGTATATTAGGCCTTTTTCGAGGACGGAGGAGGGGGTGGTTGAGGCGCGGGAGGGGGATTCGGTGACGGCGGAGGCGGAGGGGGGGACGGCGCTGCCGGTGCCTGAGGGGGTGGCGAGTTTGTTGGCCGTGTCTTCTTCTTTGCCGGAGTTGGCGCTGGCGGCCATTAGGGTGTCGAAGCCGTTTTTCTTTGGTTCGGAGTCTTTGGACGCGCCGTTGGTGACGGTTTCTTGGGGCTTGGCAGGCGCGGTGTCGGGTTTGCTGTCTTCCGCGCCAGCCTCTTTCTCTGTCGCTGCAGCACCATTGCCGGCATCGTCGCCCGTGGTGCCATTGTCATTTTGTTCGGCTTCGGCTTCGGGCGCCTTGGCATTGCTGTCCTCCTTCTTGGTCTCAATTGCGTCTTTCATCTCAACGTCTTTAGACTCGTCATTGGCCTCTACATTTGGCATCGCATCTTCAATCGTCGTCTGCTCCTTCGCCTGCCCTTTCTTTCCTTTCTTCGCTTTCCCCGTTGCTCCACCCTCGGCCTTGCGCTTGCTACCGGTGGCAGGCGAAGCTTTGCTTTGCGACGCGCTTGGGGGACTGGAGCTGGTAGCCTTTTGTGCGGCTTGGCGAGCTGAGGAGCGTGTGCTGGGCATTATTGCTGTGGAGGAATAGGATCAATGGTGTTTATGGATAGATAATGGGATGGGAAGGGAGGTGATTGAAGAAGGAGCTTTGGTTCCTGGCAAGGCAAGGAGGATTCAGAGTTTGGAACTTGTGAGGTGATCCGTGGGTGGATTGGGTTTGTCCAATGACATGCGTGTACGTCATTTTTTGTGCATCATTGCCCCAGATATTTTAACAGTAGTTTCGGGAGCTAGGTTAGCGTTGCATGGATGGAGGAACATGGAGTTTGGACTATGCGGTTGCTTGCGGTTAGGCATTGAGCATAGAAGTACTCCTTACCACATTCTCTATATCTTTGCTTTTACACGGTCTAAGCGGGAGCTCGTGAATGGACGTTCTCCTAACTTTCGGGCAAAATTATTCGATCTATAGCTCTGCTGTATAGAATATGAGCCTCATGCGCAATGCTTGGCGACAGAAGATTAGATGATTGTTTAGCAAGTACTTGTAATGGCAGGCTTCTTGAGAGAACATTATGATGCAAACTTTTGATATACTGTTCGATATCCACTTTTTATCTACAGATTCCATGAATAATTGCCAGGTCGAAAGATCCCGCTTAAGTTTATGATTTCGTGAGGCTCATCACTCCAGTTGACACAAACAGGAGAGGCGTCGGCTTGCTACTGGCTGCCGACAATCATGTGGTCATAGCCCTAGAATCGCCCCTGAAATCGTCTTTATCTTCACCATTACGGCTGTGCGGTCTTTGAATAGACCTTCACTATCTCGTCTTCTTCCTTTTCCTTCATTGCGAGTCTTAGGCCACTCCTTCGTTTGCTTTCCAATTTCTCCTTGTCCTCCTGCATGCTTCGAATAAGAATACTTTTCATCCTGATCCTATGCCCGTATCTATAGAAAAGTACAGGAATAGGAATGATAGCCACTTGGATCAGCCCTAGCAAGGTGCTCGCCCAATGCGGGTTCAACGTTGCGTACATTGTCGGGCCGGCTAGTGGCAGAGTCCCGCCAAGCAGGGATCGAATGACCGAGTTGCCTGCCATCGCTGACGCTGCATATACTATATTCAATGTTTAGCCTCAAAATTGCGTAGGATAGTGTATAGTATTGAGTCGGGTACTTACTGCCGTAACTCTGAGCCAAATAGTTAGAGGCGTATATGAAGACACCCGTGTTGCCTGCACCAAATGGTATGCCTGCCAAGATGGGCCATATCCAATGCACAGGGGGCACACATGTCCAAGCAAACCACAGCTCCCCGATGGGAGCAAGCACAGCAGCAATACATACAACACTGACCATTGCTTCCGGGGGTACCTTGCCGGTTTCAGGATCCTTTCTGTGGTTGTTGATCATTCGACGTAGCAGGGGCTCGGTTCCGATGACTGTAAAGCATCCTATTGCCATACCGGTGAATGCAAGGCCGGAAATACCAGGGGACCAGCCACGAATCCCTGTGAAAACGTAGGGCCAGGCAACAAAACCTAGATCGGTCAGCCTTAGTAGTTTATTGATTGGGAAGGTCAAGCTCACATAGATATAGTATACCGTAGATGATCGCAATGTAGATATCCCAGAAAATGCTGTTGATGATCACCATAATGAGATTCCCCCAGTCTTATTTGGGCGCAAGGAGGACTTACCAAATAGGCTCAGTGACTATCATCACAAATGGTCTGCTGAGATTGATTTTTAGAGTTGTAAGGAAGCTAATCTTCTTTTCGTCGTAGCGACACCACCATCGTTCATCATTTTCGGCTTTCCGGCGAAGCTTCGCCTTCTTCCTTAACAAAGCTGGGGCATAGGTTTCGCGTAAAATGCACATAAATCCAAAAGCTACTCCAGAGATCATCATGACAATCCAATTAGTCCATCTCCAGCCGAGATACCTGGGTACCATCAGTAGTCAATCCAACAAGAGCTTCCTGAAGTAAAATTTGCAACCTACTGTGTTGAGAAACCTCCAATTATAGGCCCAAATGTGGGTCCGTTCAGAGGACCAATGGACCAAATTGAGAATGCTAATGCTCGATATTCATCAGTCGTAATATCAGCAATGGTACCGGGTGAATTGGCAATCATAGCGCTTCCAGCTATAGCTCCGAAGAAGCGTACGACCACTACTTCTGGTAAAGATGATGCAAGTCCGCAAGGTATAATCAAGATCGTGAAAAGTAACATGCTGACAATATACACTGGACGACGGCCAAACATCTCGCTTACAGGCGCTAAGATCATACTGCCTACGGCGAGACCGATCACTGGGAAGGTAATAAGAGGTCTATATCGAACAGACGATGATTGGAGTCTTAATGCTTACAATATGTTGTAACGCCCAGAGTCACGATCGGTTCAGAGGAAATATGGAAGTCTGCCTGCATCTCTGCCAGGCCTGTAGTATAGGATGTTGAGTACACGACGACGCACCATGTACTCCAGGAAACGAAGCCGATTGTCATGCCTTTGTACCATATTGGCCAATTCCTTGGGTTCAACTGATCATTGCCATCGTCCCAGTCGACCTCGAAGTCCGGATTGTTAGTACCAGTGGTGTTGATTGATGTTGCATTCCTGGAGAAAGTAGGCCGTAATGACGCTGTAGGAGCTAATATTAAGGCTGGGTCTCTCTCAAGGTCTTCAATGTCTGGCGCGTGATCATGAACCGATGGAGCCTGTTCTGTCGACTTATCTGAGGGAAAGCTCGAATGGATGGACTTGACAGATGCTGTTTCGTCATTTGAAGAAGGCATTATATGATAGCTAAAAATTAACACAGATCAATTCCACATATGGATCCACGAGAATGAGAAGATGGACCTGGATCGGTGACCGATACTGCACGCCCCTAACCCGGCCTCACGCAAATCTTGATAGAGTCCCCAGGCATGACTGAAGATATAGAAAGGAAAAGCGATGAGACAGCGTTGATATGATATTTCATATCGAGTCATTATTAATTGCAGGCTAAGCTAGGTTAGTCCCCTCACTTCACTCAACTACTGTGGTACCTTATTCTCTGCTGGCAGCAGCCCCGAGGCACAATGAAGAGAGGGGAATTTTTATGCTAAGGCCTGCCGAGCGGAGAAGTTCCGCCGATAAATCCGGCGCTAATTCCGCTGTTAACCCACTACTCATCAGCCATCTGTAGCAATGGGAGCCTTGAGATCATCCACCACGCGAACACGATTGTTCATTGTTATGTTCGCCCTTGGATAAGGGCCGAGTATCTGGAAAGGGATCCTTTACTCTCCAATATAGCCCTCCCTTGGACAAATAGGCTTAGGAGATGCCGGGTTCGAGACAGCAAATGCATCTCCAAAATGGCAAGTAAAAGGTACATATTTCAGGCGGCAGTATGCGTCTCCGCTTAATGGACGATGGTAGGAGAATGTTGTGATAAATGGCCAAAAAACCCGTAAGCCGTCTCGACTGTGCGTGAAGTTGTCATGTACAGAGGTACGACGTTTCCCGCCTTGAACCAGGTAGCCACTGCAGGCTTCAGTTATCCATTGGCCAACCCCTTTTCCCCGACAAGTCCGACGCTACTCATGCGCAATTGCGTAATCACATCCCAGCTCTCGACACCTCCAACGCGTTATCACTACGAAGTAAACCAAACCAAACCAAACCACCTCCATCAACCTCCTCTAGAAATCACACGCTTGCAAGCAACATCCAAGACACCAACTAAAAAAATCCACAAGCCACTACCCTACAACAATAATAACAACAACAACAACAACCCCCACAATGCCCTCCACAAACGACAACAACCCCATAACATTCGTAACCTCCACCCTCGGTAACGGCGTCGGTGGCGTAGCAAAAACAGCCGGCGGCATCGTGGGCGCGACAGGTAGAGGTGTGGGACAGACTGTTACGGGTGTGACAGGCAGTATGGGAAAGCCTGTAGGGGATGCGTTGGAGGCTGTGGGGAATGGAGTTGAGAGTGGGGCGAGGAGTGTAGCGGATGGGGTTGAGGATGCGGGGAAGGGACAGAAGGGGGTTTGGGTTAATGGGTTTGGGAAATGAGAGGGTTTGTGGGTGGAAGGGGGAGGATGGATGCGATTTTGTGGAAGGCTTTGCGGTGGGGGGGATAATGAGATATGATGCATTGCTCTTGGGTTTTTTACCGGGGTTGGGATTGGATGCGCACTTGTGTAGAGTTATAAAGGCGCTTTTTGTATTACTATAGTACTTTCGCTTCAATGCCTGCCAAGAATTATGTGTCGTGCTCAGTTAAGTCTTTATGTACCAATTGACAAAATCAACGCCATGCAAGCAATGCTAATCAAAAGCCCTACCCTCACACGCTCGTAGCAGTGCTAAACCAATCCACAAGGGTTGCCAATTACATAGTACTACACTTGCTCTGCCTGCACTGCTCCATATATCCCTCCTCTTCTTCTTTCCCCAACGCCATACCCTGCCGTCTCTGCTCGCCTTTGACGATTATATTTTGCTTGCCCTCTCCGTGGATCCATCTCAGTCGTTGAGTCATCCCGCCATCCATGTCGTCCACGCTGATGGTCCACTTACCACTGCTGACTTCCACGGCGGTGTTGTCTCGCGGGAAATGGAACTCTGGCAGGAAGATCTCTGTTGGTACATCTTCAGTGGCAGCAGATTGACATTCGAGTGATAAGGTAAATAAGCAATTTCGCAGGTCGAAACCGTAGGATATTACATTACCGACAGTGGCGATGGGAGTTGGACGCACGTACGCTTCTGCAGCTCGGAAGCCTGGGGTACTTCCGATTTCTGCTGGCGTGTTGGATTTTTGAGATGATATGGACGGCGTAGCGAGCGTTTTCTTGAGTTTCTCTGGAACCACAAGCGAATGATCAGTCGAGCGGCTCTGAGAAAACGCAGGCGAGGACCTGTCTACAGATACAGTTGACGCGTTGCGGGATTGCGGACCTGGTACTTCTGCATTGGGGCTTGGATGAAGGGGTAAAGGCTTATCGTCGAGAGAATAGATAGAAAGGTCCTCGCCATTCCACAGATCGCCCCACTCATGGTTGTTCTACCATTCTTAGCCGGGATATAGGAATTCAGGGTGGGAAACATTTACCGTGGCCATATACACCCAGAGGGAGTAGCCATTAGCGCCGCAACCTTCTAATGCAAAGTGGTTCGCGTCCATGGCAGATGATTGACTCGAGAAGTCACCAGTCTTGTATGCATATTTGTCATCCATGTCGTAAGGGATGCCAATCTCCGTGAAAACGCATGGATGTTGTCCCATGTAATCCATTCCCTCTTTCCTGATAGCGGAAAGTTGATCTCTGAAGCAATTCCGTATCGCAGTCTCACCCACTTTGATAGCAAACGCGGGTGACATGTACTTTCCACGAAGGATACCGAACACATCCACATTCCAATATCGGTTCCTACGGAGCTTGTCAGAACATGGTCGTCATTTTACGCAGAGAATATATAAAGATTCACCATTTCTTCATCATCAAAGTGACTCCATCATAGAAATGAGGTGCGAACACCATGGTTGGGGAATCATCGTCAGTGCCTTTTATGGAAGGAGGAATTTCGAGGACGGGTGGCTGGAAAAATAAAATGGCATCTTCATGTACGCTAGTGATAGCTTTACGATGCCGCCGATAGTACTGCATAAAATAGTTATTTGTGAAAAATTCGTAATCGATTTTTCGTCTTGTAGACGGTTCTCGTGCGAAATAATCTTTCTTCAATAGCTGGTCGTTTGAGGGATCCCAAACGCCATGCTGAGCCCACAAACACTCCCCTAGTTTCCAGCCTGGATCCCTCGTCCAGCCGTATCTTGAATCATCATAGTCTGCAGGCAACCACGCAGAATCCCCTTTGGGATCTACAAGTTCGGTGCCCGACTTGTACGGTCCTAAACCACCGAACTCCCAAGTATCCATTTCGCAGGCCCTCCCTGACCCGAGTAGGATCGCCTGCCAGGCCGTTGGAGAGGGTCCTTTCTGGAGCTTCTGGTCTTCTGGGATGACAGAAATGTCTTGCCAGCCGATAAGCCCGCGGTTTGGTTCGTTCACGCTTTCCCACCCTATGACGACATCATTTTCAATATCGCCAGCCTCCTTGATTCTCAAAGCCAGATGTCGGCAAGCTTCAACGAAGTGGTCTTGCAGGTAGTCCTGAATGTTCTTGCCATCAATAATAGCCTTAGGTGCAAATTCCTTGCCTCCAAAGAATAGAGTGAATATGACTTGGCATGCAAGGCGTGTATAGTTCGTGGCCCATATCATCTTAGGATATTTGGCGGGATCAGGGTAAGTGTTTTGAACCCAGGCAGCCTGGGTCGAAGGGAACGTTCGAGGATTAAGGCCTGCGGCATAAAGCGTCCACATGGGAGCACCAGACCCGCCTGTGAATCTTGACCAAACATCCTGATGAGGGTCTATGAAAATATAGAAGCCGTAGCTCTTTGCTAACCTCAGCACCTCGATTGTATGTTTTATCCAGGCTTCGTCGTATTTGCCAGGACCTTCATGCTCAATAGCTTCCCAAGTGAAAATATAACGTATTAGATTGTACCCCCATCTTTTCAGCCTCGAGAAATGCTCGTGTGCCTCGTCTATCGAGAAGGGTCTGCCAACAAAGGATAATTCATCGCCCTCGTAAAATCGTTCTGGGTTGTTCGAGGGCTGATCAGGGTTTGAGGGAAATTTGGCATCTCCAGCGACATTGATTCCACGCAAGGTCACCTCACGGTTTTCCGAGTCACGAAAAATGCGGCCATCTATTCTGAGGCGTAGTGGCGCCATGAAAAGTGCTAGGGGGCAACCACGCCGATATTGGGGAGGAGGTGTATATGGGGGCAAGGTCGGTCACACATGCGGTCGGGCCAAATAATGCTCTGGGTAAGGATGATAGAGGTTGGGGTGCCTTTTCTCAACAAGCTGAAAAGATGGCATTCTGGGCCTTTTCAAGGCTGGGGGGCAAACCAATGGTCCTAAAATGACGATGAGATGCATCTGTGTTGATCTCCCGCAGCACGATGATCGGGAGTCGCGACTGATTGACAGCTCTAAAAATCCCGTCACGCAACACATTTCAAGACTCTAGTAGTCTAAAAAGACTGGTAAGGATCGACATGCACAATTACCAATTGGCTGTGCTGTCGACACTTGCGGACAGGGAGCATGTCCGCAACGAAATCCGCTCTCAAGGCGGCCAAAGCTGCTCTGGATGCACATAAATATGAAGATGCAATTGAGCAAGCCAACAGCGCACTTGCTGCGGATCCAAGAAACTACAATGCTAATGTCTTTCTTGGCTTAGCTTATGAGAAGCAGAATCAGTATGAAGCTTCGGAGAAGGCCTACAGAGCAGCCCTCGAGCTCAAGGACAAAGACCCTCTTGCATGGCAAGGACTTGTCACACTGTATGAAAAGCAGGCAGATACAAAACTTGGGGAGTACCATGATGCTGCAATACATCTGGCGGAAGTTTTCATGGAGAGAGATGACAAGACAAGGTGCCAGTCAGTTCTGGAAAAGTACGTTAATGACGCGAGAAAGTATGGATCTCGTACCCACCTCAAACACTCATTAGAGGTCTATCTACCCACGGGCTCTCTCTATGAGTACCTCGAAGGGCGGATACCTCAGCCTGCTCACACCTATGCCAAGATAGCAGAAATAGTTGAGGCAGAAGAGAAGGAGAAGATCAATGCAGAAATCGGACAGAGACGGACTCGACTTGGAGCAAAAATTGACCAGGTAACTACGGATGTAAAGAGAGAGATTCTCGAAGCCAGTCAAATGGAAGCGCTGTACGGTGCCGTCATTGACTGGAGCTATGAGGACGAAGTGCGACATCAGTATGAAGAGAAGCTCCTTCAGCACGCTTATGATACCCTCATAGCGTTACCGAGTCCCAAAAAGGCAGCCAAAAGGAAGCAAGTCATGGATCTAGCGCAGGGCCTCGTAATACTGAAGCACCCATTCTTATTGGCTTGGAGTATCAAGCTGGAATGGAACGATGTTCAAGAAATCGATGAGCTAGATGCTGGCCTTCTACGTGAACATATCGCTTTCTTCCCAGATGAAGGCCTCAGTAAGGTGTTGCGTGGCTACATGGAAAGCGACATTTCCCCTTTCCCAAAACTTGCGACTCCGTCGGATGGAGAAACTACGGAGAAGGAGGACTCTGAGCCATTGTCTGCAGAAGACCGACTGATGCTTATGGCCGAGGGAATGCAAGAGAGCTCCTCTTCAATGTTGGCGCATCGCCTTATGGGACAAATCTACTTGAACCTAGATGAGAACGAAAGTGCGGCGGGTATGTCAAGACAAGGATTAATTCGAACAACTACAGAATCCAACATGTCTGGTCTAACCCTCCAAAACACCCGCGATGCTATGAGCATGATCTTGGCCACAGCGTTAGTCCACTTCCAGGCACCTCGACACCACCCAGAAGCTTTGGAACTATTAGAGGACATATTGCGCCGCAAAGAGACGGAGACATCTGCCCTCATCGGCATTGGTTTGATACTGGAAGAGCAGGAAAATTATGTTGAAGCTATTGACTTCTTTGGCCGTGCGTTGAAGCGAACTTCTGAACCCCGGATCAAAGCGGAAGCTGCTTGGTGCAAAGCTCTGAATGGAGACTGTGAATCAAGCTTGCACGAACTCGAGGCCTGTCTATCAGAAATGGAAGGTTCAGACACGCGGACAAAGTCCCTCCGGTCGCAAACCCTTTATCGAATCGGCATGTGTATGTGGAATCAAGATACGGCCAATGGGCCACGTAAAGACCGCAACGGAGCGTATGCTCGTTTTCTGGCCTCTTTGCAAGCGGACATGAATTTTGCGCCATCCTATACAAGTCTTGGTGTCTATTATGCCGACTATGGTAAGGATAAGAAACGTGCTAGAAAATGTTTCCAGAAAGCCTTCGAGCTTTCCTCCTCTGAAGTCGAAGCCGCTGAGCGGCTTGCGAAGTCCTTTGCAAGGTCAGCGGAGTGGGATCTGGTTGAAGTCGTAGCACAGCGGGTAATTGAATCTGGGAAGGTCAAGCCAGCTCCGGGGTCGAAAAAGAAAGGGATCAGTTGGCCTTTCGCAGCGTTGGGGGTCGTACAGCTCAACAATCAAGAGTATACGAAAAGCATCGTGTCATTTCAGTCAGCACTCCGCACTGCGCCGACCAACTACCACTGCTGGATAGGCCTTGGGGAGTCTTACCATAATTCTGGCCGATACATAGCTGCTACTAAAACTTTCGAGCAGGCACAGAGACTCGAAGATAGTGCGCAAGATGTTGGCCTCAAGGACAACTGGTTTTCCAAGTACATGCTTGCTAACGTGAGGAGGGAGCTTGGTGAGTATGACGAGGCGATAGCCGGGTATCAAGAAGTTTTGAAGATGAGACCGAATGAGTTTGGTGTATCTATTGCACTTCTACAAAGCCTTGTTGAAGGCGCCTGGCATCACGTTGAGCTTGGATTCTACGGACGGGCAGCAGATGGCGCAAGCGAGGCAATGAGCATTGCGCAAAGCATCTCAGAAAACCGAAGCGACGCTTTTAATCTTTGGAAAGCTGTCGGCGACGCTTCCTCTATCTTCACGTATGTTCAAGCGTATGCTTCAAGGCTTCCTATCAAGGTTTTGCGTTCGTTGTTGAAAGCTGGTATCGATCTCGAAGCGTATGAAATTCTGGCGGACATCGATGGAACTGGCAAAAGCACTTTGCAAACTCTTGTGAGTGAAAGTGACAATACAACGTTATTCGTCAAACTCAGCATCGATGGAATGATCCTGGCTCAGAAGCGTGCCATCCATGCTTGTGCCAATGATATTCATGCCAGAGCGGTTGCTTGGTATAATCTTGGTTGGGCTGAACACCGAGCACATGCCTGTTCACCCGAGGAGAGTCAGAATGGCTCGAAAAAGCGATCTCTCAAGCACCTCAAGGCATCCGTTCAAGCTTTCAAACGCGCCATTGAGCTTGAAGCTGGAAATGCAGAGTTCTGGAACTCACTGGGCATAGTCACAACTGACTTGAATCCGAAAGTGTCTCAGCACTCCTTCATTCGTAGTCTTTACCTCAACGACAAAAATACCAGAGCGTGGACAAACTTGGGTACGCTGTACCTGATACAGAATGACTACCAGCTTGCGAATGAAGCTTTCACTAGAGCGCAGTCTTGTGACCCGGATTATGCTCAGGCATGGGTTGGACAAGGACTATTAGCGGCTCAATTGGCGGATCAGGACGAAGCTCGCAATCTCTTCACCCACGCTTTTGAGATCGCAGATTCATCTTCTACAATGATCAAACGACAATACGCTTTATCCACCTTTGACCATGTCATCAAGTCTCCTCCCTTGAGAAGCAGCACAGATAATCTTCAACCCTTGTTCGCCCTGCATCAACTACGCTCACAGGTGTCGTCCGATATGGCCTTTGAGCACCTCTCGTCGTTCTTTGCGGAGCGTGTTGGTGATTTTGCTAATGCAGCTACAAGTCTCGGCCAGGTAGCTCTAAAGCTAGAAGTAGAATACGAGGCTTCTGAATCGCCACACGTTTTGATGCGTTTTGCGCAAGTCAAAGCAGACCTTGCACGTACACAGCTAGCGGAGCGAAATTTTGATGCTGCGGCAGAGGATGCGGAGACAGCCCTTAATCTTGCCGACGGTGAGGACTTTGATGAAACGGTACGCCAGTTGGTCAGACTTTCGGCACATATGACAGCTGGACTGGCATATTACTACCAAGGCACTATGGACCAAGCAATCAGCATGTTCCGGAGCGCTCTGGAGGAGACTAGGGGCAATCCTGATATAATATGTCTTCTGGCTCAAATGCTCTGGGCCAAAGGAGGCGAAGAGGAACGGAATGTGGCTCGGGAGCAGTTATTCGACTGCGTTGAGACTCACCCCGGTCACGTAGAAGCAGTCATCCTCCTCGGCGCCATTGCCGTCCTAGACGACGACAAAGACACGGTCGAAGCGGTCAGGGCTGACCTTCAGAGCCTGCGGACTCGAGAGGATATAAAAGAGCAACAGCAGAGCAAGGTGGCCCAGGTCCTGTCGGTCATATCTTCACCCCACCTCGAAAAGGACCAAGATGTGGAAGAGATTAGCGAAGCAACCACGTCGGTGATGCTTGCACCCTCGAAACCATATGGCTGGTCACAGCTGGCTAGCTTGTCGGAAGAGACTTATCCAGCAGAGATGGCTGTGCTTACAGGAACCAAAGCTGCCCCGCCCAGAGGTATGCTCGAGGCCGCTGACCTCGCTAGGGCCCATGCTGGAACCAGAAGACTCGACGACGCTCAGAAAGCTGTTATGTTTGCCCCTTGGCTATACCTAACACGGGAAGCCCACGTATGATCATGTCCTGCATAAGCGAACGGAGTTGCGGTTATGACTTACTGTACTTTACCATGCATTGTAGGCGTATCTAGAACGCTCTTACACCCATGCCGGAGAATAATACTCTCACAGTCGATGTACGATAGGGGGCGCAATGTAGAAGCAAAGCTCTAGAATGGTCCATTGCCTGGTACCAGATCTTGCGTCCAAGGCTTTCAACTCCTGCCGATGATTCTTTCACATTCATCTCTAACCTCTTCGACCCCAGCTACCCCCTCCCACTTCCTCAACAACCCTTTCACCTCGTCCCAATCCTTCTCCGCCTGCTCTCTCCTTCCCTCATCAAGCAACCCGCCCAATCTCCTCGCCGTCCCCAGAACCCACCTGACCGTATCCCTCTGCCTCCTCCTGTCCTCCTCATGCTCTTTCCCCCTTTGCATTCCGCCCATCTCACTACCTTTTTCCTTCCCCTTTTCCCCCATAGCCAACCCTCCCGCCATCTCAGCAATATAACTGACAGCCGGACCCAATGTACTTGTCGTCGGTGTCAACGGATCCATATTACTCCGCATTTTCCTAATTGTATCCGTAGCCGTAATCAGCTTCGAATAATTATCATAGACCAGCGCCTTCCTTTCCCCATCTAGCCCCTTGATCTCATTTATGAGCCCCCCTTCAACGCGTAGTACGCCTTCGAGACCTTGATTTGCGAACACGGATTTTACATATGCTTCGGCGTTGAAGTTGGGAGCGTCGAGCTCGCTGACTTTGGGGGAGAAGACAGGGCTATCTGGGTCGGGTTTGGGGGATTTCGGAGCGGTGGCATTGATGGGGGCGGCGGATTTGAGGTTGTAGTAGTCGCGGAGGGCGGTGCGGTTGGCGCGGCGTGTTGGCGCGGCGGGGGATGTGGTGCGGGAGGTTGTTGGGGTGCTGGTGATGGATGTTGGGGGGTTGGAAGGGCGAGGTGAGGTTATTGTTGACATCTTGTGTGGACAGTTGAAGAATTGTATGTAGACCGAGATCTTCTGGGGACTCCGGGGCGCGTTTAGGGCAGTCTAGGCGCACTACAGGCGGGTTTAACGGGTGGGGCCTGACCCGGCGACCCTTAAGGAAGCTAATTCTATAGGTAGCTTTGCAGGGGATATCGACCTGAGCTCGCAGATTTCTTTCCTTCTCCTCAGCTTCCACTATGCCATCCTAAGCATGTTGTCCTATTATGTATCTACCAGCGCAATCATGGTCCTTTTCGACATGTTCTCTGCGTACCACAAGATCCCTCACACGATTCCAAAGCCTTTACTGTAGCGCTATGTTGGTGGGTGGCCTACCTAAGGCCCGGATGCATGTAAGACGGAAAACCATTAACGCTATATAGGCAGACGTTGTAGGTGCCTTGTCGAGTACACTAAGTAATATCGCCATGTTGTCCACAACCTCTTGTGACTCAGTCCTGCGGAAAATCGACATGTTATATTTGTTTGCTTGACCTTCAGATATTTGACAGAATAAGAACTCTATGGTCCATTGTTAAACTACACGGCGTTTGGTCAAATATCCAATTTTGGAAAAGCGTTTCTGTTATTAGCCATATGGACACCGATAACGCTGGCAATGGTCCCAAACCTCCTTTGAATACTGTTGTGGGAAACGCGTATAATGATGAAAATTCAGTTCCCCTGAAAGCTCCGTCTACTGCACAACCTGGACCCGAACTTCATACAGAGAACGGTCCTGATGTGTTCGAGGGCATCGAAGGCCAGATCGCCCTTGACAGTTTTCTCAGTGGTAGATCAGAAAGACCGCTTAGCCACTAGCTCGGGTAGAGGGTCTGAATGTAGATGACTGCGTTTTGAGGTCGCGGCCATGGGAACCACCAGCTGAAGGAGATGGGGCCCAGCTTGGATTCGTCGGAGCAGTCGATCAATTAGTCGATCTCGATGACCACTACGGCTTTCTAAACAATAATATCAAATCTCAATTCAAGCCCGGTGCAGCTCAAGAGCAAGATCGAGAGATATCGAATAGAGACCAGCAGTTAGTCGCAGCCAGGTCTACCGCGACGAATGTTTCAATTCCAGAGCCCACACCTCTCCAACGTGCATCTCTAGGCTACATTGAACCTGATGAGATATTTAAATATGACGATTTGCCGACTGATGGCCAGTACTTTCGACTGCTAGGTCGTGGACCTCCAGACGAGCATGGAAATATATCATCTCTCACATTGCATACATTTGAAATTAATGATGCTCCCCCATTCTACGCGATTTCCTATGTGTGGCATGACCCGGAATTGGAGGTATCAATGACGTGCGACAACAAGAAGCTTATGATCACGAACAGTCTCGGTAGTGCATTGGAAAAGTTAGTACCCTGGAGCCGTGGTACGTATCTTTGGGCAGATGGAATCTGTATCAACCAGGGCAACATTGCCGAACGTAATCACCAAGTGACTTTGATGGGTAACATATACGGCCACGCTTCGAAAGTCCTGGCCCACCTAGGAGATAGTGGGCCCACCGAAGATGACTCAAGTGATTGGTCGGCAGTCAGTCTCATGACTTTACTCAATAGAATTTGGCTCAATGAGCCCAACCCCTCTTCAAGGTCCGATTCAGAGTGGATGAGAGTTCTAGCCATCAACCATGATAATGCTGCTATGTGGGAAAGCTTAGTGTCATTTTGGATGAATCCTTGGTTCACTAGGTGTTGGATTATGCAGGAAGCTGTGCTCGCGGATAATGTTGTTCTATTCTACGGCAAAGCCATCTGCAGCTTGAACGCAGTTACCACATTTTGGGACCTCGCTCAGCGTCATGAACTGCCGGCAATCATGAGATACAGTTCATTGGCGGATATGTATAGAGCCTGTCGGAATATGAGTCTGGTCGGGTCATTCAAGAGATTGTGGGAATTGCACAAGAAACCCTCGGTCACTGGAGCGACGCTGGAGTCTCTACGTCAACTTGGGGAAGATGGAGGCAGTCAGAAGGTGACCGGAACGAAAGATCACCGCTTCACCAGTGATAGTCTCTGTAGTTTACTCGCCATGTCCCGCTGTAAGAAGGCCACTGACGAAAGGGACAAAGTGTACGCTCTCCTTGCACTGGCACAAGACAGCCTGGCTAAAACAGTCCAACCTGACTATTCAGTCGAAAATACAACATCAAAAGTATTCTGTGACGTTGCAAAAGAGTGTGTGCGCCAAGGGTATGGTGTAGAGCTACTTCACTACTCTGGCAAAGACCATGTTACCGAAGGACTTCCGTCTTGGGTACCAGATTGGAGTCAGCAAACGAGGTCGACCTTCTATAGCACGGAATACTGTTTTGCAACCTTCTCACAACCAAAGATCACTCTTAGTCCAGAGCCAGGCCATCTTCATGTCCGGGGGCTTATCCTCGACTCTATCGAGTATCTTGGGTATCCTTGTCGCTTCTATTCCCTCAAACCCTCCGAGGATAGGTTGTATCGGGAGCTCATGGACACTGCCGACGACCTTCCACCTGTTGAAAGTGATATCCACATGAGACAGGTCATCTACGCCACCTCGAAAATGATGTTTGATTATTTGTGTTCCACCGACCAATACGCTGAAGGTCTAGACACTGCAATGGCTCGAACTTTGACAGCGGATTGTACTAGGACTAGGGAGAGGACAAGAGGAGATCCAGCATACATGGAAGGCTTTGGGGCATTCAGCCGTTTCAACGAGTCGAGTCTGCAGATGTCCGTACTTTCGAAGCCAGTGGAACCTGATTCAGAGGAGGCTAGACTTCTCGACGAAGCTTGGCCATACGAATGCGCATTGCAAGATGTTCATAAAGGACGGAAGATTTGTGTCACAAAAGGAAAGTACATGGGCATTACTACTTACGACACCGAGAAGGGGGATCTACTAGTCATGTTCGAAGGATTCGCCATGCCTTTCGTGCTTAGGCCGAAGGGCGATGAGTTCGTAATCATTGGGGACTGCTATATCCATGGCATCATGGATGGAGAGCTGGCCTGTGTTCCCGAAGCTAAGTTCGGACTCGATGCTTCTCAACAGGGCGTTGACAAATATGGTGATGACTTCTGCGTTCGGTCGCTGACAGGAGGTTTTGCGACCTTCCAAACATTTACTATAGTCTGATACCACAGTCTTCGGTCTTTGGGAGATAAATGGCAAGACCCTAAGGGACCAGGGTCTCGATAGATCCAATTACCGTACACCTCTGTGGCATTCGCAGGCTTGAACTTGGCGGTGTGATCTTTCCCATTTGAGAGAACCATCTCCCTGATTACACAACATGAACTCCATATTTCTGTAAGCCATAGAACTGTCATATAATACCTACAAAGCATTATTTTCTTCACCAAGACCGGGCAAAAAGTGACAAGGCTGTAAAGGGGCGCTAAAGCAAGCGCGCGCTTGGCTTGTTTATATCTGAGTCCGGAGTATAATCAGGAGGTATCCTAGTCTTCACAGCTCATTGGGCTGGAGAACATGGATTCATATGCTATCTGACATGAATCAGGTGGTGGCGCGCTGAGCTGAAAAGACTTATCATATGTGCCACGTGGGCGGCTCGAAACAATATTTTCACGTACTTCACGCAAACATTCCGGATATTGGATCACATTGCCACAAGCTGAACACCAAATCAGTGCCACATGCTTGCATAATGCTGGACAGCTACCTATGACAGCGCGATGACGCAGTGCACCTTGATGTCCATACGGCCCTCCTAATTCCACTACATATCCCCAACCACGAACCATGTCGAACCCCTCCTCTCAAATCGCCGCCCAACTAACCACCACCAAAGGCCTCACTCCCTCCCCAACCTGGCTCACCTCCTTCCTAACAACCCAACGCCCTACCACTCCTCTCCCCGCGCTCACCCAAACAGCCTGTTTCCGCCTCCTAGCCTCCGATATCACCACTTCTCTATCACCAAACCCTACAAGCTGTTTCCCGCCAGAAATACACAATGTCAATGTCAAGGAACGAAGACTCGCCGGGCCGATTGCCGTGCAAGTCCTGTCCGTTGAGGACATGAGCAAAAGTCGCTGGGAGCAAATTGAAGCTATTGAGGCGCTTGAGCGGGGCGAGGGAACTAAAGGGAGGGAGATTATACGGGTGGCTGCTCCGGAGGAAGGAGAGGATGAGAATGTTAAGAGGGATGGTGGACCGCATAAATTAGCGTTACAGGATGCGAAGGGGACGAGGATATATGGTATTGAACTGAAAGGAGTGGAGGGGGTGGGCTTGGGGATGAGTATGGGGTGCAAGATGGTGCTGAGGAATGTGGTGGTTGCGAGGGGAGTGGTACTTTTGGCGCCGGAGACGACGACGGTGCTGGGTGGGAAGATTGAGGGGTTACATAAGGCGTGGAAGGAGGGGAGGAAGGCGGAGTTGAAGGCGGCTATTGAGGCGAATGAGAGGGCTACGTAGTTACACGGTGGACTGTGACCATGCTCCCTATGGACTGTGTCCTAAGCGAAGACGAGGTCATGCGAATGCACGTCCGGATCGTGACTGCGAATCAGGTCGAAGGACGTATTGTTCTTTGTATTAATGTGAGTATTCCTTATCCTACGACTGGATGCCTACGGCTCATCCCTTCAGAGTCCTCAACAGTCCAAACGCAAAGCTTTCTGTCATAAAAGCTTGTAGACACGCAGGTGTACCCGCTACTGTGCTCTCCATCATGGCTTTCAACGCGCCCATCGCTTGCGTAATTCATGCTTTCATGCTCCTCAAATCTGGCAATTACGTTGATCGACCAACGAGTCTTATTCTCTGATAGCGTGATCTTCAGCAATCTCGCCCCAGCGTGCATGCAGCTTGCTAACACCAAAAAGTGTGTCCCTTGCCCGAGGACGTATATCGTGTCCAGAAGTTTCAGCCTCCAAACACCTCCACCGAGCTGCTTCTCCGCCCGCACTTTGGTTCGACCACCCGAATTTGGCAGCGCAAGGATCCTTACATACTCATCATAGCTACCAGTGATAAGACAGTCATCCTCACCGGGAGTCGACAGTGACAGAGGCAATATTGCAGTAACACCAGCATTATGAGTCGTCCTGTCTCGACGAGATGGTTCGTAAAGATGCTGCGCTTCGTCGTCCATGGGCCCTTCCGCCTCTAAGCGTCGGCCAAACGAGCTGTACCTGCAGAGCAGTGAATCATCGCCGCCAGAGTACAAGATAGCGAGGTTGCTCTCGACTTCCCAATCCTTAACCGACCAAGCCACCGTCCATGCTTCCAAAGAATGACCTTGCGATCTCCCAAGTGTCTGCGCTTGGTTTTCCTCTGTATGCCGCATGTCATCGAAGACGGCAACCTGACCATCAGAGGATGAGACAGCAATAACGGAGGAACGATCGCCTACGGGCATCTCAAAAGTTGGGTACCAAGCTAAGGAAAGGACCAGAATGGACGGGTCGAATAGCTTTACCACTGACACCTTCGCTAGAGACGCTTCATTTGCGAGGACGAATCTGTAAATGCAGACAGAGCCTTCACTTGTCGCGACAGCTAATTTCGTATCGTCATATGTCGAGAAATGAAGGTCAAGGATAGCGAATGCGGTTACTACGGTCTGAAGACAAGATCTATAGAGCCCAGACATGTCAGAAATCATGAGTTAGGTACCTCCAGGTTATGCAACATCGACGTCCATACAGATTTTGTCCTTCCAACCGGAACAACATCAGACTCCCACTTCGATTCTGTTTCGGACGTGAATTTTCATCCTGCTCGGATATTTCGCTTCCATCGGGCTCTGAGCTCTCATGTTCCTCGAGGACGTATGTACCCACCACAAAATATTCGGGATTTTGGCATGAGAACTCCAGGCAATTAGGTTGTGAGGCGAGTGTTATACTTATACTTGATACGGTGGCCCCCTCTACATCCTCACCTGGGGCAGTATCTAGTCCAGGACTTGTCTCCGAACTTGGAGACATACGAATAATCTTATTCCCATTAGAAGAATCAAGTCATGGAACGTGTATTGACCTTGGTGAGGCTGGCCTGTTAGCCGTGGCGTAGCGTGTGGCGCTAGCTAGAATAGCCGCCGCCAGAGCCTGGATCCCTAAAGTTGGATGCTAAAGATGAGCATAACTACAGTATGGGCGAAATGTGATCGGACGACGCTTTACGACGAGAATGGCGTTGGCTGAGGATGAAGGCGTAGAAGGCGATGACAGCTTTCTATCGGACGAGTCGAGCTTCTACGGTTGGTTACTTCCCTAGGTAGAGGCTCAATCGCTCCTTCCATTAAACAAACCTAGGGGGTGATGACCTCCGTTCTGAATTTGAAGAACGCGTAGAAAGTTTCAACACTTCACAGTATTGGGCATCGCATCACCTTCAACTCTCGGTCGTTGCGCACGCTGCTATAGAAAAAGAAAAGATGGCTACTTCCGTTACAAAATCCCAAGAAGCATTCAATCTATATGAAGACTACCCCAGCGGCCGGCAACTTTCCGAGACCATTGAAGCTTTTATGAAACGTCTACCGCCGTTGAGTACGAGCATCATTGAGTACGGTCCATGGATCTATGTTGCAAATCCATACTCCCCTAGGAGCCACGTCCGCGAAGACCAAGCAACCTTTATCCGTAGAGGTCGCCACTTACTGGAGGACTTTACTGCTGTCAAAGCTGGAATCGAGGCATCTATGCCCGGCAAAGCTAAAAATGTCATCGGACGAAAGGTAACACTGCCCTAAATGCACTCAACAACCTACACTTAAAACCTAGGCCAATAGCAATTTATACTGACCATGACTACGCAGCTGACACCCCTCCGCAAACAACTAGAGCTTGACATCACCTCCCTTGCCAAAGAGACGAACTGCACAAGCGGCAAATGGATGCTCTTCCCTTCCGCCTCAGACGTTAACACCTATTGGTCTCTCGTGGCTAAAGGCACCGTTGCTGGAGAACTAGGCCACGCCGCAAAAGTAGCAACGGACGATGGCACACAGAGAGAACGCCTCATCTGCGTCTACACTCCCGACTTTAACGATAAGCAGGACGTGAAGAGAGTCCTGGAGAGGCTGTTGGAGATGGGGTTGTGTAATCGGAATGGAGCTCTTGCTGAGGGGAGAGCGATCTATTATAAAGCCGATGCTTATACGTATTTGGAGCTTAATAGTGGGAATGAATATGGGCTTAAGGCCAGTATGTTTTCTTCGAGGGAGCTCTTGGGGGAAGGGAAGTAGCTGGTGGTACACAATGTTAGCGGGTCTTGTATTCCTGCGAATACCCCATTTGCGAGATGTTGCTGTGACATATCGTTACAAGTTGTGGCTCGTGTACTTATCCGTCGCAAATGCTTTTCACATAATATGAGTAAAGATAATTCTTATAGCCCTGCCGTTGATACAAACCACCAGTCCAGCGCAGCGCTGCTTGGTGTTTGGAAGTTCGCCTTCTGACACGTTCACTGACGTCTTATTGAGCTTCATGTTGGGCTGCTCTCAGCTTCTTCTATTGCCAGATCAACGAAGGCTGAACGCCATGCTATGCGTGTAACCCCAGTTTATTAACATACAAGCCCCTCAAACAATGGTCTCCAGCTCCCTAGCATAGCCAATAGTATTCTCAATAACCTGCCCGCTCGCCACCAATATCTCCTTCTCATTCCTCACATCTTCCCCTTGTTGCAGAGGGAAGTATATCCTCCCATCCTTGACCACCCAGCCTCTGATATGCGCAAAATCCACCACACTACCCTCACTATCCAGGAAAAGTAAATTCTTGGCATTCGCAATGGGAAGCGAAGGGTAAGCCTTTTCCGAACAAGATGCAATTTCCCCGCGGATGGTGTTAATGAGGACCTGTTATTCACAAAGCACAGCACATTAGCGTCCGTCTCTTCTCAAGAGACTAGATCCCGGTGAAAGTGCTCATACCTCACTAAACACCGCAAACTCCTCACTCGGCACCCCCTCCTTCTTCGTCGCGCCCCATACCCGATCATAGCTCCCCTCCATCAACCACCGCTCCAACTTCACCGGATACCCAATATACCGATCCGCTTCCAACCCTCCCTTCATCTCTACCTCCAACCCCTCCAACACTGTATGAAACCCCGCATAATCCCCTCTCGTTAACAACAGTAGTAAATACAACCCTGTCACTTTACTCCGCTGGCCGTCGTCCGCGGGTTGGAAGCTGGAAGAGGGGAGTTCGTAGAAGGGCAGGAGTTGTTGGAAATAGCGCGTGAAAGCATCGGGGTCTTGTAGGCGGATGGAGAGCAGCGCGCCGGTTTCGAGGGTTTGGCGGGCGAGATGGAGGAGGGGAGGGGGGGTTGTGGGGGAGGGGAGGAGGGCGGAGAGGTGGAGGAGGTGTTTTTTGGCGGTGGTGAGGAGGGAGGATATTTTTTGGGGGGAGGGGGGTGGTGTAGATTGCAGCTGTGAGAGGGTTTTTTCGAGGGCGGAGGTCGCCATGGTAGTGGAAGGGTTGGTAGTGAGGAATGGAGGGTCGGAGATGGTGGAGATGTGAGTTGAAGGGTGCTTGAATGTGGCTATGGTGGCTGTTGAATATAGCGCGCTTAGGAAGCCGAGTTTGGCGCCAAGGTGGGCCAGAACGCTGGCTATCCACGACATTTATCTCGAATAGGAGAGTTGATGCTGGGAGGGCGGTTGAGGCGTCTTTTGGCAATATGGCTGTGCTGGTTCAGGAGGAGTATATGAAGGGGGTCTTCTTCGCTGTATTGTCTGCTTTTGAGGACAGACAGCAGCGGAGAGGATTTATCGTGACAGGTGAGTCGAAGCTGTGGAGATGGCACGAGACCGAGTGTATTTACTTTACATGACGCTTGTGACCATTCATATATGTTTAAAGCATTACAAGAACTTGTGCTGACCCTTTCGCTTTCCAGTCTCGAACCCCAATACAATCGTATCATCCGCAACACCAGCCTTCAAACAATCCCAAGCTACGCCGTCTTCATCATGAATAACAACAACAATGCCAGCAACGCCGGTGGTGCTGATGACCGTGACTATCTTGACAAGGGTCTCGAGGCTGTTGAGAAGAAGTTCGGCGGTGCACGTTTCGCAGGCCCTGATGCCATGGAGAAGAATCGTGGTATGAATGAGAAGATCACGGATACTATCCGCAAGCTCATTGAGAAAGTCACTGGGTATGTTCGATACAGATCATAGAACAGAGGGATACTGTACTAATATACTGTCTGCATATAGCAAGAAAGTGCCAAGCAAGGTCTCCAACTGAGTGACCAACTGTGGGATCGATGAAGAGTTGGTACACCTCGTTTTTGGTATATAGGAGACTGCAATGAAATTGCTTAATACACAATCATGCTCGTTGGACGCATCGATAATACGTTTGATAGACAGATACCCATTCCGTAAATGAGAATATATATATGTGCAATCGTGCGCGCGAAGCCTATGGATGATCTCGTACATATCAATGAAGTTGTCTCTTTCACCACTGTACATGATGCAAAGCTAATCAAGTAAAACCAAGCACTGCTTACAGGGGTATAATGCAAAGCGAATTTGATCTCCTCGCCACATTTAGGCGTCTTTTAAAAGCTGTATTCGACTGGCTAGGTCCTTGCCCACATCCCTATCCACCATAGGCTCCTCATTCTCATGGAATTGTTCATCGAAGAGTGAATTAGCTTCTTCATCTTCGTCAGCTGCTCCGCCCTCTGCAGTTACTTCATCTTCGTCAGTCGTAGACGCATCATCGCTGCGTGCACCATTGGCCGTCCTGGCGGTGTCTGATCTCGGAAGAGTATCATAGCGATTGTGGTTTAGAGGCTCGTTGGCAGAGTCAGGCATCTCTTCATCACTATCATTGACAAATAGATCGCTCTTCCTAGGTGCGCTTTGCTTGTGCTTCCTCCTTGCCCTTTTCTCCTCCCTTCTCAATTGTTCTCCTTCGTCTTCTCTCTGCTTTCCTTTTGCCTTCCTCTTCTTTCTTTTCTTGGCATTCACATCTCCATGCACTTCTGGGTTCCATCTGTCATCGAGCTCGTTTCCAGCTATGGTTAAGATTCGCGAGATAACCTCGTTTGCCACCTGGCGGTAATCCATGGATTCTGCACCTGCAACGTGGCTCTTCATCTTCGACCAAGCTTCTTTTTTGTCAGTGGAATTCCACATCGATCGAAAGTCCTCATCGCCGATGGACTTCCAAGGAATATTGCCTTCGGTAGTCGCCCCTGAGTCTACGATGGCCCGAAGCAAAGCATGTTGGTCCCCAATTTTCATGTTTGCCACTTTCTCTAAGGCTCTTTTCTTTCTCCAGGGGTTCTTAGTCGTGGATTTGCTCTCCTCAAAAGCACTCGCATCCCTGTATTTTTGCAAAAGCTCTTTCTGCTGTTTTGTCTTCAATTGGTTCCACTTGAAAATGCACTGTAGTCTTGAGCGCATGCCTCCCATGCGATCACTGACAATTTGCCAATTGATCAGCTTCATGTCGTCCAATTCTTGGTCTGAACCCGAATCCGTGTCTAGAGCATCCTCACCATACTTCTCAATCCTGACTTGTCTCCTTTCATCCTTCATAGCATGCATACAATACATGATTGCACTGCAAAAGGATTGGACTTCATCGTTAGTCCATTGTTCTCGGTTTCTGTTCTCCGAGTTGTGGACATAATTTCGATATCGATCCCTACAGTCGTCCGCCATGCGACCGACCATTTCACTGACGGCTTTCCAGTTATTTCCTTTCTCAGCAACAGCATGCTTGAGCATCTCATCCTCTTCAGCCGACCATGTTCCGCGCTGGAAGTTATGGAAATGACGTCTACAGTACTTTTGCACAGACATGCGGGGACGGTACGGTAGAATTTCGTGGCACTCGTTGAAAATTTCAGTCGCCGTTGGGTTTCCCCGCATGGACGACTGAATATGGTTATTGAATTGCTCAATACTCATATTGTTTGCCTCGCAATAAGAAGCACGGAACCTGTCCAGCTTCTCGGCTTCGGCAGCTGTGTATGAACCCCCTTTTTCAGAAAGTGCTCTTTGGGGAGTTCTGTTTTTCTTGCCTCCTGGGGCTGCCTTCGATATTCTGTTTCCGTTATTATTGGCCAAGGACGCCTTCTTCCTGCCTTGTGATATCTGCCCCCGCGATGGCCCATCATTCAAAAATTCCAGACTCCTATGTGCAATGTCCGCCATGAGTGGTGTGCCGAGTTCAGGCGACCTTTGCATTTGCATATCTTCCAATCCCGGCAGAATTCTATCCTGCATATCTACTTCCTCGTGTCCAACATTGTAAGAACTGTAGTATGGTGCTTTAGCGGTGGAAGCGCCCAGTGGTTCTTCCGTCCGCCTACGTTTACTGGGCCGTGCTAAAGCACCTGGCATTGTTTTTTTCTTTTTCCTTTGCGATGCTTGTACATTACCATTATCCAATTGACTCAGATCTACTGAAGGTGGCAGAGCGCTCATACTGTGCAATTCAGGATCAATGGGCATGTCGTTGTCTTGATATAATCCCAGCCAATCAGCCAAGCCCAATTCATCGGTAAAGGAATCATCGGCCTTTGTGAAGTCAAGAAGGGGTGCATGCTCACATTTTCCATTCTCCAATGACTGTTGTTCATCTCCTATTTGACGTCGTGTTGGCGTTGAGCCTCTCTTACGCTTCTTTGATTTCGTGGACGCTTTGGGAGAAGAGTAGACCCATTTGGGCTGGAGATAAGGAGGATACATTGCTGGCCCATATACTTGATCATCGGCAATGGCCGGTGGGTGCTGCGAGATGTCATAATTATCGTGATCTGAAACCTCTGGGCGTTGTGACCTTTGATGCTCTTGTTCATACTCTTTAACAGCTTCGTCGTCCGTCGGGATGTCGTCAAGCGCATGGCTGGATTGAGAAATGAGAGGACCTTGAGGTGGTGGGGAAGAGCCAAAGATCTGTCCTGGTGGTGTAGAGGGTCTGTGTGTGGTCTGCTCATCATGGTCGCCATATCGTCCACTATCCGACAATGTAGAATGATCGCTTCTTTGCTTCTTGTGTTTCTTGTTATTCTTCTTGCGACTCTTAACCCTCTGCGAAGATGCGACTGAGGCTCTCCCATTCGGAACATTTGAAGAGCGTACAGGAGAGCTTTCTTCTATGAGCTGCTGAGATGCTGCGAAGTTGTCGTCTAGGGCCCCATTGACCTCGAGGGGAGCTGTTGATAATTGCAGTAGCGCTTGCGCGCTCTCGTAGTCATCTGTGGCTCCCGGCATACTACTCAACCTCTTATTGCTAATCTCCGCCTTGCGATTTCTGTCCCTCTTTTTGGTATGAGACCCTATCGGGGCCGCTTCCTCAGGGGGGTCTTGGAGCTGAGAAGACGTCAGCCCCATGGGTATCACCATTTCCGTGCGCGATGTTTGCTTTGATCGAATGCTGGATCACCGGGTAGCAAGGGTGAAACTTTCTCGTTCAGTATGATTGGCTCAACGCTAGTGGTAGAACTTCGGCCAGACTTGACGCGCCTCCTAGGTAGTCATTACTACCAGTAATACAAAAAGCATCGTGGCTTTCATTAAATCGAAGAACTTTCATGGTGCTGGATGAGGTCCTAGTAGGTGTCAATATGTCACTACGCTCTCATGAAATTATGACTCTTGTGAGTGATTTGTCCCTTGATAAAGAACATCGTTCGGAGATTTTAGCCTTGCCGATCACCAGCACAGCAGCAGCACCGATTGCCTATTTTTTAGGTCTACCTCTCGAGATCCGCGAGCAGATATATAGCTATCTTGTAGATCACTATCCTAAGTACCATGACTCTGGTATGAATCCCAGTCCAGCCGGCAAGATCATTTTTCGGCGTAATTGGTTTTGATCTGCAATTCTTAGCATCAATTGCCAGATAAAAGAGGAAGCACTTCATGTCTTCTACAGGGAGACGGTATGGCACATTCAAATACCCGCTGTCAGTACTTTGCCACGGCCTCCCTACCATGGTTTCCGTTATTGGATGTTATTACAAATACATCCTTTCTTCAAACTCATGCGTCACATCAAGCTGGTTTTTGTGATTCTACACATGCCCTGCGGCACTTGCATGAACGCAGATAGAACATTCGCCATCCATGACATGCTTCGACAATTTGGATACTTAACAGATGTTAGCCCTAGAAGATTTGTCGTTGAGCAGATTGTCAAGGCCCTTGCCCACGCGCCTGCTCTTAAGACTGTGAGCATTGAATGGAACGATATCGCCGGGTGGGGGAACTGGGAGATCAAACATCTCTGTTTGCGACCATTGGAGAGACTAATGGTTCATTGCGTGGTTGAGAGTGTAAACCTAGCACTACCTCCTACAATGGATCACAACTTTATCACTCATGGGCACCGCAGAATCGAGGTAAGGAATTGTATGGAACTCAAAGAACGTGGGCTAGAGAAGCTGGGCGAGTACCTCACCGAGTTTACGGGCAAGTAATGGATGCATATGGGGAATTGTGGAACACATACTTGGAGATGGTGGTCGAGGTAATAGCTTAAAAGAGGGTTGAATCATAAGTCAAAATGAACATTAAATATAGCAAGAAATTCACATAATCGAAAGTTGTGGTTTGTAAACGGTTCTCATGATCAATACAAGCCCAGGGTCACATTTCTCAGACGACATTCGTTTTCTCCTCTCTTGATTACAAAGATCTTTAGCAACCAGTTTTGTACGTACGGCCATAAGACTGAAGAGAAATCGGCATCACGTCCGCTCTCCAAAGAGAAATTTTAGACCGGCTGGAGAGTGTCCACGTGAGTGACCAGTGGCGAACGCCAGCTGCTGTATAATCTAAAACCGGGTTCCTAGCAGCGAGCAGGCGTTGGCCATAAGTCTGCGTTTGGGGTTTTATCACGAGCTGCGCTGCTGTTGCGCGCTTTTCTGTCTCTTTCTGATCTTGTCTGCGTTGGCCGAAGCAATGAATGTCTTCGTTGTGCGCTACGTGTTCTCAGCTATTGTTGAGGCGTGGGTTTCTCCTCCAATCCTCGTGCTCGTTACGAGGCTGTATGGATGACATGTCACGGCGATCACGCTGGCCCTGAAAGTCTTACTAGTGGGAAACCCCTAATCTTCGCTTTCATCATCTCCCTTGCCATTTTCTTCCTCCACCTTGCCGCCATAACCACACTGCGTCGGTAGCTGTGACCCAAACACTCCTATTTCCACCTTCTTCTCCTTTACTAGCGGCGGTCGTCAAATTGTCCACAACTCGACCTTCATCCATGAGCTGCCATAAGCCTTCACAAAGATCGTCTCCCTCCTGTCCAAAATCCCCTTTCCCAAGTCTGTAGAGTATCCTTCCAAGTGTCTGATAAGCTATGCATCGTTGAGCAGGGTACGCGCTCCGGGCTAGATGTGCAAGTTCTGGAATGGTGTAGCCAGCAGAGGCTGGGGCGTGGCCGTGGTGGTGTAGACCTTTCGTTATAGGTATTTGAGAGGAGAGACGGGGCGGGAGTAATCGGCCGCGGAAGTCGAAACGGAGTGCTGAGGGAGGGAGCGATTGTTGGGAGGGAGAGTAGACAGAATTGGCTTCTGATTCAGGGTCAATGGGCGTCATCCAGGAGAGGTTCGAAGGGTCGGCTGGGAGGGAAGGGTAGTAGGTTGAGTGAAGAGCTTCGAGAAAATTAGGATCTAAAGGGTCGAGTTCAGGAGGTCCAGGCTGTTTGGGAAAGTGAATGTCAGAGATTGCAGGAAGAGGTTCGTCGGAGCAAGCAGGCCGGAGATCTGGTGGAGGATACAGTGGTGGGTCTTCTGGACCGAAAGAGCCTGAATGGATTTGGTCCTCTTGTACTGTCTCATTTGACGGCTTTGCACCTTCAAAGCTGACCTTCTTCGCATGCACATGGCTTATTCGAGGGTTCTCCTCGTCCAATGACTGTATTGGTCGTTTTAATTCCGTTTGGTCTTCTTCTATGTTTGCTTTTCTCAATAGCTTTTCGACAAGTGACGGGCTTAAGCCAGCCATGAGTTCTCTCCTTGCCTCTTCAATTTCGCTTTCCGACATCTGAGCCAGACGCCGCTTATTCTCTTCATCAATACTCTGGTCCCTCGTTCCAAGTTGCGCTCTCAAATCCTGGCCAAGAGCAAGAGGTTCACTCGTATGTACGCTGCCCACATGATTCCCATTTGGCTCGTCTTTTCGCTGATTCTGCGACTCTCGCTTCCGTTTGAACCTAGAGGGCCCATTCCTTTTTCTATGTACAGGAAACCCGGTTTCTGAGCTCTTGATGGCTGGCGGTGACGGAGGTCTGGCGTCCGGAGGAGATACTCGCTCTTTAACGTCACCCACAAGGCCCAACTTTAAGCTGGGCACTTGCGCCGAGTAAGAAGACGAATGACCGCTGACTTCATCATCAGATTCTAGGTCGATATCGAAACGTTGACCCTGTAATGCCATTATTGATTGAAGCTTGCAAGTATGTGTTTCTTGGTCACCAAGTGAGTACTCAGGGTCCTGGTCTTTAAGATAAGATTAGATCGGTTAAGGCTGGGTCCCCACATCCGCGCACGAGCCATTTTGGCCTCAACACCTTAGTGGAGCGATTTATCTTGCACAAGCCATGTGCACGAGATTGATGTTCTTTAAGACGCAAGGAACACACGCATTGAAAGTTTTGATTACCACCTAGCTATCTACGCAAGAACGGTATGATACACGTTTGTAGTGCTCGCTCGCCATTAACACTAAACCAGAACAAGCAGGGTGGTTCAGAGTTTAGATGACCACCACTAGCCTTCTCATAAGTCCTTTCCCCATACAGAGAGTTCTTCTTGGTATCCGCATATCTCCTTAGAGATTCTATCATTTGTAACCACCTGTAATAAGCCATCGCATACAAGCTTCCCTCATCCCTGAGTGTCGCTTTAAAATGTTAGAAAAGAGCCGAGCAATAGAGGAATTGCACGCTGGTGGGAATGAAGTTCGTTTTCGTGGCCGGTAGAAGCTCGACAGGCGGAGCTCTTGTACATAATTGGAAGCGAATAAAACATCGATACAGTACAGGCCAAGCTGATATATTATTATATTTGGACATTGACCGTGAATGTCCAGATAGAGTGTTGGTCGATCTGAGAATATCTCAGGTTGGTGGGTTGGTGTAACCCGCAGGCTTCGACGCGAGAACCGCCAGATTCTCCCGCTGGGCCTTCTCTCTCTCCATCTGCTCCTTTGCAGCTTTGGTGACTCTTGGCTTTCTCCCTGGAGCTTTTGCTCCATCTTTAGCTGCTCTGGCGGCGCCCCGCGTGGTCCCGCCTCGTCCTCGGCCACTTCCTCGGCCACGTTTCGCTGGTCCTTCGGCTCTGCGAGGTGTTAGTGGGGTGACAACTATAATATCATTGGTAGTTTTACATACCTCTCAACCGTAGGCTCCTCGCCTGGAGGGATTAGTGGTCCACTGTACACGAAAAATCCATCCTTGCTTGTCGCTGCTTGTTCCTCCCAGATCAACTCAGTATCATCAATAAAATCGTCCTCTTTATCGTACATGTCTTCCTTCATCAACCTCTTTCTTGGCTTTTTGGCTACGCCTGCTTCACCAGTCTCCTCGCCAGATTTGGGAATCCTGTCGCCATCATTAATACCACCCATTTCGACATTGCTATTGTCAGCTTCTCCATCAGATAGGTCGACAGACATCTCATCTCCTGAGCCAGAGTTACCGCCATTCTTATGTGCGTTTTCAAGAGCTGCACCAGCAGCGGCTACTCTTGCGAGTCGCTCACGCTGCGCGGCAAGGCGTGGATGAAGGGCATTGAAGCCATATCGCTCTTCAGCTAGGCGAGTGAAATTGACATACTGGTTGTCGCCATCGAGACGCACATCAAGAACCACTGTAGGTGCCGTCTTTTCGGGTGCAGAGCTGTCATAGCCACCACCAAAGATGGCACCTGAAAGTAACCCACTACCTGATGGCAACGCAACAGGAGCTTCTTTCTGACGGGTAGGCTTTGGCGAATGCGACGAAGAAGATACAGCGGTGCTTGCCTTTGGACTTGGCTTCTTAGCAACAGTAGTGGTGCTGTCGGATATCTCCTGAGGCTTATCTGTGTCAACTTCCATCGCGTTGGTAGTGTTAAAGGATGGTGCCGTGGTAATAAAAGAAGCCGTCTCTCTATGTGGGCTGTTGAGAGGCTGCTGGGGTTGTATGTTTAATGGCGGAGATAGCCGTGGTCGTTTTGGTTCAGGCGGAGATGGCGCTTTGATATCACCCTCGCGCCTTGGTTGTTGAGGAAAGGCGTAGGCTGGTGCAGAGTTTGGTGGATGTTCAATGAGACTGTAGATCGACGGTGAGGCACTCGCACTCACGCTTGAATATTGAAGAGGTTTCTGAGGTGTTGATGCGAGGGTCATGGGTGAATTATGTCGAGGCGCTACTGTAGCAGATCTAATTGGATCATAATTTTGGCCACTGGAAGGTCGTGGTGAATGTGTTGGGGTATTTTGGGAATTAAGTTGTGGGACGGGAATAGCTTCATTATTGCCACTTTGGGTTGGCGCGTGGATAGCGGGAACATCATATTGCGTGGACGGAAGCGAGGTGTTGGGGAGTATGTCGGTAATTTTACTTTGACGCGCAGCCTCAGCCGCCTCGGCTTCTCTGGCCTTCGCCTGTTCCTCCAGAATCTTTGCTTGTTTCTTTTTGAATGCAGCCGACGTACCTCTTGGAGCACGTTTTCTCGGCTTTTCCAGGACATCAGTTGCCGGAGATGCGTTGCCGTTGTTGTTGACTGGAATTTCCGGGTCCTTCTTTTTGCGAGGTTTCCTAGTCATCGGTGTATTTTTAGCGCCGATTCCTCTTCCGAATTTCTCTCCAACGTTTGCATCCTCCTCGCCATTTTGAGTGAAAGAATCCGAATTCGGTAGGGGAACAGCAGCAGTGGGTGTTGCTGTGCGGTGCGTTGGCGAATTCGCTGAGGGTGGAGATGAGAGGCCGGGTGATGTGCTCTCCCCGCGATTTTCTCGAGCGTCTGCTGCTGCCGACATCTCGTCCACCACAACCACCAAGATATAACCTACAATATGATGGAAGAGAGAGGTTGCTGAAACATTCACTGTCAATCCAAAGGAGCTGAAGATTGATACTGATGCAAGTTTTGCGGATCGCCGTGGTCAGAATGACAAAGACAAGTGGCCTGTAGTCGACGTCGCAATAGCTTCAAATGTGGGATCAAGAAACGTTACAATCTCTGAAACTGCTTTGCTGGGGGCTAAGAAGCTTCAATGGAGATCATAAGCTCTGGGAACTCAAATTCTGGGTAGCATTGCCGACGATACACCTCAAATTGTTGGGCGGAAGTAGATAAGGATGGTCTGGCAAGGGAAGAACATGAAAATGCTCAATGAATGAAAGAGTTGAAAGAAGAAGATTAAAAGGAGTGGAAAGATGGGGGGGATATAGGAAGATCAAGAGTCTGGCGGAAGGAGGCAAGCACTAGGTTTGATCACAGCACAGACGAAGCATCGGCAGACTGGGAACACATCATCTGGATTCTCTGTTACGAGCTAATTCATTGCCGTAGGGGAATTGGTCAGGCTGCCGGCAGCCTACGACCTAGGAATGGCCTACTACGAGGGTACCTTAGGTAGTTTACGAGGGGCACCACCTACCTTAAGGTACTATATAGGGAGTAGAAAGTTAGGAAGGGGAAGAGCAACGACCTCCGTGACCTCTGTCTGGCCCCAGGACCAAAAGGGCAAAGCCTCTATGGGGGCGATCTGAGTGCACCACAAGACCACAATTACTTTTAAACGATGCAACAAAGCCAGGGCCCACGAAGTTCCAGGGACCACTTGCTGACTCTAATCCTCCTCAGCCAATTACGTGCCTCTATCATCCGGCCAAAGATAGTCCCGCGTCTTGCATTAACCCTGCAGATCATCTTAGGAGAGAAGAGCCGCTGTCGTCTTCCAGGAGCCGTCATCTGCTACTGATATGGTTGCATGATATAGGTATATATATAGATGTGGGCAATGGTACATTCATAGGGACGTTGTATACTTCAATTTATTATGCTGACAATGCTTCATGTGGCTTACCTAAGGGATTGAGGTCATCTTCCCGCTCCTTTGCATGAGATATGCACGAAATTAGAGTATGAGGCTTGCCACATGTGGCTATGCTAGCGCTCAATATGGCAAGTAGTACCCTTCGGCTAGTGCTTCCGAGCAACTCTATAATTACAATTATCCTCCCCTCCTCGCTTTGCAATTTTTCCTTCTACTGCTCCAACACTCAAGATACTTGGGGCCTTCCAGCTGCTAAGAGTATGTGCGATACCTCCAATATCTTCCACCCTACTACCTATTCTCCCTAATAGTCATTGGAGTGCCATCTCATCGTGATTACGTAAATTGGGTTGGAGTACCAGAGAAAACTATTCTACCCACTGTTCTTCCACGGATCCAACGTGACTAGACCACGTTCCTGAGTCACACACTGAAGTGTTATGTGTTAAGTTAAGCACGGAAATCAAATCGATATCTCTTGGAGTTTCGAAAGGATCTACAATAAATCAGCCACCAATAAGATTCACTCGTGAATAACATACCTTGTCAACATATCGTACACCGACCTTTGGTCATTCAATTAGCTCCTGTCATAAAGCACCGAGCAAGAGAATCTTACTAATACCCCGTCCTCATCCATGAACTCTTTCTCATTTCCGAAGTCTGGATTCGTCTTGTCAAGACATGTTAGACATGACTCTACAATGTCTGCATAGCGTTGACCCATTTGACTAGGCAGATTGGTCTTCGCTGAATCTTTTTATAGGAATGAGATCAGTCAGAGCAAAGATACGCGGTGATGGCGAGTCTTACCAATTAAAATTCTTTTAACTTCGAACGCCTTAGGACGAGGATCTTTCTCCTCTCTATCCACTGCTGGAGCCAATTCTGGGCAAGGTTCTGGGGCAAAGTCCCCTTTGTGATATCGTACCTTCGAGCCGTTAGCCTACGCGTCCAAGGGAAGAACGGAACGAAGACCCAAAGCCCTGGGACCATCGGGGGCATCATACCAACGAGGACCACATTCCGATCTCCAAGAGACATACACCAAGACTATAAATGTCGTGCTGCATCCGGTAGTCTTCAATCGGTCGCAGACCCTGCCGTGTGGGATGCCTGTACAGGTTTTGTTGCCACAAGGAATCTCCAATATGGTACGTCCTACCATCTGCTAGCCGAAACTTCTCGAAACCAACAAGGAATGGCATTCCGAGCGTAGAAGAATCATTTTTCAGCAACAACACCGTCTCTGGAGAGATATTCTTGTGTACGAACTGAGCATTGTGCACGAACATGACCGAGTTAGCCAACTGCTTCGCAACCTCAAATCGTTCGTTCAACGGATGCTCTTGACTTCGAGAAAGCAATAATGTACGGAGACTTTCGGGTGCTCCAAATCCTTGGGGTATTGAGAAGATGAATTCGAAGCTTTCCACTGGCGCAGCAGAACCAGCCTTAAGAGGTTGCTTCAAAGTTTTCGCAGCTAGAGATAGCTGCTTAATCACACCTGCACAACGTAAGAGGCCAAAGATAAGAGGATCAATCCTATATAGGGTCCTTGCGAGCTTCCTGACGTCTTTGGTCGTTGCTTGGATGTCTGCCTGTGGATGAAGGACCATGTGGTCCGTGATATATGCTATCCTGCCCTCGTGCTGGTCTTTGGCAACTTGGGATGAAGAGAACCTTATCGAAGTTCGTTCAAGCGATAAATCGTTGGACGAGATGAACATAGACTTATCCGTACCGTCCGAGGCATTATCGGTATTGACTGCGTCTCTGAGGCTCTTCAACTCTGATAGCGGCCCACTGTGGATGCTCGACTGTTGAGTCAAAAGTTCGTCAAATTTTGGATTTCGAATCGAAGTCATGAGAAACCAAGATGGGTCAAACATGCTACTCCAGTCTTTGAGTGCTTCGATGGCTTTCCGAAGACGCTCCTTGCCTAAGATCGCATATTTGGCTCTTCTTACATCGCCCTTCTTACGCATTAATTGTTTCATAGTGCCACCCTCCTTTCCATCACCATGAAGACTGTTTGCGATCGATATAGCTGTTTGTAATTTGCCTTGCAGAACCGTAAGGACGTGGAGCTGGTTTACCTGCAGTTCACCGTCGAGATCATTCCAAACACTGCCGAGGAATTCGATCTGTCTCTTCATTTTGATCCAGTGATTTTCTAGCATCAGCAACATTTCTCGCGTTTCCTGTTCTGCATTACAGAAATCCTTATAGATTTTGACCAGCTCATTGCCATATCTACTTCACGATTAGCCTCTAACACTCCGCCTTATAAGTAACAGAGAATCAAACCTGATACATATATCTGCAATGCTTAGGGCCCCACCAGCGTAAGAGAATGGATCCATCCCCACATTATCTAGCTAAGCAGGTCAAATATAGCATGGTTATGGTTGAGGTTCATTCAACGATTGTCCAGGTTGCTACGGCCCCCACACTCCAGTGCAGGGGTCAATACTGGATTTGGCTAGAGCCTACACGCCCCACTACTCAGCTACCAGCATTTACCACCATTCTGTACATCATGAACATTATCTCCAGCAGCTACGTTAAATCCTCTTATCCAAGAAAGGCTATTTATCTCGCACTTACATGGTTCCCCTTTGACGAACAGAGAGATCTCCACCGTGCTGTTTACCGCCGTGAGACTCAAGCTGACGTGGTACATTCCCTGGAGGTAGATTGAATTCTTGAAGCTTTCCGCAAAGCATTTCATGTAAATCAGTCCTTGCCTTTCATTGACAGCAAATTGCTAAAGCCACTGATAGGTTGATGTTTGGTCCCCGCAATTGATGGCGACGGCGAAAGGCTACACACCTTCCGCCAACCTCACTCCAGTGCGTGTTCAGATCGGGTCAGTGACGATTTCAGTATAGCGACAATGCCTCCCCTTTCAGATTTAGATCATTACAAGATCGAGACCCAGATTCTCGGGGACGGAAATGAGGTTGTGAATTATGAATACGTCACCAATGTTCGATTAAGGCTGAGGAATGCCAAATTCGAACGAAGGTGGTATAGGCAGGCAAAGCTTGGCCAAGGTTCGAGTAGCAATGTCTGGCTGGAGGTGCAGAGGGACAATCCCGGAGCTACAAGAGCTGTAAAAGCCATTTCTAAGAGGAAGCTCCTCGAGAACAATGTCGACTACACAAGGGAATTGAAAGCTCTGACTGAGTTTTCCAAGCCGAAGTACTGCCAAAAAGGTCTCTTTGTGGACTTTCTCGGATGGTGGGACAACCCTGATTGTATTTATCTGGCCATGGAATATTTTCCGTTGGGGAATCTTGAAGATAACATTATTTCTGGACACCCCGATGTACCAGGCGCTACTGATATTATGATTCAATTAGTCGAAGGCCTGGAGATCATGCACGCCGAGGGTTTCGCTCATCGTGACCTCAAGCCTGCCAATTTATTTGTCGTGCAGAAGGACCCCAATTGGTGGGTAAAGATTGGGGACTTTGGGATATCCAAGCGGATCCAGAATCAGGATACATCTCTGCGAACTTTTACCGGCACACATGATTACATGGCTCCCGAATTCTTCGGATATGGGGATGATGTGGATGAAGAACGATCGGATTATACGCATGCGGTCGACCTCTGGGCCCTTGGATGCGTCTCCTACAGACTGTACACTGGTAAAGTGCCGTTTCCCTCAAATCTCAACCTTCGGCCGCTACAGCGTTATTGCAGCGGCCAAACCGCATGCCCCAAGGAAGCTTTACAGTCCAGTGGATGCGACGAGATTGTTGTTGGTCTGATTATGGGTTTATTAGACCCACGACCTTCTCAACGGCCATCCGCAAAGGACTTGTTAGCGACTCTAGGACCTATAAAGCCATTGGGCGAAGCTGAATCACTACATCGAAACCTAACTCAACCATTATTGCCAGTCTGGACAAACCACAACGAGTTGAGCTGCATGTATCCAACACCTCAAACAACTAACCAAAATTTACAAATCCGCAGCACCACCCCCTATACCAATTATTACGAAAGTCCTCCACTTTTAGCCACCCAGCCACCGCACGAGTCTCCATCCAGATATTCCCCCGGCTTAGCAACGTGCTTCACATCAGTTAATCCCGGTTACCTGCAACCATCTTGGCGAACTAAATTTGTGCCATGGAACCCCGACACTGACTTCCCGGATGCTATCACACTTACTTCAGAATTCATCCCATCGAATCGAAAGGATAGCTAGGTCATTGCACACCAATTCCATACCTTTCAAAAACTAACTTCCCCGACTGTCAATGTAATGGCTACTGCAAGTCCTCAGTTCTGAGCGGATGGTTATTCTATACTCATACCCCTCCCATTTCCGCCATCTCACATTCCCGGAATTCCTTTGCTCAATTCGAATATTCGAGAAACCGCGAAGTTAGGAGGATTACTTCCTCACTCATTGCAGCAATTCACCTCATAAATCAAAAAATTGCGATAGAGCATGTTCGCATGATTCTCATTTCCTCTACCAACTCCCTCTACCAACCCACATCCCCCCATCTCCACCTCACTTTCACAAAGACCCTGCCCCCCCCTCTCACCTTATCATCGGCCAATACACCCCCGGCAGCAAATCCGTAAACGCTGGTTTCCGCCAGAAAACCCCTCGCCATCCCTGATTCTCTATCCTCCTCACCACTATCCTCCCCATCCTCCCCACCCTTTCCCCGCTCAACATCTTCCCCCTCCTCCCCCTCCCTCCCCAAATACAATCAACCGGATTCCATCCCCCCATCCCCCCCAACCAATTCCTCCCCCTCAAACCTCCCCCCGCCTGGCTACTATACTCAGGACTACTCCCACTCCCACTCCCACCCCCACTCCCACTCCCTGTCCCACCATAAAACCCCGGCGGCGGATTAAATTCACTAGGTTGCGTGCCTGAGCTAGCTGGAGGGCAGCCTGGGCCGGGAACGTAGCCTGGTGGTGGGGGATAAGGGAGGAATTCTGTGGGAGGGGTGGGGCATTCGTCTGCTTCTAGGCGGGCGGGGGAGATGGAGAGGATGAGGGATTTTGTTGGGTCTTCGGAAATTGTTGTGTTGGTGTCTGTGTTTGTATCTGTGTCTGCTGGGGCGCAGGTTGTGAGGTGGGGGAGGAGGAGGGAGGAGAGGGATGTGAGGATAGCGGCGATGTTGAGGGGGTGGAGGAGATGCATCTTGAAATGAGGTATTATCTGGTGCGCACTGGACTCAGAGTATATGTAATGTACAGGAAGAACGCGTGGAAGGATGCAAGGAATGCATGACAGCAGAGTTTATATACGATACGTGCATTTTGTACTTCCAGTTTTGTGGGGCGCCAACCCCACGAAAGTGACACACGCACATTGACAAAAAAGCGGAGCTTAGCAGGTGAATGCCACCATGTCAGTGTGCCGTTCACTAGTATGGAAGCGGGTTCCTGAATGCGATTGTGTTCCTGACGGACGACTGATGCAAAAGACTGAATGGGGTAGTGAGTGCCAAGCCCTTGTGAAGGGCTACTGTGATGCTGCCCAACTAAAGCAAAGCGAACAAATGAGGCGAACAGCTACATTTGACAACTCAAACAAAAAAAGAATTAGAGAGTAGGGCAGTCAATCAGGACGATAGATGAGGTGATGATGCTATGAGATATTGGAATTACATAACTTTTTCATAGACCCTCCACCAAAGAGCCATGTTAGCGGCAACGACGAGATCCATCATCAGTAAGCCCTCGTTCTCAATGATGAGCTTACCCAACTTGGCTTGCTTTCCGCCAAAGCCTCCTCCCGCATGTTCTTGACCAAGGGCCAGATCTAGACGGTCTTCAAGTTCAACTTTAGATCCAAAGTACCCATTTGCTGCCGATAGTGACGCCGGGTCTGGCGTCTGCAGAGAGGATGAAGAATGTTTCTTGCGGTGGCTGGAAAATAGCGAAGAGCGTTTACCCTCCCTCGGAGTTCCAGGTATTGAAGACTTTGGATTGGGAGACCCAAATGCCTTTGAACTTGGCAAATTGAAGCGCAGTTCGCTGACGGTTGCCGAATGCATACCTGGTCCATATCTGGGGTCTGTAGAGCGATACGAATGTTTGCACTTTAAAGAACGACCTGCTATGCCAGCAGCAAACTCGCAAGTACCATCCCAAGGACTCTGTAAAACGAATCTCCTCAAGGATGGTGTATCCTGCTCTGACGCCAGAATGGCTGGAGAGCTAGGACCATCCGAGTGCTGGCTGCCGATGCCAGAATCGAAGCTCGGTCTTGCTTCTTGGTTAAACATAGAATTGGTCGACTCTTGTCTGCGCCTGTGGTCAGGTCTCTTCACATGTCCGGACAGCCGTAAATGGCGTCGAAAAGCTGCTTGATCTTCATGGCTCGAGCTGGACTCGTCACTCTTTGAACCGAGAAGAGAAGGTTGTTTATGGGAAACCTCTAGATTGCCTTGAATTCCACTCATGGAGGCTTCACGATCGGTGAATTTGGCGTAGCCCGGCGTCAGAATTGCGACAGATATACCAGCCCCCGGATGCGCGATACCCTCAGCTGCAGAGCGCGCATTGGTATTACTTATCTTGCCGACATTCCACTGCTCTCCGTTGTAGCGCCGTATCAAGGACAAAGAGCCATGCTCGACATTTTCAGTCGGTTGCGAGGCAATGTAGGAAAGATGATCGTTTCCAGAGATGTCATCACTCAGACGCTGATTTTGCCACTTCTTCTCCCATTCCCAGCCATGTTCTGTTGAGCACAGGTCATTCGTCATTGCCTGTACGTGTGGATGTTTGTTCTCCATCGACCTCACCGCCGGCGCACCATTTCCAATCTGCGAATATGGTCTAGGCGGCAATCGAGGAGGTGTCACTGCAGGTTGCTCATACCCTCTCCTCAGGTCAATGTTCTGTCTAGCTGGAACATTCTGAAGAGCTGGATGATTAGAAGGATAATCTTGCTGGTTCATAGGACGTGGTCCAAGCACCTTGCGCTCAGGAAGCGGCGGGGCTTGTTCCCAGCCTGATGTTGCCGGCTCTTTGACAGCGCCAATAGGCTTGCGCCCCACGTGAAAATTGCCATTTACCGTGTTATTATTTTGGGCTTGAAAGTGTTGGTATACCCGTGGTGGAGGCTTTGGTCGGTCGCCTAGAGTAGGATTGGGGTTTTGTGCAAGCGGTTTCCGGCGAACACTGGTCTGCTTGTTCAAGATTGGATAAGATCTTGCATCGCCCACAGGCTCATCTGGTTCAGAATCCGATGATTCAAGTAGCTTGTAGTCTTCCGGGCTATCCACATGCACATAGTAAAGAGAGCTTTGTACATCTGACGCGGTAACAACTTTCTCCTGCGGTTTGATTGTTGTGAGGAAGACATCTGCTGGATTTATTAACCTGGGGGTATGAAAACACGCCTTTGGCAGCACTCACCCCTACTTCTAGGTACTCGAGCAATGTAGAGTGTCAGAGGCTGTTGTACAAGCTGGGTTGCGCTCTGTGGAAGACGCTCTGGAGGGTTATCTGCAAGCTCGATGATAGTAGCTAGGGAACCAGCCAAAACGGCAGGTGCCATTGTGCTTCAGTATTCAAAATGTAGATAGCAATGATCAGGATTGTATGGCCAGCGAGTGCAAGCTTTGAGCGTCATGGCCGAGCTGCAAGACCCAGGTGGCATGGGGTGGATGCCTGAACCTGAGTTGGGGCTGAGTCTTGCCATCCACTGCCCCGCAACCCAATGTGCTCAAAGACGAAGGTCATGTTCTCCAAGGGAACATAACGGAGCATCTCTGCACAATGACTAGAAGATGCTTGCTGATGGAAGCGTGTGAATGTCCGTGTTGACTGATAAGCCGAGCTCAGCAAAACAACGCTCGGGGCGGGGATCTAGCGGCATGCCCCAGGGCATCCCCCACGGGCCACCACTCCACAGCCTTGCTTTCGCTTCGTTACCTCGCCTACATGCACCTCATCCCATATCGGCCGTTACTACGATGAACAGGCGTATAGATGGGGCCAATGTAAAAAGGCCTCTTGTAAGCCCAGTGTGAGGCAAAAGAGGCCCATGACTGGCGCAGCCAACTATGCTCAGGTTCTTTCCATTCCACCAAGGGACAGGAAGATTCCTCTGAAGACGTCAATGGATGGCAACCCTGCCATTGAATAATCTTCCCGATTTAATCTTCGACAAAACCCTCCAAAATCCAACCTGCATCTACATATCATCGCCCACGATTCTCTCACATCTCATAAACCCCCCATCACTTCCCCTCCCCTCCTCCCTTCCCCTCCCCCTCCCCCTCCCCCCCACCCCCCCTCCCACGCATAACAACCCTCCTCTCCTCATCCGAAAACCCACCTGCGCCCTGTTTCAGCGCCTGGATCAGGACCGGAACAGAGCCAGCGGTGAAATCGGGCGCGCGCCGGATTTTATCAATGTCTGAGGCGAAATGGGTGGTTACGAGGCGGAGATAGTGGGATTCGAATGATGAGGAGTCGGGGTCTTGGTCTTGTTGTTGGTCTTGTTGTTGGTAGTGGTGGTGGTCTGAGGGGTGGGTGGACTGCTGGGGGGGAGGTGAGGGTTCTGGATGAGAGGGGGAGGATGAATTGGTGATGGGGCCTGTAGGGTGGGTTGAGTCGGGTGGTGGTGGAGTGGGTTTAGGAGGGGAGGGTTTGCTGGTGGATTTGGATTTGGATTTGGATTTGGATTTGCCCTGAGCGTATGGTGAGCTGTCGATTTTCTTTGATATGTCTTATTGTACTCACCATATTAGATTCCGTGGTTGACTTGATGATATCTGTGGAGTTCTCAGTGGAGAGGTCTGGGCGAGACCAAAATTTTGTAATTCTAGGAGAGGTAGAATTTGGCGCTTATTACTTGGATTTATGGAAATCTACCCTTAAAGGTCACGATCTTATTGAGAAGAGTGTTTATGTGACTTTCAACATGGCTATACGAAGGCTAGAACTTATCAATTCTGTCGAATCATATCCGCTCATGCTATCCTTCGCATTATTTTTCCAACAGGTTACAGCACAGTTCTCTTCCCCCTTTCAAGAGCCTGTAAATTATACAGATACCCTGCGTTAGAGAATATGGGCGAACTGTAATTCTATGTACATACCCAAAACCCCGAATCCAAAAAAAAATAAGCGAGCCCTACTCGCATCCCCCTCTTCTTTCCCCAACGCCTACTTTTCCGCCTCCATCACCATCCCCCAGATCCCAGCTATGCAAAAGAAAATGAGAAGTAAAAGCAAAAATAATATATTGCGTAAAGCAAATTGTGTGTTCCAAAGATTGATGATTGGAGGTTTGGGTCCATAGCACGGTCACTTCTGGTAAAAGGCAAGGAGTGAGTTCTCTTACTAGGTACCCCTCCAAGCACAATGTGGCGTAAAATAACTCTTATTCTACTTGCGTAAGGGCGGCAATTTTGCGACATCTGAAGATTGGTGATTGGATCGTTTGAGCTTGGATACGAAGCTAGGGGCGAAATCTATCATTATGCATAGGATTTTCTTTCACTCACTCATGCAGTAGTCAATGAAGATGAGTTGTCTGGACAGTGACGGAGTTTTGCCATTGCAAGTAGGTTCGATCATTGTGTTCTAATTACCGCCTCTAAAGAGGCCATCTTCCCATTGCGATTTCCATATACAACCTGAGATCCACTCATTCCACACCAGTCTCTTCTGGATGCAGTCACTGAAAACACAAACCACCATGCGAACGCTGAAAAAGTGCGAGCATGCTACCAAATTCTCCTCCGAACGCCAAGCTCTATGGTGAACTGCATCCCACGCAGTCTCATGATGCAAATGCTAAGCGAATGCAACGGACGGACTGTACAGTATGCCCGAATAAGTATCTACCCATAAGCGAAAGGGGGTATCAAGCGAAAGTTATATACACAAAGAAGCGAACGTCCAGCAGGAGGATATTCAATCCTGAGCTATGCACAGCGTTTCGGACGCTGCCCACCGGATTAAGCATTAATAATGAAGAGCCCGATCGTATCCAAGGACAAGGCTCGCGAATATGTACGTGCTCGAAAACTTGGACATAATAGGCGACAAAGCGTACAAGTGCTCTTTTGCTCTCATGATAGACGATCATAAGCCGTGACTCGGCAGTGGGGCGTTGCCGAGAGAATATTTGAGGGTTTCCGTTATCGCTGGGCTTCGGAGTCCGAATGCGAGGCCAGGGTCTCACCTTCCCACTGATTGGTTTCATCAACCGGACTTCTTGAACCAGATGATACTGAAGAAGATGAACCAATGGTCCACTCATCCGCGTCATCCGCGGCTCCTCCTGGGCTCGCCAATTCATACCCCTTTTCGGACGGGTCCTCGCCAAGCTCTACATAGTCATAATCCCAGCGGAACATCTTGTCTGGTTGTTGACGGGGTAGGAATTTGGACTTGACGACGAAAAATATTACTCCGGAGACTGGTGAATATTAGTAAGGATCACTAATCAAACTTGCTTTGACTCACGTAAGCTACCTCCAACTAGATCGACAGCATAGTGGTGAGAAAGGTACATGGTTGCCCACCATAACCAAAGGGTATAAACGGTGAAGAGCGGAGTAAGGCGAGGGAAGACATAGCTCATGAACAAAGCTTCCATAACAGCGCTGCCGGCATGTAAGGAAGGGAAGGCTCCAAAGACCATGGGCGATCCTGTAAATCCAGGAGTATATAGCGGAATACCAAGCAACTCATCGATAGCCGCCAAACCTGCAGGAGAACCTTTGACTGCATATGTCGCTGGCACGAGCCCGTATTTATTCTCATACCAAGGTGGGGAGCATGGGAATGTCAATTGTATCGCGACGCCCACTAAATTCATCCAGCCAAAGCTTCTCGCGAAGATTGGCACTGTTCCTGGAGCCGCAAAGATAAACATGATTGCTGAACAGACGACTGGTGCTCCGAAATGTATTAAACCGTAAGGCACCCAAGCCATGATACTTAAAAATGTACTGGTGTGTGCTGATAGGATGTTGCTCAAATTGGCCCCGTAGAATATGTTCTCTAAAGCAGGCAGGACACGGACCCATATTGGAGGACGCCAGCTACTTGGTATGAACCTGAAGAGAAAACATGTTAGCTACCTATAGAGGAAAGCGCCTTTGACTCGGCCCCCAAAGAACTCAGGACTACCCGCAGAGATGATTGCTGATCGAGGAGAGAATCAGAATTGCTTACCCGCAGGCGTAGAAGAATATTAACCACATCCATATCGCCAGAGAAGGCAGGAGGAACTGTCGCGTGACCGGCAAGATGAGCGCGGTGATTATGAGCGTTGCAATGGCTGTTTTGAACAGGGGCCCCGGCCAAGGAATTATGCACAGCGAAAAAATGCCCAGTATTATTAGGATTAGGTATTGCCCATCGTAAAATGACCACTTGTGTGTTCGGAGCGAGTGCAGGGTATCGGCGGGAGAGTAGGATGTTTGTAGGGAGGCGAGAGAAGAGGATGGCGACTGTCTACTCCGTATTTTCGAGCGTAATTTTCGCCGTATGCGATGTGGTATTATGGTGGGTATGGAGGGCGGCCATGAGAAGGGTAGTTTGACGTTGGCATATGTCTGCTGGAAGTCATTCCGTGAGGGGAACGAGGACTTCCTCATGGTCTAGAGGCCTGCCTAAGCAAAGCCTGGGGAAGGCGACCCTTTTTCCTCTTCTCGAGTGCGCCGTCGTTCTCTTCAAGGGAGAAAATAAAGACCAAGTAATGGAGAAAGGCGATGCACTCAACGGCGGTTTCGGTGTTTGTGCGGAAGGCGCAGGGCGGCCCAGGTGAAGTACTTTTTCGCCGTCACGAGTGGCAGTAATGGAGTAATCGCGGAGGTTCGGTTTAGGGTGCCGGAAACGTCGGCCTTCAGATGGGCACTTGGCGGGGAAGACGTCACTTGTCGTGAAGGGTGGAAAGAAGTTGTAGAAACTCCTACAAGAACAGAAGAATGAGAATTTGCATCACCGATCCTTCTTCTACCCGGAAAACGGTGGATGTCAGAAGTAGTTGAGTCAATCCTGACTGGCTGAGTGAGCAGAAGGCCAAGCCGGCAGCAATTTCACTGCAAATTCGCCAGGTACTCTTCCAGCCGTCATATGCCAAGCGGCCCTTCGCGCTCTCGCTCCCAAAATGACCCTGGCTGTACTGGTGGCGGGAAGGCGGCTTACATTAGCCCGCCCTCCGAGATTACCTCAGAAAACTCTCTTGTCCTGCTGATGACACTTCCTAATGGAATCCGCCCACCAGTATCGATTGACTGAATTTGGAGAGGACAGAATGAACAGCAACTATGCGCTAAGGTCTCCAGCTACTTTTCCCATACAGCAGTTTTCTATAAGACAAGGTAATGTCGTTCCCGTTCTTTAGCTCCAACATGGACAGCCTCAGCTCAGGCTGTCTGAAACACTGCGTCGTCAGCGGCATGAAACCTTGGCAGAAAAGCACAATTAGCACAATTCGCATAATTCGCACAAATTCGCATAATTCCGGTCCCGGGCACGCGAGGTCTCACGCGACGCTTTGCATTGCGAAATGCGCATCTTATTGGAGTACCATTGTTGCAAACTCTGTCCAGATAATGCCATCTTACGCTTGATTCGTCTGCTATGTAGGTATGGCTTAAAGGTTAGATCTCGCAGTGTTGCTCGCTTTTGCTCTACTGGCGTTTTATTATACTCTGAGGATATCTTCAATGATCGTGCAGATCCATGATGACCCACCGCAGTCACATAAGACAGGTAGGTTTTTGGTACTTCTGTACATGGTCAGTCTGTAGAAGAATGGAACACGTATTGACAGAATCGTCTCTCCAGCAGACACGGTGCTGCAGTACTCACTTCTTGCTGTGAAAAAATTGTGATATGTAGTCCTAAGCAGGGGCTAAACATGGACAGCGCTTCCCCCTTAGGAAATGAAGGAACAGAAAAGCAACTCTGCCTCTATCGTATGATCGATGATTTGGTACATGGTAAGTTCGCAAGGAAGGTGATATTTGCTAATTGCCTACTTATCTACCTCTAAAGCACATCGCCATTGCATATGTCATTTCCTGCATCGTAACCGCGCCGTATCTTCGCCATATCTTGCCGTGTCATAACATTCCCCCAATCACAACGCAAGCATGAAGAACGCCAACGCTAAAAGACTAGTCCGTCTACCAATCTGCAGGCACCTCATCCCCTCCCCACATATCAACGTTGCAGAAAGCCGAGTAGTCTGGCTCCGTCGGACTCTTCATCGGTCCATTCTTGGTTAACGATGCTGAGAGGTCAAAGTCCTTCATGAAGAATTCATCCATAGTGGTGAACGTCGGCGGTAGGAGTTGCTCCGGAAGGTCAGCCTCGGAACTTCCATCAAAGAATTTCGATGCGGTTGGTGATACAATGGGTGATGAGGAAAGATCAAGCTCTGGCGGGGTTCCAAAGTAGCTGCTTGAGCTTTTTCGTGATCCCGAATTGCTCGCGGATACTTGCTGTGTCTCTTCGGGGATGGTGGCTATCTTGGGTGAAGGGCTCATGCTGGGCGCTTTGGGAGTATATGAATGCTGGGAAATCTGTGGCGAATGGGAATCGCCGGTGCTGTAGCTGGGCGATGCAACAGGCGTATAGGAGAAGATATCAGCTGGAGCCATGGACACTTGCTCCAATGGAGTCTCATAATGTGAAGGCGACGAAGCGGCGAAGTCCATATTATCAAATGATTGCTCCGGACTTGGGTGTGAAGAGAACGATGACTCTGACGCGGAAGAGGAGTACTGTCCGGGGAATTTCCGTTCGATGACCCTTTGACGTGTCTTGGCCGACTTCTCGAGCCTCTCTTGTGTGTCGGGCCTTGTCTTCTTGGGTCTCCCACGCTTGGTCTCCTTTTTCGGAGCACCCGAAAAGGCACCAGAGCAGGAATCACGCTGTCTATGTCGGGTCAATGCGTCGTGTCTTGTGAAGTTCTTGCCACAAGGACAGAGGTAAGGCTTGATTCCGCTGTGTATCTTCTTGTGACGTTTCCGGTCATTGATACGCACGAAGCACTTTCCACAGTACTTGCAACAATATTTGCGGTCATCGAGATGAGTCTGCACGTGCGACTTGACGTTCTCCTTTCTGTTGAATTTCTGTTTGCAGTTGGGCCACAAGCACATCCATTGATTTTCAGACTCTGATACAGTGGTAATAAAAGAGTTGACTTCCTCCATGGTTACACCAGTATCCACAATGCATTCGTTGTCTGAATCGTCAGCTTCCGATGTGGATTGCATTCCTTGCTTGGACATTTCTTTCCGTGGTGAAGACTCGACATCCACATTCGTTGAGTTCCGTGCATTAGGTAGGCTCAATGAGTGGGAAGAGATTAGATCGCCGTTATCAGTCCCGTCCAAGCTGCTAAAAAGTGACATCTGAGCCATCTCTGGGGATGATTGATAGGAAGATATGGTCGAAGACACAGCGTTGGACATGGGCGAATAATTGGCAGCACTGTCCCATGGAGGCATCTCAGTGTTCAAATTTGACATGTTGAAAATTTCTGGCTGGGGAAAATTTGCTAGATCAATAGAGCCCGTTGCTCTGAGCGGTGCTGTGCGCGGTGGAGAAGATACTGGGCTCATTGGAAAATGTCTCATGGCTGTGAAATTGTCTTGGCAGGACATGCCGCGCTGCATTGCGTGGGAGGCCTTGATGGTCAAATTGGGATCCCTCCGCGTAGGAGAAGACTCTACAGTGCGGCATTGTTGAGTGCCTCTGAGATTCGCGCCATGTCCAAAGGGCGTGGTTTCAGGCGTCAATGGAAAGGAACCTATCCCAATGTCAGCGACTGGTATCATTACGGATGTAAAGAGTCTGACTTACACGTTTTAAGCTGACTAACAGGTGTACAAGGTCTCTGGGGCGTCTCATTGCTTGGAGATGCCCGCGAGTATTCAGCTGATGGAAGGCCATGGGGCGTATGTATGGTGTTCATTAGTTCATTAGTTGGTATGTTCTTTGTGATTTCATCAAGTCCAGTTCCGAAGCCGTCGAGGTTTCCAGCGGAAGTCGTTGAGTGATATCCTTCAAACAAATCCCTGTTCATAGCAATCCTGTTGTATGTGTCGTGGTAGTAGTCCTGCTGATCAAATGATGGTGTGGTATTAACGGTGGTATGTTCAAAGCCAGTCTCCAGAGATGGCTCCTTCTGTGTCTTTATATAAGCTTGTAGTAGTTCTTTGATCTGTGTTTCCTCTGGTATCTCGTTATGGCCCGGTCGAGCCTCTTGTTGCTGTTGCTGCGCTTCTCGCATATGCTGTTCGGTTAGTTGCTGACGGAAATTGTGTTCAACATTGATTTGAGCTTGGTCCTGCTGTTGGAATCCATTGTATTGATGTAATTGGGTCAGCTGATCTACACTGAGGCCTCGTTTGTGTAGCTCATTCTGGCTTCCTGAAGCAGGGGGTGTCCTGGGGATGTCGAAAGTCGTTGGCGTCGATTGTTGTCGTTGTTGTCGTCCTGGGGTGAGATCCGAAATCTGGTAAGACAGCATGGGTATGTATGCAAGTCGAGTCCGAAAGAGAATTGTCGAAAGTTCAGCAATGGTTCTTCGTGGTTCGGGACTATGCAGTCAAATTCAGTGTCAGATCCTGGCTAATTAAGATACTGGAATACATACCTCACGCAGCACGAGCCGTTCGGCCGGGCTACACACGACTACCTTGGGTCGTGCCCAGAAGGGAAGAAGTGTGTTGTGTGCGCAATATAGAGGGTCTAAGAAGAGAAATGCTCTTTTGTAGGTGCTGTAAGAGGAGCGCCTAGGGTGCGGTCTGAGCTTCTTGTTTTTAGATATACAATTGGTTTCGGCAGCAAATGGTAGAGTGGGTGCAGAGTTATGTAGATGTGGTTCAAGCGCAGCTTGTGTTGAGGAGAAAATTATGTGTGGTGGAGGCAGAGATAGAGAGCCGGCAACCTCATGCAGATAGTCTTGGCAAACACATGAGCGACCCAGCAACAGCCTTCCCGCCGCTAAACAAAAGAACCTTTGCCTGATTAAGCTTAGCGTCATGCACACATGAAACAAACGAGGTAAAGCAGTATCAAAATTGTGGACCACCAGCCGTCGCAAAATTCACAACCACGGAATATTTATATATTTATAGGGCGATACCACCATATTCTCAAGAGTGAATCGTTCGAACTTGAAAAGTTCTGCCAAAGAGGCTGGGGTTCTTGGCTCAAGTCGGTTTGGTGCCAGAAGATTTGGAATGATTGGTGCACCATGGTGACTCACTCAAGCTGGCTTATGCACGCCGAAGTCGAATTCACTTCATACCAGAAAGGTATTCGGAAGATCCCGCGCAAGCTGGAGCAAAGTGATACCATTCAAAGCTCGGTTTCGTGCCGTAGGACTCAGCATGAGGACTTCCATTCAAAGAGTTTAGTTCGCGTAGATGACGATTGGGTGTGATGCACCAAGTCAGCCCTTCCATGTACTAGATGGGATTACATCTGCCCCCTTCAAGACCACGATTCCTTGCATTGTCTGGCGGTTCTTTACCTGGTAGGATAGCTGCAGCCATAGCCCCCAAATTAGATCCTTGAACAATTTCAGTCTGAGGGAAAGCACATAAAATTGTAATAGCTGATTTGGCGATTGAGCACACTTCTCAGGACCTTGATCCATCAATGCTTCTTCACATCATTCCTTTGGATGTGGGTACGCTCTTGGTGAAGTGGCTCGCGGCCGACACAGTGCTCCACGATAGTAGAACACAACTAAGCTTTACCAGAGTACAGACCCTCCGGCAGTATAGCTGCGGACATTTTCCCATACGCCAATGTCAAGTTTTCTCATCGCATGGATAACGATCGGCGAGCGAGGGCGGAACGCGTATTTACTTGCGGTCGTCGCTCCGTCCGAGGTTCTGCCACTAGCGCGGCATAAGCGAGGGCACAAATTGTTTCTCTGAGCCCACTTCTCTTGTTCCCAGAGCATCTCTGCTGAAGGTTGAGGACGACAACATTTGTCGAGGTAAGCTTGCTATTTTCATGTACACGTCTTATATGGAAGTTGACGCTTCGTTACCAGGCCATCATGCAGATTTTCGTTAAGACCTTGACGGGTAAAACCATCACCCTTGAGGTCGAATCTTCCGACACCATCGACAACGTCAAGGCCAAGATCCAAGGTAAATTACTACGTTGATCCATCTAACAACCCATTTTTAGCTGACAAATTTCTTAGACAAGGAAGGCATTCCACCTGACCAACAGCGCCTGATCTTTGCCGGCAAGCAACTCGAAGATGGCCGCACACTCTCCGACTACAACATCCAGAAGGAGTCCACTCTGCATCTCGTCCTACGTCTACGTGGTGGAGCTAAGAAGCGCAAGAAGAAGGTGTACACCACCCCAAAGAAAATCAAGCACAAGCGCAAGAAGACAAAGTTGGCTGTTCTCAAATACTACAAGGTGGACGGAGATGGCAAGATCGAGCGCTTGAGGAGGGAATGTCCAACCGCTGAGGTAAACTGAAAGAGCGAGTTGTTCCAATAGGTATTGATGCTAACTTGGGGTACAGTGCGGAGCCGGTGTCTTCATGGCTGCCATGCACAATCGTCAATACTGCGGCAAATGCCATCTCACCTATGTATTCGACGAGACAACTGGAAAGAAATGATTGGATGTGAAGTCATATAATCGCTTCATATGCATATTCCATTCATCTTGACGGCCTTGTAGATAGAATATCAAGATCTGTGCTGGTACTCACTCAATCTCTACATCGCTACGAAATGAACGATATCTGTCATGAAAGGCCCTTTGGAGGGAAATTTGATGTCTGCAATGTGCCGTCTCTGGACAACCTAACATACTTAATTGTATTGAGCGCCGTCCATTCCCCATTCCACCCTTTTAATATTGCCAGACTTCCTTCATCCTGCATATCTGGTATCCAGAACCCTGAATCGTATTCCCTCTCCTCTGTTGTCATGCTCTGCTTCAGTAGATCTTCTCGAGTGCTCGACGGCCGCCCAGGTCTCCGCTGGCCCTTGAGCTCTGCAAGCTCTTCGTCATGGCGACTGAGATAACTGCCAGCAATCAGCAACAGCTTTCAAGCAGATACGGCCATGAACAGACGTTTGTATGAGGCTGTGAATCTTCTCCAATTCAATTGGTCCTGTGGCTGCTTTTGCTGCCCCCTGAAAGAAGGCTACTCTTTGCACTGTGGATAGTTAGCTATTGGTAGCCCATCAAGAGCTTGGACCTGAGCATACTATAAGGTTGATTCGCTTTTGCTCTTGCTGCTGCAAGTCTCGAGAGTTTCTCGGAGCGGGCTCCAGCCCGTCTTAGCTTTTGGGCATCTCTGCTGTTCTCATGCAGACTGCTGACGTTTCCCTTTTTCTTAGAAAGCTTCTTCTGGACCTTTGCTAAGCTTTTCGGCATCTCGAATACATATCTCAACTGTATTAATACGCACGATCGAAGGCCGAGAGATATTTCGGTGCGCCAGCGGAATTGTCTCCGTCATGACTCCCAGTATTTATATTCTTTGTAGAAGTAACCTCCCTCGATTAGTCTGACGAAAGTACAAAGTTTCGAAAAGCCAGCTAGTCAGCATGGACCTACCGCCCTTAGCACCATTCCCACCGGCGAGTCTGAGGAAAGGTATGATGCCCGAGGAATGGGAGTTGTGTTTAGACTCATGGATACTTTTGACTCGAAGATATTTGATGTTACCTGCAAAAGCCTTTGCAATGAAAGCTATGAAAGACTACTCTATTGTACAATTTCTTGTTTCCTATGTCCAACATTATCAGCTTCCTAGAGACGACAAAACACAGCAACTGCGAAAAGGGTCTTTTCTTCTATTGCATAGGATAATGACTGAAGTGAGACCTCTCCCTCCGCCGTTATCAGAGTGGGATTTCCTTGGAAATCTGAGCATGGCATATGCAAAAAGCAAGGCCCTTTCAGGTTTACTCAATGACTCGTGGAATCAAATTTTCAATGGAAGCCCATCAATAGAAAACCACAAGCGATCATTAATCGAAATACTGGAAGCTACTTCAGCAGGTTCTGACTTAGAGACAGTACTCATCCAAGTTGTAACCTGGCTGAGGGCGTGTTACCGCTACGGGCAATTTCTGATGCTAGGATCAGACTTGATTGATTCTTTTTCTTCTGCGTATGAGCGGGTAGAGCCAAGTCTCAAGAAGAAGATTGCAACAGTGGTGTACTTCTGCTTGACAAGTCTAATGGGGCCCGAGCCAAAGATATCTACTTTACTAGATCATTTGTACAGCCTTAAAGCAACCCCTTTGATCAAGGCAGTGGTGGAAACAACACCACTCTTACAGAGATTGCGAGATCAAACTTCTGGTCAGGATTCCGGAAGGACCAGATCACTAATCGAATCTTTGAAATCCTATGAGAAGGACTCCTTGGGCAGGACCAAGAAACCAATCAGAAGGAAAATTGACAAAGGCAAAGGACGCGCCAATGATGAATATGGCCATGGTGCCTTGGAAGGCGTGCACGTCCACAAGCTTAGTCTAGTATCCCAAGTCCAGGATCTATTCCCGGATCTGGGTTCTGGGTTTATCGTCAAGCTACTAGACGAATACAACGATGATACCGCCCTCGTTACGGACCACCTCCTGAATGACGACTTGCCGGTGCACCTGAAAGGCGCAGACAGGTCAGAAGAACTAACCAAGCGTCACAAATCCCAAGACTACGAATCGATTCCGGACCTAGCCCCTCGTTCCACCCCACCTCTCCTCCCCACTCGCCGTAATATCCATGATGACGACGACTTCGACCGCCTCGCCATAGACACCTCCAAACTCCGCTTCGGCAAAAAGGAAGAAGTAACAGCAGACAAACTCCTCGCCTCCGAGCGACCCACAGGCCAAAAAGCCGCCATCCTCGCCGCCCTGGCAGCATTCGACTCCGACGACGATGAGCGTGATGACACGTACGATGTTGGAGACGTAGGCGGCACAGTCGACACGACGAACGAGGAGATGGCGGCCGATCTCAAACAAGAAGTGCACGAAGAGGCGTTATTCAATGCTTACAACATGACTCCTGAGCTATTTAATCGAGATGCAGAGACGCGGAGAGGAAAACCAAGAGCAGCGCTGAAAACCGAAACGGGCATGACTGACGAAGCTATCGAGGGCTGGGCGATTATGGTTGGCAGAGATCCGAGGAGATTGAAGCGGTTGGAAGCTAAGTTCGACGTGGGACTTGGTGGACAAAGACCACCACAACGGGCCTTGGAAGGTACGGCGTGGAGAGCGGATTCTGGGACTGAGGGTACTGAGGATAGCGATGTTGGTGGAGGGATGAGAAGTGAGAGGGGCGGTAGGGGTAGAGGAAGAGGAAGAGGGAGGGGCCAGGGTAGGGGTGGTGGGAACGTGGCTGGGCCTGCTGATGACCAGGCTACTCAGGCTGCTAGGCAGAGGAAGGATGCGAATAAAGGGTCACGAGCTAATCATAATCGCCGAGATCAGAGGGCAAGAAAGATGGCGAGGGGAGGATTCCCAGGCTGAGACCCTTAGTGGATACAACTTTCAGACATTTTTTACTCGCAACCTGACCAAGCAGTACTCATTCAAGAGGGAAAGGGCAGTAGCAGAGGGAACCAAAAGCCCGAATCAAGCTGATCATACTCAATTGCCGTCCACGAATTACGTACAAGAATAGATCTCACTGCCATTCCGCCACGAGATAAGTCCTACTCCCCAGCCAAGTTATGTACCTGCATCGTCTGCTCTCTCTACAGCTCAAAGCCCCCATCACCATCTACTTACTCGCAACCGCACACTTACCCATATCCAACTTCTTCGCCGGCCCCATAGGCGAGATATCGAAGTCAAAGATATCCATCGGCAGCCCCAACGTCATACACGCATTCGGGATCTAGCAAACACTCAAGTCAGCCCCTCAATCCCCTCCCATACCACAACAGTAATAATGCAGAAATGAAATCCCACTCACATCAACCAACCCCCCCACATGTCCCTGAATAGGTGCACAACTCAACATCAAATAAACCTGATAATCACTATACCCATACCGTCTCAAATACTCAATACACCTCAACGTCGCCTGCCGATACGCCACCGTCGCATCCATATAATGCTGTTTGCCCTTCTCATCCACGCTGAAGCCTTCAAATGTCAGATACCTGCTCGGGCCATAATGCGGCTCTACGGGCCCTGGAAGGAAAAGAGGGCTCTTCATGTCTAGATCTTTCATGCCGTTCTTCATCACGGATAATTTGACGGTTATGACGCCTGCCATTTCAATAGCGCCACAGAAGGAAATCTCGCCGTCGCCTTGCGAGAAATGTAGATCGCCAACGCTGAATTTCGCGCCGGGGACGTGCACGGGGAGGAATGTTCTACTACCTCGACTCAGGTTCTTGATGTCGCAATTACCGCCGTGTTCAGGGCGGCCTGGGATCGTTCTTGCTCCCTCCTTCCCCACCTTCTCTTTAAGCTCTCCCGTAGCGGAGCCAGCATGCACGTTCTTGGGTTGAGGGGGTTGAGCGACGATTCGTTCGAGGTTTGTGGTCTTGATGAGTTCGCCTTCACGGCGGTTCCACTCTGCGAGAATTTCAGCGCTGGGTGCACAGCCTAGGATGCCTGGGTGGATGAGGCCGGGGAAGCGGATATGGGGGAGGTGGCGGGAGGAACAGAATATGCCTTCGAAGTCCCAGATGGCTTTGGCACTGTGGGGAGGTTAGGGAGTGTTCTGTGAAACCTGGGCGTGGGCGAGGCAGAAAAGGAAAGAGGAGCTTACGCTTCAGGGTAGATTTCGTCGAGGAATCCACCGCCATTGTTTTTGTCGAAGACGCCGGTGAAGCCCCAGGGTTGTTCTTGGAAGGGTTGTACGTCCTGGATCTCGACGATGAGGATGTCTCCTGGTTCGGCGTTCTCAATTTCAAACGGGCCGGTCAGGTAGTGGATCTTGGTCAAGTCGATGTTCTTCATGTCATCTGCACTGTCGTTGTTGCCAATTTGTCCTCCTGTCCAATCAACGCATTCAATCTTAACGACTTCTCCATCCTTGATTTTGGCAGCGAAAGGGACTGCGGGTGAAATCAATTGCAGTCACCAGAGCTTTGGTAGGCTATATTTACCATCAGGATGCCATCTGTTCTGCAGAATGTCAGCAGGTAGGTTATATGCTCTTATGTAATTGTCAACAAACATGCAGAGCAGGCTGTTGATCAGCGGGTTTCTTCAGATCAACCTTGAGGGCTGTACGAATCTCGCTGAGCCCCATGTTGAAGACTGAAGATAATAACTGATATCTGGCTCTCTAATTGACCTCCTAACAGCGTTCAGTAGTAATAATTGAGTGCGTTAGAGAAGAAAGATGTCGTTGAAGGGAGGGCAAAGAGTTACTCGAGGCAGCGCGGGGCAAAGGAAGTCAGATTGGTATGACCCCGCGAACGGACCATACTCTCGGGCCAAGCCGTGCAATATCGATCTGCAAAGATAATGGGGACATGGGAAAACCAATTACGCAGTATGGAAGTAGAGGGGAATAATGATAAGCATATTGGCCGCTTATCAGAGCTAGGCTCTGCTAAGGCTTTCGCTAGAGCACGCATGACACATGCTGTGAACCGACTTGCCTAAAACGATCTGAGCTCATACCACTAACAAGAAACCTAGGTTGTATGAATGAGCCAGGGACCATATTGCTCAATTGGGCAGATCGATGATATCTCGAGGAGTATCAGAAGCTGTGGAGCGGAGAGACGCGTGGAATAGCCTAGTTGGAAACGCTCATCCCAAGTACCATGGATCTTCATGACGCTCCTTCAACTATATTGTATCCTGACCATGATTTCATGAGAACTTCTTGCCAGGAGAATCAAAGCTCTCGATAGGCTTCTTCTCCACCGTATCCGCATTGTTGGCGTCTAGATTGTGCAACGGGAGCTTCAAAAATTCCTGCTTATTTTTCCACGTCACTTGGCTCTCCGCAAAGTTCTCGCTGTATGCTGGCGGAGGCGGTGGGTCCGTAATCTTGGTGATCAAGTACGCGGTGGACGCTTCAGCAATGCCGTAGATCAAGACTCCCAGAAGGGGTATCTTGAGAAAGATGTAGAAGCCGACACCAAAGCCAAAGAGCACCCCCTCACGGTCGTGGAACCAGTGTTTCTTCTGCTCTTTGGTGAACTTTATCCGAGAGAAGTAGGGTTCCAGCTATGCCGCTGTCAGCTCTTCTCTGCCGAATCTGAAGACGTATGAAGGACAGGACACACCAATTCTCTCATCAGACTCCTCGAAGAGAAGTAGCTCTGCAGGAACACGATAAGATATCTCCTCGGCAAGAATATCCCACTGCCGAAGATCACTGTAGCCGGTACAGGCCCCACGGCCTTGTTGAAAGTGTAGAAACTTGCTGCAGGTAGGACAAACCGCCCAACAACCGGCAAGTACGAAAGCGCATAGATGGCCAACGAGATCCCAGCTCTTCGTCCAAAGCGCATTAGGAAAGCTATCGCCGCATCCATGGGCTTACGATGCTGGCTGGTATCGCCGTGGGCCTGATACATCCGTAGCTCGGCATAATATGTAGCTCGAAGAGTCTTTGGGTTCTCGGATTTGTGTTTTGCATAGTATGTCTGATCTACCCATTGAAGGGAATCCATGAACCTGGTGTTGTTAGATTCGACTGGCAACGGTAAGAGTAGCTCAAACACACATGTGATCCAAAGTCGGCGTGATATAGCGCATGAGGCTCATTAGGAAGAATGGAACCTGGAGGACTGAGTTGGCAATGAAGTCCAGTCCTCCCACCAGCTTGTCATCCCATGTCATCGAATCGAAGTCTACGAGGAAGGAACAAGCCCATAGGGTCGCCTTGACTGCGATAATCTACGAAGAAGTTCGCTCTCAGTCTTTCTTCATCAGTGTGTGACAGAAAAAGGCCATACCGGAACTGCAATTATGAACCGAATAAGGATCCCCGCCAGGACTGCGATTGCAGCTTGTCGATAGTGCTCATATTTGAAGAGTCCGGGATTCTGAAGAGCTCGGTATGCTGGTCTTTCTTTCAGCCTTCGCGATCTGGGTTTTGGAAGTTGGGTTGCGAACCCCCAACTACGGTAAGCTGAGCACCACGCAGGATAGCATTCGGGTCAAAATTAGACATGGTGCTTGAGAAGGAGTGGGTGTAGCGGAGCGGTGTTAATTCCAGGCACAGTTACAGAGGAAACAGGAATCAATCTACGGGTACGGCTAGCGCGTTTCGATACGTATGTGAATATGTACTTGTGTCATGAGCTCTACGTACACCAGTCATTAATCTAAGTGCGCATTTCGTAGGATGTTACTCTATGATGCTAGCTAATTGGTATCATGTCTTTGTCGTAGCTACCCATTACATCGTGCTTTCCTCTATCAACTCTGATCGGTATCCATATGTATTATCTGTCATGCGTCTATGTCAAACATCCTACGCTCAAAGGATGTCCTCGGAAGTTATGAACTGCGTGATCTGAGAGCCCAGAAAGTTGTGCATTGGGTAAGTTGGATGAAGAGTGTTCAACCAGAAATACGCGTTGATTGGCACACCGCAGGTTGGATCAAAGTACGTCAGAGTCGTTGTTCCACTCGAGTTGGTGAGTTCCACTTGGAGCGAAGAATCATTGGCATAACCGTATTGCTCGTACTGCGCGTAAGCAGGGCAGTAGCTTGTTGTGTTGAGATATCCCGCAGTCTCCACGAATTGCTGGGGGTCGTCGAGAACTCTGGTGAAGAGCCAGTTAGTATCGAAGAGGAATAAGGTTGTGTCTGGATTGCGGGTGCCCAAATTGTAGACCAGAGCACCGAGCCGAAAGTTGAACTCCGCAATGTAGGCGGCCTCAGCAGCTTGACTCAAAGAACTTGTTTCCAACGTTCCGGGTGAACGGTCTACAGGAGGGACATTCAAGAATAGAAAGTTGCGAGCTCCGGCACCGTACAACTAATATATCATAAGGCTATTGCTAGTCGGATGATGGGACCCGAAAATACTCACTATGTTTACAAGCCATTGGTAGGCCTCGATGAGGTCGTAGTTGATGGTGTCATTGCCTTCGGCGTACGAATTTGTCACATCATTGATACCGAAGAAAACAATGAAAAGGCTATTGGATGCGTTCCATGGGACGTGGCTGTTGTTGGCATAAATCGGTAGAAATTCATTGTAGACTTGTTGCTGGAAGCTCTGTATAGTCTCTCCAAACCCAGACTGTACGACTGCATCATCAATAGTGGCACCACCGTAACCTAGGTTGTACGTCTGGATGTAGCTTTGGTTGTACGTCGTGGTCAGGAAGTCGATATAATTAGGGCCAGCTGCAGAGGTAGCACCCGGATACTTTGGATTGCCTAACGGATTGCTTGGGTTGGGTTGTGGTCCGTAAAGAGTGAAATTAGTGCTTGTGTACGAATCACCACTATTCTCTTTGTCAATGTGTGTACCATGCCAGGTCCAGGAGATCCCAAGCATACAAGGCAAAGATGTTGCGAACGTTTTGCCAACCATTCCAGGAACCAGAGACACGTTTCACAAAGTGTGAGATGCCAGTAGATTTGGCAAGGGTTTGAATCAATGGCGTCTCATGGGGCCAATATTCTGGTGCGGTGGAATAATTCTCGAACAAGCTCGGGACAGGAAAGCAGCCCGGCTGCAAATCGTTCAAATATTGATTGGATACTTTCGAAGATCTGGCCAAAAAGGTCATAACAAGAAGTAGAATGAGGTACATGTTGTCATGCGAGTCTGGAGCGAGAAGAAGCAAAACAAGCAAGAATGTGGGCGCAGTCCTGTGATCGAGGAAGAGGTTGGCGATAGGTAAAGAAGAAAAGTCAGCAAAATAGCGCATTCATAACAAGGCGGCTCAACGCCCTTCGCTCTTTCTCCAGATTCGATAATGTGTGGTATCCCAGCCAGTCAAAAGCACCTTCACGGATACTTAACAAGTAGGAGCATCTTAAACAGTCTTGGACAAAGAGCATGTTCCATTCCAGGAAAGAGCAGAACAAAAATAATGCGAGCAAATACCCGAGAATTGACTGTGCTCTCCAGCCCTCAAAGTACAGAGAATACAAACACTGCCTAGGTACGGGTCGAGAGTTTAATTGTCACTTTGCAATGCCACCTTCCTGGGAGCAATCTCCTCTCAAAAGCACGAGCCAGACTCAGATTGACTAGCATTCTCGAAGGTCTGGATTCCGGTCCTGATCTCTATAGCGTATACCAATGTTTCGTTTTTATGAAGGAAGGAAGGGGCAAGAACGGAGGAAAGAGCTTGGCATGAACTCTAAACCTTACAATGTATTACCGCTAGCACTAGTCTCTAGCCCTCTTGTAATATATCCCACAAGCATCAGTATCCGCCCTACCACTCCAAACCGCAACATCCCACAGCCACAATGCCTTCAGAACACCTCACCACCGATGAAGTAGACCCTCCCACCCATTAAAATCTGCTCCCAAAAAATTGACTCACCTAGTTCCTCTCCCGCCTAACCACCCTCTTCCAATCCCGCGGCCACTCCTCCCACGGCTCCGTCTTCCTCATCCAAAAGCGCCTATACCCCTCCTCCCTTCCCGCCGCCGCAACCGACACTCCACTGCCCCCTTCCTCACCCTATCCCTTCCCAGACCTCGCACCACCACATCCTCTCCCCATCCTCATCCGAGCTACGGATGGAAAATCTCAGGAGGATCGAAAAGAGAGAGTCACATTCAGCACTGTTGTGCAAGCGGAGGAGCTAGAGGGGTTCTTTGCGCGGTACGCAGATATCTGTAAGGGAGGGATGACGGGTTTGAAGAAGAGGGATAGGAGTGGGAGGAAGAAGGGGAAGAAGAAGGGGAAGGGGGGGGAGGGGGAGAAGAAGAAGGGGTGAAAAGGCAGCGTGTCATGCTTCGGGATGAGAAATAAGAGTTTGAGATTGTGAGGCTTTTGGAGGAGCGGGATACTATTGCGGTGCGGCGCTTCGACAGGTGACAGGTACGGGATGCAGGGGTTATGCAAATCGCAAGGATTTTGAGAGAATGGTTTGCGATACATTTCGGCTGCAGCCGCAGGACGAGGCTGTCGTATGCTATGTCAAGAACGACGAAGAATGAGAATGTATAGCAGGGGTCGAACTCAGACGCCACATGTTCCAAAAGTCTTTCATTACGCCATGCATCAATGAGGCTTCAAACTCCCAACGACAAGATTCCAGAGTTTACTTTATACCCGTCCGGTTATGTAATCTCTGTTTTCGACCGTCACGCTCTTGGTCTGTCACATATTAGCAGCTTTCAGACCAATTCGATGCTTCTAGACGCACCATATGATTGACCTTGTACACGCCAACTAGACGGGATGCCAACTCGAACATATTGTTCCTCAAGGAAATGACGATGAATTGCGCATTCTTCGTTCGCTCTTTGATGTAGCTGGCAACAATGGACACCTGTAACAGCGTCAGCAACAAATTGTTGTGGCAAGGAACAGAGAACTTGCGTTTCGGAAATCCAGTGCCGCATCGATTTCGTCCATGACATATAATGGTGTTGGTTTATAATGGTGCAGTGCAAACACCAAAGCCAGACTGCTCAACGTCTTCTCTCCTCCAGACAAATTCGATATATTTTTCCAGGACTTCTTCGGAGGCATGACACTAAAGAGAATTCCTTCCGAGAATGGATCCAATGAGTCGACAAGCTCCAGCTCTGCGTTGCCGCCCATAGTGATCATCTGGTACATTTCTTTCAGTCTTAAAGAGATCAGACTAAAACCAGTCATGAAACCCTCCAGTCGAAGCTTGCGAAGCTCATCACATCGTTTCTTCGCCGTGTCCCGAGAAGCCACAGCAGCTTGAAGGTCGCTGCTACGGGAAGCGTGCTCTTCGACTCGGCGACGGTATTCAGCAAGAACACCAAGCTCGACATTGACGTTTTGGGTCTTCTCTTCGAGGATTGCAATCTCGCCTTTGAGGACGTCCTTGTCCATGTCTTCAAGCTCGTCTCTCGTGTATTGCGGCAATTCTTCTGCAGCTCCCTCTTCGCCAAGGTCGCTAATCACAACATCAGCGTACTGAAGGTATTAGAGACGCCACTAGACTTACCTAACGCTTTGAATGCTCAGCTTGCTAAGCTTCTCGTTCCAGTACTTCAGCCTTTTCTGGTTTTCTGATTGGACTTTCTGATTCTCCTCCAGCTTGTTACGCATCTCGATCTCAACAGCGCGGGTCTCATTCAGCTCAGCCGTCTTCTCGTCTAGCTCTCGCTTTAGGGCCGCCAGCTCGTCTTGTTTGCTATTCAATGCCTGACAATTCGTCAACTTCGCAGCCCATCAGTTCTCAGTTCACTTCCAACGTACCTCTTGGGCCTCTTCCGCTGTGCGCTTAGATCTGGACGCATCGCTTGTTTGGGTTGCAACCTCGCTATCCAGGTTCTCAAGTTCCTCCGCTGCCGCAGCAAGTTCTTTTTCAGTATCATTGTAAGACTTCTTATGCTTGATCTTCTGCTTCTCGGCTTTCGATTTGGCGATCTCCGCATTTGAAATCTCTTCTGTGAGCGTATCTATCTGTTCCTTCAGGCCGTCGACCTTGGCCTTTTGAGCTCTGAGTCTCACACCGCCAATCTCCATGATCTTGTCCTGGAGCTCTTGGATTTCCTGTTCAAGGCCGGAGCTCTCAGCGCGCAGCCTATCTACTTCTTTTTCAAGCTTAGCGATCTGCTTTTCCAGCGCATGGATTCGAGCATCATCCGCATCTGTTACGGGCTCAGCGGCCGTAAGCTCACTGATCCGGCGTTGACAGTCCGCAAAGTTCTTTTTCAAGCTCTCAGTCTCTAAACTCGTTTTCTGGATGGCTGTTTCCAATTGGGGTATCTGCTTATTGTGATCCTTCAAGGTTCCCTCAAGCTCTCGTTGCTTCTCTTGGAGCTTCTGGAGTTCCTGTTCCAGCTGATCACGGTCGACTTCCAATTTTGAGACTTGCTCTTTCGAAGTCTCAGCCACAAGCTTTGACGACATTCCACCTTTGGCAACACGGGTCCCACCACCGCTCATGGTTCCGGAGACATCGATCAGTTGTCCATCAAGAGTCACTACTCTCCATCGTCTGACGCCAAATGCAATTCGATTTGCCTGCTCAAGGTCTTCGGCCACGAGAGTGTTCTGCAGGACGTTAAAGAAGGCAGGTCTGAATATCTCGTTCTTGGTTTTCACAAGGTCAAACAGTCTGGGAACACCTTCAGGGGTTTCTATGGCCGAGAGATCCCTCCGGGCGAGACGGTCAAGCAGAATTATGTTAGCTCGTCCAAGGTTGTTCTTACGTAGATAATCAATACACTGCTGACCAACTTCGACCGAGTCAACTACAAGGTTTTCCAAGGAAGGGCATGCTGTTGATATCGCCACATCGTATTTCTGATCAATAGTGCCCAAATTACCAAGACGTCCATGAAAACCGTCGATACGTCCAGACTCCTTGAGCCGCATCAGCCCACTGAGGACGTTGCTCTGGCTTTGGGTACTGGACAAGCTGGCTCTGGCTTCATCTGCTTTCTGCCGTGCACCAGATAGCTGCGACCTGATCTCGGGTTCCCGTAGGCCTAACTGACTTAGCTCACTCTGTAATTTGGCAGCATCCTTCTCCACTTTTGTCTTTTGAGCCTTTAACTCCTTGACTTCGATTTCTTTGAGCTTACGCCCTTCCTCTAGCGACCTGGTCTTTTCCTGAACCTCTTCAAGAGCGACAGTTCCAGCGGAAGCTTTTTCGCGTAAGATGTCGAGCTCACTTTTGGCAACGGCAATTGCGGACTGCTTCTCGTTAATCTTTTCACTCCATGGCTCCAGTACTTTTTGTTTTGCTGCGATTTGGTCAGAGAAAGCCTGGGTTTTTCCCTTCAGGCCATCCCGGACTGATGCTAGTTCTTTGTCCTCCGCACACATATTCCTTTCTAAGGTAGCAATCTCCTTTGTATTACGCTCAATGTCATCGGAGTGTTTCTCTACCAGGCTGTTGGACTCGGAACCGGCAAGCCGACTTGTCTGAAGCGCCTTCTCCAGCTTCGTTAATTTATTTGTCAAGAACTTTTTCTTCTCCTCGAACTTCACATGTTCCTTGTCGTATTTCGTCATCTCTTTAATAACGGCCTGGGTAGTCTTCTGTAAGGCTTCGTACTCCTTGGCACTGTGCTTGTACTTTTTCTCAAGGCTTTTGATGCCGTCCTCGTTGCCTTGATGCTTTTCCAGCTCTGCATTCAATTGAGCCTGCATCTGTGCAATGGCTTCTTCCGTCACCTTGAGGTTATCTCCGCACTCTTCGATATAAATTTGGTACAGCGCAGATTGCTTTAACGCGATCTCATTCTCATCTTTGAGGTATGCTAATGCTTTATTCTTTCTGTCCTCAAGACTGTTCTTTTCTTTTTCAACATGCTGTACCCGGGCATTTTTCTCCGTGCACCCTTCATTCAATGTTTCTACTTCAGCCGCTGACTCTTCAATGGGTGTCTTGTACTTGGACGTTCCGATGATATCTTCGAGATATTCAAGCAAGCCATCGTCATGCTCATTAGCTGCTTTAGGCTTCATTTGAGCAATGGATTCTACTTCTCCTTGCAAAATGAGGAATCTCTTGTGATCGAGATCGACACCGCGGTTCTTGAGTAGATTTGTTACTGCGGTGAAATTCGACTCTCGTGTGTTGATATAGTATTTGCTGGAATTGTTCTTGAAAGCTCTTCGAGAAATTATCAAATCCGATTCCGGCACAACCTCGTGCTTCCCACCTGGCTGCATAATGTCAGCAGCAAGTTCCATATAATTCAGCTGAGACCTACCAAGTCCATGACCTCTTTGAAATGCACCTCCACCTCGCAGTAGTCTAGGTTAGGGAATGCCGCTGAGTTATGTATTAAAGCTGATATCTTCCCCTGTCTCATCTTGCTTGCACGAAAACCGAAAACGAACAGCAATGAGTCAATAACGTTGGATTTTCCAGATCCGTTGGGGCCCACTACTGACGAAAAAGAGGCATGGAATGGGCCAACTTCTTGTTTGCCGGCATAACTCTTAAAATTCGTGAGGACTAGGGACCGGATGACAGTACGCGCTTTTGGGCCGGTGTTCTCTGGCTCTTGAGGCACAGCCAAAGCTCTGGATCTCACTACAATATCCATTGGCCTCTCTAATACTGTGTCCATTGCCTTAACAGGCACAAATCCCTTCTGACTGTCTGCTGGTGGTGCCTGCTTATTGATAGCAGCACTGGTTATATCCGCCAGCGGTGTGCAGTCTAATTGGGAAGGCTCAGGCGATGCCGAAGGGTTGGGTGTTGGCATCTGCGGAGCATCTGCGGAGACGGATGTGCCAGCCTTCTTCGATGGTGCAGCGCTTTTGCGCTTCCTTGGGGAGGCCTTCTTGATGGGGGACGTTGGTTCAGGAGGGATTGACTCCTCTGGCTCGAATATCTGTGAAGGCTCAATGCTATCTCCGGTACGCGCCTTTCGCGTGCGGGCGGCGGTACGTGGGGTAGGAGGCACATCTGTAGTCTTTCGTCGAGGTTGGCGCCTAGGACTGCGCTGAGGTGCAGGTGTGAAGTCATCCCCTTCATCTCCTCCTTCCTGGGCCTCTGGCATGTTCTCATCATCTGAATCTTCCACGACTATCTTTCTCCTAGCCGCTGCCCGTCGGGAGGGTCTTGTTGGCGAAATATTAGACATTGCTGCGACGCCAATTATGGTGTACCCTGAAGCCCTGTTCGAAAGTCGCGGTGTTTTGTTTACTTTTCACCAGCCCTACCCGTTTCGGCGTTAAGAGCGCGGAGTTTGTTGAAAGTCTTGGCTGCTGACATAGCCACGTCTTAACAACGTCGTCGAGTGTAATCTAGATTTGTTTAAAACTAGATAATACCAAGCTCAAGTGCGCAGTCAAAATGTCATGCTCCGCAGGTAAATAACGCTTCCTGCTCTAATGGTTTGAATTCTTCCTTTAGAACATATATTGCTTGTGCCCACGCCCCTTGTTCGCTTTCGGAGCATATAGATGCCATACGATAACGCCAGATCATTATCACTGATGGAACACCACCCTTCGCTCCGTGGAAATGCCAACGAGAATGCCGCGATATAGCGCAAGAGGTTCATATCAAATGCCTCAAGGCCCCATAGTGATGTCCACATTGAACTTCCATTCGCCTGGATCATGTCAGAAGATTGGTGACAGGTTTTCCAGGAATTCAACCTACCAGTCTTAAGGTTTTGTGCCGTATCATCCAATAGAATAACCCTTCTTTTGTTGCAATATGACGTTTTGTCCATCATATCAACCTTCAGCGCTGCTAGTTCTTGTATGGGCTTCTCGAACATCTCACTCAAACTCTCCACAGCCATCTCAAAATCCTTTTGGTTGTCCTCAAAAATCTCTGTCAGATTATTTCGCTGCAGGTAATACGCGAAAGCATAAGTCCATTTGAGTGTTTGTCGACATGTCTGAAGTGTCTGGGATGCGGTTTTCAAGAATTCGACCTCGATCCACGACATTCCTGATGTCGATGCAAGGCCTTTCATCTTTATGTTTGTCTTTGTAGCAAGGTCTTTATCAAGCTTAGCTGATTGCTCATGGTTGGCATAGCGATTATAGTAGTGAAGATATCGTTCGAGAGACTGTCGTGATTTAGCTTGAGCATCCCGGCCATCAAGCCCCGAGCGTTCTTCAAAACGATTGCAATTGTACCAGCTCGTGCCGTGCTCAGACCACAAACCCATACACATCCAGCAGAATTCGTGTTTGCATTTTCGGCATGTCATGTGATTACAGCCACCATTCTTCTCGATTGTCGAAGAGCATTTCGGGCACTCCTTGGTATTTGCCGAAATCCAATTCGCGGTTTCTGAGTCATCCTCGCACTTCTTGAGCCATTGCTTGACAAGCGAGCACGGTGCCGGCTGATGGTCGTTCAAGGTACAACCGAAACAGAAGCGGTGCTCACAAGCGCACGCTACTGTAGGTACTATTCGGTTGAGCCCTCGCTTCTTGACTCCACACTCTATAGCGTACTCGCAGTTAGGCGCAGGACACCACTTCAGATTGTCTTTGTCGTCGACATAGGTACGGGTGAGAAGGACTTGATATCTGGGGTAAAATCAGTACAGGTACTGAAACATCAGTCATCCACATACCTGGACTTCAATTCCGCAGCAACAAGCATGTCTAGGGATTTCGAGTCGACGATCCTGTTGCATCCACTGGTCGGACACTGTATCCTCGCCGCCTCCCCTTCGTCCTTGATCTTCTGAGCAAGGTATTGTCTGTAGCAATCCACGCAATAGCGATGTCCACACTTCAAGGCGTATGTCTCTAGCCCGGGCGTATCTTCGCAGCAGATTTCGCATGTAAAACCTTTAATGACTTTGGTAGTTGGTGCCTGGACAGACTCTGGCCCAAGGCCTGCAGTCTCGAGCACAGATTCTGGTCTTTCCATGTAGGTTTCTATCAACCGCTCCTTGTTCCATCGGAGGTACCTCAACAGGATGGCCGTAGCTTCTGAGGGTTGCCCTAAAATAGCAGACACTTCGTCGATTTGCTTGTCTTGGTGTGATTGGATATCCTTGGGTGAGAACACCTTAAAGTCGACCTCATATGCCTTTTTGCCCGGTTTCAGATCTTTGTCTTGGGAGAATCCGGCATCCTCGTCGAATTCTTCGTCTAGCAGGTGTCATGTCAGCCTGGTCGATGAAACAACACATAGAAAAAGGCGGGGAAAAGACTGACCATCTGCGATACTGCCGTCATCACTATCTTGAGCTTGTTCAAATCCATCATCCGATAGACCGCTCATAAATTCATCATCCGAATCCATGGTGGTGAGTGGGGGAGTGTTAAGGGCGTTGCTAGAAGAGTTCACGGCAGCAGCACTGGCTACAAGCTTAGTTTGCTTTCGGGTACGAGTAGAAGACTCGAGAGACTCAATAGCCTTTCTCTTCCGCGTTTGAGAAGGCGTGGTGGATGGTGGTGAGCAGCTCTGTGGTCGGGTCTCGTAGATGACGAGACCAGAACACGAGCTTTTGAGAAGAGTACAGTAGTATAGGGTATATTTGGCAGGGCAAACAAACCCAGGCTAGAGTTTACAACCCTAGCAGCTAGTGACTGGTTCTCAAAAGCCGAACAAATTTGCAAGCCGTAAGAAGGCGTCTTCTGACTCAGGCAGCTGAAGCATGACTGAATTCAGGAATGTCGATCAGGCTTCGCCAAGCGGCCAAGGCCGATAGTCCCCATTGGTATTAGCGCTGTTTATTAGACACATCAGGGGCAATGTTTACCCGGGCGCGCAGTTGCATCCATGATACGATGAAATGTATTGATGCCAGAGGACTTTTTAATACAAGTTTTTCTAGTACCTAGCAGCTATAGGAGGTCAAAAGCCAAATCAGTACTGTGGTTATCGCCAAAATTCTATGGGCCGGATGAACACCGGCTGGGTACATGGATTTATGTCACCTGTTGCATGAGATGTGTCCACAATCCGTCATTGCATCGTCAGTCCATCCCACCTTCTGGTCGGTAATTTGGCTACCCTGATGCAAATGGATATTCGGTTTGTCACGTGCGTAAATTGCTCAGTGAGATGACGAATCTAGCGCAGAGTGGTGGCGGCATTATTAACAAAGCTGAGCCCTTCCGTCTTGGAAAATGTTAGGTCCAACGCGTCTATCAATGGTTTGTCATTGCAAAGGCCTGTTGGAAGTCTCCTCGGTCGTAAATTCCCGTTATATGCATCATGTCAGCTACCGCAGTGCTCAGCAGCCTCACCCTTCGACTTGAAAAGTCGAAAAGCTACAGGCTACGTTTCAAATCAAAGCGTCTAAGGGCTACCATGGAGAATGCACAACATGATGGCTCCTCGTGCGAATCAACGGCTCCAGGCTAATAATGCGTCTCTATATCCCACGTCTGTGTCGCCTTTGAAGCACCATATCCCATTACTAATAGACGTCGAGCATCCTGTTGTATTCAAGTAAGTCTTTCACACTTCATAGCCAAGCAATATCAATTATTGCGACTATGATACCAACATGCTACTCCCGGCAGCCCGAAAGGCGAACCAGGAATAAGTTATACATGCGTTTCAGCAATGTGTAGTGAATCTATCTCACGATTGTTTCTTTAATGTTGCTTACTGCCTATTTGTCACTATACTCGCTGTTTCAGGGACATCTACTATTGATGAGCGCTCCATCATCTTTTCCGTACTCGGCCTCGTTCCATTGAACTTGGCAACGCCATTAGCCTACCTAACCAGCAGCACCACCAGAATTTTTAAAGACGAGGTTCATTGCTATCTATGGCCCGGACGACTCTCGCTCGACGTGGGCATGACTGTGGCCGGATAAACCTTCAAATAATAGCCGAAGGGGAAGGGCCAAAAACCTTCCACCAACCTATCCTTTCGTACGCTCATAGAATATGAATAAATGGCATTTACGGAGTCGATCTCATCCGGGAACTCCAAGCTTTGGAGATCTTCCCTCGAGGTGGGATATGCTCTTAGCAACAAGGCATATGCGTCTCATTTGCTCGCGCCGCTTACACATCCCCGGTGATCTCTTGATGCATGGTTATTTGACTGTCGACCCTCGCGGGGTATTTACGGTTTTGGTTCGGAGGAGTGACTTTGAAGGAATTGCCCCTAATGGCTGTCAGAACAACTGTTAGGACACGGGCGAAGTGGGGGAGTCTCTAAGGATGTCCCATGGATTTCAAAGGATCCTATGCGCTAAATTCGACAGCGACAGGTGCCGTAGGGGCACAGGGGAGGGGTCAGATATGCGCAGTGGTCCGAGATGTACGTTAAATGGAGTTATGGACGCCAGTAATCAATTATCCTCTTACACTTGAAAGAAACGAGCTGTGCACGATCAGGATCGTTATCGAGCAGTACCATTGCACATCGACCATAAAATAGTATAGCAACTATACTAAGGTACATGCGACATGATATGTAGTTACCAGGTGCAGGCCTCCTTGAGGTGGGGGTCACGTGTCCTAGCTAGCGGTGGCTAACGAGTCAGCCCTGAGCGTTTTTCTTTCAGCTTTCCAACAATAACTTGCATCTTTTGTCCGCTAGCTCGAGGTTTGATTTTGAGGTTAGCATAATCCTATCAAGACCAAATAGGCTTCAATGCTACATAATCGTCAATGGAACCTTTGTCAGCCGCAGCAAGTATCTTAGCAGTAGTTGGCACTGCTCGGAAGGCTGCCGAAGGTCTTCAAAATCTGAAAGCCATGAAAGATGCACCAAAAGAGCTTGAAGATCTTCTGCTTGAGTTCTCTCAGATCGAAATTATTCTCCAGTCATACAAGAATCTGCCTACCAATTTCCAGGAGCGGTCGTCTAACCTAGCTACAATCCTTGGCTTAGCTGAGGACAAGTTTAATGAGCTGGATAACCTTGTTCACTACACTTTGACCAAAGCAGGCAGCAATGAACAAGTCGACCGATTGCAATGGATTCGGAAGCGTCTGGACACCGAGAGACTGCGTGAGAAATTGGGTCAAATTCTGGTCACGCTCAACACGTTGTTGAATACAACAAGCTTGTAAGTCAGGCTGCAATCACGCTAAGTCAAAACTAACATCGTTGGTAGCACAACTCTTCAGGAGATCTCTATCGCGACAAATGAGGTCTTGAACGCACAAAAACAATTTGAGTCTCAGGTGGTTGCCGTCTTGCCAAAATTCGCTGCTGCCGCTAGCCAGATGGATCAGAGATTTGAAGCATCTCAGAATACGCAGCTGGAACTAATCCGGCTCTTGCGCCATGTCCAGCAGGCCAATATTGCAAGTCTCCCTGAAGAGGGGAATCTGGTCTTCAAAGATGGTCACGAACCCACTGATCAGCTTATTATTCCCAGGTCTGGCGTGAGCTCAAATTATGAGCGCAAGATACGTAAAGACCGCACTCTTCGTACCTGTCAACGCAATTGTCGTTGCAATTGTCACAAAATCCAAGTAATCAGGACCCCGTGGACTTGGCGCAAATGTATAGGCGGTGCATCGATCAGGTTCTCTGGTCGCTATAGCCTACAACAATGCAACATTAGAGGTTGCAAGCAGTCGGAATCCTTGGGTCTGAGGCTTGACTTTCTTCTGCCACGATGGGTTATCCTGCGCATAGTTTCGATATGGTACAATTCTTCCCCATTGTATGGTCCAGAGCTCCTCCTGAGGGTTCCAGTTGTGCTGCCTTGGCCTGAAGACGCGAAGGATATTGGCCACGAGCTATGGCTTCAGGCTCAACATGATCATATTGATCATTGGCTTCATACACCCAGTCACATAGATGAACAGGGCAATACCCTCCTTTGTGTATGTTTCCTCTCCCCCAAATAATAATCACCCTATCTCACACATGATTACGATTATAGTGGGCTGTATGCTATGAGCGTCATGATGTAATAAGCCACCTTCTAGACATGGGTCTGGACCTTCATCAACCTCCCAGTCCTACTAGAAGGCGAGTATCATGTGCCTGGTCATGACTGTATAATAACTTATAAGACGACAGATCATCGTACGAGATACTGTGGGAGCAATTTTTTTTATATTGTACTGGAGTAAATTCTAGCACAAGTCATGAAATGCAGCGATCTCAGTGGGCTTCAAAGGTGGATTGGGACGAATATATTGAAGATGGAAGGCTAACTGAGCTTCATCTGATCGTCAGTGGCCTTAGAAATCGAGACCTGGAAAAATATATTCGGGCCCATCCTGAGGAGCTTGAAAGAACGGATTATATGGGCTTCTCTCCTTTAAGGTATGCAGGCATTAATGGAGAGCTCGCAGACTTCGACATGCTTCTTAAGTACGGTGCCACCATAAATGAGAAGAATTTCCATCTTTCAACAATCCTTTCGATTGCCGGGAGTAAAGCATTCGATGTAATGGAGAAGCATCTATCTTCCGCTGCTTTGAGGAGCATAATCAGGGAGGGATACGCCCGCTCCTGGTTCGTGGATAGCCATAGCGGGTACCTTGATTGTGATGAAACTTTGGCAGTTGATAAGCTATGCTTGCAGCATGGCTTGGACGTTAATGACGAAGACTACCAAGAAGGAACGACACTATTGATGGAGATGTTACGTCGGTCTTACCCTATTCTCCCATTGCGGGTGAAGCAGCTCTTGGATCACGGGGCTGATCTGGAGCTAACGGATATCTATGGAAACACTACTCTACATCATCTGATTGAGACTTACTGGAATTATGACATTACCCCAAAGACACTCACCATGCTACTTGAGAAAGGAGCACGGCTCGACTACAGGACCAGGGACGGTACCACTATGTTACACGCGCTGGTTTTTAATGTCGCACACCTTGAGCCTATTGAAATAATCAGCCATTCAGATATCAGTGGCCTGCTTCTGGATGCCAAGGATAGAGATGGGTACACTGCATTCGATCTCCTTATCCTTCGGGCCAGGCTTCTTCGACAAGATCCTGGAGACTGCCCGGTCTCGCCGGAAGTATGGCAAGACGACATTTACGAGGTGTTCAATACAGTAATAATCCTAGAAAAGCTGATGAACCGAGCCATTGAACCTGACATGGAACGAAAGGTCCTTACAGCCTTCGAAGCTCTCCTACACAAAGTCCAAGAACTCCAAGGGATCCCACCCGAAGAGCAATACCCATCGGTAGAATCCGTGCTTGACAAAGAAGACAAGGATGCAGAAGCCTCCAGACTAGAGGGTCTCCCGGGGTCGTGGCCAGAATAAGGGTTTTAGTATATGCGGCTTATGCTGCAATCATGTCATTGAGGCGTAGGATTATACATGTAAGGAAAGGCAAGAAGATCTGATGATATACATGACGAGAACACGATTTCTTAACGTAATGATAAGCCGATACAATGATTATATTCATGTTAGACTTGAAGTTTGCTTAGCGATTAACCTTAGATTACTACTTACGTTCTACGCAAATGATTTATCTTTCTATGCGAATCAGAGCAAGCGGTGTTAGCAAGTTTTGAAGTTCAAGCCAGTGGACGGAGCGTACTGATCAATCAGCTGGAGTTACAATGACAAAGTGGTACAATCTTGCCCGCGATCTATTATCGAAATCACGACGATGTAGCCATTATTTTGTTGAAGGGAGTTCCATTGTTTTCATACCTAACAGAGATGACATGAGTTGAACTACATCCAGCAGACCAAGCAAGCAACGTAAGCACACCCTTAAAGAACATTAAAATAAAAATTTGATTGAATCCCGCGTCATTTCCTCAATGTTACCAATTTGCCCGACTGTTTACCCGTCACAGATTCCTGTTCGTGTAGATGTCCTGCTCTACTAGCTGTAGCTGTAGATCAGCGCCTTGTGAGGCCCCTACTTCTTACCGTTCCTAGCAGTCTCAATCTCATCGTCAGTGGCGATAAGTTCATATTCTTCGTCAGTAAGGAAAGCATCATCGCTCTCGCTGTCTTCGTCCAGCTCCAAGCTCTCTACGTCTTCAAGCAATTCTTTATCTTCAGCCGAAGTCGGAGCTGGGGCGAGGGGGGCAGGAGGCTCGGCCTCGTGGTAGCTGGAGACTGGAGATTCTTTGTCGAGCTTAGGGAAGATCATCTTACTCTCGTGCTGCGGCTCCTCGTCCTTGAGCTCGTCTTCGACCTTAGCGTGCTTAGAAATGTCCTCAATGTGCTCCGACTTGGCTTGCTCTTCGACTGCCGGCTCACGAACGTTGACGTCGCACCAGAGCTTGTGGCCAAATGGTATGCCGCTGGCATCCTTGAGGCGCCAGTAGGAGATCGCTTTTCCCTCGCGCTCAGGAGTTCTCATGACAACCGTGAAGTCGACTTCCTCCCCCACGTCAACAACGCGATCAACCACGTTGCTCCGAGTCGCGTTGTACAGATCAGTAACGTGAGATGGATGACTAGGGTCAATGTTCAACATGCCGTCACCACCAATGAAGCATACACAACAGCCTGCGGGCCATGCATAAGGACCTGGGTTGCGCAGTGTCCAGGTCTGCTCAAATTGCTTGCGTGGCAGCATGGAAGATCCGTCCACAACGGTATCGCGCATAAAGTGAGCTTGGAGCTCTAAAGCAGCGACGGCGGCGTGCTGTTGAGCGGCATGCTGTTGAGCGGCCTGCTGTTGAGCGGCCTGCTGTTGAGCGGCCTCGCGTAGAGATTGCTGTTGAGCTTGCTGTTGAAGAGTAACAGCTTCCCATTGGAGCTGATGAGCAGCGAGCCGTCGAGCAGACTCGAGCGTAGAGAATTCCTTGGGCTCTTCTTTGACGGTTTCAGTTGGCTTGACTTCAGCAACAGTCTGAACTTGAGTAGCCGCATTGGCGGATGAGGCAGCTGGTGTTGTCTCGGTAGATTTAGAGCTCGTATGCGGGAACTGATCGCGATCGCCCATGGTGCACTTAGCCTCACCATTTACGTTCTCCCCAATAGTCGTAACCGCAACGTTGCGGACTGGAGTCTTGAATTTGATCAATGGGTGAGTGCGATTGTGAGAAAGCTTGGGCAGAGCCTCGCAACTAGCGCAAAAGTCCGTGTCGTGGCATACGGCACATTTATAGCGAACTCCGGTAATATATGTATCTTTCTCGACGCAAAGAGGACCATCGCAAAAGATTCCACTATGATGTTGCTGAATACGAGGTTTCTGCGAGATTGGCTCGTAGAGCGGAACAAAACGATGGCCTGGATGATTCTTGTGTGCCGATTTGACACACTCAGAGCAATAGTCCCAGTCAGGGCAGTTCATACACTTATGACGAACGCCATAGATATCCTAAATTGCTTAGCGGTGAACGTTTAGAGATGAATGCTTCAACATACCTTGTCACAGCCATCGCAGATAGCCCAGTGACGCATATTACGGCCCGGTGCGCAGAGAGTGACTGCCAAAACGTCGAGGATGGTGTCCTTCGAAGCGGGCTCGAAGGTGTGGCTTGGGTGATGACCGTGCTTCAGCCCGACATGACATGGTATGCAGAGGTCATAGTCCTCGCATATTGTGCAGGTGACGAAGTTGGGTTCCTCGAAGACTACAGATATTAGTATCATATCATGATAGGTAGATAGACTGCAGTTCCTACCACCAACACAACAATTGCAAGTACGGCTGAGGTCAAGTCGCTCTCCAGAATCTTCCCGCTTAAGCTCTGCGGTGAAAGCTCCTGGTACCTTTTCCTCTGTCTCAACCTTGGCAGGAATCTTCTTGGGGGCAATAGTCTCGGTCGTGCTAGCGATAACCCTGCCGTCCTTCACGAATCTCTTGATCAGGAAATGATCCTCGTCTTCGCACAGGTTGCCCTTCTCAACACAGTTTCCACATAGATCAAAGTCGCCGCGGTCGCATATCCCACAATGCCAGTGAGCATCGGGGATTGCTTTGTCGCACTTGTTGCAGCAGATCGTGAAAGCGGTTCCGGGCATGGCGAAGCTGCGACCTTTAGCATTGCGAATCATGTCGAGCTTTTGAGTCATGGTAGCATGATTGGCAAAGAACTGCCGATCAGACCAGGATTGGGGCACGGGTGCTTCGTCCTCGGTATCTTTCTCAACAATGTTCTCCTTTGTCTCGGCAATGCCCGGAATCTTCTTCTCAAAGACAGCCTTGGTAGCTTCCGAGAAACCAGCTTTCTCGGAGATGGGCCAGCAGAAGAGTTTCTGTGCTTGTTGGACATTGTCTTGGACTACATCACCTAGCTGCTCTGAGCTAGCCTTAACAGGCGGAACAGGGGTAGTAGAGTCGGGTATGTTCCACATCTGCTCAAGCGTCGGCAGTGGAATCGACTCGCTCTCAGTCTTGGTAGGGTCTGAGATATAGGGATGTACATAGCAACGGGTGGAGAGACGCTCAGGCAGAGCGGGTCCAGGCTTTGGGGTCTCAGCAGCCTTAGGTGCCGGCTTATCGGTAATAGTAACACGGATTTTTAGCTTCTGCTTGGCTTTTGCAGCGCGGTGGAGCTGCTTGTACACAGAAGGGACATTGCTGTCGAGGGTAATGAATGACGACGAGCTGTCAGAGTAGCGCTCGAACACAGTGTCCTGGTGTGAAGGAATGGCGAGCAAGGTGCGAAGCTACGGTAAATCAAATTCTTAGCAAATAGACCATAATCAAAAAACTTGTACAGCATGTATACACTGGGTACGAGCGATGTGGAAGTTGAGGAACACTGCGAGGCTAGCTCGGCCTTGTGAGACTTACCTTGTCTGGCAGCGAGTTTGCTCCAAGATCTTTCAGAGGCAGCTTGAATTTACGATTTTCATCCTTGTCAGGGAAGACCACCTTGATGGTAATAGGCATGTCTGGTGATGATGCCTGGGAATGGCCAGCCATGATGGATGACTAGGAGCGGTGACAATGACGACTGACAGTGTCGGGCAGTCAGAAGAGACACCCGCAGGGATGTAAAAATGACTGGACAAGCTTCCAAGTAGGTGTTCCTCGAATATGGCACTCACTTGAAACTGTTGCTTTCGCTGTTGAGAGTTGAGATGAGGTGAGTGAGAGGTGGAAGTGGATGGAGATGGAGGGGTCCTGACGACAAGCTTGGATGCCTACGGGTATGATAAATCTGACTAAGCCCAAAATGGGTTGCAACACTCCACCGGGTGGAAAAAGCTTACGGTACAATCTTGCCACACCGAGGAATGGTAAAATGTGCAAATGTGTCATGTTCTGCTAGTCATAAGTCATCAACGTTGCTGTTATTTTGAGAGGGTATCGTAGCGTTTATCATTACTTGGGCAAATTGCGTGGATCAAGCGAGATATGCAAGGGACTCCTTAAAGATTTGTGGATGTTGTGCAATCTCGACATCCAGGTCACATGTATTCTCTATACAAGAAATGGTATGTAGACTTGACACGTCGAATAGCAGATACGCCGGGCGAAGCCTTGCCTACAAGGACCTGGCAGCTCAGGCCATCCAGTAGCTGTCCCCTCCAACCAAGGCTATAAGAAAAGGGTCACACACTAAAGAACCCGATAAGGTAGAGGATAATTATCAGGTACACGAAGACGATTACAAAATGGTTATTGAGGAGTCGCCACACGCTCGCAAATGCATACACTGCACGCTAAATAACTAGGACTAAAGACGAAGAGATGAGAGCCGTATACTCCTTATTGCGGAGGGTAGTAACCCGCAGGTGGCGGGTAGTAGACCGGAGGCGTCATCATGCCACCGATCCCGATTACTCCACCAGGTGGCGGCATAGCATAGCCTGCTGCAGCATATGGGTTGGTATTTTCTGACCCAGCAACAAGCTGTGAGGGTTCATAGTAGTAGACCATTCCATTGCTCTCGTGAGCGACCATGCCTGCCTGTGTGGTTGATTCTGTTTGTGGTTGAGGTGCTGGCATCATAGGCATGGGATAGTGGTATGGCTGACCCGGTATGAAAGCCGGCGCAGCAGCAGAAGGTGCCCCTGTAGCCTGGTCCGGAGGTGGATAATAGTACATCGGTGGGGGGAATTGCTGCGGATAGAAGCCTTGAGGATGCTGGTAAGGGTAGGGTTGAAAAGGCTGAGCGTGTATTGCTCTCTCCGGAATTTGAGGGAGCGGCGTCCCACCAGAAGCTTGGCTGGGATGAGACGGGTGTCGAGAGTGTGGATATTGTATAGATGTGGAAGGGTAATCAGCAATTTGGGGCGGAACTTGCTGGTGGAACGGCAGCTGTTGTTGTTGCTGTGGTGGGTTGAATTCTAGGGTGGCCGGAGATTCGATATCTGCGACCTGTAAGGTTCTTTCGGGTTTAGGATGATGCATTGTTAGAGCTGCAGGACGGAACGTAGGCTTCTGGGGAAGAGGATATGCCGATGGCTGAGGCAGGTTGACTGTCGGAGCCGCGTTCGTATCCATTGGAGGCTGCTGTCCTGAAAGCTGAGCCTGTTCGGCAGCTGGAGGTAATCGGACAACCGGCGGAATCCTTGAACCAAGAGCTCCAGCAGGTGAGACGACTCCCTCCGCAGAGACTTCACGGGCGAGCGAAGAACGCCTGCTTAGAGCCACGCTTGGCGAGTAAGCGCTACCAGCATACGCACTCGTCCTCCTACTCGACAAACCGCCGAATGCACTATATCCTCCACCAAAGCTTCCTCGTCCTCTGACCCTACCGAATCCTTGTTGATTAGGTCGCAGAGCTCTCGGAATAAAAATAAATGACCTTTCCATTGATGGAAAAATATACCGAATAGGCATGTCGGGCAATGATATTCGCACTGGCTTGTCACGTCGGAGCGGCGGACGATGATGAGGAAGACGTGTGTGTTGATTGACAGGCACTGCGGAAAAGACAATTGGATCTGACATGCCTCCAAGAAAGACCCGGATCTGAACATTGCCGATCCTGGTTGTTCTAGAAAATGATCGATTTGGTGGTTGTGACTTTGCCGAAGGAGCAATCGGATTTTGCTGAGTTTGGAGACTCGGACCAGCAGGTGGCGCTTGGTCAGCGGTCGTTTGGGTATCAGGCTGAGCAACAGTATCGTGAAGATCGTGGGCCCAAGGGGCATCCGCGAGTCCAAGGGCTTGCGTGTGACTGTATGACGGTAAGCTTTATATACTCTTACAGGTAGAAAGACAGCTTTTCGAACATACCCAGATGGCGGAAACGGTATCATGGCACCTCGTCCCCTTCCCCGACCTCTTCCAAATGGTCTGAAGCCGTTTTGGCCCGGGGCAGCGGAACGGTGATCATGCATGAAGAATCCCCCACGGTTAGGCACAAAAGCAGGATCAGCATCCCTTCTCTTCTTGTATTCCTCGTGTTCCCGTCGCCTTCGCTCGCCTATACTGTCTGGCGTCGTCGCCTCGGCTGAGTCCTGTGGTATGACTTCCTGTGACGCTTGCTCCGGCTGTGTTCCAAGGTCTTCAAAATCTATGCCTCCTTCTTCAAAATCATCCTTGACTTTTAGTCCGTTCATCATTGCCTCTGTATCTCCAATTGTCGCCATCAGTGCCGGCTTACTCGAACCTGTTGCCAGCTGCAGTTCCGAATTTGTAGACTTTTCTCGGTGACCATTTGCCACAGCCGCCGAACTTGAATTCTGTGGAGCGAGCGAGCCTACATCACTACCATCGCTTCCTTCAGCATCTGCATCATCCTCTGCATCGCTTATGCCGGATCCTTCACTCAACGAGTCCTCTTCGACACCGGCGGCCACGGAACCCTCTTCCTCACCATCATCTTCTACTCTTCTCCTGCTCTTGATGAGATCTTTTCGTCGACGAGGTGCCCCCATAATGTATTAACGAGGGCAGTAAGCCCTCTAACAGTGAATCTCTGTGCGTGAGGGCACAGGCCAGCACAAGAACAGTGGCGCTAGATCAGGCACCAACGCCGAAGGAGAGGACCAGCTCAGTATGTTATTGCTCGATTGGTCTGAGCATCTGGAATTATAAGATGGCCAGCATCAGGTTTGATAGTATGCTGATAGATAGGACTGAAGGAACGGCCGTAACTTGACGGACTGATGACATCGGTTGCTCAGAAAAAGAATAATCTTGAGCAAAAGGCGCTCGGGTAGGCTATGCCTGATTGGACGGGCGGACTTTGCATTGACAGCTAGTGGCTTGGCATGATTCGTCGCCTTGCTGGAATTCCCCGGACTACTTTAGTACTCTACGGTCACGACTGGGTCGCGGCGTCGGGGCAGCGAGAGCCGTTGGGTTTTACATGGCACACCGCGCATGAAACACCGTATCACGCGAGGCAGGCTGCATCTATGTGTTGGCACATGTTCATGATCTATAATACACGGCGGGATGGCCAACATGCACCCACATCCAACTAACCATTTCGCCCATGTACAAGGGTAAGGTACCTAACGTGGGAAGTGGAGAATCGACTAGCTACATACACTGCGGTTTAGATATCTTTGATGCGTGGTAAAGGGGTTCGCTATCAGACAAGATCAGAACTGGGAATTAGTAGTATCTTATTATTGTAGAGGTCGTGCCATGCTACCTCCCATCCCCTGCAGCCGGCTGGCCAGCTGGGGATACTTTTCTTGTACCTCCAATTGTGTTCTTGTGGCTTCCGCGTATGATAACGCATTGACAATCTCACCCTCCGTCCTGGAGAGCTCTGCCGCCCTTTCGAAATACTTTAACGCCTCTGGGACTTTGCCTTGCTGGAGCAGCAACTGCGCCATTGTCGCAACAGCAATATCGCACTCCGGATCAACTGGAAGCAAATCAACATCTACTCTAGGACGAATATGAGATACAACGTACTTATGAGTGCTTTCTGGCACAGTTTCTCTGCCTCTTGAAAGTCTTGTTTCCATTGGAAAAGTGCAAGTGCTTTATTAATCAACGGCAGCACATTCATGCCCAGAGGTTTTGTCTGCTTCTCCATCTCCACGGCCCTGTCGAACTTTTCCACTGCGTCTTCATACTTCTGCTGGTCCAAGAGCAATTCTCCATAGTAGTTGTAAACGTCAGGCACCTTTTCAAAGTTCTTCATGCATCGTCTGAAGGTAGCCATCGAGGAAGCGATTGAGCCCATCTTATACTGTGTCACACCGAGCTGAATGTGCGAAAAGATGAAATCTCGATCCAGGTCAATGGACTTCTGGTAATCCTTAGCCGCATCACCGAATTCGCCGAGGATAAAGTGGAGCTGTGCACGATGATAGTAAATGTCGGGATCGTCCTTTTGTTGGTCCATGGCTTGTTCGAAGTCACTAGATGCAGCGTCTTTGTTTCCTGTTTCAATCGGTCAAATTGGGTTGCTCTGTAGAAGCGAAGAAGCTTACCGAGTTCAAGGTGCATGCTCGCTCGCTTGATATAGCTTTGGGTTAGAGAAGGCTGGAGCTCTACGCTTCGAGTAAGGTCTTCTAAAGCATCTGTATTCTCGCCTCGGAGGTACCTGAATGTCCCCCGCATGTTATATGCGAAGGCCTCGTGTTCGCCGAGCTCACCAAGTTCAAGAGCTTTGTCGAAGGCCGCTGATGCTGCTTCGTATCCTTCGCCAGTCCTCTTGCTCATTGCCTGCAACCCTGCTCTTAATTGTCCTTTGCCACTCTCCTCATCCAGTTCCGCCGTCTCTTCCAATCCTTGAGGGGGCGGCCGCGGTCTAAAGCTCTGTAGGTAGTTGGTGACAAATGTTGGGCTAGGTAATTTCTTCTCCTTTCCTTCAAGAATTATCTTGCCCTTTGCCTCAGCAACCTTCTTTAGTAGTCGCTCCACACTTTTTGCACTGTTATCATTCGTAAATCCATCTATAATGCAGCTTGCTGTATAATCCAGGAGAGCTTCGCTGTATCTCTCAAGGTGCTCGTAAGCATTCGCTCTTCGGTTTAAAGCCTTGACGTATTCGTTGTCTAAATTAATTGCAGCTGTAGTGTCCTCAACGACCTTTTCCCAATTGCCAAGTGCATTATAGCAGGCCGCTCTGTTGGAGTAGAATATGGGATCTGGCTTGCATAAGATTGCTTTGCCGTATAGCTCAATCGCTTCGTTGTAGTTCTTGCTGCCATAGGCTTTGTTCCCCGCGATCTTTAATTTTGTGGCATAGTCTTTCCGTTCCTATCAAGGTGAGCGTTAAGCTTATGCTAAATGCCAATATGTCATACCTGCTCCGACAATGATTCCACTGTCGAATCATCTATTTTGGGTAGACCATCCAGTGGATCGGACTCGCCTGTTGCTGCTTTTGCCTGTGCTGGAGAAGTGTAAGTGCTCTCGGTAAGGGAAGAGGCTTTGATTCGAGTGCTTACTTTGCTCTTCTGATTTCTCATCTGCTACTCTTGCTTCCGGCTGGGTTTTCTCTTTCTCCTTCTCCTGCTTCGCTTTCCTTCTCTCCTTCTTACTCAATCGCTTCTTCTCCTCGCCACCGGCGTCTTGGGAGCCTTTCCTCGATTCGGAGATATAGTATGCAACGCCTGCCCCGGAAACAACTACCGCAATTCCAGCAATTGTATAAACCACAGCCTTATTTTCCGATGCCCATATGGAGAGTCGTTCCCATAGAGGTAACGATGGTGTATTTGAAGAGAAGGAAGAGGTGCCGAGATTGGTGTTAGAAGCAGGTTTTGATACATGCTCTGCGGACATGTTGCTGCTTCGCCGTCGAAGTAGAGAGGAGGGTGGAACGTCAGATGATGCTTGTGGTCTTACATATGGGAAACACCCATAGCAGCCAGGTTGCGATGAGAAGAAATAATTATAACGAGCTGCGTGGTGGTATGCAGAGGAGAGCTCGAAATTTTGGCGTTGGCGCAGGAAAATAGACTTCCCGCGGTACGTCAACGTCGCCCCCAACTTCATGACCTTTTCTACCTGGTCAAACAGCTGAGTCGTATATTTAACAGTTCAATCGCTCTTTTCTCAAGGTACCTCAGAGACAGGAACATTTTCGCAATACATTGCCATAATATGAGCTGTGGCATTTCAATAAGTCTCTGAGCATCTCTTCTTTGGTGCGTGTCTATAAATTAATGCAAGGGCTCTAACACGCAGCGTATGAACGCGTTCTTTCCTGTGGTAAGAGTAAAAGGTCTTTCAACTACTTTGGGGGGCAAGCAATTTTTGTCTCATACTATATGCTGTGCGTCTCAGAAAATATTTCTTGCCATTGCAGTGCTTCCGCTGGTAAGGGATACTAAGAGAAACACTTTCTTATCCTAAAGCAAAAGCCTCGCCAATGGAATGTCCTACTCAGGATAATTTCGAAATCACGACTTCTATCCGCAGTGATGAACTTCTAGTAGACAACCCTTCGTCATTGCTCCCAAGGCTTGGGAAAGGGCCATTCTACATGTTGTGCCTGCATCAACAACGCATGCTGACGGCATTGTCAATATTCAATTGGCCTAAAGTCGCCAGGGATGCACTCTCCAACCTTCACAAAGCCCTCGTAGACCATCTGAAGCAAAGGTACGATGATCCGTATTACGGTGTCCCACTCATGGTAACTCTCTCCGGCTGCTGCCTCATCTCAAATCCACTCATAACCAACATAGCTTCGCGTGACACTATCCTCCACTGGGAACATAGATGTTGTTTCCACTCCGACGCCTGGTGTGACATTGGGTGCACTTTTCCCTTCAGATTTCGATGACCTTTTCACAAACCTTCCGACCTTTGATGTCTTTGTCTCGCCGATTACTACCAACCCGAGTCTCTTCACTAGTCACAAGACGACTAATCGGGCGCAATACGACCAAGTCCGTTCATTGATACCTGTCACTTCCAATCACTCAAAGGAGCAGAGATCGACGCGTTTCGCCGAGATCCTGCTCATCAATCGCAATGCAGAGATTATGGAGGGTAGCATTACCACTCCATATTTTTTGCGTGCAGGGGAGTGGATCACGCCTAGTGCTCAATGTGGTGGCAACCTGGGTACTACGCGAAGATATGCACTAGAGGCAGGTCTATGTAAAGATGGTATTGTAACGAGAGAAAGCGTGCAGGCGGGTGAAAAAGTGGTTTTGAGCAATGGTGTCAGGGGGTTCGGTTGGGGTTATGTGGAAGCACTCGAGGACATACGAGAGAATAAGGCAATTAAGACCGACAAAGCCAGCCTGCCCAAAGGATGACAAGCATTCTTGGGAATGTCTCCATTGCGCCATATTCGCTGCTATTCGAAAGTGATCTTCCTTCCCTGACTCGCAACGATGCTGCTAGACGCCCTTGGAGCAGCAGAAAGAGCAGCGCCGGGCTGGATTTTTCGTGCATCAATTCTTCGCTGAGCCTTTTCGGCCTTTTTGTCAATAACATCATTTACGGGCTGAGCCGTTGATTCTGACTCTGGTACCGGATCAGCAACCACGTCTTCTTTCCGCACACTCCCATCTTTGCCATAACGCTTCTTATACCGAACGTCCTTAGCCTCTGCAAATTCCATCCGTAGTAGCCTGCCTCCCAACTTATTCACCCACCACTTCCTAGGCTTGTGTTTCATGTTCGGTTTCGGCTGGTCCGCCAGAGCTTCAGCTATCTCTTCATCTTCATTCCCCAACCTGTCCTTGTCTTCGAAGTGGACCCATCCTTGCACAGCAGCTTCTCCAGCCTTCAGCTCTGAAAATTCTATCCACGCATAACCTTTGCATTTTCCTGTGTCTTCGAAGGTAGCGACATGGACATCCAGGATTTCCCCACAACATGCGAAATGATCTTGTAACGTTTCCTGCGTCGTATCGAAGCCCAAATTCCCCACGAATATGCGCTTGCTGGGAGGTTTTCCCGGCTGCATAACTGCAGCACCATTCTCTTTCGGCTTCTCTGGTCTACCTTCAAAACTATTCGAATTCTTTATTAATACCCGCCTCCCTGTGAGCAGCTTTTCACTCAGTGCGAGTGCCTCGGTCAAGGCGCTCTCACTAGAAAAATCCACGTACGCAAAACCCTGATTCTGTGGTTTGACTATTTGGCGAGATGCTGCGATGGCTGATTTGCTAGGCGGAGGCATGTGAAGTCTGGTAATCATTTGCTCTGTAATATCAGTATCCTTAGTGAGGAAATTGCGTATATCAAGTTTTGTAGCAGTCCATGGTAGATTGCCAATCCATATTCCGTACCCTGAGCGTTGAGACTGTGTTGGTAGTGACTTTGAATTCTCATCTGAAGCTGGTTTTGTAGTCGTAGTAGCGACATCAATTGCAGGTATCTCTGCCTTTGCAGGAACGGAAGTCGCTTTTCCTTTTCTAGCTCTGCGAAGAGCTTTCTTGGAAGGGGGTTCTGGGGCCGTGACATCAACCTCGATTTCAGCAGCTGGGCTTTGATCCCTCTTTCGTTTTCTCGGAGGGATCGCCGGTGGTGTAATTGCAACTGCTGTGATCGTAGTCGAATGACGGCCCATGACTCTGTCCTCGGCGTTTTGAGGAGCTGAATCAGGTAAAGAAAATGTTCCTCCTACTTTTGAGTGTTAGTGGAGACTCGGCAAAAGCTGCCGTACGACATTTACACCCGTCTCTACTCTTCCCGCCTGACCATTATCAATTTCCTCTGTTGTCAGAGCCATTCTTCCTTCGTGGCGGCTTGATATCACGAATAATTGACTACAAGGGCAAGCACCTTGAATCTAACAGCTATGTCTTTCGCAGCGGTCAATAATCAAGGAGAAGCCCCAAACATAGAAAGAGAGGGCGCACCAGGCAAGATGACCTACAAATCCTACAAGTGAGCATGACGATGATCAATCGGGCGAGCTCATCCTGATAACTTGCGCAGGAAGAAGTTTTTGAAGTTGAGACACACTTTCAAGGACCGCATGAGGGAAAGTGCCAGGCTATATGATGAGGAGCAGCGTGCGATGCGACTCGCTAGACGTCTACAGGAACAGAACGAGTAATGCTTCTCTCGCAAGGTCTTCAATTTTCACCACTAACGCACACAGCCAACTACTCGATCTCCTTCTTGACATAAATGACTCCACCAGGATCCCTCCGAGCCTTCGTTACGATCTTCGCTCCCCAACACCAAATGCCTCAGACGTCCCAGCCCTAGAACCTGACCTCGCGCCTCGGAGCATACAAGATATTGAGAACGCTCGCGCAGCTCTCCGAGAGGCAGCATATGAGTTGGAATGCGGTCAAATTACTCGCGCAGAATACGATGAACACGAAACCTCTCTCTCAACCATAATCCACGCGCCACTTATCCAAGAGGCTCCAAAATCCCTCGCCAACTTATCGAAAACAACTCACACAACCCTCTCTTCCGTCGACGAAACAATCCTACCGCCCGACCTCCTCGAAGAGTCTCCAATAGGCTACCTCACCCCCTCCCACGAAGACGAAATGGTCCGACGAATCGACGACTTCCTCGAGACCGCCCCACCCGACTCCAACCTCATCCTCCCTCGCCAGAACAGACCCACCGACAAAGAACGCGAAAAAGATGCCCAACTCCACAACCCCGTCTCAGTCTACAACTGGCTCAAAGCACACAGTGAAAAAGCACAAAAAACCTACCCCCAAGACGTAGAAGCAGATCCCCACCCCTCAAGCGCCCAAACCTCAGAACCCCCCCACAAATCCAAACCATCCCCCAAACCCTCCTCCTCTACCGGCACTAGCACGAAACCCACCCGCAAACGAGCATCGAGTTCACTCGTACCGAAACAGGAACCAGAAGAGATATTATTAGACGAAGAAGGCTACGTGATCAACGCCGCCGACGAAGTCCCAGAAAAAAAGAAGAGAAAGAGAGAAAATGATGAGTCCTACAGGCCCAAGGGGGGAAGTAGTAGATCGAAGAAACGGGCCAAGGGGAGTAGTGGGGCGGCTGTTAAGAAAATCGAAGAGGAGGAAGATGATGGCGCGTAGGATGATTATTGTGAGCATTGATACCCTTTTTTCTGGAAAAAGATGGTGTGGTTGTAAGAGTATCATATGACTAGAGGATAGTTATGGGGTTTCTATTCTTAACGTTGATGTTGGTGATGCGCTACCTTACTACCGGCGGTTGGAATACGAGAACCGGAATACACGGCAGCGATGATCTATGATGGAAGCTCTATCTAAGAACTACTTCTATTGCTTAGCAGTTTCAGTTTACGGGCGCTCCTGGCACGCCAACGATGGGGCCCCCTCGACGACTCTACCATTGCGGATGCTCTTAGCATAGGGTGTCACCGTCGTCGAGAAAGTCTAAGAAAACCAACGAGTGAATATTCTCCAAGTGAGACTTTCAAATTTCCTTAATCCAATATCCATCCTCCCATCTCCCATGCTATCTCAACCATCTGAAAAAGTATACACTATCTCCATTTTCTTCCGAAATCCCTAAAGTTTATTAAAAGAGTGTTAAAGAATCATCTATATACAATTCCAAAAGAAAGCAAGCAAATTTATGCAAGCCATTCATAAAATGTTGGTGCTTCTCGCAAATAGCTTCAGATCCAGCGAATGTTGTGTCTGTTTCTGTCCGGTTCGAAAGCCAATCCGGGCCCACTCGCACGATCTTGTTCTTTTCTCTGTGCCTGTGCTTTTAGACTCCCCAAGCTCTGTTTATCCAAAGAAGCCTCTTGAGGCAATCGAACGATCGTCGGGAAAGGTATGCTGATCTCGAACTCGAACACACGCAACTCGCACCAAGATACTCCGTATTAATCAGACACATTCACACTCACAACCAACCCACCCCTGCTCTGTTGACCCTTCCTCTTCAATCCCGGGCTCGATTCGTCCCTGTTCACTCATAGAACCAATAGAGGGCCGCATACTGCACCTCAATACTCCCCACGAACCCATCACACGCCGGCTGCTGTTTCCCCCCCGCAGTCTCCACCCTATAAACCTCACTCAACCCCGTACTCCCCCCCGCATCCACAAGATTCAACCAATCCACTGCCCCATACCCCTGATCACCCTGCCCAGGACACGCACCCGCCGGCGCAGGAATATCCCCCGTCTTCTTCGCCACCAGAAACCCCGTGCTCCCCAGATCAAACGTCGGTTGCCCCGCGCTATTGAAATAGTGATGCCCGAGCACGGGAATGGAATATGTGTTTACGAGCGCGAGGGGGAAGTTGATGAGGTAGGGGGGGAGCATGTCGATGAGGGCTTCGCCTTCGGAGGCGGGGATTAGGTTTAGGAGACAGGTTACGTCGAAGAGGTCGGCGAGGGCGCCGATGGAGACGGGGACGGGGGAGGGGGTTGCGGTGGTGGGGGAGGCGCAGGTGTAGTTTTGGGTGCCGCGGCCGAGGGTTATGGCCTTTAGGGTGCCGGTTGGGGCGGGGAGGGTGGTGCTTGCTGTGGAAGAGGGGTGTTAGTTGGGGTTGGGGATGGGATTTGGGAGGGGGGTTAGGGTTGCTTACAGCCATCGGATGTGGGGACGGTGTAGCTTGCTAGATTGACACCATTGTTTCTTGGTTGGAGTGGCGAGGCTAGGGGGGAAGCTGAGATGAGGGAGAAGAGGGTGGTGAGGAGGAGGGTCAGAGTGAGGAGCGTTGATGTGCGTGTGGTGGACATGGTGCCGGATGCAAGTTAATGCTGGACCTGGGCGGGTTGGTGATAGACGATTGTTCTTAGGTTGAGGTGCGGAAAAGGCTTTGGAGTGTTTGATTATTGGAGAGGTTTAGAAGGTCTTTTTTATGAGAGATCAGGCACCTGAGTGATCCTTTTCTTAGGGAGGTTGTGCAAATATTGAAATATCACAAGCCGTCTTAGGTCAGAATTGTGGTGTGATTGAGACTGTTTATAGCGAAGAGAGAGGCTGGGAGGGTGTAGGAGAGTGAAGCCAAGGTCGCATAAACACGCGGGACGGTGGTGAGGGGGGTAAGATTGCAGTGTGACCACAGCGGGAAGGAGTGGACGGAGATAATATGTGAGGCGAGGAAGTGAAGAAGAGAAGAATAGAGATGTACCTCTTGCTTCCTCTTGTGGGTGTTTCTTGAAGAGCTTGAGTTGCAAAGCAAGAGGCTGGTACAGAGGTACAAAGAGTGTGGGATATGGCTTGACATTTGTACTTTTTGGAATAGTGAAACTACACACAAGAGTTATGAAACCTTCGCTCTCGACCAGTAAGCGCTTACGGTCCATCGTGCATAAGATCATTACCAGTAGGCAATTCCCAGTATGTTGGGTCATAGCCTTGGGGGCTGCAAGCCTTCAGGCGCCCCACTTCTACCGCAAAAATCATTGACGGAGGATTTCGATGTATGTGCCAAATGCAGAAAGTATGTAATTTTAGGAGCTATTTTTGCGATGGAGATGGGCAAATAACGGTTTTTTCGCTAGGCGAGGCAAGAATAGAGTCAGCACGGGCTTGAAAGGCTCCCGCTGGTAAGCCGCACTACGTACAGTACTAAAGCACTACGCTGTAACTAAATCGTAAACCAACCTCCTTAGGGAAGGTTGGCACCTGTGGCATCTGCTTAGTACCTGTTTAAACCCCCCAAAAGGATCTCCCTAAGCCTGCTTTGCATCTAGCCAACAAGCCGCCAACAAGAAACCAACAAGTAGGCCACGCCCTAGGGTCGATCCGCTCCACTGCCTAACTGCTTTATCTTGCTCCCTCGCGCGTTTTCCTGCATGAATTCGGATGGCTAGGTACACCTGCTTGACCCGAGAGCGCTTAAGCAAGCTCCTTGACTGGCTTCGCTTCTAACGAAGATCTGGTCCATGCATGCAACAGTAAGGCACGGCCAAATCTTCTGATTAACCCGGGGAATCGACCCTGTGGAGACTTGCTTAGACTATAGAGTCTATTGATCTACCAATACAGAGTCACTATTCTTGTTATTGCCAGTGTTGTGGATTCGATAATCCCGATAGTATGGCTCCACGGAGTTCAGATACTCCAAAAGTTAGATGGAAGAAGACGCGCACACATGATCCACCAACAATTCATGTTGGTATCTTACAAGGCGTAGTTCGATCCTCCCGCAATCCAAGGGTGTTTGTACTGCGGCAAAACAAAATCTATTCAACAACACATCCTTGCACCTCACGTGGATACTCATGGTCGCTCGATCAGATTTGGAATCGCGCTTTTCTGAGCTAGATAGTACAAATGAAAACATCGTTGAAGCGAAGGTGAAAACCGAAATATCCCCAACTCCTCGCTGATCAACTAAAGTCCACCATCCAGGAATCTTACACTAGGCGACCCGTCGATTTTGGCGTGGTTGCGGCACCAGAGGACCAAATGTAAATACTAACGGCTCTCTTAAACAAGTCGTGGAAAACTGTAGAGCTCAATGGCATGACCCGTGCCTTATTCAGTCCCACAAGCGCCGATCATTGATCTCCAGAGTCGGAATCTTGTCCCTGCCGCCATGCTCGTTTCCAAGGCAAGGTCGGATCCTGACCAAAGGCCCTGTGACTATCCTCTTGCATGCCTTCTAGCACGTGGACAAGACCACCGTGACGCAGTCGTGCAAGTACAACATTCATGCCTTCCTTGCTCTTAGCCAGAGCCTCCCTTGTTCTCCTAAGTCCAATTCCCTCAATGGTGCGTTGAAGCGAAGATGTGGACCACGACGAGAAAAATCCTTTTCTGGCGGGAGCTTCATCATCTGATGTGCCACTGGACTGGGTTGTAGGGCTCGTTGCGCCTGTCTCTTCCTTCTTTCTAAGATATTTCGCTTGCCCAAATCGTGAGAGCAGTGTAACCGTTGTCGTGACCTCGGTGCCTTCATTTTTCGTCCTTTCTACTAAGTCATTTGGCGAGTGGGCCGACGACGCCATCTCATTTTGAACTCTTGTGTAGTGTTGTCTTTCGATGATACTCAAGATCCCCGTCCACTCCAGATTCCTTGTCTCTGTCTTCATCCATCCCTCCTTGACGTCAACCACGCTATTTTCTAATATGTAGCTCTGCCCCCCATCACCGCTCGCTCCCAATATTCCTTTAGGAAGTAGCTTCAGCACCGTTGGGGGTATCTTTGATCGTTTTAGATGTAATCGTGTCGTATGGAGCCGTTGCGTAGCCGGGTCAAAGGTACGATCGATGACATCGGTGGAGAGCACGTGCGTCGCGTACGGATTGGGATAGCGGAGGAAATATGCGAGGCTCACGGCTGGAAAAGGGTAGTCATAATTGAAAAAGCTTTCGTAAAATTTCACCATGATCTGAATGATGGCCCAGGGTTAAAGGAGTATCCATGGATTGATGAAGCAATTGCTCTACGACAATGGCTAATAAACGAAATAGCGTCAAAACGGAGAGTCGGAGTTTGTAAACGCCGTTGTCAACTTTCCGTTGGTGTTAAAGAAACAAGAAACACAGAGCTCGTAGTCAAACAATTAACGATAGTTAATTTGTATACTCTAAGTACACACATACGCTTCTTTGCCCCTCACGTGGTAAGTGCCAGGACTAGCGTGGACCCTCCATCCAAAGCTCACAGACATACTCTCACTCACCTCTAATTGTTGGTCGCTTCGCAATGGCAACGGTCTCTGAAGTCCCAGATGAGCCGGGGCAACCTCCAGCACTGTCAGCTCTATCGTTGGCCGAGGCTTCACAGGAAAATCAAACCAAAGAGCAGATCATCACGCCATTTGACGTCTCTGGTGGGGTAGACGAGCATGGCAAGGCTATAGCCATAGATTACGACAAGCTCATTGACAGATTCGGGTCCCAAAGAATTGACAAAGCCATCCTTGAACGCTTTGAGAAGCTCACTGGAAAGCCGCCGCACAGACTACTACGTCGAGGAATAGTGTTCAGTCACAGAGATTTGAATCTTATACTGGACAAATATGAGAAAGGCGTACCGTTCTTTTTGTATACGGGGAGGGGACCTAGCAGTGATAGCATGCATGTGGGACACACTATACCATTTGAGTTCACGAAGTAAGTAAGGCGGTGCTCTTGAATGTCTCTTGCTGAAGAAGCGTTAATGGCAGATATCTCCAAGATGCATTCGACGTACCCCTAATCATCATGCTTACAGACGACGAGAAGTTCCTCCATTCCCCAAAACTCTCCCTCAAAGAGTGCCGTCGTTTCGCGCTTGAAAATGCGCTGGACATCATAGCAATTGGCTTTGACCCTAAGAAGACGTTCATATTTGCGGATACTGAGTTCATATATGGCGGTCACGGCGCCGCTTTTGGTTGTAATATATTAGAGATGGGCAAGAAAACAACCAATAACCAGATCAAGGGTACATTTGGATTCAATGATACGTAAGTTTGGTACTAAACGAGATGTCGAATTCCTTACACAAACCCTCTGACCCTGCGTGTCCAGGAACAATATTCTTGAATTTGCGTTCCCAGCAACCCAATCAGCAACCTCGTTCGCCTCATCATTTCCTTTCATTTTCGGGTCAAATCCTAAAACAGTCAACAAAATAGCATGTCTCATCCCTTGCGCTATTGACCAGGATCCCTATTTTCGCCAATGCCGGGACAACGCACCACGCCTTGGCCTCATGAAGCCGGCTTTGATTCATACTGTGTTTCTTCCTTCATTACGTGGATCAGAATCAAAAATGTCTGCATCTGATACTGATTCGAGTATTTTCTTGAGTGATACCGATAATCAGATTAAGAAGAAGATCGGAAAAGCCTTCTCCGGCGGGCAAGATACGCGTGAGGAGCATGAAAGATTAGGTGGTAGGACAGCCGTAGATGTCCCATTTCAGTATTTGACTTTCTTCCTCGAAAGTGACGAGAAACTAGAAGAAATAAGGCAAAGCTATGAGAGTGGGAAAATGCAAAGTGGGGAGATGAAAGCAACAGCCACGAAAGAGCTACAAGCATATGTATCAGCTTTTAGAGAACGCAGGAAGGCCGTCACACCAGAAGTTAGAGAAGAATTCATGAGGCCACGGCAACTGATATTCAAAAGCATGCCTGCAGAGAAGGAGCAGGTAATGACTTTGGAAGAGCGGAAGAAGGTGCTGCAGAAGGAGATGGCCTTGATTGATGAAGCATTGCAAAGGTTGCAGACCAATAGTCAGGTTCAATAGAATAGACATGGCATTCTCAGCTAACATGTCTGGTTCCACGCTCACCTTGATCTTTGTGAAGTCAGCCTCTAGTATCTTATACTTAGAGTGCAGAAGTACGAGCTCTTGCTGTTCAATGAAACGAAAGTGTACTAAAGTACAGGATGTACTGGTAGATGTTGTGCCAAGCCCTAGCCCTAAAATTGAACCCAGCCGATCTCGCTGGCGCTAGCAGACAGCCCTGCCGAAATATTTTGCCCGGACAGAAAGCTGGAGTAATACACACACCAGGACCTTTTACAGAACTATTGAGTGTTCGGACTCCCTTCATACCTACTGCTATAATCATGGCATCCCGAAGCTTCAGTCGCGCCCTCAGATCTCCGCTGACACGCCAATTGGCTGCGCCAGCCGCTCAACGCCGAACCCTCATCTCAGCTTCGCGAACAGCGAGAACAGGTCTTGCTACAGCTTTGAAACCTAGTGTCGCCGGTTCATTACAGCATTCGCGAGGCCTCAAGCAAATTGACTTTGCTGGGACGAAAGAGACCGTCTACGGTATATCCTAAAGAGCAATTGCAATTTACTTAAGGCTGATCGTTTGACACAGAGCGTGAGGATTGGCCCCGGGAAAAACTACTGGTAGGAACAAGTTCCCCAAACACGCAGCTCAGATATAATCATGGAGATACCGGCAAGTTTTCTGACAATAGACCTAGGAATACTTCAAAAATGATACACTTGCTCTCATCGGCTATGGCTCGCAAGGGCATGGACAGGGTCTAAATCTGCGTGACAATGGCTTGAACGTTATCATTGGAGTCCGAAAGAATGGCGCCTCATGGAATGAGGCTAAGCAAGATGGTTGGATTCCGGGAACAAATCTTTTTGAAATGGACGAGGCTATATCGAAGGGTACAATTGTCATGAATTTGCTCAGTGATGCTGCGCAAAGTGAGACATGGCCAGCAATTAAGCCTCAATTGACCAAGGACAAGGTATGCTATGGATTATCGACTCCGACGTTGCCAAGACTAACATTGCTTTAGACACTATATTTCTCCCATGGCTTCTCTCCGGTATTCAAAGACCTCACCAAGGTCGAGGTCCCCACTGATATTGATGTGATCCTCGTCGCACCGAAAGGGTCAGGACGCACTGTCCGCACTCTTTTCCGTGAGGGACGTGGTATCAACTCGTCCATAGCTGTATACCAAGATGTGACTGGAAAGGCTGAGGAGAAAGCCATCGCCTTGGGCGTTGCCGTCGGCAGTGGCTATCTTTACAAGACAACCTTCGAGAAAGAAGTGTACTCCGATCTTTACGGCGAACGAGGATGCTTGATGGGTGGCATTCACGGCATGTTCCTTGCACAATATGAAGTTCTGCGTGAGCGAGGCCACAGCCCTAGCGAAGCGTTCAACGAGACTGTTGAAGAGGCCACTCAGAGTCTATACCCATTGATCGGAGCCAATGGCATGGACTGGATGTATGCCGCATGTTCGACTACAGCTAGACGCGGTGCCATCGATTGGAGTGGTAAATTCAAGGACACTTTGAAACCTGTCTTCAATGAATTATATGACAGCGTTAAGGACGGCAAAGAGACACAGCGATCACTCGAGTTCAACTCCCAGCCTGACTACAGAGAGAAATATGAGCAGGAGATGAAGGCTATCAGAGATTTGGAAATATGGCGCGCCGGGAAGGCTGTTAGGTACGTCGGGATTATTTATCATGGATTAATATGGCCGCTGACTACTACCGTAGGACGCTTCGTCCAGAGAACCAGATATAGGTTCACGTTCTTCCTAAATTATCCAGTTGCTGATATGTTCGTTTGGCGCATCTTGTATGATACCATTCAGCCACAATATTGTTTGTGGGTGCAAAAAGTTACAATGCGGAAAATTGCCGAAGATCGGCGTCATAGCTCAACTGGAAAAACATCGATATATTACCAAACCTCTCATTCTTCCGGGCATACTAACTATGTGCGCCTTTAACCCTAACAATTGCTAACACATATCCAGAAGAGGGGCGTCTCTACGAAGAAGGCATCAATAAACACTAAACCTTCAGCACACAATGGCTGACATTGCGAGAACACTTCCACTGAAACGCTCTTCGGTCCAAGCTGCTCATGCACAAATCAAGGAACATGTCCACCGGACACCTGTTCTGACATCAAAAACCCTGTCAGAGGTTGCATCGACACCCCAAACGCCAGGAGCCCTGGTTGGCACTCCGTTCGAAGGCCAAACACCCGCACGGCCTAAGATCAACTTCTTTTTCAAATGTGAGAACTACCAACGCATTGGCGCATTTAAGATACGGGGTGCTTTCCATGCGCTGTCTAGACTGACCAAAGAAGAGTTGGCAAAGGGAGTGGTAACACATAGCTCTGGTGTGTGATTGTCTACAGGAATGGACATTACCAGTAGCATCTCTGCTGATCAACGACTGATCCTCTAGGCAATCATGCCCAAGCATTGGCGCTCGCAGCTCGCACATACGGAATTCCCGCCCACATCGTCATGCCCACAATCTCCACTCCCTCCAAGATCGCTGCCACGAACGGTTATGGAGCAAACGTATACTTCAGCGGCAGCACATCCGAGGAGCGCGAAGCCGTACAAAAAGAAGTGATCAAAGAGACCGGCGCAATCCTCGTACATCCATACGACCACCCAGACATAATACTAGGCCAGGGCACAATGGCACTCGAATTAGAAGAGCAATACGCAGAACTGATAAGAGGAGACCCATCCCTAAGCATCCACTACCAAAACGATAAGGGCATAAATGGCCACGCAGATGATGCCAATGGGGCCCACGAACCCAAAACACCCCATCTAAACGCCGTCATCGCTCCCATAGGAGGCGGTGGCATGCTCTCAGGCATCGCCACCGCCCTCCACCCCACCCCCACTCACGTCTTCGGCGCCGAACCCTCTTTCGAAGGCGCCGACGACGCGCGCTGCGGCCTCGCTGCCAACGAACGCATCACATCCGTAAAAACCCTCACCATAGCCGACGGCTTACGCACACCCGTTGGCTCCATCCCCTGGACCATCATCAGCGACAAATCGAAATGCCGCGGCATCTTCGCCGTTACTGAGGAGCAGATACTGGCGGCTATGAAGTTGGTTTTGGAGCGGATGAAAGTATTTGTGGAACCGAGTGCTGTGGTGGGGTTGGCGGTTGCGTTGTTTGATGAGGAGTTTAGGGGCTTGGTGGAGCGGGAGGGGGGAGAGGAGGGGTGGGATGTGGGAGTTGTGCTTAGTGGGGGGAATATGACTGTTGAGGCTTTGGGAAAGATGTTTGCTGTGGGGGATGTAAAAGGGCAAAGGCTAGAAGGGAAGCTGGGGATGGATGGGGAGAAAATGGCTGAGAATGTGGCTGGTTGAGGAGAGATGATGTGAACAGGCGCTCTATCATGAATCATTAGACTAGCAGTATGTATGCGACTGTCCTTGACAATGTGCTTGCTTTGTGCAAACCGCTTGGTGTCTTGTGAACTGGTGTTTGCCGAAGAGGAGCTCTATTTTAAGTGTGGGGGTGTTCTTGTACTGGGTGATTGCATATCTGGAATGCCGCAGCAATCTGGCCATTCCTTTTATTGCCCAGCCGTGGCTGCCAACACTCGCTCGGGATGCTCATCGAGGTAGGCTTGCGGGTTACTACCTTAGCCTTGATAACATCACAGTACTCACGGCGTAGAGTTGCCTCTTTGTCACACGCATTCTATTACTTTTTACCACAAGATATTTCCCATTTTCCATACACGAAATTGACCTTCAGTGCATACCTGTTGATCTTAGTGTAAAGATCCACCAGCTCTAGTTAGGGGCAATAAGCATACATGTCGGCTCTTATTCTTTAGTTCTATTAAGTCAAAGATGGCACAATATCTCTCCATGTACGAAAGCCGTCCAGCCGTCCTCCTCAGTTGCCCACTCTCGCCACGCGTTGATGTAGCGATCGATGTCCGTAACAGCAGCAAATCCACCGTTGATAAAATTATCACGCAGTGAGGACTGAGTCAACCGGTCAACCCACATATTGCTCCAATATGTGCGCTCCTCTGGGGTGCTAAAACACCACACGCTTGCTGTGGCAGTGATGTTGGGCCGGCTAATACCTGCTGCACGAGCCCAGGCAACCAAATGACGCCCTCCATTTGGCTCACCGGAACGGGCTCTGGCCGCTTTCTGATACACGTTCTGGTACTCTGTAATGTCCTGGTTAGCAGGACAAAAAGTAGCCGACGAGCCGTGGTCTCCTTCCCGGCAAGCTAGAATTCCTCCAGGCTTTATCAGACGTTGCCACTCGCGCAAAGCCTGAACAGGATCACTAATATGTTGGAGGACCTGGTGAGCATGTACCACATCGAACTTGTGATCCGGAAACCCTATTTCGTGTGCGTCCCCAACCTCAAAGCTGATGTTCTTCATGGATCGCTTTGCAGCCATAGAACGAGCCTCTTCAATTACCTCTGGGCTAAGATCAATACCGATGACTGATCCTTGAGGTACCAGTGCAGCCAAGTCAGCCGTTATGGTTCCTGGTCCGCACCCAATATCCAGGATGTGCATATCTGGACGGATGGAACCAAGCAGATATGCAGCTGAGTTCGCTGCAGTGCGAGAGCTGTGCCAGTCCAGAACAGACTTTGAATGGCCAGAGATATAGAGATTTTCCTTCTGTGCCATATTGTCATACAACTATAGAGACGTTTTCAGATATAATAAGAAAGAGGACCTAAGAAACCTTACGATGGCGGACTCTTGGGAAGTGTTTAGAGAAAGGAAAGGCAGCCAATACGTGTGTCCTTATTCTACTGGGGAAAGCTATCGCGGCTCCCCTATGGCTGAATGCACGTAGGACTTAGCAATTAAGGGCTCATGAGGATATAGTGAGATCGAATTGCGAGCAGTTTATTTTTGATAGCGCTGATGTGTGATTGAAAGGTGGAGTTGACTTTGAGGTGAAGTTGTACGCTAGTCCTAGCGTCTGTCAGCCCTGCCGAGAACCTTGAAATACTTTGGGACACGGCATCATTTCGCTACTGAAGGCTACAGTAGCTTTGCGGAAGGACAGCACGACGCCAATTATGAGGCATCATTTCTACGTGTCTTCATTAGGGTCCCTTGCTCGAAATCTAAGCTTCTAGCCCGCCAAGCCGTAAACGCAGCGCGAGACGCCCACAGAAAAGAAGGTTATCCTGTACCAGCCTCGAAACGAAGCTTTGATATCAAGACATCGTCAAGATATATATAACCGCTGACTAAGGCGACGAACATCATGGCAACGCCACAGCCTGGTTATCCTCTGCCTGGCCATGACCAATACCCTCAAGAAACCTATGACGCGACTCAACATGAAGTACCGGAAAATGTGTCTCCCGCCCAGGGCAGTGCTCCCGCGCACTCTGCTGGAGGTCGGAGGAAGCGTCACTACGCGGGACAGGCGTATGAATTTGGAGCTGGCCCAAACTCTGCGCTAGGTGGGCAGCAGCAAGGCGGTGGTGCATATCCACCCCCCCCGGGGGCACCTGTAGGAGGTTACGGCCAGCAAGGACAACCACCGGTACAGCCAGGGGCAGCATACGGTTCAGGTCAAGCTTCTCCGGCCTTTGCAGCTGGAGCCCCTGGTTATGGACAGCAGCCTCCTGCTGTTGGGGGTTACCAACCTCCTGAGCCAGGCTACCCTACCCATGGTGTTCCTCAACAGCAACCTGGCATGGGTCAGATCACTCAAGGCATGGGCGCCCTTGCTGTGGGAAATCAGGCGCAGCTTTCAGCTCCACAGATGCAGGGACGTCCACAGATGAACCCACTATATCCTACAGACCTCTTGAACCAGCCGATGAACGTCTCTGAGCTCGATCTTCCGCCTCCCCCAATCATTCTACCCCCAAATGTATGTCCACTCAGAGGTTGGATTCTACGAACATAAGACTAATAGAAGCAGACTAGCGTTACGCCATCGCCTGATGCCAATTGTGCCCCAAAATACGTTCGCTCAACACTGAACGCAGTTCCAACGACACATTCACTTCTCAAGAAATCGCGGTTGCCCTTTGCTTTGGTCATACAGCCATATAGCTCATTACATGACCATGAAGACCCAGTACCAATAGTTCCTGACCAGGTTATTGCGAGATGTCGTCGGTGTCGATCCTATATCAATCCTTTTGCAACATTCCTAGATCAGGGACATCGATGGAGATGCAATATGTGTAATCTCACTAACGAGGTTCCTCAAGCATTCGATTGGGATGCAGCAACACAAAAACAATTAGACAGATGGGCAAGACCTGAGCTGAACCATTCTGTTGTGGAATTTGTCGCGCCTCAGGAATACATGGTTCGCCCTCCTCAGCCATTGGTCTATCTGTTCCTCTTTGATGTCAGCTATAACTCTGTTACCAACGGCCTCTTAGCGACTGGGGCTCGTTGCATCCTTGAGAGTCTAGATCGTATACCCAATGCGGATAGAAGGACGAGACTTGGTTTCATGGCCGTTGATTCAAGCTTACATTACTTTTCAATCCCAAGGGATGACAGTGAAAATGGCGAGCCTAGCATGATGGTTGTCAGCGATCTAGATGAGCCTTTCTTACCTACGCCCGCCGATCTTCTGGTGACATTGACCGAGTGTCGCGAAAACATTGAGAACTTCCTCGGTAGGCTCCAGGAAATGTTTCAGAGTACAACAAATGGCGGGTCTTGCATGGGGGCAGCACTAAGGGCTGGCCATAAGCTCATTTCGCCTGTGGGAGGAAAATTGACAGTTTTATCTTCAACGCTTCCGAATCTGGGCCAAGGCAAGCTGGAAATGCGTGAGGACAAGAAATTACTTGGGACAAGCAAAGAGAGCAGCCTTCTACAAACCGGCAATAGTTTCTACAAGAGCTTTGCAGTGGAATGCTCCAAGAACCAGGTTTCAATAGATATGTTCCTTTTCTCTTCCCAATATCAAGATGTCGCATCGTTAAGCAATCTGCCAAGATATACTGGAGGTCAAACATACTTCTATCCGGGCTGGAATGCAGCCAGGAGCGAGGACGCATTCAAATTTGCGCGGGAATTCTCTGATTACTTGTCGGCAGAGATTGGTCTCGAGGCAGTGCTCCGAGTTAGAGCTACAACTGGGCTTCGAATGAGCACGTTCTACGGTAACTTCTTCAATCGCAGTTCGGATCTTTGTGCCTTCCCTGCGTTTCCGAGAGACCAAGGCTACGTGGTTGAAGTCGCTATAGATGAGACATTGACCAAGAACGTCGTCTGTCTGCAGAGTGCCGTATTACATACTACGTGCAATGGCGAGAGAAGAATCAGAGTCATGACCCTTGCTTTGCCAACAACGCAGATTCTAGCAGACGTCTACGCTTCCGCGGATCAAGCCGCCATTGCTACCGTATTCAGTCATAAGGCCGTGGAACGCACTCTTGGAAGTGGGCTTGAGCCTGCTCGAGATGCCCTGAAAGCCAAACTCATCGAGCTTTTGCAGACCTATCGCAAAGAGCTCGCTGGCGGTAATATGGGCGGAGGTGGCTTACAATTTCCTGCGAATTTAAGATGTTTGCCCGTTTTGTTTTTGGGTCTAATGAAGAATGTGAGTACAAAATTATATCCAGCATGCCCAAGTCCAAGCACTAAATATATCAGATCGGTCTCCGACAATCCGCGCAAATACCAAGCGACATGCGATCAGCAGCCCTTTGCCAGCTTTCAACATTACCCCTGCCCTTGCTCATTCAATATATCTACCCCAAATTCTATTCCTTACACGATATGCCTGACAGTGCTGGCGTGCCTGACGAGACAACTGGCGTTATAAGACTTCCGCCCCCCATCAATCTGTCCTCCCAAAGCCTTGTACCGTACGGACTGTATCTGATCGATGATGGCCAGACGCAGTTCCTCTGGGTCGGCCGGGAAGCCGTTCCTCAGTTGGTCGAAGATGTCTTCGATGTGCCAGACCGAACACAGCTCAGGGTGGGCAAAGCGACACTACCAGTACTTGAGAACGACTTCAACGAAAGGGTAAGGGCAGTAATAGAAAAGAGTCGGGATCACCGATCCAAGGGCGTGGGAAGCATCGTTGTGCCGAGTCTGTATGTGGTGCGAGAAGACGGGGAGCCGGGTATGAGGCTTTGGGCGCAGTCGATGTTAGTAGAGGACCGAGCGGATCAAGGTGTCAGCTTGAGTCAGTGGCTGGGCATGTTGAGGGAAAAGGTATGTCTCCGTTGCAACGAGATTGTTCGATTAATACTGACATGGAGTGCACCAGATGAGCGAGGAAGGGGGCTTCTTGAGCTCATTTTCGTGAATACTAGGTCTACTACCGATGCTGCAGTGTTTTTTGTGTGCTTGGACCCTGTCTGGGCAGCCTATGCTTGTTGAGGGTAAGATATCGAAAGAGTTGAAGGTCACGTGAAATCACATGATCAATCATGATACCGAAAGTCTTGGAGGCTCTTTGCATGTAGAAAGTTAGAAGACAAGATACATCGACCAATGCAATGACCCGTAAGGTACCTACCTAAATGGCGGCGAGCCACATCCCCCCGAGATGGAAGCCGGATGTCAGCCGACTATAGATAGAGTATTAAGGTTGACCTCGTGCTGATGCTTCGGAACCAGACATTGAGACAATGAATAGGGCAGATAAGTACTGCCTTACCCTTACCTAAAAACACCTAGGTACCAAACCTGCAACTTTGTGGCAAGCGAACAACCCTGTACATTCTAATAATATACTGTGTAAGGTACTGAATGGACTGCTCAGCGGAAAGATTCCACCTCTATTCTAAGGTGGAAGGGGGTATTACAGGTAGTGTCAGGTGTGAATACTGGGCGGCTAGCACCCCTGCGTTCCCCCAACTGTTCTTGGACATTCCCCACCACTAGCGCCATGCGTAGACGCTTTACTCCGTACCTGACAAGCAATCAGCACCTCTCAATGCTCAGAGTGACTCGAAACGACCCCCAAAAATCTCGTTGCATCGTTTCATACGCTTCAAACCCGTCTGCAGCTTGGCACCCTCAGCCTCAGTACGGCCGAAACAGTTGGGACCAAGGTCTAACTTGATTGGTGGGGCAATCGTGGGACAAGCACAAAGACACACTCCGTTCTCCTCCTCCACCACCACCACCCAGACGCAGCATAGACATCCATATCGTTGCTGTTCTAATTACTGTCCGGTTATCGCAAACGACACAAGAATAACGAGCTCGCAGCCCAAATTTGCCTGTCCTACAAACGGAGCGTCGCCATCTTTCTGACAACGTTTTCGTTTTTCTGGCAGCCTGACGCACACCTCAAGCGTTTACGACACGAGAAAGTCTACTCTATTAATATAAGCCTAGTTATCTCGACCTAGCAACAGTTGACGAAGTCTTGACGGGGACGTTCGTTCACAAAGCCGAAAAGCACAAATAAACCCTCGAACGTTCATACCAGGCTCAGCCGCGACACAGAGGATTCCAGATCTACATCGTGTTCAGATTCGGGAAGAGAAAGGGAATTTGACTGATTGGGCCGATTACATACCAGAGGTTAGTCAGACACGTTGAGTTCTACGCTGTCCTCCCCGGTCAATCTTTTACCAAGCCTGTCCGAAATGCACAAAGAAAGACTGTCCGCCCGCTTCGTGCCGCACCGAGCCATTGGTCAAGTCTAAGCTTTCTGGAAAATGCGAACAAAGCAATCATGTGGCCCCCCTATATCCGAGTCGACCTGTTTCACCCAGCCAAGACGTAGATCCATGACACCTCTTTCCTCATGCTTCAATTCCACCGTGTCATGTGGTCCAAAAGGTCACAGAATACAGCTAATTGAACTGCTTTAGGAACTGCAAGAGGCGATAATTGGAAGACATTGAACAAGCTTGTTCCTGAGTCTTGACGCTCGGTCTGCCACATACCGGACACTCTTCTATTCTCGAGCAAGCACCTCGTCGCATTTAGCTCCATATTCCCCACCATGTCGCGTCAACCAGCTCCGCCACCAAGCGGGTCTCGGAAAATCTCATTCAATGTCTCTGATCAGTACGATATCCAAGATGTTGTTGGAGAGGGTGCTTATGGTGTTGTATGGTATGTTCCCAAGGACAAGGCCTTATCCAGCGATTGTGTCCATTACTGACCCTATATCAGTTCCGCCCTACACAAGCCTTCTGGTCAGAAAGTAGCCATCAAGAAGATTACACCTTTCGATCATTCCATGTTTTGTTTGCGCACATTACGAGAAATGAAACTGCTACGCTACTTCAACCACGAGAACATAATCTCTATACTCGACATCCAGAAACCGAGGGACTATGCAAGTTTCTCAGAAGTCTATCTTATTCAGGTATACTACGACCCGCATACCAGCGTCGAAGGGTTCTTGACTCGACTAAACGCATCTAGGAGCTAATGGAAACGGATATGCACCGTGTCATTCGTACGCAAGATCTGTCAGATGATCATTGCCAGTACTTCATCTACCAGACTTTACGCGCTCTGAAAGCCATGCACTCCGCAAACGTCCTACATCGCGATCTCAAACCATCGAACCTTCTACTCAACGCCAATTGCGATCTGAAAGTCTGTGATTTTGGTCTCGCTCGGTCGGCAGCCTCAACAGAGGATAATTCGGGATTCATGACCGAATACGTGGCGACGAGATGGTATCGTGCACCCGAGATTATGCTCACATTCAAAGAATATACCAAAGCGATTGATGTGTGGAGCGTGGGCTGCATTTTAGCGGAGATGCTGAACGGCAAGCCTCTTTTCCCAGGGAAGGACTGTAAGTAGTCAATGTTCGATTGACCTTTCTCTTCTCTGACAGACATTAGACCACCACCAATTGACGCTTATTCTGGATGTTCTCGGCACACCAACAATGGAAGACTACTATGGCATCAAGTCCCGACGTGCCCGAGAGTACATCCGCTCGCTTCCATTCAAGAAAAAGATTCCAATGAAGGCTATGTTCCCCAAGACATCAGATCTAGCTCTGGATTTGCTGGAAAAGCTTCTAGCATTCAACCCTGTTAAGCGTATTACAGTGGAGGATGCATTACGACACCCGTACCTGGAGCCCTACCACGATCCTGAAGACGAGCCAACAGCTGAGGCTATACCCGAGGAATTCTTCGACTTTGACAAAAACAAGGATTCGCTTACGAAGGAAGAGCTGAAACGTAAGTCCTTGTGTGTTGTTGTGCTCAAGAATGGGACTGACGCAGCCGCAGAATTGATCTATGCCGAGATCATGAGATAGGAGACTGACTTGGTCAACTAAATCACTAATGACGATGTGCGTTGATGATTATGATTTGGACAACGGACACAGGAACAGCCAAACAGCATACCTGTCTTGCACCTACTTCCTGTCGGCTGGACTCGATAGATGCGACTCCACTATTTCCTGTGTTTTTCGGAGCATATTGCGAGCATTACGGGCCTCTTCTGCCTCTTCCTATTCCTTCTCTACGTCCTTCATCTGCGTCCATGGGGAATGGTGGAACGGGAAACCAGTAGCTTGCAGGTAGCTTGAGCGTTCTCGCGTTCGAATTCAAAGCATCCCTTCTTTTCCGTGATTGCTAAATCCTTTCACTTTCCTGCCCTCTCTCCCTCTCCCTCATAAACCGTTCAATCCCCTCCCTCACCCCCTCCGCACTCGGCCTCTCCGCAACCACATCCGCCACAAACCCAAACTCCTTCTCCAAATACTCCCCAGTCGTAGGCCCAATACAACAAACCCACGTCGTCCTCCCCTCCAACCCCTCCCTCACCCTTCCCCTCCCCTCATCCCACCACCCCAACCCCCTCAACATCTCCCTCCCCCCCGTCGGCGAAAAAACAACAACCCATCTCCCCCCCACCCTTCCCTCCTCCTCCGTCTGCCCTAAAACCCTCCGAAACAAAAACCCAAAATCCTCCCTCTCCCCCGTTTTATAAACAACCATCTCATCAACCCTAATCCTCCTCCCTGCCTCCAACTCTGGCGACTGTAACATCCGAGGGATAATATCCCGCCTCTTCTCCCCTGTTAGAAACAATACCGGCTTTAACCCCCGCGCCGGTGCATCATCATCAGTTTCTTCCGCTTTAACATCGTAATAGCATTCATTCCCCTCCTGAGCATCAAGCATCAACCTAGCAAGCACCTCCCCACTCCCCGCCTTTTCCCCCCCCAACACCTCGCACCCAGGCAAATACCTATCCCTTACCTCCCTCACCGCTTTCTTAGTCGCAGGCCCCACGGTATACAACCTTACCCTCAAGCCCCTCAATTCCTCTTTCTTCTGTGATATCAGTGGGGCGGAGAGGGCGGAGGAGAGGGCGGCGACGGCGCGTTGGGAGGTTAGGATTAGGGCGCCGTATTGGAAGGGTGCGGGGGGGTTGGAGGGGTGGTCGAGGTGGGCGAGGAGGAGGGTGATGAGGGGGTCGGGGAGGAGGGTGTGCGTTAGGGTGGGGATGTAGTGGGGGGGAGGGAAGGGGGGGGAGAGGTGGGTGGTGTAGGTGTCGAGGGGGGGGGAGGGGGAGGGGGATTTGAGGAGGAGGATTGGGGGAGGCATTGTAAGTGAGATTGGGTGAGGTTGTGGGTGAGAAGGAGGTGGGAGGGGAGGAGGGGGATGGGTAAGAGGTAATGTATTTTATGTAAGTGGGGCGTGTATTACGGGATTAGAGCCTTGCATGTTTAAGCCTTGTGGAGGGATTGAACGGTGATTTATGGCACTAGATGAAACTGTGTAAGGTGCCCTAGACTTTCTAGGGACTATGATCCGTAAGCTTTGGTGGAGGCCTGGGATGCATGCTCGCTTCTGGATATGGAGGAGAGCCAGACGAATAGTTTCTGTTCCACATGCAAGATTTTGAGTCATCTTCTGGCAGATGCCTGTGAGACAATTCTGCACATTATCAATAAGTTCCCCTTTGCATCGTGGGTTTATATGCTTGTTAGACATCAATAACTCCTCTCTCTTTATTGGTTTCCTATCCACTTTGAATTCAGCACATTGATTACCACAGACTCTTCAATGTTCGCTAGATTTCAAAGCCTTTTACTTTTATCATCAAGCCTTGCGTACATAAAAGTATTTTCCGACCTCAGTATCAAGCCTGTCACACACAGGCACGAGCACAACGCAGCGACAATGTCAGAACCTCATCAGGTATAAGGCCAAGCATGTGCTTAACGCACCTGAGATCCCTTTTTGTATCATGAAGTCCTCCCAGTACTCTTGGTATGACGAAACCAATGTGCCCGTTGGCATTCCTGAGCCTGGACAAGTTTTCAATAGGAGGCAGTCATGCAGGATAGTTGTGGCACGTTGGAAGAAATATGATACACAGGAAGAGATGCTTGCACATATTGGGGAGTTTGGTGAAGCACGACCAATCGACGCGTACTGACTTGAGAAAAGATGACCAGAGCGTGACGTAACCGTCAGGGGTAAAGCTGTGGGGGTACACCAGTTTATTAGCTAAGGAAAAGGTCCGATAGAAGAACGTTTGAGGAAGATCTGTCGAAGACGAACAGCATTGCGAGCGAGGCAAGGATCGAGCATTAGAACCATGCAGTTTGCGGGTGTTCTGATGTAGCTCGTCTGATGCCACTAGGTCATTGGATGGGTGTGTGATTAAAGTGCTGACGGCTGCAACAAGCCTCATCCTCCCGCCGAGGTACCCTATAACTTACTGTGTAGATACTTTAAGGTATGCAACGACATTTAAACCTCCATCAGCATTGTTATCGCTCAACCCTAGAAATGTGTGCAGCTTCTTGCTTCGCGATGACCTCCTGACACTATTCGCTGATAAGCAGGCAACCATCATCTCAGCGTCATAGCATGGAGAAGTGATCAGCTGCAGCATGCAAGATTTTATCATGGCAGCTACTATGGGCTGATTGAAACAGGTAGGAGGTCGAGTGATGATAGCAAACAAAGAAAGTCGCGACCTTGTTTTCTGCTTTTCTGCTTTCCTGCCCTCTTTGCTTGGTTGGATCCGTCTCCGTCCGGGGGTAGGAGTGCCGACTAGACGGCTATCAGGCATGCCTGCCAACCCTCAGAAGGCCCCCCACCCCAACAAGTTCGATATGTTGTCAACCAACCGTCGTCCTTACCTTCCAATGCAAGCGGCTGCTGATGCCATTCGCCCTCGCACGAGTCACACTGGTTCGGAGACTTCCTCAATCTGACGCCCACAATGGGTAGCCAAGAACACGAGTGGGTTGATCCCATAGGCTGTCAGTCCAGACCGCTGTCCACATATTTTTGTGGCTGTCACCAGCTGAGCAAAGATGCAAAATGCCAAGTCCGTGGGTTGATATTCGGGTCGTACTGTCCCCCTGCGAGTCACCGTTATCCTACTTTAGTAGCCTGCTGGGACATAGGGTCTCCAGTGTTAAAGCCATCGACAAGCGTACGCCATCGGGAGTTGACGCCAGCACCAGGCTAGCTGGTGATCATCGACGATGGTCTCGCCTTGCTGGCACCGCTAACCGTGGGAGTTTGCGAGGCACAAGCCAAGAATGAGCCACTCAATGGCCTCTTCCTCCAATGACGGCCAAGCGTAGAGCCTTCCCGATATAGCTTTACGGAGGGGTCAGGCGCGACCCGAAGCTGATCATTACCTTAGCAACTTCCTCACGACTCATGAGCACTAGCCTTGGATGCCTACTTAAGAAGCATCGTCCCCCAAATTCTTCTCCTTCTTCTCCTTCTTTACACTGCTGTTGTCATTCCAAATTGCCTATTCTACATACACAACAACAAGGAAGCTCAAGTCTCCTCCATTTCTATTCAATCCTGCATCTAAAACTCAGTTGATGGTCTTCTGGCGTCCCAAGGCACTCAGCAGCCTTTTCAGCAGAAGGAAATCCACCTATCCAGTCAAAATGGCTCCTCACGCTCACCTTCACCGAATCAAGGTCATCCGCAATCCTAACTATAAGCCCTCAGGCACCAAATCCTATGTCTCTCTCTTGAAGAAATATCGATTCACTCCCACCTTGGACGGTCCATACGTGGTCGGCAACTTCGCCCACCACCAGGGCAAGCATGGACACCAACACACCATTGGTGGAAAGACAACCATGCATCATGCCATCAAGAAGAAGAAGCATCATCACGCGGCCGGCACCAGCGCTGCCGCTACCTCTAGTGGTGATGAGGTTGGGGATGTCCCTGCCGAAGACTCCCAGAATGATTCCGAGTACCTCTGTCAAGTCGAAATTGGCACTCCTGCCAAGACCTTCACTCTAGATTTCGATACTGGCTCAGCCGACCTCTGGGTAATTATCACTCTCTTTAGTACCCTTCTATTCGATTGCTGCTAACTACCGTACCTAGCTTTGGTCTACTGAACTACCTTCGGCAACTACAAGTGGTACAAGCCACACGATTTTCGATTCCAGCCAGTCGAGCACCTTCAAGAATATGGCTGGCTCCACCTGGCAAATCTCCTACGGTGACGGCTCCAGCGCCTCTGGCACTGTTGGTACGGACGTGGTCAACCTTGGCGGTATTGTGATTCAGAATCAAGCTATCGAATTGGCCAAGACCCTCTCGACCCAGTTTCAACAAGATACCAGTGACGGCCTTCTTGGCCTTGCTTGGGGAAGCATCAATACCGTCCAGCCAACGCCTGTTCAAACACCCGTCCAGAACATGATCAGCCAAAGTGATATTCCAAAGAACTCTGAGCTCTTCACGGCCAATCTTGGTAGCGTAAAAGACGCGAATGATCCAGACAAAGGCGAGTCATTCTATACCTTCGGCTACATTGATCAGACCGCCCTCGGCGGCCAAACCCCCTTCTACACTCCCGTCGATAACTCCCAAGGCTTCTGGATGTTCGACTCCACTTCTGCAGTGGTTGCTGGCCAAACAATTCAACGCTCCGGCAACACCGCCATTGCCGATACGGGAACCACCCTCTGCCTTGTCGATGACTCTACCTGCGAGGCTATTTACAAGGCCATCCCAGGCGGCAAATACGACTCCACCCAGCAGGGCTACATCTTCCCTGCAAGCAATACTGCCGATCAGTTGCCCGTTATCAGCTTTGCTGTTGGGGGTCAGCAATTCCCCGTGCAGAAAGAGGATTTGGGCTTTGCGGATGCAGGGAACGGCATGGTCTACGGAGGCATTCAGTCGAGGGGCAGCAACCCCTTTGACATCCTTGGTGACGTCTTCTTGAAGAGTATCTATGCTGTATGTCTCTATGCGCACTTGTTGGTGGACTTAGAACTTCGATTGACTGACTTGGTTACCAGATCTTCGATCAAGGCAACACCCGCTTCGGTGCTGTGTCTCGCTCAGAGCCCACACAGAACACTTCGGTGCCTGCCGCTAGCTCCTAAATGTGTTCTCCATGGTAGTGGCCAAGCTGGTCTATGTTGATACCCGGGTCGACGGCGAAAAAGATGATGGAGGACAATGAGCACATCACTATGGTATGAGTACACCGAGATGAAAGGATGATGAATTACACCTGCCAGGAACAAGCTGCGCAATACAATCATTAGAACCAAGAACGTGCATGCACCGTGACTGTATATTAAAATACAAGATGCAGTGATATGTTTGTTCATCTCTGAGTGTCTAAAGTTTAGGTATCCGGTACAGCGCCCCCTCTAATTTACCAAGCACTCCCGTTCCTATTGGTCAATCCATGACTCACGTCTCCTGATCTGGTGTAGGTCTTAGTCAGCTCGTATTTACATAACGTTCGTTATCTTCCCGTCCCTACCTACTCACATCACCAAGAAAACAGACCATGACGTACAACCCGAATACTCTAAGGCACTTCACCTGGTATTGAAGCGGAAGCCAACGCACGCTATGAATTGTTTGGTTTTCGTCGTGCATGCAGAGTGCTTAAGGGTAGGCTAGAATATTCCTCTAAGGCAAGGGTCCCCGGGTGTTCCTGCATGTGTGCAGTAGTGTCTGTCTGGGATACGGGAGAGGGAATGATTATCGAAATATACTATCGGTGTAGTATTAAATAATGGGATACGGGCCTGCAAACCTCGGCGTGGAATATCGGAGTGACGTGTCCCATTATTTCATACTACACCGATGGTATGGTATATCTTGCATTTTATCTCTACCCGGCGGGGCCATCCCCCTCCCACCACTTCCGGGCACCAATTTTCTTCACTGGCTCTATGGGTAGGACGTTCGAACATGATCGCACACACACACACTCCGGCATTTCTCATATTTTGCTGCTTTTTCTGCCCAGCACCGGTCGCGATGATTGGTCTAATGTCTGACACACGAAGCGATGCACCTCCTTCACCATCCTAGCGCTCATCTCATGTCCCACGCCTTCGAAAACCATGTCTTCAAGCACTACGTTGCCGTCTTGCCACCAGCCTGTGAACGGTGCTGTGGCGGCTTTGAGCCAGCGCAGGAAGGGTTCGGAGCATTTGTAGGGAACGAGTTTATCGGAGCCCCCGGCGAGGTTGAGGATGCGTTTGTTTTGGAGGTGGGTTTTTAGGAGGGGGATGAGGGCGCGGCGTTCGAGGGGTGTGGGAGTGTGGGCGTAGATGCTGTCGTCGCGGCGGGATTTGACGTCGCCGCCGAGGAGGAGGCCGGCGGGGTCGTATTTTTCTACGGCGGAGATTAGGGCGGTGGGGAAGTCGGCGGAACCGAGGAATGAGGAACCCGGGGGGGTGGATTGCGTCCATGTGGGGAGTTTGGAGAGACGGGCGCGGTCGCTCATTAGGCGGACGTAGTCGGGACAGCCGATTATGATGATGGCGGTTGTGATGCGGGGGTCGTGGAGGAGACAGTGCCAGGCGGCGTGGCCGCCGAGGGAGATGCCGAGGACGAGGTGTTGGGTTATGTTAAGGGGGATGTAGGAGGGGAGGTAGGTTAGGAGGTGGGAGGTGTCGATTGCGGTTCCGTCTGTTGGGTGTGTGTTAATTGGAATGTTTCCGGTGAGGGGGATTGGGTAGGGGACGAACGATAACTGGCGAACATGTCCTGAGCGTGTCTACTGTTTCCAGACCGCCATGCTTCGTTTGCGAGGGTGTCGACTTCTCGGGTGCCGTGATTGCGCTGGTCGAAGGATACGGCGATGAGACCGATTGTTCGGTCTTTTCTCTTTGTCGCGCGTTGTCGCTCGTTCCATTCGTGGATTGTGGAAGAGGCAATTGGTTCCATACATGCTTGGGTTTGCAGGCGAGGGTGAAGGAGCCATAAGCAGGCTACTTCACGGATTTCTTCGGGCAGTTCTTGGAGTCCGTAGACGGTGGTGAGGATGCCTGCTATGCAATGCGTTTCCTTCGAGATGGCGCGAGGAGCGCTGGGGTAAGTTGAGGCCATGGGATTTGGCGTGCTCATGATGGTGATGAAGGAGGACGGTTTCTAGGGGGTAAAGTAAGCTTATGTACATGATTGAGAAATATTGTCCGTCTTATTGTGCAGAGATGCAGCGAATAAGCGTCTGGCAACGTCATCGAAACGGCCGAGGTCCGGGTAGCGAAATTGAGTTGCCGATGGCGGAATGTAGCCGCGGCGACAGGGATGCGCGTGTAACATTTTGATAGAAAACGCTTGAGACCAGCGTAACAAATCATCATGCTGAAACTACACTCTCGAGCTCTATCCCTCTTCGTTCTTTAAGCTCTTTTCACTCTAACTGTCCCCAAAGCTATTTTCATTGGAAATGTGATCGTAAAGCCATAATTGCATCACTCTGTTGAAGAGCTTTAGTATCAAAAACCTCAGGAGCTCTAGTCACTCTAAAACCAAGCACCAGCTTCCTTCATCATACTTCTTTCTGCACACAATCGATTCTCTACACCTACGACCAATGTTCTCTTCGCCTTAGCACTTACACGAAATACACCCATCAACAATATGCTTTTCATGCATTTATCCTGCTCACTGTTTCATCCAATCAGAACACAGTAATGGAGCTACACGCGCAGCACGCGGCTATGGATGCTCCGGGTGCTTCTCAGGACCATGCGATCCAGTTGGCTTCCGATAACAGCTCGGATTCCGATGATGAGCCTGTCCAGACCGTCCGAACGCCTTCTCAACCGATCTCTTCCCACAACATATCGAACAGCGTAACGTCAGCGGATTCACTTCTAGAGTTGGGTGAAGCTTTGCAGCCTGAATCAGTACGGAAACGTGGCATTGCTGTTGTCGTGCACCCTGTTGACGAACCTTCGGAGTATCGTCCCTTTGAGGGACCTGCAGTGAGTGAGATAGTGGAAGGGTATGATGATGGAGGTCTCATTGAGTACCTTGTGAGGTACGAAGATGAGAGTGAAGAAGTGGTGAGTCAGGGTATCTATGTATTTCCCATGACTTGTAGCAATATCCTCGCGATATCTTGGAGGAATGCCTCGAGTATCTGTCATCCTTGAGGATCTTGCCGGCTTGCCTTCACCTTCCATTCACTTTTTGCATTTTGATGATTATTCTATGTCCTACTACATTCAATTACCGCACACCGCCTTTTGCCTTTATTCCCTTCGCTGTTAGCTGCAACATCTTACGTCTTCCCTCAATCTTTCCGGATTTCGAGCAATCTATCGAAGAAAGCCAGCTGATCCAATTTTCTCATCAGTTGACCCCCGATCAGATCAATCGGCTAGAGAATGGCAAAAGACTTCTGATTGCCTTTAATTCGCAAGAGTCAACTGATTCTTCGGGGGACTCGGAATCCTCAACTTCGGACGAATTAACAAACCTTCAAACCACCATGGGTCTCACTAAAAAACAGCGCAATCTCGGAGCATCGACAAACCGTAGGTCATCCCGACAGAAACGTGCAAAGCCCGCTTTCAGCTTGCTTTCTATGGCTTCAGAGTCCAGTAGCGAAGATGGCAGCCGACGTCGTCAGCAGCGTCCGACAACGCGGACACGGGCTGCGGGTGCTCCGAGAACCGCTGCACAGAAACATATCAATTACTCTGATGCCGCTAGGCTAGAGGATTCCTTAAGTGAGGTCAGCGAAGGTGAATCGGTACAGCTCGGTAAGAGAAAACGAACGCCAGGCGGCGTTTCAGGCCAAAGCAGGGTCACAAGGCCACGCCGCCGCGCTCAACAACAGGAGACCTCTTCAGAGGAGGAAGAAAAGGATGTCAGAAGGTCTGGTCGGAATATCAGATCACGTTACAGCATGCGGGAGCTTGGAGAGGATGATATACCAGAGTTAGCTTCAAAAACCGGTGTCGTCAAATACGTTGGTGCAAAAGAATCATTCCAGATACTTCCTGACGATGACGAATTCCGACTTCGGCACTCTCAGACTTGTGATACTTGCTTCGAGGCTGATGACAGCAACGAAAAGGGTAGCCTGGTTTACTGTCAAGGCTGCACCTTATCATATCATCAAAAATGCTTGGGTCCGCGAAACTCTCGCGATCATCTTGTCACAAAGATTGGGGACGACGATTTCATTCTCCAATGCCGCCGTTGCATCGGGTTCTCTAAGCAGAAGGACCCACTCTCTCCCGATCAAGGACTTTGTGTCTCCTGCCTTCAGCCAGGAACATCCACCTCGGTCTTTCGGGAGCGGAAGTCCACGAAGGAAGAGCAGAAAGAGCGAGAGGACAATGAAGGCGAAGATCCCATCACTGATGTATCGGCAAATCTTGTCAACAATCAGGAGAATATTCTTTTTCGCTGCACAATATGTTATAGAGCATGCCATATGTACCATCTACCGGCCCGGGGTTCTTCAACTCTCAAAGAAGGTTCGGAAGAGCAAATTGCCGCTAGTCGTTTTCGCGAATACAGTCAGACATGGTTGTGTGCAGACTGCTCCGACGCTCCGGCTGAGGTTGAGTCCCTCGTAGCATGGCGACCGATCAATGTGGATCACTACGAACCTGGTCAGGCGACCCATGAAGTAGAAGAAGAGGTCAAAGAATACCTTGTAAAATGGAAGAAGTTGTCGTACTTCGAAGTCCGGTGGATGCCTGGGACGTGGGTTTGGGGCGTAACTTCCGGGTCAATGAGAAAAGCCTTCGCAAGAAGGAACAATAACAACAATCAGCCGAAGATGAGCACAAAAGATGCGGTGCCTGAAGACTACCTGCGCGCGGATATTGTCCTCGATGTGGAGTACAAAGATGTGGTGTCGAAACCCACCTTAAAGATTGCTAAGGCGCGTATCAAGGAGGTGACGAGAGCCCTGATCAAATTCAAGGGCCTAGGGTACGAAGACGTCGTTTGGACAGCGCCTCCCAACCAGGAAGATCCTGAGCGGTGGGCAGATTTCCAAACCGCCTATGATGAATGGGTTATGGGGTCGTTCATACGACAGCCAATACAAAAAGACCTCAAAGCTCACCTCGCGCAGACTCGAAGGCAGAATTTTGAGATATCATTGGAGATGAAGACTCAACCCGAAACATTAACTGGAGGCGAAATGATGGAGTACCAATTGAGCGGCCTCAACTGGCTCTACTACAAGTGGTACTCAGAGAAGAATGCTATCCTCGCGGACGAAATGGGACTGGGTAAAACGATTCAAGTCATCGGCTTCCTAGCAACGCTCAAGCAACGCCATGGGTGTTGGCCGTTCCTCATCGTGGTTCCAAACTCCACTTGTCCTAATTGGAGGCGGGAGATCCAGAAATGGGCTCCTTCGCTACGAGTCGTAACTTATTTTGGCTCAGCGGAAGCTCGCAGGCTTTCCTACAAGTACGAGCTATTTCCCGGAGGCGGCAAAGATCTGGCGTGCCACGTAGTGGTAACATCGTATGATACGGCCCAAGACGAAGAATTTCGCAAGATCTTCAGAGGCGTGCATTGGGCTGGTATGGTAGTAGACGAAGGGCAGAGGCTTAAGAACGACAAGAACCTCCTTTATGGTGCACTGAACGCACTCAGGCCTCCCTTCAAGCTACTTCTGACAGGTATTGTGCTCGTCACTAACGATCATGCTTCTGCTAATATATACTAGGTACACCCTTGCAGAACAATGCCCGAGAACTTTTTAATTTACTTCAATTTGTCGATCCTAAGATCAATGCTGATGATATGGACCAGAAATACGCTACATTAACGAAAGAAAACGTGGCTGAATTACATGAGAAGCTGCGCGAGTTCTTCCTTCGGCGCACCAAGGCACAGGTCCTGAAATTCCTACCATCAATGGCTCAGATTATCTTACCTGTCTCAATGACTACATTGCAGAAAAAGTTGTACAAATCAATTCTCGCTAAGAATCCAGAACTTATAAAGTCTATCATGAACCCCAGTGTGTCAACGGCCGGGAAATCACGTACCAATTTGAATAATATCCTTATGGAACTTAGAAAATGCCTTTGCCACCCTTTCGTCTACAGCCAACAGATTGAGGAAAGAAACGTGAATTCAGTAGCGTCCCATCGCAGCCTTGTGGAGGCATCATCGAAATTGCAGCTGCTTGAGATCATGCTACCGAAGCTGAAAGAGAGAGGCCATCGAGTTTTGATCTTCAGCCAATTTCTTGACATGCTTGATGTGGTTGAGGATTTTCTTGACGGCATTGGGCTTTTCCATGCACGTCTTGATGGCAGTGTCAGCTCTCTCCAAAGGCAGAAACGCATCGACGAATTTAACGCTCCAGATTCGACACTGTTCGCCTTTTTACTTTCAACCCGTGCGGGTGGTGTTGGCATCAACCTTGCTACTGCTGATACGGTCATAATCCTTGATCCGGATTTCAACCCGCATCAAGACATTCAAGCTCTGTCTCGCGCGCATCGGATCGGGCAACAGAAGAAGGTCCTGGTATTCCAATTGACCACACGTGCTAGCGCGGAAGAGAAGATCTTGCAAATAGGGAAGAAGAAGATGGCGCTCGACCACGTACTTATCGAACAGATGGATGCGGAAGACGATGATGGGATGGACCTCGAATCGATTTTGCGACATGGTACTGAGGCATTATTCAGGGATGACGAGTCCGAGAACATCCGCTATGACTCTGCTTCGGTAGACAAGCTACTTGATCGAAGTCAAATCGAGGATACTCAGACCGACAATATCCAGTCTGCAGAGTCTCAATTCAGCTTTGCTAGGGTCTGGGCCAACGACAAAGGTGTCTTTGAAGACGGTATGCAGGACGGCTCAGAGGACGACCGTGCACCCGATCCATCTGTCTGGGATGCTATTTTGAAAGAACGTGAACGGGAAGCAGCTGAGGAGAGGGCGAAAGCGGCGCAAGCGTTTGGAAGAGGGAGGCGCAAGCGTCAGGTAAGAATTAACATCACGTTACTGCAAGTCCTGTGCTGACTCTTGTCCAGAGAGTCGATTACAGTACTCAGGTGGACCGGCTCCTCGACACTCCCATGGGGAAAAAGAGTGGTAGTTCAAGGGGACGCCGAAATTCAGATAGTGATACAGACTTTCAAGAGCAAGAAAATAGCGAGGAAGATGTACCTAGTGGTGAAGAGACTGAGGACCAAGAGTCTGCACAACAGCTGGATGGAGCTTCCCCACAACAACCGTCCCGGAGTATGGTCGGGTCACAGGCATCACCTGTTCCTATTAGAGGTAAGCCCGGTTACCCTGTAACTGGTGCTCAAGCTTGACCGATTGACTGGTCCATAGCGCGCCCATCCAATCGTCCTGTTGCTGGATCACAGACGTCGCCCACTGCTAATAAGCGTGAGTTTTACCGTCCTTGTGCTGACACTCTAAACCTGCTAATTACTCCTCCAACAGCACGCTCAATCGATCGGCGTGCCAATGGCTCTCAAGTATCACCTATTGGTAACAAGGGTGAAATATCCTGCCTTCCTACTGGTGTTTGGATGCGACTAATTATCTTTCAACAGGACGCCCGTTCGATCGAAAAGTGCCACATGCGTCACCTCAGGAAGTCCGAATCCCGGGTTCTCCAGAAGATCCAATTGAACAATGTCCCGCTTGTGATGGCTTTCACATTATGGGTTCTTGTCCCCTCAAGATTGCCGGAACGGAGTATTGTATGCTTTGTGGCCTTCCACATTATGGCCATGCGAGGACCTGCCCGCATGTCGGTTCCGTAACGCAACTTCGATTAATGGTCGATGCCCTCAAACAGTCTCCTGAGCAGGCAGATCTTATAGCTCTTGCCAAGAAGAAGGTCGTTGGCGTCATCGGTAGTATAAATCAGGAGAAGAGGAGGAAGGAGCAACAGCTGAGAGGAGGGCCACATCAAATGGGAACACCTGAACATCAGCAGCATCCTCCCGTGGATGGCGCAAAAGCCGTACATCCTTCCGCGGGCATGGGTCACCCTCCTCGGGATGTGGGTGGTTCAGCTGTGGGAACATCCCAAATGCATTGATCCTAGCAAAGCTTCATCATCACAGACGACGGCGTTGAAGGCATTCACATTTCAGGGCTGATAGTGCGATCAAGATGATCCCTACCAACATGCGTGGCGTTACTCAATGAGGCCACCTTCTAAGGGGCATACCGGATGGCTTCTGTCATAATTCTCTACCTATTTCTATGTTTCATTCTTCGTTACAATTGATGAAATGGCTAAATCAGAATTCCTAAGTTGGCGCAGTGGTCGCGCACCGAACATTTAACACATACGTTCTTTTCATACATCATTCACCGGATATTGCAGCATTTACATAGCTCTAGATTCGCACAAAGGCTTCCATCAATAGCGTTTCTTCTCGCTTTTAGATGTAATAAGCCATCAAGTCCCCATTATTACCAATGATATATCTATCGGACTCATTTCCCAAATACTAGGCAGCAAAACCTGGTGTTTTCAGACATCTTGGGGTGATTGCCTTATTTCGGGGCAATCCGACTCGATAAAACTGAGCTGCTTATACAGCAAATGTGCAAGAGACCTTGGGTAAGCTACCATCTCCTCTGACCAATTTCTAGGATAATATGAGTCGATTGGCTATGCTTGACAGGGCACCAATACCGGCACTGCTCGCCAAACTGCGGTTATGGTGCATTACAGAATTTGTGCAAGGTTTCAAAGAGAACGGATTCTATGAGTGACTCACAGGAATTTTCCCGGTTGCTTTCTACTAGCGTGGTGCTCACCCTCCATTTAAATGACTTCGGTCCCAATCTTTTCTTCCAAGACACGTTACACACTGTCAAATCACATCTACAATTTCTTCGCTAAAACTCCGATTACCAATTGGAGGCGAAAGGACTACACTGCTGTTCAGGCTTGCGATAGCTGCAGTCGCGTCTCAAACCAGGCTATTACAGCTTGCACTGCTTCTTCATTGATCATGGAAACGTCCACTTCCATAAGTCCACTCTCAAGGGAAGCCAGATCCCATGATTCTCCCCTCTTACGCTTGCCTCTCGAGTTGCGAAGCCGGATCTATGAACACGCTCTTTTAGACTCTAGGTGTCCGAGCACTGAAGATGTCTACTGTAATGTGCTAAGTGCGGTCTGGAAGGACAGGCCTTCTACTCTTCTAGCTGTTAACGGACAAGTTCGCGATGAGCTCTGTGAGATGCTGAGAAAATTCCCAGTTACTTTGAGGATCACGGGGCAAGACATGAAGTTCGACACGTTGGGGCTATCTTGCTTTATCGCGCACCAACACTGTACATTCACCGGTAACATACCTGCTCTCATAGTACAAGTCTGGACCCCCACCCCGGAACATCCTGAGGAAACCTCTAATGTCTGGAATAGCCTGCGACGGCTTCGAGATGACCTGGCACGATCCTGTAAGCGGATCCGGCGTCTCGGCATCCAATTCCGGGATAACGAGTTATATACTTGGTCTCAAGACGGCGTTCTAGACTATTGGCTATCAACCTCCTGGGATCTGACAGGCCCGCAGGCCCGTGACAGTGACATTGTCCACATGCTAAGACTTTTCTTTTGGCTGAACAATACATCTAAAGCCAGGATTAAACTCCCTGCAAGTATCCTAGACTATAAAGAGAATGAATCACTCGCAAAGTATATCAAAGCAATTGAATACGTCATGGTAAACGTCCCACCAACGCCGAGCGCCGGATACCCTGGAAGGTTTTTTTAAATACAGGACTGCCATATTTGCTCAGAAAAAGCTGAACGACATAAATCAATCCGATCGGTTCCGAATGTCTCAGTCTGACTTAAAGAATAGACCGAGAATAACATGCTACGGCCGAGTAATTCTCGGTCACGGGGTCTACAGATAGGAATCACAGGAGCCAAGGCCGTCCAATTTCTGCATCTTCGTGCATAAGGTAGCTGGCCATAAGACCCTCCAATGCATAGGTAGTCGCTGATCTTCGATGATGGTTTTCTCTAAACAATCATTCCCGGACAGGAGCATACCTTGTGATAAGGAGACTGTCCAGACACATTCATTTCGAATAGGTTGGCCTGGGACTTCACTACACACCTACATACCGTTGTTTGCCGAGCAGCGACGGCTGGCACCCGAAGTAGACCCTTGTAAATATCCGTCAACACTTGTTCGGCATCCGGGTGAAACCTCGGGAGCTTCGAAAAGTGAATGAATATCGCCACTTAAAGTGCACTAACTTGTTTGAGGTTTCTTTTACTTTGTCCTTTGGACAACGCTTATCGGTCGAGCTGGGACTGATAAGAAGTTGTCCTCCTCATGAGGACCGATTTTGGTAGTGGACGGTTTTTGAGGCGACGCGGAAGCAGAACCTGGTGTTTTGACTCCTTACATCCGTGCTTCACTTAATCATGTACTTGCTCACTCGATAGCTGTCTCGGAGTATGTGCAGCACTGATTAATGGCGGATAATAACAGAACCTTTCGGCTGGCTCATGGTTATCTGCACATCTTGTAACTCATCCGTAGAACAGCTCAGTCCGCCACATGAGCGTCTATTTGTTCATGACGCGCGTGTCATCGGTTCATGCCTATTTTGGATCCCGGGGTACATTTTCTCGAGTACCTGGTATATCTGGGATAGACATGCTGGCGTTCCCCTTGATCCGATGCAAATTGAATAAGAGAGGTTTCGAGCGTGTACTGATAATTATAGTGTGTATTCTTGCCATGGGAGTCCTTCAATCACGCCGTGATTTCTTGCAATCGACTAGAGCACCTCACTTTTCTTGAATGGTCCATCGCAGATGCCACGAATATGTATGTGGCCTTCACTTATGCTCTTCAAGGCCATGGTCGTATATGTGTTGTGGTATCGCAGTCAGCAGGGTCAGCTGTGACCGCCACCTGCTCGGAGCTGCTAGTGTCTGTCACTCCCTCCCAAAATATTGAAGACAGACACGGAAGTCATGCATACTAATCATTTAAGGCGCAGGGATCTTGCAAGATATTGAGGTGTCCACGCAGTCAATATGTCCTTACAGGCATTCATCATACACCGAAATCCCTTTAGCTAACGATTTCAAGAAAAGTTCTTGGATTGCTTGTTGAGCAGTGGATTCGCAAGTGTTCGCTCTGTATATATAATCTCTGCTCCATTTTCTTAGATGCAAAATCCTATTTTGAGCTGTGGGATATCAAGATCCTTGGTCAAAGACGAATTCTGCTAAAGCAGTATAGTGTTCAAAGCGAATTCTCAAGAATCGCAAACCCTGGTGGCACCGGCTGTTGGTACAGGTAGCGCACCTTACCATAGGAACAGCATAAAGTTGCATCGTCATTGGCCCATTGCTGTTAGTGCTTTGATTAGGTAGGACCAAGTCGGACACCCTCTGGGTATTATTGTGGGGTTCTACCACCTACGGTGTAATTGAGTACGGAGAGCCAATAAGGCTGAAGCCTGGACTTACGCCAAGGGACCCTAAATGTACCCTAAAGAGCGTCGCCCAGACGTCAGAATTAGTAGCCAAGTCTTTCCAGCTTTAGGCACCATAAGTATTGTTTCTGGGGGCATAACTAGGTAGGCTGTCCGATTAGGGACCAACTAGGGGTGCGCTCTTCCACCGGCACCGGAGATTGCCGAGCCGCTACTTCCGTATCTAAGGTAGCTGCGCTCGCGGCCACCCATTGTCATTGTGCTCCTGCCATTCTTGGCCGCAATCAACGTAGTGTGCCCAAACAATATGCAACAGCCGAAGACGTTCTCAGATTGGCAGGTACTTCAGCATATCCGGAGACGAATCACCATACATCATCCCGCGTCAGCCCTCCGATACCTGCTTCCTTTTGGCCCTGCAGCGAGGTACTTGCCAGACAGAGCAATGATTAGCCTAGCGGTACGATATGACTCTCGGTGACTGGCGAAAATCAGGCACCCGGCACCTGCTGGTGCAGGGTCACCAGATACCTGGCCGTCATGGACCGAATAAAGAAGTCCTGGTACCTCTGGAGGGGCTCATTTACGGCTATACGTCTTGCTCTGGAGCCACCAGTTTTCACTGTCCTACCTGAAATATGCGGGGTTCTATTTTCCTGAGTATCCTTGCATCAGCTTGCACTGTTGCAGCAAGAAGCGCCCAGCACGTCGGAAAGACCTTGCCTGAGCTCCCTCGCAGGAGCGCACCAAGACATCAACCAGAAGGTCAACTTTATCCTCAGGTGAACAAAAGACAAGCCAGTGCCAATGCCTCGAAATTTGCTGTCGATGGATCTGCCATACCTGATGTACCTTTCGACATTGGCGAATCATATGCCGGCCTCCTCCCAATCTCTTCCAACGCAAATGAAACTCAGGAGCTATACTTCTGGTACTTCCCTTCGACAAATCCGGCTGCTGGGGACGAAATCACAATCTGGTTGAATGGCGGCCCTGGGTGCAGTTCCCTTGAGGGTCTGCTACAAGAGAATGGTCCCTTTCTTTGGCAATATGGCACTTTTGCGCCTGTGCAGAACCCCTGGACCTGGGTCAATCTTACGAATATGGTATGGGTCGAACAGCCTGTTGGGACTGGCTTTTCGCAGGGTAATGTGACTGCTACTGATGAAACGGATGTGGCCGCACAATTCCTGGGCTTTTTCAAGAACTTTGTGGATACCTTTGGTCTGCAGAATCGCAAAGTCTACATCGCTGGGGAGAGTTACGCAGGATACTATGTGCCGTACATCGCAGATGCCATGCTGAACAGCAATGATACGACATACTACGACGTCGAATCGATCATGATCTACGATCCGAGTACGAGTACAGAAGCAGTCCAAATGCAGAGTATGTGTTTTACAATCCACAATGAGCTTTCACTGACAGCCCCTAGTCCCTGCTGTCGCCTTTGTCGACTATTGGGCCCCGCTGTTCTCCCTCAACGCATCCTTCATGGACTATCTCCATGAGCAAGCCGATTCCTGCGGTTACACTGCTTTCCTGAACGACTATCTCGTTTATCCACCTGCCGGTCCACTTCCGAATCCTCCACTGTCTAATGATACTAGTGGTGAATGCGATGTCTGGGACGCCATCTTCTACGCTGAATCACTCATCAATCCGTGCTTCGACATCTACCAGATCGCCACCACATGCCCTCTTTTATGGGACGTGCTTGGCTTCCCCGGGTCCTTCGACTACACACCTGCCGGGGCTTCAGTATATTTCAATCGAAGTGACGTACAAAAGGCGATTAATGCGCCGATGGAGCAATGGATGGAATGTACCAACAACAACGTCTTCGTCGGAGGGACAGATACCTCGCCGCCTAGCGGTCTCTCAATCCTACCGGGTGTAATTGAGGGCTTGAACAAGACAATCATCGGCCACGGTGCACTCGACTACATCCTCATAGCCAACGGCACTCTTCTTATGATCCAGAACATGACTTGGAATGGTGCGCAGGGCTTTACGTCGAAGCCATCAGACGAGTTCTTCGTACCTTACCATACGCAAGAGAATCCGAGCACGCTGGCTGGTGCGGGGGTATTTGGAACAACCCATACGGAGCGGGGTTTGACTTTTGTGGAAGTAAGCTTGAGCGGACATATGATCCCGCAGTATGCACCCAGCGCTTCATATAGGCTCGTAGAGTTTATGTTGGGGAGGATTGATAGTATCACTGAGATGGGCTGTTTTACTACTGATACCGCGTGTACCGACGGGGCTGGAACGTCTAATTATACGTTGAAGATGTGAGAGTATGCTAGGCTTTACATCCTGTAGAGAGAAAGTGGTATAGATAGACTAGGCAACAGTGCGCATGTATATATATATCAGACATTTGTTGCGGAGAAAATAAAATACGTTCCATTGAAGCAAAATCCTCCATCACGAACCGAAAACCCCAACCAAGGCGCACAAGCGAACTCGGAACACACCTTATCCCCCAGGAGAACACATCACACATTTTGATGGGATCAGAAAAGCAAAATACGGCAAAAAAGGATCGTCCTCGGACAGGATTGAACTGTCAACCTCCCGATTAACAGTCGGACGCGCTAACCGATTGCGCCACGAAGACGTTACTCAATACGAGGTCTTTTACTAAATCAGTATATTATCACCTAAAATCTAGGTGCCAAGATAGGGAGAAACTGCCCGCATTTTTGGTGAGGTGAGTCAGCTCGTAATGCTAAGTGCTCTCGCATGACTTAGATATGTACCTACTGTTCTACTATATCGATTGGGTACAGTATTCTACGCAACTTGTTCGGAGTTATTTTAGGGAAGCTCTACTCTCGTCTGGCCTAAGGAACATAGGATTCAATGCAGTCCGTTCTCGCCTTTGCGTTTTCTACTATCGATGCGCGTAACTCAATAGTCAACATCGAGCTCGTCGACTGTAGGAATAGCGACTTCGAGCTTTGACTATTCTACAATCAATGGACCCGTGATATGGACACCAACCCCTGAAAATGCGGCGTCCAGTACACAGTCACCAGATTGTACCCCTTCACGGCGGACCAGCAGTATCTGCTACATATATAGCTGGACCTTGCCGGTGGTCCTCTTCATCTCCAATACAGCCTTGATGGAATGAAAACAGAGTCAGTAATGACTCTTTTAATATGGCAATCAAATCCATGGTCAATGGAGAGTGCCTAGGCTGCAACTTCTCAACTAGAGATGAGGAATACATATTGCGTAGACAATAACAAGAAAAATATGCAGGAACAACGAACTTACACGTTCGAGAATAGAATGAGACTGTCAAGTGCATACTATCAGACCGTCAACGTTGATACAAAAGATAGAGTAATTATGATATTGTGAACTTGTGACGGCTGGCGACCATTGACGCGGAGTTTGCGCCTCAATATAGAATCATGAACGACTATTTGGTTGATCACTGCTCTTGACTTCACGCAATGAGAGGTTTGAAGCCTCCAAGATACTCATCGAAATGTAAGAAGAGGAATCGCTTTTGAAGCCGCAAGTATCTCCATTTCCCTAGGGCTGAAAAGGCGCTAGTTTCAGCTAGTGGGGTCAATGCTCTGACATCACTGCTTCACGACAAATTTGGGTGCATCGTTGCCAAAATGACTTCTCTTCATTTCACACACGCTTCAAAGCACACAGTCACTCTAATCAACCACTCAACAATCACTTCAAAATGTCGAAAGAATACGAAGGACAGGACCCACTAGTCCTCGCTCAGCAAGCAGAGCGTGACCTCAACAGCCATGGTGCAAAGCACGGCTGGAGCACTGGTGAATCTGGTATGTCATTCCCCATGCAAGGACCCTCACCTGCTGAACCCAAAAACAGCGAATGAATCGGGCGTCGATACAAACGTGACCACCAAATTCCCGGGCAGCACTGTAAAAGTCGGGTCGTCAGCCTCAGGAGCTGGTGACAACCGTGAGATCCCCGTCGACGAAGGTGGAGACATCATCTCACGGCCGGGAGAGAAAGGTGGATCTGGAAAGTAAGTGACCAGGTCGTGTCATGACTTGGTTACACATTGCTTACTATGTCCTAGGCCTACGAAAGCTCGCGATTTCGAGGGACCAGGTGGACCGGAGACAAAGCAGGCATTGTATGAGGAAGCAAACCCTGGGAATGATGATGTTACAAGCAATGTACGGCAGGGGAATGAAACTGTCAGGCCGGCTGGTCAGATGAGCGGACACGGCACTTATGGTAGTTCATGAGGAGGTAGAATGGGCAGTTAACAGAGGCAATTGAGTGATATCATAGAGACTTTTCTTGTTCCATACGGTCCAATATCGGTGAAAATGCACCACGTCAAGTTCAAAGGTCGAGCACTCCAATTTAATTTGACCACAACTGTCTGGGCGTATTACGATTCACGCCACTACTCCAGGTGATGTCCGCTGCTGAAGCTTGACTTTCACTCTCTGTGTCCACTAACTTAAGTCTTTTTCAGCAATGCTGACAGATCCTCAATCACCATCGGAATCGCCTCCATGTGAAAGCTCAGTGTATGAGAGCCAATAACCGAGCACTATCCACACCAGCAACCTCTGATTTTAGACCACGTATAAATTAGAGCATTCAAAGCTCCCAAATTCCAATTACAAGATTCCTTGCCTCCTGGCCGACATAGATGGTATTCATCAACCCAGTGTTGGGGTATATCTTGTTCCTCAATGACATCGGTTTGCTAAATTTGCACGTTGTTACCAAATTCCATCTAACCAGAAAAAAACTATCCCATAGCTAAGGTTAGTCCGAAGCAAGATCCCAGTCGATGAACATCGTCTGATCTCTTACCGCTCGATACTTCATCAGGGGCTTCTTACGGATTCTTGCCAACGCTGATCATCAGGAAATTCTTCAATTCGGCACGGGGTGAGAATGCCGGTTTCTTCACCTACAAACCGCCCGAAGCCGTGCTGATAGTCCTCGGCATGATGTTCAAGATAGAACGACCTGATGTACAAAATATCCACTCCTAGCGACATCGCTCAATTGGTGAAGTACCGAGACCAGATATTCTTCACCGATGTTACCGGAAACATGGTTCAAGATTTTTTCAGGAAGCTAGAGAGGAACAAGGCAGACCTCATGAATCCTTACAGGAAGGTGAATTGCTCTCACCCTTCATTCCTGGCTCCTCAGCATAGACCTGTGGATCCTAGGGTATCCTTCGGTACCCATGTTAGTTTCTTTTCAAGCAAGAGATGCTAATATTCATTTTGCTAGTGAGAACTCAAGCGCCAGTCGCAGGAAGAATGAAAGGCTAAGGCCTTTCCGGGCGAGCCAGGTCCTGACTTTGATGCAATTAAGTGACATTTGCAGAAGGACCTGCAAGCAGTGAAGAAGTAGTACGCGAGATTCCCCTAATTTAAATGACATGAAAACATTGAGGTCTCCTAGATTGCGGAAGGTTTAGACTTGTCGGGGCAATGGAATTCGGTGTCTGAGCTTAGACATTCCATTCACAGTATAGACTCATATGAATGAGCCTAACTACGCGTGGATAATGCTGTATCAAAGTGATGCCTCGAGTGTCACAGTAGCGACTCTGAGAAGCCACCAAGTGACAGCGTAGCACAAGGCAGACGAAGTCTCTCGGCAAATACCGCCTTGCAAGACCAGTAGAGCTGTAGCCAACCTAATTTTGAGCATACTAGTCTAGCATCCAAGTGAATACCGAGTTTTCCATTGGTCATCCTCGTAGCAAGACAGGCCATGGCTTTTCTGATCATTTGCTGGATCTCCTGACTCGGCTACCTGGGCTTCGGACGCAGGACGTGAATGAACTATTTGAATCTGCCCCAATCACTAACGAAGGCTTGATAGGGTTGGTCATCTTTGAGTGAATCAGATTGTCTCCAATACGTGGGTTGAGGGGTTGAAGAGAGCCTATGATCTGTAGGCAGCGGTAATAATCTCGTGGCGAGGATGGTGAATAGACTTGAGCCCATACATGACTATTTTGTCTGCGATTGTGTGAAGTATTGGCAGGCCAATCATTTGATGAGGTAGAAGCGTGATTGCCATACTTAGACGGAGGGTAATGGTGAATTGACCGCGATTCCGGATACTCTTTCTCGCGCTCATACCCAAGAGGCTTCCTCTTCCCTCAAATGACCATTGAAACTAGGTGTGCAATCGAGTTAGATGAGAGAGTAGCCAGTCTGGGAGTCTCAGTATAAAATGGAACCAATCTGGAGCTTGCGGGGAATCACCGGGATCAGATACTATTAATAGATCTTATTAGTGTCTGGATGCCACGTGATTCGGCAGGCCTCCTTCAAAAAACACGATCTGCCACTTCAAAGGTATTTGCAGATATGTTCCCTTTCGGTAAGAATACGTTGAATGCAGAGGAATAACACTCATCCAGGCATGCATATTTTCACGAGGAAGCTTTCTACGATAACTGGAGCTGCTGGTAGATAACATCATTGCCGACATATATGTTTCTAACAAGTGGAAAGATCATCAACAGTACAATGCTGAGGCTCTGGGTCCGTAACAAGCTGGGTCACCTGCTGGTTGACATTCGACGTTGACCAATGGGTAAATTCGTGTCCGCATATGCCGGCCACAGCGCACTGGAGAACTCAACAATCTCCATTCAGCCATGAACGTAGAGCGCAAGAAGAAGAAGAAAAAGCAAAAGAAGAAGAAGAAGACGACGACGACGACGAAGAAGTTCAAAGACCGAAAACTTCAATGACTATCTTAGCTGTGGCATACAACTTTTGATACAGTTACATTAGCCTTATATATATATATACGTCTCTCTTTAAGGAAAGACTGGCCTTCTTGGATGAGATTCAGGGCACAATAAACGTACCGGCGATGGTAGCAATCGAACAGTCTTCGCCAAACCCATGACTGTGTAAGACAAATCCAGCCCGATGTTTCCCAATAATGATTGAACAAGAAAACTGAAACGAGCAAAGCAAACGAGAAATATCTACCGCCTGCCGGATTCCCACTTGATCATTAAGAGCTCTGACTGTGTGATCTTCTCGGCCAGCGAGTTCATTCCTTATGCAAATTCCTTCAAAATGCTACAGCAATCCACACGGCCCAGAGCTGTGCTCAAGCTGGGACTTCTCACTCATGGGCTGTCGCTCTTGCTCAATTGTTAGCTACCAGTGTGGGAAAAGAGATGTGGGAAACGGCAGGAGCGGAGCCTGTTTACATGTCAGTCAACACGGGTCATTTGCCACACTGTGGTAATGCTTGGCTGGTTAGTCTAATGCAGGGATGGGAGGCAGCCGGGACGATATTCATCTCACGAAGATCAACACAAGTGCTGTAACCCTTCGTTTGCAAGCATAAAGCAGGAGACATTGATGATAATCCACTGTGTTGATAGAGCCACTACTTGAGGTAAAGCAATTCTGCTTCCATAGCCTCTGCTTGCCCATTAACACTCGTGGATGTCACAGGTCATTTCCCACAATATTGACCAGGACTTCCCGCTCTTGACCGACTGGCTTCCACCACCGTCTCCAGTTCATCTCTTTGCCAGCACCCTTCACGGTAACCACTATCTCTCGTTCCTGGTTCCTAGCTCGTAGAGACCCAGGTTCTAAAGGAATGGCACTCGTGTAAGTTGAAATCCTCGATATTACCCTCATTTCCTGGTTTTTTTCAGTCACTGTGGATTAGTATCATGGGGTGAACTGACGAACATCACAGCAACTCCCAGCCTGCGCCTGCCCTGGTCCACCGATACAGACCCTTGGATCGAGCTGAATATGGCCGGCGCCTCTCTATCAACGCATGTTGGCCGTGTAAGATCCTTCTCAGCGTCACAATCGAGCTCCTCCGACATTGTTTCGTGACATATTCAGATACGTCCGAGACTAGAGATCACGTTATGTCTGAGACTGAAGAGATCAAGCACATCTGCGACATTCTCCAGAACGGAAAATTCAAGCCTGTGGACTGGTCAGAGGACGCGGTGCGATACCACTTTCAGAATTTCAATTTTCCTGCATTGACTCATATCATAACCGAGCTGTCAAAGTACGAAACCAGGGATCTACAGGAGCCCAGTACTTACGAAGAAGACAAGCCAAACTATGATGGGATCGAGATATCTATCCAGGTTATATGGGCAGGACAGCTGCTGAACAAAGATATATCAGACCAACCGTTCGATATGAATGGGTTGACCACAACATTACGGAGAATCCTTGACTGGGCGAGAAAACACAATTTCACAGAGGTCTACGGGGTAAACTCCGCTTTCTGGGTAGGATACGAAGATGCCGAGAAATTCGATAGTTATGTCTTCGAGAAGGTCTGTACCTCAGCGCTGAACGACGTTTACGAAGAGCACGGCGCTAGAACCCGGACGGAGCAAACCTACTGTGAAGAGATTTTCAACAAGATTGGTTACCATGAGATACAGAAAGAGGCGCCAGCACCAATGCCCTCGACAAAGGTGAGCGAACCCACACTTGCCATGTTTTGGCCTTGCAGGCCCGCATCCCATTATTTAATACTAACTCAATAGTACCAGGAGCAATACATTTCGTCTTGGTTGGACAAGCTTCCCGAGGCTACAGATCCAGAGCGTACAGAACCTCGGAATATTGTATGTTGGTCCGTTCATGGATTACACCAAATTCTCGAAGACGGAAACCGTCTAGTCTGGGAAATGTGAACTCGCAACGCTTGGACGATCATCCTTGGTGCGCCTTATGTCGGTCGCATGGAAAGAGAGGTCCAGGTTATAGGGTCTATTTCTCAACGTTTGGATGGTCCGGTCGGTTCATTTTCACAATCATATCAATCTTCGCATGATGGGAGGTCTGGACTAGAGGTCCTAAAATGTTGAGACTTGGATGATCATTGTTGGCGCGATTTAATAGAGCATGTCAGTCTCAGGGAGAGAAAAGTTTATGCTACAGCGTTGGAGCTTGGAACGCTTGGATGATAATGTTGGTCGGGGATTTACGAGAGTCGGCGTCTGTATCTTGAAAAGTCCTTCAGAGAGATACCAAATCTCTCATAGCATGCATTAATGAAAACTCGATAAAAAGACTATGGGGTACGAATATGTGAGACAACACGGATATGGCCTATCTATAGTTGTAAATGCTGTGTAACTTGCGCGATAGCAGCGCCACCTTCGTGGGGACTATCCTCGATTGCCGCACTACCTTCACCTGTAGCAGTAACAAAGTATTACAGGTCGACATATGTGGCGTACTAACGACGCAACGCCTTGGACAAGTGGAAAGATGCATTTACAGCGCATATCTCTGCCTTGGACACACGGGTAACACATGCCTTCGGAAAGTTCTGGAGGCCTCGTATCCCTTGCCTCGCATTCCCTTATGGCGACGAGAACGGAAAAGGTCCCGGGCGCGAAATGATTTATGCTTAAAGCGAAGATTGTGTAAGCTGCAAGGCTGGCTAAATTTGGACTGCTCTAGTAATTTCACAATAAGCTTGAAACAACGAGGGGCTGTTAGCCTAGCTACTTTCGAGCTCATTGTATGGAGCTTGCACTTTTGATTATTTCATGCTCGGGTCGTACACCTCTTGTTACATCAAATCCTATGGACCTGAAGGAGCCCGAAGATATGCTCCGTGTATTCTCGAGCCTGGATGGCTATTGTTCCACCACAGGTACCGGCCGCAGAAGGCAGTCCCACTGTGCTGTTAGGCGACAGCACAAATGGAGAGGCAATTTGTCAACGCACGCAAGGAAGTACGAGCACAGAGACGAGCTAGAAAATCAATTCTTTCGTGATACCAGAAGACTTCCTGTCATACTCCCCCGATCATTATATATAATGCCACGAGTAGACCTTCCACTCACTTCTATTTTCCATCCGTTAGTTACTTCGAGATCATCCAAGGGGCTTCGAAAGCATATCATTATCGATTCTATCTTTATTACACAACATTCACCGAGCGTCACCAGCTCCGCTCAAAATGCCGAGAACGAACACAACAAACTCTGTCTTCGGCCATCATGGGGTTCCGCCCGAAGACGACTTCTCCAGACGCAGATCTATGTACAGAAGTTGGCGTGTGGACAAAGAACTTTCCGTTTGGATCGAAATACTCCGCCATACGACTGACAAGAATGAATACATTGGTGACAGCCATGGATTCATGTTACATATCTTTTCCACCCTCAAGCATACCTTGCCCGACTATGACTGGCCAGCGGGGGATAAGAAGTTAGAGAAGGACGTGAAATGGCATCTGAAGCACTTCAACATGCCAGCGTGGAATCGTGTAATGGAGAAGCTTGTGCATGGCGGCGAGGACGACGGTCTAAAGGTTGCCATGGAGCAGCTCATGGCTTATAAAGTCAAATCCCCTCGGCTTCACGGATTTCCTGCGGTACTGCCGCATTATCTTCTCAAAGATTACAAATTTCCAAGCGAGAGCCATCATATCACCATGCATGGTATGGTCCGCACTCTGGTAGATATTATCGACGAAGCGAGAGCAACCATGAAGAGACCGTTGCAGAGAACGGGCGACATGTCTTACGTATTTGAGCTGTATAAGCAAGATTTGAAGGATTTGAAGGCCTGGGTCGATCTGAAGACGGATGATGAGAACGACTTCCTGACATCGATTTATAGGAGCGTCGGTATCTAGGCGCTAATCCAGGAAACTGCTCATGCTGTCCACACACTATCCATAGACGGAGTAAAGTAGCATAACATCGGACAGAAAGTTGGGCTTAGTTACCCGAAGGCCTGCATTGTGCTTCCATAATTCAGCTCTTGTTGTCCCCCAAACTAAATAGCTATGAATAAATCAAATCGACAAAGCTTGCATCATTTGGATCTAATCGAGCTTTCACGCTGTCTTTTTACCAGACATTGTCGCTTGGCGAAGAGTCAGAGCCGTCAACCTGTGTTCGACTAGGGAAGGGCACACAATTTGGAGGTGGCAGAGACTTGTCAAGCTCTGTCGTGTCTCGCCCTATACTGTGCTTGTACCATTTATCAGCTTGTAGCTGAAGCTGCCCTCACCAAGCCAAAATAGTGCTGACTAGGGGGTGATGATAACACGTAGCCCCGGTAGACATAAGCCCCCATTTGCCGAGCTTGGGAAGGTGGATCCAAGCCTTGGACATGTCTCTACCCTCGTGGCTGTGGTCCATGGCGACTCAGCCATGCTGATTTACTTTCTTGGAGTCTGCTTCCAGTCTCGTTCTCTCTGCCTCTTCGTCGGCTATCAAAGCTTCAATGTCTTTAGTCTTTAGCCACTCCTTCACACTATCCATGACTTTATCAAGACTTTCTCCACCTTCCAGGATGTCGTCGAGGTTATGCATTGTGATACCACTTCGATGATCCGTAACACGTTGCTGACCCCAATTATATGTGCGGACTTTATTCTCTCGGCCCATCCGAGCCACCCCCACCACGCTGATTCGTAGCTGTGCGATTTCCTCTTCCCTTGCGTCCCTTCTTGCCTGGGCAAGCCTAGCCCGTAGGACCTGCCACGCCTTTGCACGATTTTTGTGTTGCGACCTGCTGTCCTGGATTGCAACTACAGTATTAGTTGGCAGATGCGTAAGGCGCACTGCCGAGTCTGTAGTGTTGACGTGCTGACCTCCGGCACCGCGAGCACGCATAACATCTGTTCTGACATCCTTGGAGTCGATATAGTAATCGCTCGCAGGATCATCGAAATCGGTCTCTCCATTCTGCCCACCATGCTCAGGAATATTGGGCAGCACCATTACGGAGACAGCACTGGTATGTGTTCTTCCTTTAATCTCAGTCGCTGGCACCCTTTGCACCCTATGTACTCCAGCCTCGCATCTGAAAATATCGTATGTCCCCGGTGCATCAATCTCCAGGATTGCCTCCTGAATCATATCCTCTGAAGTGATTGCAGCGGCAGAGTCAAGCTTTAATAGAGTGGCATGGAGACCCTTTCGCTTGCAAAAGTCGCGATACATGCGAAGCAAATCACCAGCGAAAAGCGCTGCCTCGTCACCACCCGCACCGGGGCGGATCTCAATCAGGCAAGACATCTCCGCAAACGGATGCTGTGGAACCAATGTTGTCTGTAGATCTTTCGAATAGGATGCAAGCTTCTCTCTGGTACTTGCAAGTTCTTCTTCCGCGAGAGATCTTAATTCCGCGTCGATTGACTGATCTCTGACAAGTTGCTGAAGCTCTGGTAGAGACTACACCACTGTCAGCCACCACTGTCGTTTATCGTAGGTCAGACAGACGTTGTTTGCCGCTTCCCACCCATTGAGTGCCTCGGCAACAGCAGAGAGGGATCCTGCTTTCTTAGCTAATTCCGTATCGTACCCGCTGTTGAGGCGTCTTGACAGCTCTGCATGTTCGGCTGCAAGAACTCGAGCTCTCCCAAGCAATGTAGGAGAAATTGAGGTAGTGCGAGTGCTTTGGCACCGCCATATTCTCGCAGCATGATGACAGTCGACTCTTATAGCAGCTCGTATACCAGTCCATAGCGTCATGGGCATGCTACGTGCAGAGCATATTATGTACCATTGGAACAAGCAGTCGAGGTCGCAAATTATTTCCCAGAGTCGGAAATAATTCCGGCTTGGCATTTCTGGTTCACATCTGCCGCTGCAGCGAGCCAGCCTCATCATCGACCTTCCTCTTTCGTTCATCATGAATATCGTTCACCATTTACTCTGGACCACTTTGATTGCATCCGTCTGATATTGGCATATCTGTTTAGTTCCTGAGCTTCCCTTATAGTGAAAAGCTACCGATAGACCGCGGTCCAACTGATTAGATTGAACCCAATGACGTTTTAATTATTTCCTTGACCGATGTCGCCCCGCATGTCTTCCAAACATGCTTCAACGCTGCGTCTTATGTTGCAAACCTCTATATTTCCTGTTCACCTTGCCATTATTCAGCGCTGACGTTCTCACTATGCCTCTCAATGCCTCTGCCATATTTCCTTCTTCCGACCCAGAGTTTATCTCTTTCCCCAGTAGACGTAGCGTTACACACAGTGCTAATGGCATCGTTGCATGCACGCAACCATTGGCCGCCGAGGCTGGCCAAAGAATACTGAGAGCAGGTGGAAATGCAGCAGACGCAGCGGTAGCCGTGGCAGCGGCCTTGAATATGACGGAGCCTTCCTCAACCGGCATCGGAGGTGATATGTTTTGCTTGTTCTACAACGCGAAAACAAAGAAGGTGGAGGCGATGAATGGATCTGGACGCTCTTCTGCATCTGGCTCATTGAAGCAGATGAGGGAGGATCTAGGATTGAAGGCTGGGGAGAATGGAACCATACCAATGACAAGCGTGCACGCAGTGACTATCCCTGGTGCTGCAGCTGGATGGGTGGATACAGTTGAAAGGTTTGGGAGCGGTAAGGTCTCTATGGAGGACATCTTAGATCCAGCAGCCCAATTGGGTGAAGAAGGCTTCCCAGTATCCGAGCTTTCTTCAACCTACGTGAGTTGGCAATAGCCTATAATATATGGTGTACTGAAAAGTAGTAGTGGCGCGCAAGTGAACAGACAATCCGCAATGCCTCACCTAACTTTGGTGAGATGCTGAAGACAGATCCGAGCGCCAAAGACGGCAAAAGAGCCCCCAGACCCGGAGAACTTATGTACAATCCAACACTAGCCAACACCTTCCGGCTCCTCGCAAAGGAGGGAAAGAAAGGATTCTATGAAGGCCATGTAGCAGAGGCTCTGGCAAAAGTGGTGCAAGATCTGGGAGGACACATAACCGTGGAGGACATGAAGAACCACGCCAAAATTGGCACTGAGCCCACCGAGCCCATTTCCCTAAAATTCAACGGTCAAAAAATCGGTGCCGTCCAAAGCAAAGGCCTAGATGGCCAGCCCAGCCAGAGCGCCTCTGAGCACGGTGTAGAAATATGGGAGCACCCACCCAATGGCCAAGGTATCGTTGCACTCATGGCCCTCGGCATCCTTGAAGAATTAGAAAACACCAACCGCATCCGCACCTTCACTGAAAAAGACCACAACAGCGCCGAATATCTGCACGCTGTGATCGAAGCCCTCCGCATCGCCTTCACAGACGCCGCCTGGTTCGTTACGGATCCCTCCGTCGTTAAAGTTCCCACCGCAGAGATGATATCCCGCCCCTACCTCTCTGAACGGGCTAAAATCTTCAACCCGAAAAAAGCCTCGAAGAACCTCGTACACGGCTCCCCAGCCCACAATCATAGCGATACCGTCTATTTTGCTACCACAGACAAGTACGGAAACGGCTGCTCCTTCATCAACAGTAACTTCGGCGGCTTTGGCACCTGTATCATCCCGAAAGACTGCGGTTTTACCCTCCAAAATCGCGGCGCCGGGTTCTCATTGCAAGAAGGCCATCCCAATGTGTTCGCGCCGAGCAAACGCCCCTACCATACCATCATACCGGCCATGCTAACCAACCCTGACGATGGCTCCCTCCACACCGTCTACGGCGTCATGGGTGGCTACATGCAACCCCAGGGCCATGTCCAGGTCTTGCTTAATATGCTCGCCTTCAAGTATAACCCGCAAGCCGCGCTCGACGCGCCGAGGATCTGTATTGGTGCGGGTATGCCGGATGCTGGTGACATCTTTAGCACTGTTTATCTCGAGGAGGGCATTGGGGAGGATGTGGCTAAAGAATTACACGACATGGGGCACGACGTGGAGATTGTAAAGGGGTATAAGAGGGGATTGTTCGGACGTGGGCAGGTAATCCGTTGTCATTATGAAGATGGAAGACCTATTTACAGTGCCGGAAGTGATCCGAGGGGCGATGGAGGGGCGTTTCCTGTCTGAGTGGCTCGGAAAAAGGTGAACATTTATATCATTATGATCTATACCATTATATATCCGTTTGAAAAGTGAAGAGGTTGAAAATGTGTTCTCATTGATGACTGGTGCTTTCTGCGGCGTCTAGTTAAAAAGGTGCTTCGGCACGTTGCTCATCCTCAACCACTATTCTGGAAGAGCAGAACTTTAGTCATAAGCGAGAGCTCAGTGAGAGCGAGAGATGCGAGTCATTCCCCCAAGGACTCTCCATCGTTACAGTCGAAAGATGTTATTATTTCAGCAATCTTTGGATTTCTCGTTGCACCTGCTTTGTCTGGTCGTTACTCAGCTTTTACGACATGGCATTGGGGCTACCAGCGAGCCAATGGGGCTTGTCATGGAACATGGCATTCTTTTCTCCCATGACCATACCTTACTTCAGTAGAAGCACACGTGTACCGGACATCACATGCCTTGCCAGCGGAACTTTGCCTGATTGGGCTGCTCCAGACCGCTTGTGTCGATTTCACTTTGTACCTGATCAATACACTAGTGCAATGCGGGGAAACCCACTGTTGATGGAACCCTGACTACTTTAGGGTCGATGCAGCAGATGGAGAGCACGGATTAGGTTGTAGGCATGGGCAGGTGAGCAAGAACTCAAAGAAAGGATTGACTGGCACAACAGTTGAGAAAGACTCCTGAGCATTGTGGTTGATCAATTGGCAAGCGAAGCAGTCGCCGAATATGAAGGTCTGCATGGCAGCTTCAACGTGCTTGATCGTGTCGTTGGCGTCATTTACCTTTAGTAACGCGTGACGAGGCAGGGAAATGAGGGCATCCAGTAGGCATAGCACGTTTGTTGGGTACGGGTTGCTGGAAAGACAGGTATTGAATAATTATTACCCCCATAAAACTACCCCTCGCAAAAACCAAGAAATGTTGCAAGCAATGCTCAGGCCCATCAGTGGATCCGTCAAGTTCAAATTACGTTTTGAGTTAAAGCAGCGATGTAAAAGCAGCGAGGGAAATTTTCCGGAGATTTTCCCGCCTCTTGCTGGAAGCTTCTCCTACCCGCCACCCGCTGCTTGCCGCTGCTTTTTCAGCACCGATTCTCCCTTACTCATCGGTTGCCATTAACTGCAAAGTGCGTGCGGCTGACGACGGTGCTGCCAGTGCGTGACCTCGAAAATATTCACATCGCTTTCCAGTTAACGGCATAGTTACATGACATCGTGAGAAAAGTCTGAAATCATGACACGATTGATGCCGCATTGCCAATGCCTGCCAAAGGCAAAGGCATTATTTAAGGACTTGCTTTCGCTCTGCATGACTGCTAACATAAAATAAGATCAATCCACTCACATACATTCATCACAGACACTCAAGACATTCAGTCAATACCAAACACATACAATAATATCAATTGAATAAATAAACAAACACACAATCACATCACCATTTATGAGCGACGCTTTGATCCTCGAAAGCCTCTACCAGCGCTCCTTCACTGGAGAGCACCAGATCCACTACAAGCACCCCCATCGCCACTCCCGTCAATCGTCCACAACCACCACCACCGACCGTCCCTCAAGCACAGCAACCATGCCCTACAGCCTGCACGAGCCTGCTCCCAACCACCCTCAATCCATGGCCTACGGCCGCGGCGGGGCCGGCAACCGCACTCGCCCTCTCCCACCATCCACCCTCGCCACTCCCCTCACCCCGACAGACACCCACAAACTCCACACCGAGTACCACAAGAACCACAACATGCCAAATTTCTCGACCGGCAGGGGTGGCGCGGGGAACATGCACGGCCATGCTGAGGAGAGGAGAATGTTTAGCTTTGATGAGGAGCTAGCGAAGGAGAATAGGGATGCGGTGCCTGTTTATCATATTGGACGTGGCGGGCAGGGGAACGCGGTTAAGGATCGGAGGGAGAGCGATGCTAGTGCTTCGAGTAAGGGGAGTGAGAGGAGAGGGAGTCTGGATTGGGTTAAGGGCCTTGCTCGCAAGGCTTAGACCTCTTCACCAGGAGTCAAGGCTCTTCATCAACATCTCGCTCCGTTAACACTACCTGTAACGGCCTCTCATAATCTTCACGACCTGCATCAACTCATCGATCGATCATTCATTCATCCGGGTGGCTAGCGTTCCTCTATCGCATCGCATTGCATTGTCCTATCATCTATTTTTGGCGTGACTCAACCAAAAGTCTTTGCAACAAACAACAACAACAACAACATTCTCGGGCTGGTTCCCGGTGAGTACCGTCACGGAGTTTCACTGCGGAGAATTTACGATACCAGATACCCATATTAGCGAGTCTTGCATTTGAAAAAATCCTCAGGAATTATTGTATATCGTATGAAATGGTGTATTCACCAATGAAGATAATAAAAATGTAAAAAGTTCTGACACTATATTCATGAATCTCAAATAATCGACCTTTTCTTCTCGCTCCCACAACAAACATTTGCATACACTATAATATCCACACCACCCGCCTACCCCAAACCAGCCACTCTACTCATCCCATCCCATCCCATCCCCCCCCTTCCTCCTCCTCCTCCATCCCAACACCCCGTCCCAGCACCCCGTCCCTTCATCTCATCCCATCATCCCATACCATCCCATCCTGTTTTAGGCCCCCCCGCCCTCACTATCCCCAACACTTCTCACCCCAAACACCCCAAACTCCCCAACCTTCCTCCCTCCCCACACCATCCTAATAAGCTATGAGGAATATATCTAAACCATGTGAGACTCGGGTACTGAGGCAGAGAAGGGGGGAAAGGGGGGGGGGGGGGTTGATGCGGTAAGAGGATTTAGAAAGATGAGTGGATCAAGGTACTGCGGTCTAGCTATTGAGCACGCGTAAGGGGGGTTTCTTGTGTTGTTAGGGCGGGTATATTTCATGGGATGGTAGGGTATTTTGCTAGGCACGGTGCTGGATTGCTTTTTGGGCTGGAAGGGTGAGGTGAGGTGAAGTGAGTTGACTGGGGGAGGAGTACCTTATGGATGTGGTTGAATAGATTTGGAAGTCATGCATGTATATCTGTCTGCTTAATGCGTTTCCGGAGCTAGAAAATGCGGAGGGAGCAAACAATTCATTTTAGGGATTGGAGGTTTTGGATGTATTATTCTTGATATGATGAAAAGACGGCGCTCAGATGCAAATTGCAATAGGGGGTAATTAATTGAATTTTGTGTGGATGATTTCCGGGTTTTCGTGCCAGTCGTCGATGTTGACCCACATCTGTACATATCTTTTGCTTAGTATACGTGTACGCATTCTAGGAATGGGGGAAGAAAAGATTCTTTCTTGAGCCACATACCTTCCTGAAAGTACTCAACCCCGCAAGGATACTCCCACCAATCCACGTACTATATTTCCTCTCTGGCGGAGCAAATATCTTGATCCGCATATCCTTCACCGCTAATCTCTGCACTTCGTGTAGTAATCTGTCCCCAAATCCTTTTGTAAGTGTGGAGCCACCGGAGAGGACAATGTTGCCGAAGAGGGATTTGCGGAGGTCCATGTCTGTGCGATTTATGGCGTCGACGACGATTTGATGGATCCCGGGGTATTCGAGGCCGATGATTTCGGGGTCAAAGAGGATTTCGGGGGCGCGGTAGCGCTCTGGGCCGATCTGGTGGGGTTAACATTCGCATCCCCTAGCGATTTGTTGATAAGTAGGATATCGTACCTTCATCTTATTCCCATCAGGAAGCGTATACTCCACGACCTTCCCCTCCGGCCTTCCCCCATGCTGCAACCACTCCTTCTCCTCCCTCTTCGGATCCAGCGCCACATACCCCGTCTTCTCCTTGATCATTCTCACAACCTCCTTCTCCGCACTCGTGTGAAACACGTACCCGCTCTTCCTAAACAATAATTGCATGTACTCTGTAACATCGCGTCCTGCTACATCTATTCGCCGTATACTGCTCGGCATCGCGAAACCTTCGTAGACGGGGACGGCGTGCGAGACTCCGTCGCCGGCATCGAGGACTATGCCTGTTGTGCGGCCGGAGGCGTAGAGGGAGAGGACGGCTTGGATGGAGGTGTAGAGGGCGGGGACGTTGAAGGTTTCGAAGAGGATCTGGGCGGCTGTGTCACGGTTTGCTCGGGGGTTGAGGGGGGGTTCTGTTAGGAGGACCGGGTGCTATGAAGACCGGTAGTCTGTTAGTGAGAGACTTCTAGGTTACAGCACAGCAGGGTGTCTGATAGCTTTCCTACCTCTTCACTCAAAGTCTTTAGTTCCTCTTGATAAACAAATTGCCATATCCTCTCCATATCATCCCAGTCGGTGACAATGCCATGTTCCAATGGGTATCTTATCTTCAACAGCCCTCTTAATTCCTCGGCTCTTTTCCCTATAAACACATCCCCTTCCAACGCTCCGGCCAGCACTCTGAGATGCTTGGGTCTACCCACAAAGGAGGGAAAGTAGCATTTTGGAAGGTCTTCTCCAGCAAAGCCAGCTCGTATCGTTCCACTACCGTTATCGAGTACTATAGGCGCGTTGTGAAGCGTTTCTGTCATGGTCGAGGGAAATGGCTGATCTTAGACCGGCGAGCGCAAATAGAGGTGATGGTTCACGATCGCTGCCCATGTGCATCCCGACAAGTACTGGAAGTTAGGCGAAAGTCCATGATCTCAAGTTTCTGTGATGGTAGACTACGAATTGGGAAGCTCTAAATCTACAGTTCCATGTCAACAGTCTACCTTAGGGTTCAGCCCCAGCTTTAGGGCAAAACCCTGAAGCGTACCCTATTAATTCTGTATTAGCGCCGTTTTTTTGTGCGGAATAGCCATAGGTGGGAATAGAAGACCTTATCGCTGCAAAGCGCTAACCACCTTGCAAAAGTCCACATCCATAGATTTCATCGCGTTGCTGGTTCAGTCGACTATTTTCAATCATCAACGCGAGCGAAACGTGGCTCGGTTGTGTTCATCTTGAATTACATCTGATCCCACATTTAACTATCAGGCTGAACATCAAATGTCACCGGCCACTCTTTCTGTCTCTATCAAATAAACACACCTTCTCTGGATGTACCAAGGATGACGGCGTTATCGGTCACCACGGGCTCCAGGTCCCTGGTAGCGCTGGGTTTGAGCCTGAGCGATGTAGCGGCTCTGGTTTCTCTAGCCCAAAAGTTTGGCAACTGGGTTAGCGCGGACGCCGATGGGAGACAGCTGCTGGAACTACTTGATCTGGACGAACTTTCCATCTTTGGTCGCCAGGGTTTGATTGACCCGATACGCTTCAACCACATCTGGGGATCTAGACTCTACATTATGGTGGGAAATCAGGCGCGGGAATTCGAGGACGAAAATATAGTGGATTCGCTGGGGAAAATGAGTCGGTTCACTGCTATCATGGTGTGTCTGACTGCAGCGCTGGAAGCTTTTGCAAGTCAGAACGTCGTCAAGGATACTCTTAAAAGGGTCCTCGTTGGCTTGTTATCGACTACAGATTTCGGCCAGGAGGTCCTAAATTCTAAATTTCGCAACTTATTCAACGGATGGCAAGCGACAGCAACATCGCGAACTTTGAGTTTAAGGGCTAGGATAATTCGTCGGAAGCTTCTTGAACAAGGGATAATTCAAGAAGGCCTCATGCCCGCCTCTGATATGCCGGCAACGGAGCATTTCCTATTGTGGCTCTTAAACAGTCACGAGCAAACATACACAACCTCGTCTTCTGACATCGCAGGCGTAGGTTTGTGTCTCTCAAGGCTCGGAATTGATATTCTCGGCGTGAAAGGTCTTGCGGAGGAGCCCGAAAATACCCCTTGCGTGTTAATCTACGACAAAACGGCAATCTCTGAGGCTGGCGGCCACGGCATTCTCTCCCCATCGCCTCTCTTTCGCGTCTCGTCCACCACCGTTAACTTGAAGTCCCCAGAGGAGTCACTCACAAAATTCCCCACGGAGCGGACAAATACTGGTAATCAATGCCGGAGAGCATGGAAAGAAGGCGCAAAGGCGGCGGAGAAGATTGCCTGCTCTCCAGTTCCAGCAAAATCCAATGGTGAAATGGCTTACGCATTCGTCAACCAAGGTTCAGAACCGGAGCCCACGAAGGATGAAATCTACAATCTCGCGGTCACACATGCATTTGGGGTCAACCAAGAGCTTTTGGAGAGTTTGGGACAAGCTTTAAATGAACAAACATCCTCGACGTTGGAATGGCTGATCGAGCAAAATAGAGAACATGTTAATATAACCCCAGACATCTCAAAACCTGATTTCCGAGACCGCGACAAAATCGGCGCATTCACTGTGTTTCAAGCATTTTTCATGGGTTATTACTACGCAATCTTTTTAAGGCTGGTCGACACGTCGATGCTTCAGTTTCAAATAGTTGATGGGGCCTGGGGTTTCCGCTCACCGGGGTTTCTCAAGCTAATGAGCACGAGGTTTTCTTCTTCACGTAAGCTTGTCAGCTCGGGTACTCGTCTCTTAGCAAGGGGGGAGGTCATCTACATTCTAGCCAAATTGTTTTGTGGCACAGTCGAGCCCATAGCGCAGATATATCCGCTTGAATCTGGCGCGGCAAATCTTTGTACCGGGGTAATTGGCAGACGAGCATTACTTGCCAGGAGTTTAATCAGCCCGTGTCGCACGATCCAGGATGTGGGAAAGTTCGTTCTCCTTGATTGCGATGTTAGTGGTATTCCGCGGGATAAGAACGGCTTCGTTCGTCCGGGCATTTCGGAATTAGACTTGCATGACTATAGAGTCCTTACGAAACAACGCGATAGCGATTTTCCTAAGACGGTATCAGAAGATGTCACTTTCCATATCGAGCCGGACTGGGACAGAGACGAGGAAACCATTATCGTCTGCGTCCGTTATAAAGGCAGACGGGTTACCACAATCAATCCGTGCAAAGCTGACTCGAAATTTTGCTTCTCATTGGTCCAGCCTGTGAGTAGTCCAACGGAACTGAAAAGCGAAGTGGATGGGTGGGCTGCGGGTGATGTCCTCAATTTAAAGGAACTCCCCAGAGACCTGCGCCAGCCAATCATTGTTCGAGTTTCCAATCTTCCTCGTTTGCAATATGCCGCGACTGCTATCTTCGGCACCCAAGCTCCTGTACGACTTGCTACTAACTGTATAGCAACGGCTGTTGAACAAGGGGCCTTGGAAGCAAGACGGGAGGGACCCAATGCCTGGCGTTTTGTTATCATTGCCGGCGATGGCATGGAGTGTCGAGCAAAACCAGAGGATTGGGTTTATATACCACTTCCAACCGCGGGACACGATCGACAACAAGTAGAGAATCTTCCAAGATTGCGAGCGGAACGAGGTCATTTCGGCACGGAGGGATGGAGGGATGAACGAGACTACTAAGTTCACTGGATTTCGGTACTGACATGATCTAAAGGCGAAATTATATCATGTTTGTGGTACAAGATATTGCTTGAGAAGCAACTCATGCATTGGCTGGTCCAGTCCCCTAAAGCTTCGAAGTCTCTTACTCTCCCAGGAAAACCTCAAGGATGGCTGAACTTAGAAAGCGACGAATGACCTAGGTCGCATTCGAGCTTACATACGTGGGTATGGCTCCCTACTTATAGATATAATAGGCTTTCTTATGCTTGCTGACCATTTTCTGCTCACGGATTGTACTAGAATGAGGAGCGATAAGAGCCTGGACGAAGCTCAGATTACAGCAGCTCTGCATGTTTGCACCGCATCCAGTTCTGCTACTCGATTTCCATCGAGCTCCGCCCGCGCTGTCGCATAGAGTTCACTTGGCTCTCCTGCTCTTTGAAGTATTCCATGCCATGATCTTGCAATCCAAGACAACATCAATATCATTGCAAGGCATAGAATGATGGAAATGCCGATGGCAGCTTGGGCATTAGCGCTGAGTCCTTTGGAGGGCGGTGTTGTGGATTGCGGTGGTGCTGCGGCTCCTGTCATGGTTGCTGTGAGGGAACTCGTAGGTGATGCGGTGGTAGGTGATGAAGATGCAGACGATGAGGTGGGAGGCGCCGGCGAAGAAAAGGATGGCGAAGGGATCCCGCTCGTCGAGGATAGACCTGCGGTGGAACTAGAGGCTCCAGTCGGCACGTTGGTGATATTGGGACCCCATGTTTGTGGCGATATGGCATCGTTTGACGTGATTGTAAACTGGGGAGTGTTGCCCCAATCGACCGAATCAAAGTCCTCAAGCTGCATATGACACACGCCATCATTGTCATACTCGCTGTATGGAAAAGATTGAGGGTTCGTGCCGTCCGTTTCCACTTGTTCGTGGTACACTGAGCGCCAGGAAATTGTTAATACAAAAGATTACTATTTCAGATGATCTCGCTTTTCTCTTATGTTAAGTGGACAGGGTCTGCAATTTGAAAGTGGCTCTTACCGTACGTCTTAGATTGGTTAGCACTGGGACTAGGCGCGCACCAAAGGTTCATCCAAGGGCCGTCGATGTCAGACGTCCAGGTGAAGTACACGGTATCAATATAATTGAAGGTCATGCCAGTCATCTGGGCACTTGGATAGATCCAGTCCACAGACCCGCTGCAAAAAGATACGAGAATCATTCGGACTAATGAAGAAAGGAGGCCACAGTGAATGATTCTCACATTGCACCACGCCATCCGGCAGTATTAGAGAGCGCTGACAAGTTATCGCTGTTTAGATCTGCGTTACTCTGAAAAAAAGTCCAGTGATTTTTCGTAAGTTTGGGTTTCAAAGAAAATGCCAGGGCACACATGCTTTCCATCAATCAGCGATTCTATGGCGAAGTCAGCAAATGGGGCACAAGTCATGCGTGGTAGGCATTTCAGGCAGGTAACTTTGGATTTACAACCTGCCGGCCCCAACGCCCGGTCTCTTCGCAAGACTCTTCTCTAAGCCACACGGCAGTTGCCGCGAGTTTTGGCTCCTCTCCCTCCCCATAAAAGGGCGTCTTGGGGGCACTTTATTCCTATAAAGTGCGCAGCAGGGCCCTCGATTACGCCGGATTCATGCAGAAGGAAAATAAGTAGCAACCCTTTTGTGAAACATATGAATAGCACGAACCAATCCATTCTTTCGCGGCCAGTAGCCGGTAACGCAATCGCCGCCATCAATCAGGCATACTGGACGTATGAAGAAGCTCACTACTGCAATAGCAGGCATGCATCAACAGTAAGTCCAGCTCATTCATATCCAATTTCCTATGGGAGATTCCCATTAAGGGGATCTCCCCTCACCTCCGTCGCCTTTTCTGCGTGCCAGTACAGGTGACCTAGGAATATTCATTCTTATCCTTCTACCTGCGATCTAAGACAGGGATGGCCAGTGCCATCTTTAATTTGATCTTGGCAAAGGATACCTCGGCCTCCTCCATGTCTTCCCGCTCAAAGATGATTAAGGGAAAGGACAGTCTTGCGTCATGAGTCTCCTTTCATTATAAGATATCGAAGAATTCCATATACCTCGGAAGGCTTCCATTGTTCATAAAGTCGGCTATGGACTATTGAACACTCTAAACAACACGAGCAGGAGAGGCGTTCTGGGCAATAGAGAAGAGTTCTTAAGCCTGAGTTAGCTGTCAACAGCGGAGGTGACCATATTGCTTTAGCTCCTTACCAGGACGACTTCCCGGCCTGGCCGTCGATGGCAAAAGACACCCCAACACAGCTAGAGTAAGACCGTGAAGCTCTATGTACTCTATGTACAGTTCGAATTGCAATGGACTATTCCTTCTAAAGCGGAATCCAAACTTTGAATGTCCTGCAATGGTGGTAAGTTGCTAGCAACATTATGTAGAAGCATGGAAACCGTTACGTCATCAGATGTCGAAAACAACCATTTGGAAGCATTTCGCGAAAGTCGAGGGCGTAATCTGATCAAGGTCTCGCCATTGAGATTACAGCTCTAATCCTCTCGGCACTAGCCGCTAGCCACATTCCATCACACCCTCCATCCCCATCTGTATCCCTCTTGGTCTGCTTCTTCTTCGCTTTGGTGATTCTCGCCTTGATACCTGCCTCTGCTGCCTCATGCAGTTCTGGGGTCCACGAGAGGCCCATTTCGGGATGAGTATCCAGAATGCGTAACAACGTCTCCACGCAGAGGCTTACTTTCGTGTTATCAACGATACTATTTCTATTTGCTGGAAAGGGCAAATAGTTTGTAACCAGAATATCTTGTGAAAGAGTGTCGCTCGGTGGTAAGGGTGCGGATGCGGCTATAAGCGAAAGCAGAACGTATTGCGTGAGCGTAGAGGCTGCCGCGCTAACAAAGGGTTGGAGGCTTGGAGGTGACATTATGAGGAAAAATGCAGGGATAGGTAGAGACCGCAGTTGATCGAGATACATATCGTAGAGAGCCTTAAGCGTGATGAAGGCGTCAGGTTCGGAAGCCGAGACCTTAGAGAGCAGTGATAGGAGTCGAACGCGAATATGAATTGACTCCATACCGCCGAGACTACCAGCTGTATCTGGGATTGAGTCCACCTGGTGGGAGTCCATATCACGTGCTGGGGAGGAGCGACCTGATTCAGAGTCTTCCAAGTCGGCCTCGGCCTCATCGTCCATGTAATCACCGTAGTCATCGGCGTCTATGTCGATCCTCTCCGCTTTGTGAACGTCAGCATCCTTCTTTAGCTCCTTCGTCTCATTCTTCCAGATCTCGCCAAACTCAGCAACTGATTTCGGTCGACCATTCGCGAAAATGGCTCTCACTATTTTCCGCTCTCCCCCGGAAGCCGCACGCCCGGAGTCAATGTACTTGAGAATGAGGCTTTTTGCGTTAGTATCATTCTCTCTTGTTGATTCCCTCGCCTCCCAATCGGCTTCGAGAACGTCAATCATATACGAGAGCCAGGCACTCCATCGCTCCCATCGCTTCTTGTGCAGGACACTGCAATTGCAACACCATCCGACGAGATGCCAGAAGTTGTCAGCACGGGCCCACAACGACCCTGTGTTTGCTAGCTCGTTATTGATCCTTCCAAACCCACCATCAACGGGGCTCGCGTCTTCGCCTGTGGCTCTCCTCCTACCACCACGACGACTTGTTATCCCTTGGCCTGTAAATGCGAACGCGTCATGTAGATTGCCTTGCAAAGGTCCGACATGCTTAAGTACCAACTGTAAATATTGGAGAGCAAGGTTCGAAGCCTGAATTTTATCTAAAGTCTTGGCACGCGTAGTCAACGTAGGATGAACTGCTAGCGTAGCTATCAAAGCAAGGTGCTGTGATGGCGGTAGGATGACCGGTATCTGTACTGAAGCGGCAGAAGCAGAAGTCAGGAGAGCTGTGAGAAGGTTGAAGGCTTGGCAGTCTGTATTCTTTTTCAGCGCAGGTTTTCTCAACAGAGGTTTAAGACAGCCTACAGAGACCCTCTTCGAAGTATATCATGCAATGCTCTCGGAGCTCATATGGTAATAACTTCACTTGGCGACGGGATGTTGGCTGATCGTCCCTAATTTGCTGAACAGTCCGGGAGTGGTTGACTTCCGTTGACTGGAATGACTGCGGAGAACTGACTGACAGGGGCGAAGACGAAGTTACTGGTTCGATATCCATTTGGCTACGAAAAGGTAACTTGGGATTGCCAAGGCTTGTATACTATAAGACATTAATATAAGGCAATGTTTGCAGACGCGAATAATTCGTGTGCAGGTGGGAACGCGCCGGATTTGCGACGGTCACGACACCATTTTACAAAGTCAATTCACTATTCTCCTTTCAAGGCCTGAATTGCGGAATCTATCATACGGTATCGACTGGTACTCTTCAGGACGACTCAATGGCAGCCAAGACGAAGAGTGTTGATTTGAGCTAACGGTGTTGGCATGCCAAGCTTCCAGCCCTACAAGCCTACCCCTAAGAAGGGTGCCTAGACAACCAGAAAGACCGTTCGCGTCTAGAATATAGCGTGGCCTTGGAGTCAAAACATTCATGTACTATTGTATAGGGCCTATAGGGTTCTCACCTCTAAAAGATAGCCGATGGGGTATTGATGTTTAGGGCCAATAGCCCCCTAAAGGTTCTGGCACGCTCCAGGGGACTGATACCTAGTTAGGCTTAGGGCTTACCCAGAATGGTCAGCGAAATTCAAGACTTCGAGTGTTGCTCTCTGTATTGAGCATCCACACCCAAATGCTCATTACGAGAAATAACCATTACGATGGCGTTTGGCTTCGGAGTGAGCGATATCATAGAGCTGACCAGAATCATTGTCACCGCGATTGAAAATATTCACGACGCTCCGACAGAGCTTCAGGAACTCGCTGAACGAGTAGAATTGGTGGAATTAAACTTGCAATCGATCAGCAAACTACCATCCAATGCAGCAGTAGGAAACACGCAAAACATTATAAGGCTAGTGAAGGGAATTAGTGAAGTGTTAGGCAAGATAAGGGACGTCGTGATCAAGTATGGGAACACCGACGGCTGGAGGAATGCTTTCTCCCGGGCCAAATATGGTATCTGGGAGAAAGGTGGAGTTGGGGACTTGGTGGCTAAGCTCGAGCAACGGACTCGTGACTTGACCGACTCCCTCGTTATACAGATCTTACTGGTGACCAACCAAATGCGGCCACAGATCGACCAAATCTTTACATCTGCCCGTCAAGAGGAGGAGCGCATAAGAAATCAAAGCCCCGCACAAGACACAAATGCTGGCCGTCATCATGACTCAGGTGGGGGCTTCAACAACACGACTCCTGTTTCCAATCAGATCGACGTGGTGCAATCCGTCTTAGAGCGTGTCCTGCATTCCGAACAACCAAGCAATGTGGGCTTACCGCCCGACCGAGACGCTGTGTCCATTGAAAGAGAGATTGAAATACAGTTAGGGCAAGCGGGAATCGAAGCCAAATTTACCAGAGCTCTCATCGACGTTATCAACAAACAACGAAAGCGACTTGCCCATCCAGAAGACATTGATCCGATATCATACATTGGTGGCAAGAATCGTTTGGAAACTCCCAAGGGTTGGATTATGGTAGTTGACAGTCTCAATGAAGGTAAGATAACAAACTTAGATCTAGTATCTGAGGCTCTGTTATTAATATGGTTGAAGTGCGGTCCATCATTGCCCAAACTTATCTCGAGTTCATTCGAATCTGGACGGTCAACGATAGTGGCGAATGGCTCTTCAATCGGGTCGAGTCAGCAGGTGTTCAAGTTGAGACCAAGTTCGCTAGACGAGCTTCGAAATCTCACTCGAAGTCGCTGGTAAAGGGCGGCAATTTCCCGGAGAAAGCTGCTCTTGAAGCGATCTCTGGTAAAGATTCTTTCTTTCGATCGGAGGAAAAGAAAGACATCCTTGCGCGTATTTCAAAGCATAGAAGTCGCGGCATCGACAATTGGCACTTCAGAAAATTTGAATATATGCTATGCTTCGATAAGTCAGTCTATGAGACACTGGTGATGTTCGCCAAATGCTGTAAGGAAAAGTACGGCGATTTACCATCCTATGCTAGTTTGTCAAAGATTATTCTCGTCAAGGACGTAAAGCTAAAAACCGCTGCCGCCAACTTGGACGCTGGCGATACCAGCAAACTTGTCAAAAGTATAAAAGACGGCATTAAAAGCTTTCTAACCACAGAATATAACTGGCAAAGGCCACCCGTATCTATCACGGACGGTTCATTTCGCACGAAGCAAATCGTACTGCCTATTGATGATATAAAGCTAAGCCTTGACGAGAAAGAAACTAAGTTGAACGCAATTGCATCAAGGACAAATTGCAGAATCAGAGTTACAGACGAAAAGTTTGATGGTCAGCTTTTCTCTGTTACTGGTCCCAAAGAAGCTTTGCCTTTTGCGACTTCTTTGCTAAAAGAAACCCTTCTGTAATGTACTTGCGTTGCCGCGAGACTACCAGATTTCAGCCCGCAAGTCATACGAGTTGGTGTATTTGATAAGAGATTTTGAAGGGGAGGGCAGCAGGAAGTGGAGGGTGGCGAGAGGCATGCTAGCCGGATATAGCACGCTTTACCGCAAGAATCTATAGTACGCGATTCGCGTTAAGACGCGCCAGTACGTCATTCACGTGACCCTGCTCTGTTGCAGACCTTAATCCACAGATCTCTGCCTTCAACGGAGTCGGTAGAGGTGGCGGAGCCTGGTATTTTGACCCAGGGATAGAAAGTTCCAAATAACAACAATATTAGTTTTAACGCATGCATAAAATGAGCAGGGCTGGCCATGGCTCAGCCACCGCCATGCATGCCCTAATGCAGGATGACTTACCAATAACGTAAAAGATACAATGCCACATGCCTACGGAATCAAGCGAACAATTCAAAGGGTAGCCTGAGTCACATTTTGATGGTCATAGACTTTCCTCCCTTCATTTTGTGCAGTCTCAATGGATCCTTTATCACTAACAGCGAGCATTCTAGCGGTGATCACAGCGGCGCAAGCGGGAGTCCAAGGTCTCCGGAAGCTCAATACTTTCCGTAAGGCTCCACAAGAGCTCGAAGATCTCGCCTTGGAGTTAGAAAGCATCAAGTCTTTGTTGCATGACGTTGAGCACTTCCTAGAGTTCAATCCTCTGCTGTTACAGAGTGGAGGTCTCTCTCAATCTGTACGATATGCTGCTTCGAAAATAACCAAAATCAACAAACTTCTAGAATCAGAACAATTCGCACTACTTAAGCTTAGCAATGCTGCGCAGAGGCGCGTCGTCTTCATCCGATACAAAGATAGGCTACAATCCTTGCGCGATGATTTGCGTGTGGTCAGACAGGACCTCGCGGTCCGATTGGGGCTGGTCGCCGCGTAAGTTCTCTTTGCTCTCAGTCGTATATCCGTTTTATATCTTGTTGGGTAAGGGTTTAATGTGCCTTAGTTCCTCTGCCCGGCGGATTGAGGAGTCCCTAAGCCTCTCGGTCTATGGCCAACACAAGACTATCGATGCGTCGCCAACAACCATTGAGGGAACCTCGTCTCGCGATAGCGGAGACAATATCTTCGTGCATCACAACGACAAGCTGTTAGCAAATGGTGATGGCCGCGAGACTAGCTCGTCGCTGGTAGCTCCCGACAGCGAAGAGCAATCAAACAGACTTGTTGGAGTCAATCTGAACCCCCAGAGCCCTCGATGCCCGGCGTGGTGTAGCTGCGTATGCCACACGTTTAGCAGTTTCAGGTCTCCGTGGGCTTTCAGAACTTTATTCGGGGAAATTTGCCTTCAATATAGCAGTCAACAAGCACGTTGTAACGAAAAGGTCTGCTGTAGACCTGAGATTTCGACCTTAAACCTTGTGTACCAACTTCCAAGGTTCTTAATGTGCCGATACATTGCAATGACCATGCGTTACGCGCCTCTGGACGGGCCACAATTCTCCTTAAGAATGCCGAGGGTTACCAGATGGAGCCATTTGCTCTGGAATTACGCCATGGTGGGCAATTTAGTCGCCATTCAGAAGATGTTTGCCGAAGGCTGCGCATCCCCCTATGATGTCAATGTGCACGGGTCAGGTGCACTTATATATGCAATATCTCACAATAGATTGGAAATCGTTCGCTTCCTGCTAGACCAAGGCGCTGACCCTGAGCTTCCGAACGAAGTGGGTCGCACAGCCGTCGATATATACTGGGAAAAGTCGTTTGCTGGACATCACAAACGAGATGACGTTAGAGACCATGGGAGCCTTTTCCAGGATAGTGTCTATCTACAAACACGACACTTGACGCTGGCGCATAAAGTTGTCTTGGGTATCGTTTGCAGAAATCTCAAAGACGAGCTAGAACTGTCCACAGCAGATATAAATGCAACAGATAGCGGCGGACGCACGCCCCTGATTTGGGCCACGATCCGCGTCGACGAATGGGCTGTCAAAACGCTACTTGCTTTTGGTGCAGACCCAAATATCACTGACATTTATGGCTGCACTCCTCTTCATTTTGTGACTACTGTCGGTATATGCAAACTTCTTCTAGACGCAGAGGCCAATGTCAATGCTCGGAATGCGTACTATGGTCGTACTGCCCTGCATACTTATAATACTCGACGTGAAGTTGGTGTGATCGATATGCTAGTTCAGGCAGGGATCAATGTAAACACTCAAGATTCGGATGGGGAGACGGCGTTGCTCAATGCTACCTATCACCCTATTACCCGTATCGCTCGAAGGCTGCTTGAGCTGGGTGCTGATGTAAATGCCACTAATCGCTCAAGTGGTTACTCTGCGCTCCATTTGGCAACCGAGTATAATCGATATGAAATTCTGGCAGAGCTGCTGAATAGAGGAGCGGACTATAGTAAAAGAACCGCAGGTGGAAAAACAATCTTACATTTGGCAGCTTGTTTCTCTGGGACTAGAACGCTCTCTATTCTGTCAAAGGCAAATCTTGAGGGTTTGGGCATGGCGTTGCGAGATCAGAATGGCAAAACTGCGGCTGATTATCTCTCAGAGCGTTGCATACTTGTGGAAACCAAAGAGAATACGCGGGATGAGTTCCATAAACTACTCCAAAACGTTTCGTCTCGAACCATCGATACCGTAGGGTCAAGTCATTTTCCCCAACAGATAGATAAGGCCCACGTCGACACCGAGACGACACCAAAACAGCACGAACTATTGCACATTCCGGGTGCTTTTCCTATATTTGACGAGGCACATGACTAGGCGGACATGCGGACATCGAGCATGAGCTGGAGGATTGAAAAGGAAGACTTATCTCAATCTTGTGTACAAGTGGAGCTTTGAAAGAAAGGACCCGACTTCAACCATGAGTACAGGACGACAGCCGCCACAACAATCGAGCCTACTCTATTCCCCGACAAAAGCCCTACCCAATAATGACTATCATCACACCATACCTTGATAATACCTATAACGCAACAGATGAATGAATTGAGCGGCCTTGGAGGCAACTTGTGCACCTACCGCACTAAGCGACCTTCAAGTCGGAGTTGTCATCATCGTGGCTGAGGCGGACCTGGTGCGCAAAATCAGTACATTGGTGAGAACAGGGAGGATTCTTGCATTCAATGAGCGTCATTGGGACTATCGTTGTCAGTTTTGCGTTGTACTCTGATTGCACTGTGCCAAAACCTACTCAGAATTTTCCAAGATCATACTATTAAAGCTGCTATTATGAGTACTATTTTTGCTTCTTTAGCAAGCCTGCGCTGGTTCGTTATCTCCACCAAGCTTGTTGAGGATTTGGGTGCCACAGCCTCTGTCTTTTGTGCTTTTGCCGCTGGTTCCGCATGGGAGTTTACAATCAATGAGATGAAGTCATCATAGATGCTATAAAGTATGAAATCTACATTTGTATCCTCTTCAGCTAGAAGTTTATTGTTCACCTCTGAGTCATCATTTGGTTGTAGGCGAGTCAAGAGTGTGCCACGTGTGACCGCAATACGTTGGTTCTGCTTCACCTTATCTGCTCTACTCCGCTCGTCTTTGTCAAGACTCAAGAGTGCTTCTGGGATAGGTAACCTTCTTCACCGCTAGTCCAGCTTTGAAGTTTCGATCGAGCGCCAGGCTATTGAGTCTCGTAAGCTTGACTTTCCTAACACTCTCCAGCAATTCCATTTTCCGTAGAGACATTACAGTGTTCTCATGCAGCATCAGAACCGTAACTGCATCGAAAAACTTCCTTTGCGCTAGGGTCCTAGTGTTTGTGGCTCCGGTCACGGTAAAGGTTCGGGTTTCGGGACTGAATGGAGAAATGCAAACGGGTGCCAGATAGGAGGAAGATATAAGGGGAGGAGGCGTGTGGAAGCTTGGGAATTCGAGAATACAAGTGGAGTATTTGAGGAACTTGATTGCCATCATTTCGCCCATTGCGCTCAACTCTAGTAGGCTGCGAGATAGCGGTCTGGAGATGGAGAAAATGTAGCGAGTGAACTATCACGCAGAATTTCAGATTATTTGGTTCCATCTCATTAGTGAGCAGGGACCCTACTCCGAAAAAGCTTGCAGAACATTATGAGAACAGTGGACCAGGACAGGCTGAATGTATAGAAAACTCATAATATTCTGGCTGTAAGTCTGAGTATTGGTCAAAGAAGGAAAGGCAACAAAGCAGAGGCCGCAACAGAAAAGGTACGGACTTTCACAGGTGGTATCTAATAGGCTGAAAGCTTCTGCCGATAGAATAAGGATACAAAACACCTGGCTTTCGGGTAAACCAAACAAAGAGAAATGCATGCTTCAATACGCCATTTTCTGCGGCTAACGGTTTGTTCGGATGAGATGGCTGCGTGGTACAGCGGGTGGCCTGCTACCCCTCGGTTCACCGTTCGTCATCATCCCTCCAGTCGTGTCGCCAGTATGGTCACAGTTGATAAGCATCATAATGTTGGCAATGAGGTCGACCGGCTCGTCAATGTACCACCAGGCATAGGTCGCAGACCCCTTCCCCCCAACTATCACTGTAAAGGCGTGTCTCGAAGGCACATTGAAATGACGAAGTAAAGCTTTGAACATATCTGCATTGTTTAGCAGGGTGTAAAAAGAATTTACGCCTAGAGGGTGGATTACCTTCGTCGGTAACATCATCTCCGGCGCAGAGCACAAACGTCGGCTCATACTCTCGAGCGAGCTTACTTGCAATATGGCCCTTGTTAATGAATTTAAGGCGAACCTCCACAATGCATTTGCCCCTTTTTACTTCCACAGGGTCATTGAACCCAAGCGTGTTCTCAAGCTCCGTTTTCAATTCCTCAGCCGGAAAGTCAGAAGTAAGTTTGGCATTGCGGTAATGCCAGACCACAGAGGCGGTTTTCCTTTCGATGGCTGAGAGTGGATAAGCGGCCTTGTACCTCCTCATCACTGACTCGACGCGGTCTTGCCAACTCATATCAACGTCTCCACGCATATCCTGCCATTCGGTGGTCCTGGGGTAGCGTATAAAGGCTCCATGTTCAGCGACCAAGCCGAGTTCGGCTACTCGGCCAGGCTCTTCTTCAAGAAAATATCGATCGCGTCCACTGATGATCCAGACCGTGTTCTTGGGGTGCGAAGCAAGTTTCCGAAGCTCATCGAAGACTGGCTCACCGAGGAGCGCATCGCAAGGGTTTGGCACTATGTCGGTAAGGGTTCCATCATAGTCAAACAGCATTACACGCTGGCTTGCTAGACCGTACGCAACCAGGATATTCGCATCTTCTAGCGGTTGGACAAAAGTTGGCGCACGATCCAAGAGCACGGGAGCCGCCTGTTGATCGAGACGGTCGTCCCATAGAACCCGTCGGGGCCCCTGATTTGCAGAGGATGGGGTTATGAGAGCTGGGGCTTTGTGCTCTGGCTTAGCTTCGACGTCTTCATGGTCCTTCGGTTCGATGTCCTCTATACTAGCTTTGACGTCTTCCTGGTCCTTCGGTTCAATGTCCTCTATACTAGCTTTGACGTCTTCATGGACCTTTGGTCCGATGCCTTCTATGTTAGCTTTGACGTCTTCCCAGTCGTTCAATTTGATGTCCTCTATCTTAGCTTTGACGTCTTCATGGACCTTCGGTTCAATGTCCTCTATCTTAGTTTTGACGTCTTCATGGATTTTCGGCTTGATATCCTCTGCGATATCCGAAATCGCGGGCGGCGGTGTCATATATTCCTGCTTCATGTTGGTATTCCTTTCCGTAGTGCTTGTTAATTATCGCATAAACAATGTACGGCAAGATATGTCCAAGGAGTGATGAAATACTCGGATTATACCCCCTTGATAAAGGATGAATGACTATTCTGCTGAATAGTGAATGCTTACCATTCTCTATGTGGGAAGGAGTGGTCTGTGAAACCTTGCCTTAAGTAGAGGGTAGGCACGCTTCCTGTTCTTTATTCCGTAGCAACGATGGACAGTCAATGGCCAAAGTAATCTCAGCACGAGGTCAGTATTTTTTGGATCAGAGTGGTCTGCATAAGCAATATTCACTTTGGAAGGGGAATAGGAAAGTACCACAATTGGGAGGGTGACCTGGCGGTGCGAGTAGAGCCGTACCCCATTCTCTCGGCCACTGCCAGTACCACTGAATCATCAGGCAGAAATCTGTCCAGATTTACATTATCTCACATTGAAGCGCTAGGATATGTGATGCCACCATGGCACAGCGACGAAGAGCTGATGATAAGTATTCGCCAGTTATTAACGCCACACATGTGTGGCGGGTGTGGCTGAGATTTTCCGCATTTATATCCTATCACAATTCCGCATAACCGCATAACAAAGTCTGATAAACCTGGTGAGATGGTGCAAGCCTAAAATGCTAAGTTGAGCCAGGATGCATTGCTCATGCATCGTTGCACGATACGCCCTTGCGCATGGCGTATATCCAGAAAGTTGCAGTTTTCCAGATGTCATCTTCGATTGCTCTCTAGAGTCAGTGCCGCAGGAACTTCTACCAGAAACGAACAGGACGTGGAGAACAAGAGGATAGGATGCAAGAGGCTGGGACGATACAATGGTCAAAATAAGCAGCAGGAACAAAATCTACAGGATCTCGTCTTCCTTGACGATTTGGTAGCAACGTTGGAAGCGCATCGTGATTACAATAGAGCATCGGTCATACATAAAGTCCAGGCAACAGTGGACACGGAAACCCTACCGTTCAAACGTCCAGCGCTGGACAGTGCGAGCTCCGAAGATGCTGAGACGACTTATGAGAGAGGAGAAAACGAGCTTGATACCAACGATCGAAGCTCGACCAGCGCTCAAGGACCTAGCCCGTCCCAAGGTCCGGTGAGAAGAGTCACAGTGAGCATAGCCTTAGCGAGGAAAATGATAGGGAAAAATACCTTAGCGAGAAAGGTCTTAGCGGATATACCGTTAGTAAGAGAAGTCTCAGCGGACAAAGCCTTGGTGAGAAAATGCCTAGTGACTCCGGACGAACGTCGACACGGCCCTCATCCCCGGCAATGGCCTGCTGAGTCGGTACAGGACGTTGAGGAAGGAACTAGGACGAGAAACACGGGCTTTGTCAGAAGTGTGGATCCTCTAGAGTACACCGCTGCGGTGATTCCTATTACAAAATCGTGGAAATGGACCGGAGCTTTCTCAAGTTGGATCAGTGCACCATGGGCGCCTTACTTGGAAGACAGTACTGGTGACAATTATGAAAGGTCCATCACGGTCGAGTCTAGATGGGAATTCCAGCTAACATGATCCAGACTATCGAATGAGATTCGAGCCTTCGAGGCCTACATGAGACTCAGCCCTGCTGAAGAGGCTGCCGCTCAGCTTGTACATTCCGAAATTACTTCAGACTTGAAGAAGATCTTGTCGACAGAGAGCTTGAATCTGCTCGGATCCCGTAGCACCGGTCTTGCCGTTCCAACGTCAGATTTCAATTACAGAGTCGGCATCGATTCTCCGGAGGGATCGCTTACGAAAGGTACCCAGGAATTGGCCCCAAGGGCGGCGAAGAGTACGACCAGGTCTATTTTGAAGCATATCTGGAGGGATCTTCAAGAATCAAACGATATTACCACGACTGAGTTGGTTTTCGCTCCTGTACCCATATTGAAGTGTAAGCATCGTACCACTGGACTCGATATACAATTCCAGACCCTGTCACCGTCCCATGAATCGCAGCAATACACTGCGGCCTACCTATCCGAGTTCCCCTCATTGCGTCCTCTCTACATCCTTATTCGCCACTTCCTCGAGATCCGTGATTTGACAGCGGTTTCCCGGGGGGGCCTTGGTTCTTACACCATCCTTATGATGATTGTCGCCGCCCTTAAACACTCCAGAGGGGAGTTTCACCCCAATGATCTGGGCGGCCAATTGCTGCACGTACTCGATTTCTACGGAAATGCAAACCTCTATGAAAACGGCTTTTCTGTCGATCCGCCACGTACATTCAAAAAACTCAGAGGAAATAAACGAACGTCCGAAGAACGCAAGGCCCTCTACTCCGACCTCGAACTCCAGGGCATCGAATACCTTATCAAAAACAGCAACCTCCGGAAGCCCTACCTCCTCTGCCTCCAAGACCCCGCCGACGCATACAATGACCTAGGCAGACCCTCTTATGCAATCAAGCATGTTCAAAAGATCTTCAGGAAAATGCACAAATCTATTAAGGAAGCCCTCTCTCAACCGGGTCTGGCCCTGAGCTCCAAGGACTGGTCGTTGCTTGCTCCCATGGTTCGAGCAAATTACTCCCTCTTTGAAATTTTCCGCCATAACATCGAGCGCTGTAATAAACCTGATGCCAAGCTGACCCCCGAAGACGCTACTGAGGATACCATTTCAGACTTACTCGAGCGGCGACTCAAAATCTATAAAGGCGAGATGAAAGAAGACGACTTACCATTTACTGCGGCATCTCCCTATCTAGAGGTTGGCTCCGACCTAGAGACTGGCCGCGATCCAGAGACTGACTCCGATTTAGAGACTGGCCCCGGTCTAAAGTCTGGCCTAATCACAAAGTATAAATCTGAAGGATGGTACCCGAACGAATATATAATAAAGCCGCATGCGAAGCCGAAAAGGAGTAGGAGGCAAATGAACCTTAGGGCTGCAAGAATGATTGCGAAACGGAGGGAGAAGAGGGAAAAGAAGATGAGAGGTGATTCTGATGCAAAGAAGGGTGATCTTGCTGCAGCAAAAGATGAAGTGCTCGCAGCTGAGGAAACGAGTGACGGCGAGGGGTCAGGCACCTGATTCTCGAAGGTGTGAGTATCGGGTAGGGAAATAGTGTAAATATCAATTATAAGATGCCATACATACATAGCTGCATAAATTAAAGCAAAATCCACCCTTATAAACGCAGCACATAGGAAAAAAAGAAAAGAGACATCCCCTAACGAACAGTAGAAGCTTAAATTCCTGCCACTAACAACACAGACTCTACTCAAAAGCGAAAGTAAATATTTCAGCATTTCTATCAGTCAGTCAACTACATTACCTTTGACCCATACCGGTACCCATACCCATATCAATACCTATACCCCTACCCACACCAATACCCTAACCAGTACCCTCACCAATACCCATCCCAAAACCAATCCCGATCCCAATATCATCCCCATCCCCATCCCCTCCTCGATCCTGCGTATACATTCATTCCCATTCAAGACCAGTCTCAATACGAGAAGAGGGGCAATGGAAAAGAAGAAAGCAAAGGATAGAAAAGAGAAGAAAAGAGTCAGGAGAGGAAAAGCAATGGGGAAAAAAGAAAGCGAAGGAAAGGAAATAGAAAACGAAACGCCGTCCTGCTCGTCTTTCCAAACACATAGAGGAGAGAGGGGAAAAGGGGAAAGGATAGGGTAGGGTAGGTTAGGAGCAAGACTAGTAATGATAATATCGTAAATTCATACAACAGCTCAGGCCCAAACAGCAACAATTCTTCCTCGTAATAGTGAGATATAAGAATAACAGCTCGAATAAAACCCAGGCCCAAAAAACATCATATCCCTCCCGTCATAACAAGGTAAGGTAAAGTAGAAGGAAGAAAGAAGGCTCAGCAGTGGGTTTCTCTTTCTTGAGTGAAAGTTAAGTAAGGAAGTAAGTAAACCCCAGCAGGCTTCCTATCTTATGGAAAAGCAAATTTGGTACGATGGATAGATGGGTGTATTCGCCCCCACCGTGTCTAGGTAATTCATAGGTAGCCAAACAACCCAACCCAACCCAATCGACCGCTCTCTCTCCCTCGCCATAATAGTCGGATTGTGAATTATCTAAACAGCCAACCCAACTTCTCGCCCATCACCGAATCCACACATCGACGCCTCACGCCACAACTCCAATTTTCATCCCTCTTGCATCTCTTCGCTCACACTATGGTCCAACTCGAATATCCCTTAAGTTGTCTCTGGCTCCTGGCCTGCTGCCTCCCCACCTCCACTATAATTATTTCTCCGCATCAAATCCTCCACCGGGCCCAACAGCCTCTGAAACCCTTGTTTCCCCAAATATGCTACCTTGACCTCCCCTCCCTCCTTCTTCGCCACCACGCTCGCCGCCCTAGGCGCATCATTCAGCAGCGCCAATTCCCCGAAATAATCACCCTTTTTATACTCCTTGAGTACCTTATCTCCGCTTTCTTTCTTATAAACTTCCGCTTCGCCGGATTCGAGGAGGAAGAAATGTTCGCCGATTGCGCCTTCTTCGATTATCGTTTCGCCAGGGGCGTATTTCTTTGTGTCAAGGGCGTCGGCGATTTTGGAGCGTTCGTAGAGGGAGAGATTGGCGAAGAGAGGGACTTCTTCTAGGAAGGACTCGTACATTCGACGGCGTTGGAATGCGCTGTCCATTAGGATTCTGCGAAATGTGACACGGTCTAAGGCCCAGAGTGTAGATTCTTTTTCTGTGCTCACGACGGTAGCAGCGCGAGGGGCATTATACATGAGTGCTAGTTCGCCGAATGAACCGCCTGGACCGATAGTGTTGACTTTGTTGCCCATACCTTGTGGGCCCGGTGTGACATGGCCAGCGGGGTTAACGTAGATGTCGAAGGTACCGCGCTCGACGACGTAGAAGTAGTCACCTGCGTCACCTTGGGTGATCACTTTGATGTCTTTTGCGGGTATGGGTTTTTCAACGAGGGCACCGAGGACGAGGTTGGAGCTCTCTTCGTCGAGATGGCTGAAGAGGAAGTTCTTTGATACCGAAGCGCGAAGACGGTGAAGTTGGTCGTCGGTTTTCTTGTGAAAGGGAGGTTTCCAGTTGGAATCTTGGTGTGTGCTCGGGGTGAGAGATTCTGCGGAGACTGAGGTTCGGCGGGTCATGTTGTAGTTGTTTGGGAAGCCTTGGTCGTTGGGGCCGGGTGGTTGGAAGGAAGATGGTGCTGAAGCGGAGTTGGAGGCAGCGAAGCTGAAGTTTGAGGATGAGGAGAAGGGCGAGCCTACTGGAGGGGGGACGACAGCGGCGGCGGTGTTGGTGGGGGAGCTGATTGTATCGCTTTCATCCTCCTCGTGGACGTCTTGCATGCTACTTTGACGACCAGGATTGAAGCTGCCACCACCACCAAAAGGGTTGCTACCTCCTGGGAAGGTGGACTCAGCCATTATGGTGAACGGAAGGTGAGTTTAGGTGCCAAAGGAGGAGAGGTAGTGGGGAGGGACAATGAACGGAGGAGGGTCCGTGGAGATTGAGATAAAGCGGGCCAGTTGACAGTGATAGAAGTATGGGAATGTATTATGATGAGTAATTCAGCAGGTGCGTGGAGGAAAGTGGAAGGAGCGTTATGGTAGTAAGGAATGGAGGGTGAAAATGCGTGTTGTGTAAGGTCGTTTGGGGGTGTAGTTGTGTTAGTGGGAGTTGCAGATGAAGAGGGGCAAGTTGCAGTCATTGATGGGGCCAAAAGCTGCAGCAATGATCCACGCAACCCATCCGCGCCCAATTGACGTAGATGGGGAACAGATCTGCAATACCTCCTGCAGTACTACTATAGTTACTACAGCGAACAGCAATTGTAGCCTATTGCTCTTTTATAGTAGTTTTATATGACGATGTTCTGCTTGATCCAATTCGTTTCAGAACTTTAGCCATGTTGTGAATCATTCAATTCATTCAATCATTGTCCTCCCATTCATCCCACTACGGTAATAGCCTTTCACCACGCCATCGGATTTGATAATTGTTACCGAATAATAAAGCCCTATCTTACCACTGTTATGTGTACGGATATAAGTATGAGAGTTGGTTGATGGTGGTTTATAGTTTCTATCGATATGATTTATCATTTTGTCCCGATGGCTTCCCCCGTTGAAAATGCAGGTCAACCCTTGGGGGGGCCCAATCTCGCTTGTCGCACGGACGTTTGTGGGGAAAGCATTCGAGAAGGCGCCGAGAATATTCGAGAAGTTTTCCCCTTCCGGCTGCATACCTGCCTTATTCTTACCGGATTGTACAGCCCTAGAGGAAGACCCTGAATGACGGAATTTCTGACCTACAATTTTACTGATGCGTTCAATCGTCACCAAACAACGTATGAATACATCGGACAGAAGTGAAGCAACAATGGCTTTTCTTTGTCCACTCTCACCTCGAAAACGTCAGTCTACTGACTCGTAGCCGCAAAAACATAGTCAACTCATACTATTATGAGTCCTTCTTTCTCCCCGTCTCATTAGACTCTATCCTTCGCCAACACACAACATAAAAGCCACGGTACCTACCACGTCTCCCAAAACGCAAAAGCCAAAGCCTCGGCCTAATTCTATATAACCTTACCAATCCAATCACCCCAAAGGCTCGCGTGACAGCCTCCTAAACTTCCACCCGTTTGTCATCACCCAGATTTGGTCCCCCACTTTGGGCGTCGTGCATGGGACTAAGGTAGGTCTATTTATCTGTTATTGGTCTGTAATCCATATCTCAGAGGCAGCTAAAGTATCTGACTTATTCTCTGGCAATTGGAGACCTCGTACAGTAAAGGTAAAAAGGGAATTGCATTTCAAAAGATCGAAGGAAGCTAGGACGCTTCATTCATTCATTCTCCTCGGCATTAATCCGAGTATCAATCGCTGTATGAAGTAGTAATGGCATCCTAGAGCTAAAAGCTTCTCGTACTGCTGTATGTATGTTACTAAGTTCTATCCCTCGCTACCTCTCATAGACTTTGTGGCCCTAGGTACATATAATTTACATGCCATGAACAGCTGTCCAGGCCGCTGCCCCCAACATAGAATACCTATGATAGCCCATCCCAACAAAACACCGTTTTGCAATAGAAAACCGTCTGAATCCACGTCTCCTCCCAATACGTGCCCAACCATCGCCCTCACCTTCTCCTATCTTCCCAAACCACCTCTCTCCCTCTCGAAACCTCCCCGGTCTCCCCTCCTATATCACATCCTACGCTCCCTCATATCACCGTCCCCCCCTCAACACCCCCCTCCTCTCCCCCTCCACCCTCGCCGTTTCCACCCCCACCTTTATCACCCCCTCAACACCCCCTCTCCACTCCTCCTCCAGTCCCTCCAACCCCCCCCTCACCCCCTCCTGCCCCCCCTTCCTCTCCCTATTAACCCCCTCCACCTCCCCCCTGCACACCGCCAACTCCCCTTCCAACGCCCCCAATTCCCCCTCCACTTCCCAATTCCCCACCAACCACTTATTCCTCCCCCACTTCTCCAACAACTCCAAACTCTGCACCCTCATCTTTAAATAACTCGAATTCGTATACGCTGCTCTGAGCGCTGCTCTGGCTTCGGTTGTTGAGAGATCGGGGGGTAGGGAGGAGGATGAGGTGGCTTCGTAGCGGGAGAGGTCGATGGCCGAGAGGGGGGTGTGGGGGGTTGTGGATTGTCGGGCGAGTTCGAGCTGGATGAGGGGGGAGTGCGGGATGGAGTCTAGGGGCGAGGGGGGGAGGAGAGGGTGTGGTTCGGAATTGTGGGAGGGGGATAGGGAGGAGCGGATGAGGGTGTGGGCGTGGGCGGTGGAGGTGGGGGTGGGGGGGCGGTCGATGTCTGGGGGAGATTTTGTTAGTGGGTTGGAGGGCAAGAGGAGGATGGAAGATACGTACAGGGGAGGGAGTCGTGGGAGGGGTTTATTAATGGCATTTTTGGTTGGTGTGGGTGTAGTTGGTTGTTGATGGTTTGGTTTTGGGGGGTTGCAGATTTTGTTTATTTGGTGAGGAGTGATGGTTTGAGGCTACGGTTGACGAATGAGCATCGGCAAATCACACTGGACATGCCCCCAAGACATTACAATGGACTAGATTTCACGCCTAGAGGATATATTGATCTATTAAATACTAGAGCGGCCAATCCAAGATAAGCTAAGATTGACAGGGAATAAGTATAACGCAGAGCTATAACAAGAGCGACATAGGTATCACGCAATCACATGCAGTTATAGACCAACCCTTGAAAGGACATAGAATGCTCGCTCGCCCATCGCCTGCCGTACAATATGCAGTGCGCATGAACCCCTTTCAATACATCCCTTTACCTCTTGCTATTATCTTCCACTATTTCTTATCCTTATCACTAAATTTAGCTTTCAACTTTCCAAAGAATCCGCTCGCTCGTTTCGTTTTCTTATCCGTAGATGCGGATGCAGTGCTGGTTGACGTCGGGCTCGGTTTGGCTACTGCAGAAGCCTTTTCGGGTGTTTGCGGAGTCGGTCTTGAAGTCGATGGAGCAGAGCTTGCACCCACACCTGTAGTAACGCTAGGCTGGGTTTGCGCCTGGGTCTGTGAGGATTTGACAGGTTTAGACATTGGTGAAATGTCTCGAGAGTCGGGCTGGTTCTGTACTGCCTGCTTCATTGCATTACCTGTTGCTGGTGTTGTAGCAGGAGCGGCAGCAGTCGTCATTGGAGCAGATCCGTTAGTAACTGGGGCGGCGTTCTCAGTTCCAGTTGGGGCTGGAGCAGTCTCGGCCAACGCAGCAGTTGATGATGGAGCTGGCTCTCCAACGTCTTCCTCTTTTGGCACCTCCTTCAAAAGTTGTTGCTCCATCTCGCTTTTCTCCTCTACCATGGTCTTATCCGCGGCTGCTTCAGGAGACCAGTGAGACTCGGCAATGGATTCTTGAACGACGTCTGGGACCGCTGGGGCTATAGCCGAGCCTTTGTTGATGTCATCAATCGACTTTTGCACGGATTCTGGTAGCCCATGAGACGCTGCAGCGGCAGCTGCACCTCCGATTGCGGCACCTCCTACTGCCATACCTGCAACCTCACCACCCGTCCCCTCCGAAGTAGCAGGCTCCTCTGGGACTTTGCTCTCAAGCTCCTTCTCCACTTCCGACTTTTCCTGGACAGCTTCTGGGTTCGCGCTGGCTTCTGGATCGAAGTTTGCTTCTTGTTGGCTTTCTGAGACGACTTCAGGTACACCTCTTGGCTCCAAGGGCACTTGCCCTGCAAGGGCTGCAGTAGTGCTATTTGGTCCAGCAGATTGTATAGTGACACCTGGATCGGGCTCTGAAGTAGCTGCTTCACCCATAGGTAAGCTAGATTCTGGTATCATATTCTTTGTAATGCCGGGCAAGTTAAACATTCCGCCGTTGGCTTCACGGTCCTTTCCTAGACCAGCGAACTCTGGTATCTGAGGAGCACCCGTGCTGTTCTCGTATGATTCCTTGTCGGTGGTTACGTTGGAATTGATGGTGTTATCGGTGAAGGTACTTGGATGAGGTACCTTTTCACCAGGCTGCAAAGAAACAGGGTTACCGATGCCAGAGGTTGCAGGGATGGGAGCTACGCCGAAGGTCTGCTCAGAATCTTCCGCACTCTTTGCCAAAGAAGGATCATCCTTGACGGTAGAAGAAACAGTATTGGAAGTGAGAGTATCTGGGTCAGGCACAGTCACACCAGGTGCAAGGTTAATCGGATTACCGATGCCGGATGTAGCCGGTATCGGGTCTACAACATACTCAGACGCATCATGAAATGGGGTTTCCGGAAAACTGCCCGGGACGTCAGATGACATTGTTTTGTCAGATGGTGCTGTTTCTGTTGCCAATCCTCGCTCTGACTCTTTCGGGACATTGCCCGCCAAGGCTGCGGTTGTGGATTCAGGTGTTACACCAGACATTATGCCTGCAGCTGCTGGACCCGAAGATTGATGGAGTGGAGTGATGTTTTCCGGAAGAAGTACGTTGTTTACGTTATTTGCTCCGTCTTTCTCTTGAGGGGCAGTATGGTCAGTGGTCCATTCACCATCGACAACGAACTAGAACAAGTGATCTGTCAGTCTCGATGCTCAGAATGGGTGATTGAATCGAGCTCCAGGAATTATGTTGAAGACAGACAGTGTTCCTGGGGGATGTTGGGTACACGAAGGTGTTTTGAGCAACGAGACGAGGTTGGGTTGTAAGCACTGTTGCCTCGCCGGCTGTCGGTGCAGCCCGGGATGCGCGCTTGCCACAAAGCTAGAAAAAGAGGGGGAAGGAATACACGGGATCAAGCAACTTCAGGGTAATAAGGGTCTCAAGCGTCTTTCTGACGCGGATTCATCGTTGATTTTCGATTGCACCAGCTGAGGCATTCCAAATAGCGGGCCCAGATGCCAGATGATCTTCTTGAGATAGCCGTAGATTAACACACCTTGTATAATATCTTCTCAGAGGATAATGGCAGCTCCACAAGCTTCTCGAAACCATCGCCCTTCTTCTCGAGCTTTGCACTCCGAGCCCAGTCGTCAAAGGTGCCCGTAACGTAGACTTCCTTCGCAGCATGGCCCCTGCATGGAACAGATATGTATTAGCAATCTACTACAGCAGGCACATCTACAGAACAAGCTCTGATAAGCTGTAACATCGCGAGCATAGTATGTGGTACAGCCGCCTTCGTAACCCTTCAATCCTGATTGCTCTTGACAGTATCTTCCCCACGTACCACTTGAATGTGAAGCTTCCCATTTTGTCCGCCATGCCAAGCGACCCAACCTCCCGCGAATGATTAACAGATTCAAGGACAGGGCTTTGTTCAGGGCTCTGTTCAGGCGGTGTTTGAGGATATCCAAGAGCGAATTGATAGATCTGACTAGTGATATTACTTCGCCGACTCGCCAGTTGAGGGGTGGGCTGCGTTATATAAGCTGCAGCGGGGCCTTTGCGTGAGGCAGAGCGCGTAGGAATGGGTGGTGGAGATGCTGGGGTATCAATGATCGCGGTTGTAGCTGTAGACGCGATTCACACGTCCAGCTGTTTATCGAGTATGGTTCAACAATGCACACAGCGATTGTTGTGCTGGCAATGAGGAGGTGAAAAGACGTAATTTGCTCCGCCCAACAAGCAGTCCCGGCCTTAAGCTTCGGAGTACGGGGCTCACTTTTAGCGCCGACTTGTGGCTTGCAGCTTCCACGTGGGAAACCCTTCTTCAATCTTCAATCTTCAATCTTCACACTCTCATTGAACAGTCTTGTAGGTCCAATGTACTCTGACCGACTGATTGGGACCCTCTTATCTCTAATTGATGCCCAGTGAGCAACGTCGCTAGCTATGATTGGGGCTGTACAAGTCAAAGGTACAAGGAGTTGTCATCCCACGCTTGTTGATCTCGCAGCCAAATTTCCTAAGCCGCAAAATATGGTCAATGGATGGAACCAGATACTAAGATACGGAGTCCATCTATCTGTAGCCGGGACCATTCAAAGTTCTTGATATGGAAATCATTTATAGCTGATGTAATATCTGCTGAAGTACTCCGCGGGACGCATAGAAGATCAGCATGTCCTGACGCACCTCACGACATCAAGAGCACCTATCATGGCTGTAGAGTGGGAATATATCTCTACTCTACATTATATTCGCTTTTGGGATGTACCTTACCATTCTCTGCATTCACGCTCTTTGAATTTACCAGTATGACGCTTAAGAAAGCTATCAGTTGCACACATTTTAGCTAAGTAATTGGAAGTCCTAACCTCCGAACCGGGCTACCACCGAACCCGGCCCTTCATTGACTTCTGAGGTCTGAACCAAGATAATCCTGGCAGCTTGGTTTGCACGAAGCCACAACTCCATGCACAGCCACGAATAGGTTTCTGGCCGAAGGATGCCCGCCTACGAAGCCTCGCAAGAGCTCCACCAACATGCATGATTCCCATGTGCTTGAATCCGTTATTTGTTGTTCGAATTCGGGTAGCTAGTCATTCTTACTTCGGATTTGCAATACATGCTGTTCAGAGAAACATTACTGAGTAAGCATTATAAGGAGAGACTTAACTTGTGATGCTGTGGGCTAATTTAGTCTACCGTACCACCACGTAAGTTTCTTCCGTTGCTGTTACTTAATTCGCTACCTGTTGAGCTTTCTATATCTGGAGAATGCAGAAATAGTCCCGGGAGCAGCAATATTGTTGAGTCCCCCTACAGGGGATGAGTAGTCCTCCTAATGTGGAGCGAGGCTGGACCAGGGCGGTTTGCGCATGCGGTCCCGGCGCACAAAGGTTGGCTTATGAAAAGGGTATTGCTTATTCCAATTCTATGAACATCCATACAGGAACCATTGCAAAGAAGAATGCTCTATTCAAGTGATTGGCAGAAATTGCTAAGGGAAGCCACCAGCGCTTTTTTCCCCGCTTCTTGTGATGTCACACTAGCCGATAATGGTATATCAATAGCTTTCCTTAGGCTAAATAAAAAGCAGTCAATTTGCCTCAATTATTTTCTTACTATCTTTCTATGTCTTGTTCCTGTTTCTCCAATCTATTCCCAGCATGACTTCAGCAGACATCCAAACAGCTCCCCTCCCAGCTCACGAAATGACTTCCTCTCCGAAACAGCTCCCAGTTCTTCGCTCAAACCAGGGGCCCGAAGTCGGCTCTGCATCCACAGGCTGGATGTTGCCTACATCCTTGAGTATACCTACGTCCGAGATGCGCGCCCGATATAATAGGGACGGTTACATATGGATCAAGAATCTCATTCCACGAGGGGACGTCCTCGATATGCGAGAACAGTACTTAACCTACGTGATCTATGGATTTTGCCTACAGCACCCCTACTAACCATGCAAAGCTACTTCAGCCAATTCGCCCACACCGGTATGCTCAAACCCAACAGCTCCCCTCGCGACGGCATCTTCAACTCAACCAACGATCCCCTCCTACACCAAGGTATCGGCGCCACGCCCGACGACCAAACCCTCGAGCTCCTCGACATTGCTCACACAACACCCGATTATCGAAAATTCCTCGAGCATCCATCCCTGCGCGCATTCGTCCGCGACTTTATGGGCTGGGACAAAGAAGTGCTCGTCGACCGCGCCATGCTCCGACACAACGTCCCAGGAAGTTTAAGCACAGCTGTCCATTACGACAAATTATTCCTCCGCGTAGGAGAAGCAGAATTTCTAACAGCCTGGGTGCCATTAGGCGATTGTGCACCCAACGGCGGGGGATTGATGTATCTCGAAAACAGCAATACCCTCGGCGAAGAAATCGAATCCGAGTTCATGCGCAATTCACAGCACATGCCCGAAGCGGAACGAATCGATGCCTTCAACAAGAATATGGCCGCAGGCGGCTTTCTTTCCCATGATGCGGAAGAATTTGGCAGGGTGGAAGGGAAGGGGGGGAGGTGGTTGGTGGGCGATTATGAGGCGGGGGATGTGGTGTTTCATAAACCGTATATGGTTCATGCGGCGACGAGGAATGAGGATGAGAAGGGGAGGATAAGGTTGGCGAGTGATTTGAGGTTTTATGAGGAGGGGGCGGGATTGGATCGGAGGTGGTTGAGGGTTTGGAGACATGATGATGGGTTGTGAGGTTGTTGAGGGGATGGTGGCTATGAGGTATGTAAAGCGATATATTGGTTATGGTGGTCATGTAACCTTTACGCCACCAGCCCTTTTCCGCCCGATATCGCTCTTGGGGGTGAACTTTTTGAAAATGTAGATTGATAGCATGGAGCTGTTTCAGCTGTGGTATGAGTTTTGTTTACCGTAGTATTCGTGTTGAGAAGTATTGGCTTTCACGTCGAGTTGGTAGACTTCGAACCGACTACGGAGTAGTTGGAAATGAATATTCTACTTGGAAAAGTTATGATTCCATGGCCAAATATCAAAGTATACAGAGTCATTTGCTTACTCCAGTCACACGCTAACACTCGCTGCTCACTCAATGCATACCTTATATGTAGGTACCAACTTCCCAAAACAGAAAAGAATACTCAACTATCCTTCCCAGTCCACAAACTCGTAATCCCCGCCATCGCATTCTCCATACCCATAGTACTCATTCCCCCTCCGCCTCCATCCTCCCTCCGCCGCTGCCCACTTAACTCCATCTGAATATGCCGGTGCAAATTCACCAGCCAATCAACATAACTCTGTGCCTCATTATTCCGATCCTCGACCAGCATTCGCGCAAATTCATATTCCGATCCATCCAATCCTTGGCGCGCGATTTGTATTGTGATGGCTTTGCTACCACGGACGCTGCCCCAGTAGGCTAGGATGTTACGGACTTGGGCGTTTAGGTGCGTTTCGAGGACGGGGAGGGAAGAGGTCATGGGGTCGAGAGATTGAAGGGATGTTTTTCCGGGACCGAAGAGGTCTTCGATGAGGTTTGGGGAGACGTGTTCATGGAACCAGAGGAGGCAGATTTGACCGTCATCGACGAGGTAGGCACCGCCTTCCTCGATGCGGGAGAAGGATGCACGGATCGTGGGAGGTACAACTAAGTGGCCCGTGTTGGGGTCTGGGAAACCGGATTCGGGGGAAAGTGAGTGTAGCGCGATGATACGAGGGTAGAGGAAGAGGGAAAGCTCAAGGGGCGACATGGATTTGAGTTGACGCATTGTGTGGGTACGGCGGTCTGAGGGTTCGTGGCCGGCTTTGAAGGCGCGGCATTTGGTGAGGCCGAGTATATACATGCTGAATTCTTTTAGGTTTTCGGGGAGGACGAGTTGACCCGGTGGATGGGATCCTGAGATTGTTTTGCGATAGCCGGCGAGGATGTCAATTGATTTTTCGGTGAGTGCGTTACGAATGTCTTTCAATGGCCGTTCAGTCATTCTTGTAGCAGCTGGTAAAGCCGTTAGCGGTCTTAGAGGGCTTGACGAGATGGTCTTTACGTGCCTTCTTTAGCTATAATGTTGACCACAGCCTCCTGGTCGATAAATTTCATACTCTCCGAAGCATTGTCACTGACGCTGGCTACTGTATTTGTGCATCTAACTCGTCTTTCTCCACTGGCTGTAGTATATAGCAATGCACACTGGAAATGGGCGTCTAACTTAGCGTCCAGCTTGCCATCATAGCTGAACATCACGCCAACGGCTTTGTCGGCATCAATGACACCAAATTCAAGATCTGCACCGAATGTATGCTGTAAGAAATTGCCATAATACGAGGATACTTGCAGACCATTAGAGCATCGCACTTTCATTAGCGCTTGATAACCTGTATCTCTTGTTACGGTGTGCTTGATCTCTTTCGAGAGCTGGAGGGAGTCGCGCGGTGCTACGTAGTTTGGGTAGAAGAACGTCTCACCACCAGACACACCCACCAGATGACCTATGGATACACTGTCAGTCATACAAGTACAATGGCATTGAAGGTTTCACGTACCTATGGTCGCAATGTCCATATACCGGCCAGCAGGGGCAGCAATGAAGAAATCAATGCCAACACCGCTTTCAACCATTTTACCAGCAAGCTTTTTAAACCCAGGATGATCGGTCTGGAACAGCTTTTTCTCGGTCTCAATGCCATGTAGGTCATTTTTGTCTCTCAGGAAAAGACGACCTGGGCCCCAAGTTGGTAATGATGCCAGGGAGCAGACTATTTTGCCGCCTGTACTACTTAAAGATGATACTGCAGACTCAAGCGTTGGTAAGAGAGCTGGCTCTGGGCTTTTGCCATGTGAGAAGAGCTTAGGTAAATTCATAAGGAGAGAAGTGATAATGGACCTAGCAAGTTAGCTTCACCCTGTACTATTACGACCCATGGTGCGGGAACATACTTTGACTTATATGGGTCAACGAAGAGCCCTTCGCTCCCTAGAGGAACGAACGGATCTTCAATGTCTGACATGACTAACATCTGGGCTTGTTCCAGGTTTTCCTGCCAACTATGAGCCTTCAGTCAGCTGTATGGAGAAGAGCACTTACATTACAATTGTAAAAGTGCATTGCTTTATCAAAGGTGACGAATCCAACTTTAGAGCCAGCGGGGATCATTCTTTTCTCTTCTGGATCCTCCCCACCTGACTGTTCATCTTCTACAGTATCCCCGTCATCAGCGTAGAGAGCGTCTAGAACACCGGAGCAGAAAGCTGCCAGAAATCCTTTATTGACAGCGTCTTGGCTGACATCGAGTATGAAGAGCCACCGTAAACCGACTGGCTCTTTTGCCCAGTATTCTTTGGGCACCAGATACTCCACAGTCCCAGTTGTCAGCTCCGGCCTTTGTGCACGATCCACTCTAACACCACTTGGGTCCGTGGGCGCAAAGTACTCAGGACTGACATCATTAGGAAAGGTGCACATGTTACAAACAAGCTTGTTACCACCGGACTTGAACGTCATGAAAGGGTTGATGTATGCTCTGCATCGCCTGCAACGAGGAGGACCAAGCTCACCAAAGTCAAGCACTGGTATTGAGTGTTCGCCAGCCTGCAATGGGGCTAGCGGCTGCAGTACCAAACCTAGTGGTAGACCAGTCGCGCTCAGAGAGTCTGCTGTCGCTGGTATGTTGTTGAGGGTTAAACGCGCAAATTTTGGCGACGAGTTGCCCTGATCTATAGCGACAAATGGCACAGCTCCGGGCGGCGGAATATGCTGCTCCATTGTAGGGTATACATGGTTCATGTAATACTGGGTTGCTCCATCTCGAGCCCTTGGTATACTTGGTATCTGCTCGGGGTCTACTCGGCCCTGCGCTGAGACGCCTGGTCCGCTCGGTGTAGGTATTGCCTGGGGCGCGCCGCCAAAACTTGGAGTTTGACCTGAGGACTGCAGACCTGGAGAAAACGCAGGACTGGCTTGTGCAGGGAATTGATTCATACCAGGCGTGATGGGCTGGCCCGCGTATGGATGACCAGCGCTCATTTGTTGAGGAGTATCCTGATTCACATATTGTGCAGCATTTCCAGTGCTTTGATTGAACGCTTGTGCTGCCACAGTCGGCTGATCAATGTTATGATATGCGTGCCTATTCTTCTTTTTACCCGGTCGACTTGCAGTGGCCACCTCTCCGCCTAACCCCATGCCTCCCATTTGTGAAGTCAGCCCTCCCATTGTTCCTGGGTCGTCCATTGGGGCTTGCGCCTGTGGTGGAAAGTATCCTTGGTCCTGTACTGGGGTGCCGCCATACTGATAGCCATTCTGCTGCGTTTGATTGTATTGATTTTGCTGGAGGCTAGGAGTACTTTGAGGATATGGCGATCCTCCTTGCTGATATCCTGCAGGCCCAGCGGCAACTGGGGGTCGCGGCTGCTGTGTACCAGGCTGTGACTGTCGAGGATCACCTGCTGGAGCTTGGTAGGGTGGTAAGTGTCCGTAGCTGGACATTTCTTGGGAAATTTCCTACGCCCTCCCCCCCTCAGGACACTGCAGGATCAACAGAATTGGCCGTAGTACTTGCTGCAGAACCTCCCGCGCTTTGGAACCATGTCAGACCCTCGCCATTACAATATTCCCAAAATGATTTAGAGGCTGCTCGCACACGGGAATAAGCAACTTTGAAGGATCAGATGGTTGCAAAGCGTAGTGCATTGCAGAAGCAAGATGTCAAGAAATCTTTGCCAAGGCTGCGTGCGGACTTTGCGTCTTCTCCGCCCCCCAATTAGCGCCCAAGCTTCAACCATGTACAACGGTCTTGTACAACGCCGTCTCCCATATGACGCAGTCTCGTTGGCGAGGACTCTAACACCTGATTGTCCACAGACACTGCTGTCAATGTTCGTCCCAACTTCGCAGTACAGCCTTCAACAATGGCACGCCTCTATATCGCCACCGCCCTGGCGGCAGCAACCTTCGCTTTAATCATCATATTCCAGCTATTGTCACAATATGGCTGGCCCGAAGTCGACTTTCTAAAGCTTAGATACTACTACCCAACGATAGGTTCCGCACCTAGCCAATTCCCTATCATTTCTCCGTACAATGAAGCATCGTCATCAGAACATGCGGCACTTTATTCATTGGGAGTCGGAAAAGCCGACATTACGGGGCCTGTGGTGGAGATCAATATGATGGGGTATGCAGACCCGAATCAGGTTGGATCTGGCATGAGGCAGCGACTGTATTCTCGAGCTTTCATCGTCGGAGACGTTGATAAAGTTGACGACCGTTTCGTCTACTTGGTCCTGGATACTCAGTCGGGGGACACGGCAGTACGACACGGGATATTGCAGGGTCTGGAAGAAATGGGCGCGGACTACAACGTGTATGGTCAAAGGAATGTTGCGGTTACAGGCACACATTCCCATTCAGGGCCTGGAGCTTGGCTCAACTATTTGCTGCCACAGATTACGAGCAAAGGGTTCAACAAGCAAAGCTACCAGGCTATTGTGGATGGAGCGCTACTTTCGATCAAACGAGCCCATGAGAGCCTTCAACCTGGCCACCTCAGCGTTGGTACAATCGACGTTGAAGATGCCAATATCAACAGAAGCCCTTTCGCTTATCTATCCAACCCGAAAGAAGAGAGAGCAAAATACAGTCATGATGTAGATAAAAGTCTGACCATGCTTATGTTTCGGGGAGCCGAAGATGCTAAAAGCCTCGGTAGTTTGACTTGGTTTCCTGTACATGGCACATCTATGCTTGGAAACAACACCCTCATTACAGGGGATAATAAAGGCGTAGCAGCTTACCTTCTTGAGAAAGCTGTGCGAGCTTCGGAAGGGGCGAGAGATGGCTTCGTTGCTGGGTTCTCCCAAGCCAATGTCGGAGACACTTCGCCAAATGTTCTAGGCGCGTATTGTGAAGATGGCTCTGGAGAGATGTGTAACTTTGAAGATAGTACTTGCGGTGGGAGAAACGAGCCTTGCCATGGCCGAGGACCCATGTTTAGAGTGAAAGATCAGGGTGCTTCGAGCTGCTTTGAGATTGGCAATAGGCAATTTGTTGCTGCCAAAAGTCTATACGATGAAATGATCAAGGGTGCCGCTGGCACGGCTTTACGGGGCGATTCGGTCAAGTCACTTCATGCCTTCCATGACTTCTCTAACTATACATTTGTGCATCCGAACGGGTCGACTGTATCTACATGCCCTGCGGCACTAGGTTACTCTTTTGCCGCAGGTACGACAGATGGTCCCGGCGCATTTGACTTCAAGCAGAACAACACCGGTTCACCGAATGCAAATCCGGTGTGGTCCGTAGTATCTGGATTTCTCCGCGAGCCAAGCGAGGAACAGAAACAATGCCATCACTCCAAGCCGATACTACTCGATGTGGGCGAGATTGAGAATCCGTACCTTTGGACGCCGAACATCGTCGATGTCCAGCTTCTCCGAGTCGGCCAACTTATAATTATAGTAAGCCCCGGCGAAGCAACCACCATGGCCGGCCGTCGCTGGAAGGACGCCATCCACAAATCCGCCAAAGACGCCTCCCTGGCCTCGCTAGACGAGCCCATTGTTGTCCTTGGTGGCCCCGCAAATAGCTACACCCACTACATAGCAACTGAAGAAGAATACGGCATCCAACGCTATGAAGGAGCTTCCACACTCTACGGGCCACACACCCTAAATGCCCATATCAACATCACAACATCCTATCTTCCCTACTTGCATGCCGACTCAATCCGCAGCCCCCCTCATGGCCCCAAACCTCCAATTTACACCAACGAATCCCTCAGCTTCATCACAGGCGTCGCCTTCGACCGTCCCCCTTTCTTCAAAAACTTCGGCGACGTCATTTCCGACACCGTATCTTTCTACCACCCCGGCACCAGCGCAAAAGCCACTTTCGTGGGCGCTAATCCCCGCAATGATCTCCGCCTCGAAGACACCTACGCTGCTGTTGAAAAGCTTGACGAGGATCGCAAATGGATCAGGGTAAAGGATGATGAGGATTGGAGCTTGATCTTCAAGTGGAGGCGCACGAATAGTGTATTGGCTACCAGTGAGGTGGATGTCGTCTGGGAGATCGCGGAGGATGCTGAAAGGGGGAGGTATAGGATCAGGTATTTTGGGGCTAGTAAGACACCAGTAAGTGGGGAAATTGTACAATTTGAGGCGTCAAGTGGGATTTTTGATGTGAAATGAACGGAGTCATGCCTCTTCAGCGCTTGTCGTATCCAGAAATTGCCAGGATAGACAGTTGGTTGAATGTATCTTAGTCTACATCAACCTTATTTTATTTTCCGGCTGAATCTCTCGTTTTCTCTCGACTCATATTATTGGTGAGAGGGCGAGTCGGATCTGCTCAATGATATCATGGTAGTGTAACCCGCTTACTGGAATGCGGAGTTCACGTATTCAGCATACGTTGGTTAGTGTCATCCGCCCTTAAACCCAATCAACACCCCCCCAAACGCAGCAATCTCAGCCTCAAAACCCCTATACATCAGTCTTAAAACAGTACCTAGTCATCACCCCCCCCACCCCATAAATATCCACCCAACTTGCATATCTCTCCCGCAAAAACCTATCAGTAGTAAGCCTTTCCCCACTATCACCCTGATAACAATCTGACATCGTTCGAACGTCGTGGTCTCAACCTCACCTCTTGAATCAGTAGTGATCCTACCTACTCACCACCCCCCCCTTCTCCACCAAACTCCCCAACATCCCATCGTCCCCCCAGCCCCAAAACGCTATTGGTGTTGGAACAGTATCTTCTCCCCCGGACAAAATCTGCAAATTTGTACACCTATCATAGTAAATAAGCCGAAGAGGTAAGTATTCGAATTTGGTAAATTGAGTGCGGTGACTGGGAAAATAAGTGGAACAGTGGAGACATATCAAGATGTCTGTCACACATCAATAAAGTGGCCGAACCGTGTGAATGCCAGTATGCTTGAGTAATGTTATCTCTGAGGTAATCTCAGCATTAATGCCCTTATATACGATCCACCAGCCTGACAATTGAGATCTGGGCTGGAGTAGGAGTCCTCATCATTCGTTATGTATATACATTGACTCTCCGTTCCCTGCCGTCATGTATGTATTTCCCATTCACTAGAAGGGTACTGCATTGCTGACTTGGCCATTGATGTCCACAGGGACCGCTAGCATCCTAAAACAATGTTAAGCCCATACCCTTTTCCATACAGAACCGCAGTTACATACCTCTTCCCAGTGTCAGTCAAGCAGCATCCACACAGGATAGCCCCAGGCCAGCATATGACCTACAGCACCCTCAGCCAAGTTGCACAGGCAGTTCTTCATTCGCAATTCTAGCGTACAGCTGCAACGATGGAGGCGGCGAACCCTGCTCGTCTTAGCTCAAAGCTCTCCAATTGGTGCACATTCATACCTAGAGTTGGACCCACCACCTTGCAATGGCAAGGGTTCTGATCCGTGCCGCATTGGAAGCAAACGAAGGGAAGTGGGAAACAATCCATGACTCTAGGGAAGATTGTAGCAATAAAAACCCTGTGCTAGGAGGGAATGTAGGGATCGGCTGGGATACATGTGGCTGAGGTTCTTGGGCAGATAATGCATGGCGCATGCAGGGATGGAAATGACATCTACAGATGACGTCGTGACACAGCTCGGGAGGATTCCGCGCCGGACCTTTTATTTGCCAGCTTATAGCGTCTTGGGACGAGAATTTCCTGGAGCACTTCAATAAGGTATTTGATATATCTACAACATTAGTTGCAGGAGGGTGAATATTGTGGACAGCTTCAGGCAGTGTGCGGGCTAATGACGTGGGGTATGATGTGGAATATTCAGCAAAGAACATACGTCAATAAGGTAAGCAATCGCGTGCTCATAGCATAAAGGCACGAGCAGGCTCGCTAGCTGGGTAATACTAGGTACGAGTAACATGAAATATGGCTAGGGTAACAGGAACTATGTTTCGTAAAGGTGTACCGTTGATTTGATCGTCATGGCTGCCTCGGCTAAGATTACTATTCCACAATACCCTGATTACTTTCAAGACCGAGGTGGGCCTGAACATTTCATATGGCATAGCTGCAAGAAAGATTTGAACGAATGATCCAGTGATCCATTCTCTCACTACTATAATCAACGGGTTTATAATGTATTTTGAGGTGCTGTATATGAACTGGTCCCGGCCTCCTTGAGTATGTGTTATTAAGTCTATTCCGTCTGTTCGTTTTCGTTGATTTGCATCTTCATATCAACAATGTCCACATCTACTTCGAGTACACAAACTCTGCATGACATCGAGAAAGCCCTGAACCGACCTTATGATGCCACCAATGATGAAGAGCTGCCAGATGAAGCTGTCGACGCTACGGAGAAAGGGGTTGCCGCTGCTCAGGAGGACAAATCTGCACTTCGAGATAGAGCGAATCGACTCCAGAAAACTGTCACTGCTCAAGACTGGACCGGGCCTGATGATCCCGAGAACCCGAGGAATTGGCCGCTATGGCAGCGAGTGTACCACGCGACTGTGCCAGGGCTGTTCGGATTTGTTGTTACGTTTGGTACATCGACTTACACCCCAGGGTTATCCCAAGTGATGGAGGAATTCCATGTCTCCTCTACAGTAGCCCTTCTTGGCCTTTCGTTCTATGTGGTTGGTCTAGCATTCGGGCCGGTTTTGGCAGCCCCAATTTCAGAGACCAAAGGACGGAAAGTCGTATACTTAGTCTCTTTGCCGCTAGGCGCACTGTTCACCTTAGGGGCAGGATTCTCGCAGAATTTTGCAGCCTTGGCTATTACACGCTTCTTCGCTGGCTTCTTTTGTTCGCCTGTGCTAGCAGTCGGTGCTGGCACAAACGTTGACATATGGGCGCCAATCCACCGGGGCGTTAGTACTAGCCTGTTCCTGCTTGCTCCATTTGTAGGACCCGCGCTTGGTCCGGCTGTGGGTGGCTTTTCAACGCAGTATAGAGGATGGAGGTGGACTCAATGGGACATTCTGTTTCTAATGGTTCCAATCTACCTCTACTGCTTGGGGATGAAAGAGACTTACAAGAAAATCATTTTGCAGAACCGTGCTAAGAGGCTGAGCATACCGCCTCCAGCGAAGACTGGACCTTCCGGTCTAGCACAGCTCAGATTCTTCCTCACAGCCACACTTCTACGCCCAATTGCGATGATCTTCACCGAGCCAATCGTCTTTTTCATGAGCTTGTACGTCTCTTTCAACTTCTTAGTGCTATATAGCTTCTTCGCTGCGTTTCCCATCGTTTTCGAGGGAGTCTACCACTTTGACACTGGATTTTCTGGGCTCACCTTCCTGGGCATAGCCTTTGGTTGCTGCATCAGCTTTGTAACGGCAGTCACTGTTGATCGCGTATGGTATCGCAAAGAGTACAAGAAGAGCCACGATGAGGGCAGAGGTGGCGTTGTCGCACCTGAGCATCGACTATACACGGCGATGATGGGAGGCTTTGGAATACCAATCGGGCTCTTTTGGTTTGCCTGGACAGCAAGAGCGGACGTTCACTGGATCAACCCAATTCTAGCGTCGGTAGTATTTGCGTGGGGCAATGTATCCGTTTTTACGGCGGCAGTATTGTATCTTGTCGATGTTTATGGACCTTCGAATGGTGCGTCTGCTATTGCTGCGAATGGCCTTATGAGATACAGCTTTGGGGCCGCATCTCCACTCTTTACTGTACAGAGTAAGCGATTTCCCTGGCACTATCCACCTCAGAGATTGGTGCTGATCTCTAGTAAATAGTGTATGATAAGCTTGGCATCGCTTGGGCCACGAGTCTGCTTGCATTTCTGTCGCTGGCAATGTTGCCGATACCATGGATCCTGTTTAAGTACGGCTCGCAAATAAGGAAAAAGAGTAACTATGATACAATCAAGTCATAGACATAGAGATCAGGTGCAGATCGTAAAATCATAGTGTCCAGAGCAGCTTTGAGCCTGATTTTCTTGCAGTGTAGATCAGTTATTCGAGTCCTTGAAGTTAGAGTATACTTTCACTGTGCATTGATCTACGGCAGTCTGAGCCCGCAAGGCAGTATGCTAGCTTTTCCGCAGGGGCCCCTGTATGCACGCTCTAGAACGTACGAAGAAGTTGCCTAGGCGAGCTTAGGGATCGCTGCTTAAGGTAGGCCTTGGGCACCGCTGAGCGTTTTAGCCTTTGGATCATATACCAAAATAGCGGAACCTTCATTGTAATCACCTCCTCCATATCTTACATAACCCGCGGCAACACTCAATTCCGTGAGGATGAGATTCTGGGATAGCTTCACTGGAGCTTTGAACCGACCCACGTACAATGAATAGATGTGGGATGTTTACAAACCGCAGAGTGATGGAAGCAGAGCTTGCGCACGCTTGACAGCTCGGCTCGTTTGATCGACTACCCGCCCCACCAGGATTCGTTTAGGGCACAGGTCAGCGCATCTCATAGGACCTGTTCCCGCTGCAGCATTCAATCCGCTCCGCCCGTTGAGGCAAGCTTGTTTCCCCCCATCACCTTCGAGTTGTGTGTCCTGTGATCCAGCTCCTCTCGTCGGTCAACGAACCGCTGTGGGGGAGCTGTCCGTCGACACGACCGAGCATCTCCGTGTTTTCTTGTCTAGCAGTCTACTGCCTACCTCACAGAGGAGTCCTCATTGGCCTTGTACAGTAGCGCAGACCGTGTTAACAAGCTCTGGCTGCGAACCCCAAATATGGACATCAACTCACTGCTCTCACCGCAAGAAACACCCCGGGACACCCCCACCCCCACCTTGTCTACCAAACCGCCAGCAAAGAAGCCTAGGAAATCAAGAACCTCCAAGGTAGCTCAACCATCACCTCTCGCTAATACCACCCTTCCCCCCCCTACACTGCCCCATAACGCTGTGGTGCAAGCCCAGCATGGAGCGGTCTCTCCGTCCACCATAAGCCCTTCCTCAGGCAACCGACCTAGTTCCACCAGCACACCTTCAGCCGATGGCAGCCATACAAAAAGGCAGCCGTCCACGCCGGGAATGGACACCTTGGCAGACCTCGCTTCTATGCAACATCATCAGCAAACGGCACGAGCGAACGCAGGAGGTCTACGGAGCGATGCGATATACGAGACCCCGACATCTTCGGCTTCAGTACTACCGAGTCTGCGCACAATGCCCAGACCACGAGCCTCAAGTCAATTAAGAGGAGGTTCATTCGATGTTAATATGAGCGATGGACCTGCTAGTACACCGTCAAGAAGATTGTCTACGAGCGCACTGAGCGAGGAGGAGCTTCAGGTAGTTGCACAATCCATCGAATACCTCTCCTCGAATCCATTCGCATACGAATCCCATTTGCAGCTCATCAATCTTCTTCACCGAGGACTCTTAAATTATATTAGCTTGCAATCCTCATCTGCTGCTCCAAACGATGCCCATGCCTATGATCTACTGCAAGACCTACAGAATGCCCGGCGAGTTATGAATTCTAGGTTCGCGATGGGGGAGGATCTTTGGGCTGACTGGATCGACGACCAAATACTGCTGGCAAGATCGCTTGAGGATAGAATCTCAATAATGGAGCTATGTCAGAAGGCGGTGGATGAGGAATCGAACAGCACCAAGCTGTGGCTAAAGTATGGCCATTTCATGCTTTCGTTATACAAGAACGCAAATCCACAAGATCAGAAGATTGCCGGCATTGGGGAAGCGCCTGCCTCAAATGAGTGGTCTGAAGATGATAGACTGACGGCGAGAGAAGTCTTTACCTGGCCACAAATCATAAGCGTTTGGGAACGTGGTACCCAAGAGACCTCTCTGCGACTGAGTGATAGTCACTTAGTTTGGGATACCTATACCGAACTATTATTATTCGAACTTGCATCCTCTTCGTCACAGGAGCTCATTGCTAGAATCAACTACCATTTCATTACTCGACTGCAGACACCACATGCCACGTGGGATCAGACATTCCAGGCTTATTCCAACTTCATCTCACAGTACGATAACGCATCTTATGAATACACGATGGTCACGGCGAATCGCTTAGGGGCAGAAGCTAAGGATAAGTTTAGCAGGCGCGAAATATTCGAAGTTGCAGTGTCCCGTGCTAGTCAAGGGGCTGACCGCGATGCTGAATTGAAAGCATACAGCGACTATATCGAGTGGGAGCTCGGTCAAAGTCACAAGAAGAACGCCTTCGACTTCCCGCTTACGAGTGCTCTATACCAACGTGCCGTCCTCAGGTTTCCTGCCAATACTGAGCTTTGGGAAGGCTATGCTATGCTATTATACGAAGAAATAATGTACCGCCAACCAGAAGGGCTATCCGTACATCCTGTCTTGGAAAGGGCAACGCGACACTGCCCATGGTCAGGTACTCTATGGTCGCAGCACCTACTTGCCGCGGAAACAAGCAAATTACCCTACAGCGAGATTGAGGACATTAAGCATAAAGCTACAAGCTCTGGTCTACTTGATGCTGGAGGCATGGAGGAGGTTCTGAAGGTGAATACGGCTTGGTGTGGTTTCCTGCGCAGACGAGCTTTCCTTCAAGATTCTACCGATGAGGAGATGGATGTGGCAGAAGTCGGAATCCGCTCAGCGATCGAAGACATGGAGACTACCGGTCGCCACAAATACGGCAAAGAGTATCAGGGAGATCCTGAATACCGTCTAGAGAAGATTTACATCAAGTACTTGACGCAGTCTCGCAATTGGGAGAGTGCTAGAAAGACCTGGACAAGCTTGATTCCTCAGAGAGGTGACAGCTACGACTTTTGGATTCGCTGTTACATATGGGAGATGAACATGTGGTCCACAATGGCCTACAATGAGAACAGCCCTAGTGGAATCGGGCTTAGTAAACCTGTTGAAGCCACCAAAGTCCTACAGCAAGCGATGAAGCGTCCGAAGCTCGATTGGCCAGAGAAAATCATTGAATTATATCAATACCATTGTGAGGACAATGAGGACTCTGAAGAACTTCAATCGTCGCTCTTCCAGGTGTGGAAGGCTAAAAGGGCCGTGCAGAAGAGGAGAGAGAAGGAAGCTTTAGAAGCATACGAAGCAGCTCAAGCGGGAGCGTTACAGCAACAGCTACAGGCCCAACAGGACGTGGCAACTGCTAATGGGGATAGTGTCAAAATTGGCAAGAGGAAAAGGGAGGCAGATCTTGTAAGTGAAGATAATAAGAAGATGAAGCCAGGGGTAGCCGAGTCGACCGGGACCCAGGTGGAAGAACAGCAGCCTTCAGTACCTTCGCTACTTAAACGTGATCGTGAAAATGCAACCGTCGTAGTCAAGAACCTGCCAGCGAGCACTACAGAGCAACGGCTACGCCAATACTTTCGAGACGTAAGTAAGCAAATCGATCTTTGCCCAAAGCGATGTGCTAATTGTATGATAGTGTGGCACGATCAATAGCTTGAGGCTCACATCTGAAGCTGATGGCCTGTCAACAACCGCTTCTATCGAGTTTGACTCGAAAGAAGATGTTCTAACAGCTCAGACGAAGGACATGAAATTATTCGACGGTAATCCCATCGAGGTTAAAGTTGGCTCAGGCTCAACGCTGTATGTATGCAATTTTCCTCCTACTGCAGACGAAGCCTGGATAAGGAAGAAATTTCAGAAGGTGGGCTCTTCCTCCAGTCAATAGGCATTATTATGGCTGATTCGCTTGTAGTATGGAGAGATAATCGACATTCGTTTTCCATCTTTGAGATTCAACGCTCACAGACGCTTTTGCTATGTACAGTTCAAGTCATCAGATGATGCTCAGGCTGCTACTGAGCTTGATGGGGAGGATGCTGGCGGGGAGCTCAAGCTTCTAGTTAAGATTTCAGACCCCAACCACAAGCAAGAGAGACATGGAGCTCTATACGAAGGCCGTGAAGTATACTTGGCCAATCTGGCCTGGACAACAACGAATGCAGAGGTCAAGAAGGCATTCTCCAAGTACGGGAAAGTAGAGAATGTCCGAATCCCCACCAAAGTGAACGGTTCAAGTAAGGGCATTGGTTTCGTTGCTTTCTCGACCAAGGTACAGCTCGGCTTCCCACTAATCATGCTCAGAAAGGCTTATGCTAATCATTGATAGGGCGAGGCCGAAGCAGCCCTTGAGATGAACTTGACAATGTTCAAAAATCGTATTCTCAATGTTTCGATGGCGACGAATGACGTGGCAAAGCGCCAAGCGAATACAATAATTACCTCTACCTCACAACGCTCCACCGTCTCCCCTAATCCTGATCTTCCAACTTCAATAACGAATGGTAACGCTCAAGACATGGCTTCTTCAACACCCCCCGCCGCTTCTCTTAATAAAGTCCACGAGATCCAGTCGCGTACGCTCGCTCTCATGAATATTCCGGACACCGTTAACGATGCTCGTATTCGCGCTCTTGCCGAACCCTACGGTGAGCTGATCCAGCTTCTGCTAAGGCCAGACCACCAGGGCGCCATACTCGAGTATAAAGACGTAGCTAGCGCTGGCAAAGCAGCGTTGGGGCTCGAAGGACAAGAGATTGCTCCTGGACGAAACATCAGAACCGGGAGTGTAGCCGAGATGAAACAGCTAAAAGCTGAACACAAGATCGATCGTATCGTTGTTGGACCAGGGAAGCCAAGTGCTGCGCTTCAACCTGCCGCGCCGATACGAAGACCTAATCAACCTGGTGCGCGAAGAGGAGGAAAGGGCGGATTAGGCGTTAAAAGGGCTGGTGTGGGTCTTAGTGGGGATAGGGCGAAACCACATGGAGAGGATATTGACGGGAGTGAAGTGATGAATGGTGCGGAGGAGAACGGCAAGGCGAAGAGTAATTCTGAGTTCAGAGCTATGTTTATTAAGAAGTAGCTGGCATACAAGCATGGGTTCTGATTACTCTTGCAATATGCTAGGCATGTCATCGCACGATGCCATGGATAGAGCTTAGAAAATGTGAGGTACAATTACACGTGAGTAGATTTGTGTTGCCTTTCATTTAACGACATTGTTATAGGCTAATCAAAAGCAGCGAGAAGTACCAGGATGACGACTTTTGCTGTCAGCAAAGTCGCTGTCTACGTCTCGGTCTACATGTCTTTCCTTGACTCTATGACTGACGTTAATGCCGTGCCAATATATGCTGAATGTTCAAGAACGATCTGGAGCTGAACGATACCCCGAGGTGAGTGCCATCCTTGAGGGATTTGCTCATGCTAGTTGCAATTTACAAACAAGCAAAACCGGTGTAAGCATCGACATTTTGGAAAGAGCGAACGAAGGTAGCCTCACGTGTGATACAATAACATGAGTTCCCGTGCCCTTCAGTTCCCAAAACCAATTATTCTACATCCATCTCAAAGTTGTCGCTTTCACTTAGTGGGCCAAAGAAAGTCTGACGCAGATTATATCGTAACGTTTATTTACTCGAGCATTACCCCATATGGAACCGATCATAGTTCTCGTCCACGACATGTGGCACATGCCCGAACATTACCGGCCTTACATCGCCGCACTCGAACAATCACTTTTCCAGGTCTATTGTCCCCTGCTCTCGATCTGCGATCGATCTCTGCCGCACGGTCCTCATCGTTCAGTGGTACATGACCTGGGTATCCTGAGCAGTTTGGTGAAGTCTCTCATCGATGTTGGAAAGAAGGTGATCATGGTTATGCATGGATATGGCGGGACTATCGGCTCCAGTGTACCGGAAAAGCTGTCCTTCGACTATCGAGCAGCCCGGGGCAGACCCGGTGGCGTTATACATCTGCTTTACATGTGTGCATACATCCTACCAAGTGACTGCTCGATGGTGGAATTGGGTTTGTGGGACTTTCCCACCAGAGCGGAAGTTGTTCCAGGGAATCCAATGCAGTTCTTCGTTGGTGGTGGTATCAGTCAAACAGAAGTTGCGCGGTGTCTACCCTTGTTCGTGGCGATTCCGGACCTAGTTCTGGGAACTAAGATAACGCAAGAAGCGTGGAAGCATATTCCGTGCACGTATCTGTTCACCCAGAATAACGCCGTGATTACTCCAACAACGCAGACCTTAATGACTCAACCGGTGGCGAGGGGGGGAAGACAATATAGGGAAAAGATATATGATGCTGGTCATAGCATCTACTTATCTCATACCAGAGCCATGGTGGAAGAAGTGCAAGCAATCAGTGGAGTGTTCTGGCAACATCCTCTGAGTCAGTTTAGGATGGGAGGAACTTCGAGCTCTGAAGGTAGCGAGGCAACGTCTTAGCACATTATACTCGAAGAAAGGAATAAAGTACAGGATTACAAAGCAAGAAATGCCTGCTAACACATTGTTCCACAAATGCTCGGTGGCCTACCGTATCACTCCATATGGTGCGTAGGTTCGAAGCCATAGCTCATACTCGACGATAAGGAGGTGCGGGGATGCCCTGGAGCTGGCACGCCTAATTCCAGCTTTAGGGTCGCCGCCAGAGGCTGTTATGGGCTTAATTAGCGGTGAACTCCCGCAACCATTTTATCGATGAGCCAAGCCAAGCCCACTATCGTAGAAAACGCGCTACTGTAGGGCTGACTTAGACGCGTTTCCCAGCGCGGGCTGGCACCCGCCTGTTATTAACATGTTACTCTGCAATACGCTGCCTCACAACAGACCCAAAGCAGCTTTGCAGCTTTGACTTCGACGACGATACGGGTTCAATCTTCAATGTCTCAACCCACCACTCCTGCCCGCTCCATTGCGCTCTCAGCTTTCTCTACACCGTCAACGACCTACAATGGCACATCCCCCCCAGAGCTTACGCCGAGAAGTAAAATCAAAGCCATGCTGGCCGCAATTGACGATGAATCCAATACTGAATCGCACGCTAGCCATCGCAATAGAGAGCCCAGGAGAGAAGCCCTAGCAGCAGTCGCTGGGAACGCACAGAAAGCACAAAAACAGAAGATCATAGACTACAAGTCTACTGGGGAGGTAGACGAGGCCAATAGCGATGAAGAGCCAATTTTTCCAAGAGGCCGACTGGCGGCTCGTCTCCAGGGCCGAGCTTCCAAGTGCCCTAACTCGAGCCCAGGTCATGCCAGTGAGGACAAAGGGAACGCCTACGCAAGGATCAAAGAGCAGCTTCTACAGAAGAGACCAAAGAGAGACCATGAGATCACCTCCGACTTTGAAGCAGAACTTTCTCATTCGAACAATGATACGAGCAAAGATAGCCCTACAGAAACTCATAGAAGTTCTAATTCACCACGAACTCCAGGTCCATCCCACAAGAAGACTCCCATCAGAAATAGAGGACCCTCACCGGGCCTATTTCTAAGTCCTCGGTCAGCATCAGGACCTCAGGAAATCTCGCAAAGGACAGCAAGCAACGACAGTTCTGACTCCGACTTACCCGCAAATCCTCAGACAAACAGCCGGTTTCTGGAACTCGTTGCACGTAAGAGAGCCGAAAGAGAGAGTAGACAGGCAGAGGAAGACAAAAAGAGAACGGAAAGATTTGCAAAGCGGCGGTCATTCCAGCAACAGCTGTCAAGGGATGCATCGTCAGCCTCGGGATTGTCTGACGAAGATAGGATAGTGGAGACTAAATTAACACAGCAGGCGCGCCCAACGCGTAAAGCAAGCAAAAAGGCATTGGAAGAAATGAACCGAGAAACGCAGCGAATGAGTCGGAATATGCAGCTCGCCCATCAAGCAAAGACTAAGAAGAAAATCACGAAAGATAGCCTTTTCGCACGCTTTAATTTCCGTACATCTGCTTCTCCAAATGTTGAAACACCTCATAATGCAAGCTCTTCGACCGTAGCTAGCTCAAGGCCGGTATCGGATGTGGAAGACGTTGTAAATGAGGAAAGTCCTCCCACAAGTCCTATAAGACCCGATGATCCTTCTATAGGTGCTGTAGATTCAGATCCGCAAAAAGATTCTACGGTACTGGACTGTGGGATTTCACGTATCGAGCAGGAGGAAGATGACCTACCAAGCATGGTCGATATTTTGAGTCAGCCAATGCAGAAGACTGACAAGGCGAAGGGGAAAGCCAGGGAGCAGATTGATCCGAATGCTCGTCTTCAAATAAAGGGAAGTAAGAGGACTTTTACCCAACGGCCAATCAGAATTCGCCCACCAAAGCCATCTATGGCTAGAACAGATCAAGATTCGGACAGCGATCTGGAAATCATGCCAACTAGAAGGACCAAAAAGGCCAGAACTGACGTCTTCGATCGGTTACCGGCCGCAAAGGTTCAAGATGCACGGTCATTGCAGACGCTCCGTGCCTTGGCGCATCTCAATTCGCCGGAAAAGCAAGCTCATGGAAAGAAAGCGACTATCTCATTGGCGGAAATGCAGTCCTTATTGCAGAGGCGCGCTAGGCAACAAGCTACAGAAGAGCGAGCTGAAAAGATAGCAGAGCTGAAGAGCAGAGGCATTATCGTGCAGACAGCAGAGGAGAGACAAAAAGATCAGGCTGAGATAGAAGACTTGCTCGAGAAAGCTCGTAGGGAAGGAGAAGAGCTAAAGCAGCAGGAGAAAAGGGCGGCTAAGAAGGAGAAGATAGCGAATGGCGAGGTCGATGGCTTGCCAGACACAAGCGATGAAGATGAAGACTATCGAGAGGATGAGGAGCCTGATGTTGAACTCTCAGGGTCTGAAGATGAGCAACAGATCATTGATGACTGTGAAGAATCGGCATCAGACGCTGAAGAGTCCCAAAACGAAGAAGAGGAAGAGGGAGAGGAAGGCCTGTTAGACCGAAAAGAATTGGAACTAAATGGCTTGATCGAAAATGAGGCTTCTGAAGATGGGGACGACGAGGGAGAAGCCGAAGAGGACGACAATGGTATGATCGATGACGACGTTGACGAGGATAATGGATCTCCCAGGTTTCCCCTTCACCGACCACGCAGGAGCAGGTTGGTGGTTGAAGATGATGAAGATGAGGATGAGATGACGAGAATGCAATCCCCAAGTCAAGACTTGCAGTTCCCTGGTGAGGTACCCATGTTCCCTCCCGGTCTTGGGTCTACCAAGCTCGACTGTGACCCAATGGGTATGACGCAAGCGTTTGCAGCTACAATGGCCGATACGCAAACGCAAGCAGAAGCTACTGATGAGGAGCAGGACTCGATGGCATTCGTCGGTCCTCCACCTGAACCAAACTTTCCGATGTTCGATGTCCATGATTCTCCGCAAGTGATAGAAGACAGCCAGAATGCCCTACTTCAATCTAGTGGGAATAATGATCAGAACACTGGCCTCCAGGAGATACGACTCGATTTCTCGCAGTCACAAATACAGTACGGTGCCCTGGGAGACACGCAGGATCCGGCTATGACCACTCAAGTGTCTGAGATGCCGGACCCCACTCCTGATGTTGGATTTGCCCTATCTTCGCCTGCTCCTGAGCGTTTTGTGAACGTGCCTCAATCGACCGCAGACACCGTGCTTCTAACGCCAGTGAAGAAACCCCGGAGACGCTTGCAAAGAAGGTTAGCGCCCAGAGAACAGTCATCAGATGTTGAAGAGGTTCCCTCTTCACCTGCGCATCCCGATGCTGGGATTGAAGTGCCTGCCAATGCATTCGATGTGATGAAGAAAGCGAGGAAGGACACATCTGCCGCTGACATGTTTGACAAGAAGAAAAGCGAGGCTAAGACTATGGTCGAAGAGCAGGCCCAAGAGTCTGAAGATGAGTACGCTGGGCTGGGCGGTGCTAGTGATGATGAGAGCGGCGGAGAGGAAGATGACTATTCCAAGGAGATCATAGATCAAGAAGAGGTCAACGTCGATGAGAGACAACTGGCAGCCCTCCACGCGTAAGCACGTCTCTGCAGTAGATACCGGGGGTACATCAACTAATGTTATCGCAGAGACAAAGAAAGGGCAAGTGACGAGAAGGCAGTACAGAAGCTGTTCAAAGACATCAACAGCGGCATGCTTCGACGTAAACGTGGTGCCGAGTTCGATCTCTCTGACTCGGAGGATGACGCTGAAGCTCGCCAGAGGAGAAAGCGTCGCGAATTCGCCAGGATGAGGAAAGCATTGCTCGAAAATGAAAACGTCGGCAAGATTGCCGAAGATCCCAAGAAATTCGCTTTCCTTCGAGCCATTGAAGACCGCGAAGATGACGAAGACCTCGACTTCCTTGACCGCCCAGCAGAAGACTCCTTCCGCATCGAACCCGACACGCAAGAAGTCCCCGACTCCCAGTCTGAACAACAATCCACACTCCCTGAACCTTCCCTTGGCAAACGTAAACGCCCCCTTCAAGACTCCATCCCCGATAAAGCAAATATGCGCCCACCACCAGCAGCCCGCCGTACCGCCGCTGCCAAAAAACCAGCGACCCTAGCCGAAATCCGCGAATCCGTCTCCTTCCTCATCGAAGACCCCGGCTCTATCAACACCGCCCCCGCCCCCTCCTCCTCCGCCTCAGAAGACGAAAATGAACACCACCCTTCTAACTCCCGCCGCCGCCGACCGAACCCCAATCCCAACCCCATAATCGACCGCCTCTCTCTCAAACGCGCCGAATCCGCCTCCCTCTCCTCCACCTCCCGCCTCGCCTTCCACGACACCTCCTCATCCATCTCCTCAGGCTTCAAAGTCCCCTCGCTCCTCCGCCGCGCTACTACAAGTCAACTCCTAAACGGCACGGACGCGAATGGTATTAGTACTAATAATAGCGCGGCGATGACGGAGAGAGCGGCTGGGGGTGGGGAAAAGGGCGATTTTGTGAGGAGGGGGGGGACGAAGCGGTGTAGTGTTAATTTTTGGGGGAGGGAAAGGGAGAAGAGGGGGGTGGTGGAGGGGGTGGAGAGGAGGAGGTGGGAGAGTAGGGAGAGGGAGGCGAGGAGGGTGAGGGGTAGTAGTGGGTTGGGGGGGTTGGGGGCGGGGGGGTTTGAGTAGGGGGGAAGATGGGTGGAGAGGGGTGAGGATTTTGTAGTAAAAAGTGTTGATGGCGGCGTTTAGGAATGAAAAACACGTTTGAGTGCCTCTCATATACCTCATAAGTTTAAAATCGGGCTTCGGAGAGAGTACATTGAGATTTTCCCCTGCTTACGTGCAGCAATCATCTTATGTGGAAGCTGCTCCTCCTTTTCTTACTATGTGGTGTCTCTCTAGGGGTGATAAATTTCATGAAATCACACCAATTCCAGTCCCGTGTGGCATATCGCATTGAGGTGTACTGGTAAGAAATTAGCAAAACCCCTCATGAAAGTCAGTCATCTTAGACGGTAATGAACATCCTTATAGTGTAATTCCAGGATTCACTTTTTCTTCTGCGCTGGGAGTGAGACCGGCGTTCTTGATCCTCCTCTCAAGAAACCACCGCTCTCAAAGCTATATTGGATATCTCGAGGTCGAGTCGTCAAGAAGCGTTGACCGGTAAGTCTGACCAAGTCAGTAAGGCATCTAATGCCTTTGCATCTTTGTCTCCCTGGCTCAAGCCTTTTTCCTTCCTCGGTGCTTCCTTTTCACCTAACACAGACAGTCGCTTCTCCTTCGCCTTCGCCTTCGCCTTCACAACTCCTACCCATCCACAACCCCCCACTCAACAGCCACCCGCCACATCTCCCCCCCCACCTCCACATCCCAAACCGGCTCCCTAACACCAACCACCCTCCCCACCTCCCCACCCCCCTCTCCCCTCCCCTCCCCAACAAGCACCCACCCCCTCGCTTCATCCTCCTTCCCCTCCCTCACCAGCAGTACACCACCCCCCTCCACGCACTCACCAATCCTGATTCTCACATCCCACACACCGCCGTCGTCTCTATGGCTCCGCTGGTTATGCGCCATTTGTGACCCAGCTTCAACGATCCAGTCGCGTACTGTAGCTGCCATGCCGCCGGGGATGTATTTCTGGCCGCGGCGCTGTGGGGAGAAGAATGTGGGGAGGGCTGCTGGTGGGGGGGTGGGGGGGCGGGGGGGGAGGATGAGTGGGGGGCGAGTGGGGATGGTGTCGCTGGGGGGTTTGGGTGGGGGGAGGACGAAGCGTGGAGGGTGGGGGACTGGTGTGGGGTTGTTGTTGTTGTTGGCGTCTGATATTGTGGGATGGAGGGGGGAGGTAGGGGGCGAGGTGGGGGATGGTGGGGAGGAGGATATGGTTATGGGTTCTGTGTCTGCGGGGTTGGGTCGACGGCGTTTGGATGGTGGGTAGGCTGGTAGAGAGTCATTGTGGACTGTTTCTCCTGCATCTTCGTGGTCTGAGCTGGGTTCCTCAATGTCTTCCTTGGTGTTGACTGGTTGTTGAGGGGGAAGGTGGGGCCGCCATGAGAGCGGCGAGGACAACTGCGTTGTAGGTGCGACATCCTCTTTAGGCGTCTTTTCCGTAAATGTGGTATGGAAGCGTGGCGTCGGGGCGAATTGCTGGGAGAAGGATGGCTGGGTAGAAGGGTGCTGAAACCGAAGGGATGAGGATGGTTTGGGCGTGGGGTTGTTTTGCTTGGATTTGAGGAAGCGGTGCGGGGACGGCGTCTACTCTGCATTAGCATTTTGAGGCTGCATGAAGAGTATAGCGTACAATAGGAGGCGGTGCCATGGCCGCTGCCCAAATTGGTTTCACATCTTTGATATATGGTGGGGGTGTGGAAGGTTTTGTATCGATGACGCTTTGCTACTTAATCTTGCCCTAAGAGTGTCCCCAGGCCGACCCTAGAGCAAGCCCGACAAGTTGGCCCTTTAGGGGCAAACTTTAGGGGATCCAGCCTTAAGAAGGGTTAGGCCAGGATACGAAATAGCCAAAAAGTTAGGTTTCAATACTTATTAGCATACTTTAAATAATATATACTATTTATGAAATATTGCTTGAGTACTAGATAAACATGACGAAGAGTTAAGATCCATTAAAGCTATACTTATTAAGGATATCAATGGTAATCCCTTGTTAGGTGCCAGCTTTATATATATAACTTATGCTCTATTCTCCAACCTACAGAAGGGATCTATCATAACAAAAACCCACCCAAGCAACAAGCCGTGTTGACGTATATTCATCGTTTAACCCATCAACAAAATACTATACTCAAACCCCAATGTGGAAGCCGGGTGCACCGGGTGTTGCGTTTGCAATCAGGTCTCTTCTCTTGTGGTCGGGCTGCATTTTCATATGAGCTTTCTCTTTTGTGCCAAGAGCCAAACTCTCTTCTGAGCCTCCGATATCAATTTTATTAGTATTAAGCTGCATGAAGCCTTTGTGGTTGCTGCTCGCAATCGGTTTATCGACGCGTCCCAGGCCAGATTTCGCTGGTACACCCATCCGGTTTGACTTGTTTTGAATAGCGAAGAGACTAGGCGCATGGAGTCGAAGGATATGCTTGGTCAAAGTAAAGATGCTGGGCATGCAACAACTGACCAAAGTATGAGCAATCTCTGCGGTAATCAGCTCCTGTGGATATGCGAAATTCCCTGTTTCCGTTAACCAAGATGCGCTTTTGGGATCGCAATAGGACTTTAAACGAACATGTCAAGTCCGTTTCCAGTCTATTACCGATTCCGATGATTGATACTAGACGTCTTACAGCTATGGTTGGCACACTAATTCTCGTAAGCACTTCGGAACAGGCCATTTTTGGAGATCTTACGCAGCTCCTGAACAGAATACAACAACTAAGGCCAGCCTGCGTGTAGTATTCATGCTCAATTTCCAGATCATGGGTATTGGTAATACCAGCAGTACAATATCAATCAGAATGTTGAGTATAGTTGGGCCAAGAAAGGTTCGACTAGGATCAAGACAATGGCCCGGTATTTCTGGGCTCCAGGATTTGTGAATGGGAATGCAGGAAAAGATAGCAAGGAAGTTGGTAGCTATGCACCAGCCTACAATGAGTGACCCCACAGTCCAGAAAACCATACGATATGTATGAACACTCCGGAAGATGCGAACATAGAAAAAGAGCACTGAGAGCCTGACCACAGTAAATCCTGTATTGTATAGGATGAGGTTGACCATGAGCAGCTTCGCTAGTTGTGAGTGCGGTTCTGGGACCTGACTGATGTGTCTGCCTAGGCCAATAGATACCCAGTAGAGCGAAACCCCACATATTGACCAGACAAATGGCTGAAATGGAAACAATCATAAGCAGCAGATGCAAGCGCTTGAAGGGGTTTACACTGACAAGAGCTACCAGCGAGAGCCAATCATCCCACCAGAATCCAGCAGTGCGAGTCGCGTACCGCCCACAGAACCTCAAAATCACCGCTATAGTGGCCAATACACCCCAGGCGTATTGAAATACAATGACTCCAGGTCCCTGATCTCCGGTAGAGTCTGAGCCCATTATCGGACAATGGTGATGTCCCTTCAAATATCTTGTATTGAAGTCCTAGCAAGCTTGACCGCTAGGGAAAATTTATTGTGAACACGAAAGGGGGAGACCTCCGACAATTATCAGAAAAGACTATGCGCGAATAACAATAAACCTACCTCGTCGGGATCACGCATCCTAAGGCCCACCATGATTTCAGCTTCGCCAATTCTGCCCATGTAAGTCGATAGCGGTGTATCACTCGTGCATAGAGGATGGGAGGAGAAAGGTGAAAGATCTACCAATGCACACGGACATAAGGGGCACAGTGTGGTGGCATTGCAGCTGATCCCGCCGTTGATGCACGTTGACGGAGCACGCTGACATGCGCTCTGATAGCTACAGCTGCTTCGAATGCCAAATACAAAATTGATGTTATCATGCAAGCAGGCGGTTCCGTTGTCCCACCTCTTCAATTGCTGTGCCTGGCGAGTGCTTGCATCCTGCGCCGCCATGGAACCGAGCTCGTGGGGGATAGAAATATTGGCAAAATATCGGTCCTTTCAGTACAGAATAAACCCGCAATCAGTGATTTTATCTGCTGATTTTTACTTCAAAACTTTCAAATTTGATGACTTTTGATAAGTTTAAGTTGATAAGTTTGTCTTTGTTTAGAAGGAGAAGTTATAGGTAGGTTTACAAAGATTGGCTTTAAGCTAGGGGTGCCAATATTTTTGTCCCCCGCGAGCCGAGGTATGCATTGTTCGTCCGGATGTTTTTGGGCCGCAACCTGTGATGTCGCGCATCAAAGTCTCCTCTGTATCTTACAGATGCTAAGTGTACTGCTCGGCCACCAGTCATCTGCTTCTCAAGATCGGCCACTGCAACCCCGTGAGCCGGCATAGAAATACGAGACCAGGGATTGCAGATCATAGAATCGGATGGGACCCTGTCTGCAACCATCTCGCCCTGAGTCATGTGGAGTCTGAAGTTTTTCAGTCTCTGAAGATCTTCAAGGAATAGTGACCGCATGTCCCATTCCGTAAGAGAGTAATAGCTGGTTTGGGTAAGAGTAGTAGGACGTTGCGCTCACTGCAAAGCTTTGGAGATTCACGCCAACCGTTCCCGCCGAGATCTGTCGATCTTATAGTCTTATAATATCCTCTGAATGAGGTGGTACCCCTCCATCACTACCCCAACGACGCACAACCATCAAAGAATCGGTCTAGTTCGAGAAATCCAAACGGGAGAGTTGGACGAGAGCAGATGTTCAAGACGAATCATTGTAGATTGGTCAATATGTATAACGATGACTTCGAAAATCCAGTGAAACAAGAAGTAGTATTGAGGGTATCACAAAGGAAGTTTTCCGACAACACGCGCTTCATAACACGTGACTTCGGCAGAGGCTAAGAAAATCAGACACCCAGGAAAAGACCCCTCCATCAAAGTCCAGCCGAAAGCCTTAATGCTTTGCTCTCATCGACCTGCCACCACGCCGACAAATGGCCTGTCTTCGACTTCGGCGGCTGAACCCAAAAGCAATCACTCCAAGACGTCGAATTGCCTCCTAAGAAAGGAGCATCCCAACCAGTCCCATTATGGCTTTGATTCCACGCCAAACTCGGCCATTGGCCATCGATCGCATCTATCGCACTGTAGCGACCGTAACCCCAATTTTCACCATCGATTGGATCGTCAGAACTGTCGAAATAGCTCATGTTGACGAGCGGCCCCATGGAATCAACGTATGGGAATTTGGGAGGGTCGAGCTCGGCAGAAATGTGTAATGGGACTGCGATGATGGACAGGATGAGGACGAGGGCGAAGGCGGTCATTGACATGGTATAACTTATGCGGCGGAGGATGGCCATCTGAATGGCTGGGAGGGGTTTGAGGAGTAATCGAGGGGCAAAAGGCAGAAAGTACATTGGAATGGCCATGAATAGGGCCGCGAAACCATATACGATGCCGATCAATTTGAAGTCGAGTCTGATATTGTTAGCTTGAGGCTATCCTAATCACGGAGAATATAGGTGGAGATTCTCACTCAAGGGTTAGAAGAGAATTGCCATAAGTATTTGGGTCCGGGCTACCAGTGTACCACCAGGCAGGACGAGGGTAGTCGTGGATAGCAGTCTCCCATGTCGAATTCGTAGAACAACCAACGGTGGGCCAGTTGTCGTAGGAACAGTACCCTTTGTAATCGGATTTGGTATGCTGGAAATAAGGACAATTGCCGCCCTGGATACCAATCTTGCCGTAATACTTGATGGTACTGCTAGGCCCGAAAGAGGCTAATACAAATGCAACCCAGATAAGCAGAAGGTCGTACGCAAGGATGACGTTGAAGATACGTGGCATGCCACGCCCTGCAAGATAGGTCTGTGCCGAGGCGAATAGGATCATGACACTAAGAGGGCCCGGATATGAGTTGGTGCTGATGCCAGTGGCTATCTGAATAGCCAGCGAGAAGATGGAGATTGAGCGGATCGTGGTCCAGCAAACGCCAAATATAGTTTTATACATGCTGAACTTTCCAACCCCACCATCCGGCCTGTTGTCGTCTTCTGGATCGAATGACTGGCCTGCAGCAGCATACTCCGCCCGAGCAGCGCGTTGGGCATCAACGGCAGCATTATTGCTTCTGTCATTCAGATAGGCGCGTCGTTCTTCTTTTGTCATTTTAGTCAAAAGCTCATTCTGTTCCATCAAGCCTTTGAGGAATCCTTGATTCTTTTTGTCGGTGTAGATCCTGGGCTGTTCTATAGGCTCCTGTTCTGTGTCGTCGACGTTAGGTTGCAACATCTCAAGATCGTTCGACGGGAGAAGCGTATGTTTGTGCATAGGACGCCATGACTTGGCAGAGGAGCGGAATCCCAAATATCCTAGACCTATCGAAAGCGCAACACTGATCAGAAGGTAGGGCCATGGAGTAGGGTAGTTGATCCAATAGCCAGAAAGGGTCGAAGTATGCGCGCTATCCAATTCCCCGTGCAAGATGTCATGAGATGCATTCTGACCATAGTATGAGAAAGACGCATCCACGCTGATATTGATTGATATGTCACCCATGGAGGCTTCTTAATACAATGCTCCAACGTAATATCAGTATCCACCAAACAGTTCAGAAGGAAGGAAGATGAGGACTGAGGCATGGTAATTTATATCTTGGGGGTCATAGTAGGGAGGAAGAAGCAACTGGCTACGAATATCCAACGCCATTTCGAGCTGAGGCGTGGTCTCAAGCCACAACGGCTATGCATATTGAAGGGGAGAGTGGTGGCTGAACGCTAGCATCTGATTATTTCGCGCATACCAGTCAGATCGTGGAATTGCCCTGATGCATGCTGTGTCCTTGATTGATCGCTTCGCTAAAGACGGCCAAAGACGTGTGTAGGTACAACATAGCACGCGTACTTCCTTACCTTGGGCGAGTACATTTTACAGATAGATGCCCGCAAGCAAAGACGATAGGGTCTTGAGCGAGTTAGGGACGCTGAACACCGATGTCCAGTGCCAAGGCCACTTGAGACCAATATGTTGTAGCGCACTCGCTGCCTAGGCCCAATCACAAGCTTGGGAGTCAAACATTCGGGAGAAGCCGCAATGCTATAAATGGGCATCAAAGCTATCTAGCTTCATCCAGTATGGTTGTCAAGGTCATGCGAATTTTCGATACGAACCAACATCTTGAGTCTCCGGAAGTTTCCATAAGTAATAGTTCAGGGAGCGCTGTGTTTGCGCATTTTCCATTACATTGCCTGCATAAAGCTCAATCGAACTTGGAATATGACTACTTTCAACCGTTTTCATGACAATTCGGAACAGCATGGCATCGGAAATGGCTCACTACTCAGAGAACTCCCTAGCATCCACGGTAGGTAGTTAGGTTGCTATGCTAAGATTGTTGAACATCAAGATGTGCTACTTCTCCATCAGACCTTCCTTTACTCACTCCGGTCCGTTTCCTAACATGTCAAGAGACGTTTTGGCAGGGTAATGCTACTTGCTCCGGCTATAGACCAGCGACACTTAGTCAAAAATGGTGTGAAATGCGGCGGTGGATAGTCATGGCCAGCAAAACTTTGAATAAACATCTTCTAATCTCACCACCGTGTCACAAAGGTTGTACATGTTCTACTGTGATATAAAATCACGATATTCATTGCTCGATCAATCACCAACCAAAAATCGGACTCTAACACATTCAAGTTTCTTGCTTGGATAGAGTATGTAGGACTTATGGAGCCAGATATCGAAAGCATTGGGATGCAACACAAGCATTACCCTTCGTCCCAGAATTCTGTTCATTAATTTCCGCAAAAGCCAATCCTGTCGAACACCTGGTCTTCCGACGTTCTCGGTCGTCTCATAGTAATCCTTAGGACAGATCTAGCTTTTTTCTGTGTGATTTACCAATGGAAAAGGAGTTTTCGAGTCTCAAGATCCCACGCCGCCATTGCATGAACATGAGCTAATGTTGATATCTGCAACCAATCATCGTAGGTTGTATAATTACGGCAGTGAAGGAGAAAGAAAGTGTCGCAAAGGCCTTGCTTACCGCTGTCGTCGAGCCTAGATTACCCAATTGGTCTCTATGATTGGTTGATACAGGCTTGCCACGGCTGCTATATAACACCTTTTACCCTGCAAAGCCTTGTTAGGCTGAGATTCACGTAAAACCACCTCACGCACGATAATGTTTTTCATTCTTCCATTCTCCTCTTGTTCCACTTGTAACGGCATCAAACGACATCGACGGCAGCAACCGCAAGAAAGTGTATTTTCCTGGTGTATTATTATTGGAGACAATGTCAGAACAATATCAGTATGACCATATCAATGAGACTCGAGTGCCGGCACTAGACATCGCCACCTACATATGTCTGCCGACGGCCTCCATAGCAGTAATATGTCGAATCCTCTCGAGACGTATAGCTGAGGTGCCTCTCAAGGCTGATGACTGGTGGATATTTGTCGGATTGGTGAGTGGCTAACACCTTCACACCTCTATGACCGAGTGTTGACGGATTGGCGGCGATGTAGCTTTTCACAACCGCGTCTGTTGGGTTGGATATCGTTCTCACGGGCTTGGGTCTTGGTCGTCACGCCGTGCTCCTGGAACATCCAGTCTTCTTTGCAAAGGTAAGACGAAATTTGCGCTTCTATTCATTATGGGGGCGAAGCGCCAGCTGACAGCCGTAGCTTGTTCTAGCGAAGGCGAGTTTGTACAACCCTGCCATATTCGCGATCAAGACCTCGATCCTGCTACTATATCGACGAATATTCGTTACAGCTGGCATCAACAGATCATTCAACATCAGTCTCTGGTGTACTGGGACCTTTGTGTTCATGTACTGCTTTGTGCAGGCAATCCTGACGGTCTTCCACTGTAAACCGGTGAATATGCTGTGGGACCCTACGGTCAAGGGCACATGCATCAACTACGACGATGTGTTGATCATGATGGCCTCGCATACCATTGGGACAGATGTGTTGATATTATGTCTGCCGTTGCCCCAGCTATGGAAATTGCAACTGCCAGCAGGAACAAAGCTCCACTTGGTGGGCATCTTCCTGTTGGGTGGATTGTAAGGACGAAACCCCTCAGCATTTGTGATAAGCTGACCATGTTCAGTGTGTGTATCGCAAGCATCATCCGTGCTGTCTACGTTGGCCAGATCTCGCTCACTGATCCATCCTGGTCCGACGCACTTGGAGCCATGTGGACTGTTGTAGAGCTATCTCTCGGAGTCGTCAGCGCGTGTCTGCCGACACTCCGACCCCTCGTGGTTCGAACGTTCAAGAGCCGGACTTTAACCTATGGCATATCTCGAGAAAGCAGGCTAGAGAACCAAGATGGAGCCATGATGGTCCACCCCTCCGATAGCGGCGCTGAAGGAGGTGCCCACAAGAATGGGTTCGTCAATGACTCCTGGCCACTTAGCGCATACGCGAGTATGCCCAGTAATGAGGGGCTTATTCCAGAGCAAGCTTACCTTACAAACGACGAGAAGGGCGTGGGCGAAGCCACAAGCGTGAAGGAGACAACGGAATGTTAGAAAGCAGATGTTGGAACTAGAGCGAATATGTAGGAGAATGGTGTTAGCTTTAAATATATGACTTATAAAGCTAACACCTAATATGAGAAGACCTCTGGACATTATAGATCTAGAGGGTTTAAACTCTGGGTCATAGCTTTTTTGTACTCAAGAAGTAGAAAATAAAAGATATTCGCTGCTCTAGACGACCTTACTAGATATTAAACCCAATTCAAACAAGCCTTCTGTATGCATAACTTAATGCTCCATTCTCATACAGCAGTGAGCGGAAGATGATGTACGAAGGTTTGCAAGCATGTAATTCTCTCAACGAGGAAAACCCAAGAAAAATTTCGACAGGTAGCGAAAGCATCAAATCAAGCAACATCCACAAAGCTTACTCTTCTTGGCCCACAATTTTTCTCATAATTTAGCATGAAATAGCTCCACATGTCCAAGTCCTTCCATATGTACCGAAATCTTGCCCTTTGCGATATCTTGTGGCCAATACCTTGCTCAACATACAGCTCCTGAGGCCATAATCTTCGGAAAGGAGCCCTTTCCAGATAATCCATCCAGCTGCAATAAAAATCACAGAGGCTTTTCGAGTTCTACTATGGCCGCACCTGCTGTAGAAAACCCATCTTTAATAACGGAAGACCAGCTTCTCCAGCAGCAGATATCCGATCATTTAGAGAGCATAGCCACAGCGATGAACCGTATGGCTGATGCTATGGAACCGCCTCCTTCATACGCCATGTCAACCGATTTTGTCAACGACCCTAGACGTCCTTATCTTCAAAGTCCAGTCCATGACCGCATCGATGCCATTGAGAGAGAGAATTGGACGTTGCAGATTGCTTTCGGCATAGTGATGACAGGAATTGCTGTTTTCTTCATTTGCAGGGCGGATCAACCAATTCCTTTGCCCGTACTTCTTGGGATGTTGTCAGCTCTCGCAGTAGGCTATGTTATTAGCAGGAGGAATTAATCGTCTCCGACCTAAATGGCTCAGGTCAGGGTGAAGAAGCGGGCCATAGTGCGTTCATTGTATACATACCTGATTGATGCTGAAGTGATGCAGGAGTTGAGAAAGTTCGCTTATCTAAATGTATACACGGGCTCCTTATGCCACACCCTCCACTTTGTCAAGAACCTGCGCAATGAAACCTTTGGAGAATCTAACCATTTGCTCGTAGGCGATCTCAAACCCGTTCCTAGATCCGTAGTACGGGTCCCTAACCTGCTCGCCCTTTTCCCCCCCAAAGTCTCCAAAGAGCATCGTTTTCCCCATTCCTGGATCTGTTGTACCTGTACTCTTTGCAATCCGACTCTTCAGACGCTGCAAATTGTACAGATTGTCTTTGTCCATAGCGAGTATGTAATTAAATGCAGAGAAGTCCGAGGCTTGTATTTTGCGCGCTGCATGATCAAAATCCGCGATGCCATTATCCTCGAGAGTACTCATAGTCCTCGGGTCCGGTGGATCTCCTTCATGGTACGCTCCCGTACCGGCTGAGTCTATATTGGCCACACGTGGATCTGAGCTTGTAAGGGATCGAAAGACGGCCTCAGCCATAGGTGAGCGGCAGATGTTGCCCAAGCAAACGAAAAGGACTGATATGGGCGGTGAGGGTTTGGTGGGGGAAATCCCGTCCGAAGCCTCCCCATCACGTTGCAAGGGCAGCTTCGCCATATTGGTTGAGTCGGCCATGCAGGCGGGGAATGAGGCTACGCTTATGTCATTTCTTCTAAGCCGCTCTCAATCGTGGATTATTTGTAGATGTGTGAAGAGTGTAAGGCTCTGGCGTCGTGTCGCTGTGGCTGTGACTTTGCTGCTAGAAGGATCGTCGCAGGGATTATTTATTTACAGACGAACCCCGTGGTGCAGCCAATCTCAGCCCCGAGCCCCAAGCGTTAGCTCATAAGCACAAGGCTTCATATTTACCCCTTCCCCGGTCCTGATCGCAGCGACGGCGAGGTGAAACCTGAAGGGTAATACCAGCAAGAGGTGGCAGCGTTCTCGTGCTTGGATGTAAGTTGCCCGCTTTGTCTATTGTTAGCTCTACCAGCTGCCTAACAGCTCTCCAGTAACTTGTGACTTGATCTGACGCTTCCGCACAAAGCTACATACCCCCTTCACTTTGTCAACGCTTGCGGCCGTTATCCACATTCCTCGCCTATTGTCCCTGCAGAAGCGCCCATCATGTCATACAATCGTCTAGGTTAGACTCCACTGATTCATACATTGAAGCCCCCCCCAGTATTAGCTGTCACGACTCTCCAACAATTATGGGAAGCACGAAGTGCTAACGCCATGAGCTCTTGACAGACCCTCTTGGGCCGCATCCAGACGAAGAAGTAAGCTACGAATCTCCACACATGGGGCCGCAACGCGCTGGCCGGTCACCGTCGCCGGGCCATCCACTTCAGGGTTACCAACTACAAGACGACCCTTACAGACCCCAAAATGCGCCGTTGCAAATACCCATGGGACCCATGGGACCCGCAGGACCGGGCGATAGATTGGCGCCGCAACCTACATACTCAGTTGAGAATATCGATAATTCCTATAACCACAACGAGCAGTACGAACAACATCACCCCGTCTCAACGCATGATTATGCATATGGCGGCAATGACTATGCCATTTCTCCCGAAGACCACCATGACCAGTACTTTAACCAACCCTACGAACCACATCCACAGGATCAGGATGGGCTTTCACATTATCCCTCTCATGAAAATCAGCAGTACTATGATGACAACGACCACCAGCCCATCTTACAGCCAGATAGCCCTTACGGCCCAAATCCTCACGCCATGGGACCTGATATGGAGGCTGGCTATGACGGGGGCTCGATAGGTACAGCTCCAACTCCTGCGCCAATCAGGAGATGGAAGACTGTCAAGGAAGTTCAACTTTTCAATGGGAACCTTGTGCTTGATTGTCCGATACCCCCAAAACTGTTGAGCCAGGTTCCTCATGCCGCGCCCCCTGAAAGAGACGAATTTACTCACATGCGCTACTCAGCAGCGACCTGCGATCCCGCAGACTTCTATGACAATAGGTTCACCTTGCGACAAAGACTGTTCGCAAAGCCCAGACATACCGAGCTGTTCATTGTGGTAACGATGTACAACGAAGACGATTTCCTTTTTGCAAGAACGATGATCGGTGTATTCAAAAATATCGAGCATATGTGTTCACGGACCAATAGCAAGACATGGGGGCGGGAAGCCTGGAAGAAAATTGTGGTCTGCATAGTCAGTGATGGACGTGCAAAAATCAGCCCGCGAACAAGAGCTGTTGTTGCCGGCCTAGGTCTTTATCAAGACGGTATCGCGAAACAGCAAGTCAACGGTAAAGACGTAACGGCTCACATTTACGAGTACACGACGCAAGTCGGAATGGAACTGAAGGGCAAAGTCGTAAAACTGGTCCCGAAAGGTGCTACACCAGTTCAGATGGTGTTCTGCTTGAAAGAAAAGAACCAAAAGAAGATCAACTCCCATAGATGGTTCTTCCAAGCATTTGGCCGGGTCTTGGATCCCAATATTTGCGTACTTATCGACGCCGGCACCAAACCTGGAAAGGATTCGATCTACCATCTATGGAAAGCATTCGATCTTGAGCCAATGTGCGCTGGCGCTTGCGGCGAGATTAAGGTCATGTTGAGTGGCGGGAAGAAGCTTCTCAATCCTTTGGTTGCAACGCAGAATTTCGAATATAAGATGAGCAATATCCTTGACAAGCCGTTAGAGTCAGCTTTCGGGTTCATCTCTGTGCTACCCGGGGCCTTCTCTGCGTATCGCTATATTGCATTACAGAATGACAAGACTGGTCAAGGACCTTTGGAGAAATATTTCAAGGGCGAGAAAATGCACGGCGCAGATGCTGGCATTTTTACGGCTAACATGTACCTCGCTGAGGACCGAATCCTATGCTTTGAGCTTGTTGCAAAACGGAATTGCCGATGGATCCTGCAGTATGTTAAATCATCGACTGGCGAGACCGACGTTCCAGACACCATGGCAGAATTCATCATGCAGCGAAGGCGATGGTTAAATGGCAGCTTTTTCGCTGCTATCTACGCTCTCGTACATTTTTATCAGATCCAACGTACTGATCACAGCTTCATGAGGAAGCTCATGTTCCTGCTTGAATTCACCTATCAGTCTATCAACATGCTTTTCGCTTGGTTCGCAATCGTAAGTACCCCAACTAGGACCAACGGCCATACATCGTTGACCAAATACAATAGGGCAATTTCTTCTTGGTCTTTCACATCTTAACGAATTCTCTTGGTGACAAAGAACTTCTCTCAACAGTCGGGAATATTCTGGCTGTTGTCTTTGAATGGTTTTATCTGGCCACACTACTATCCTGTTTTGTCCTGGCGTTGGGCAATCGCCCGCAAGGCTCCAACAAACTCTACATGGCAATGGTATATTTTTGGGTCGGAATTATGCTGTATCTCATCTTCGCTTCTGTTTTCATCACTGTCAGATCCATCCAAATCGAGACAGCCGAACATGGATTCAAGGTCTCTGACATTTACTCGAATCAACTTTTCTTTACACTCATCGTGTCTCTCCTTTCGACATATATTCTCTGGGTCGTCATCTCCATCCTCTTCTTCGACCCCTGGCATATCCTCACCAGCGTAAGTATTCCTCTGTTCTCCGCTCGCATGCTCGAACTTACTCAACTTGCGTCGACAGTTCATTCAATACCTCTTGCTCACTCCAACATATATCAACGTCCTCAATGTCTACGCCTTCTGCAATACCCATGATGTTACCTGGGGTACGAAAGGCGACGACAAAGCCGAGAAGCTCGGCTCCGCTACCGTAAAACCGGGCGGTAAAGTCGACGTCAACATTCCTCAAGATGATGCCGACCTCAACACACAATACGAGTCCGAACTACGCATGTTCATGAACAAGCCTGTCAAGGAGGAGAAGCCTGTTTCTGCGTCTGAAAAACAAGAAGACTACTATAAGGGTTTCCGAAGCGCCGTCGTGCTGGTGTGGATGTTTTGTAATTTTGCGCTTGCAGCTGTCGTTTTGAGTGCGGGCGGTCTGGAAAATGTTCAAATTGGAAAGGATAAGCCGGACGGAGCGCAGAGAAGTACTATCTACATGGCTGTTGTGCTCTGGAGTGTGGCGGGACTTTCGTTGTTCAGATTTTGTGGTGCGGTATGGTTCTTGATTGTAAGATTGGTGAGTACTCCGGTCGACCTTGGTCTCATCTTAACCCAAACAGGCTGACTCGTCGTTTCTAGTTCCGCGGCGTCTGATCATATAAAAACCCCGCAAACAAAGCGGTTTCATGAACAGGTCTGAAGGACTCGCCATTTTTGTCATCATTCTTCTTGATATTGATGTACCCATTATGCGGACAAAGCATGGCGTTGGGAAAGAGAGATACCACAACATGTATCAAGTTTCACGGAGTAGTATGACATAGTTCTTTAACAGGTGCCTTCTGATGGCCTTCCTTGAGCAATATCATCCTCTTCTTGCGACTGTGGCCCTAATATGGTATATTCTCCACGTCTTGACCTTCGCTCTTCAAGCATATCTTGCCAGTGAAAGCTCCAGTGGCATAGCATACCGCCTGAAAACCCAATTGCGTCATTCCTAAACGCCAATATACCAGCAACAGTCATGAACATCACAGCCCACCGCCTCTTTCTCTCCCGTTCCGTCAGACCACCAATTGACTTGTCCTCATCTTCGTTATGCATAGCCTGCTCAACAGAGCTAGCTCTATCAAGAGGGTTCACATCCCTCACGCCAGCCGTATTGAGGCTTTCCCCAACCTTGACTAACTCCAACCCCGCCGCAATGACTAGTATGCATAGCAACACGCTCGGAAACTTGATAAAAATATGCAATGCGATCTCACTGGCGAACAATCCCAAAACCAACTTTACCAGCCCAAGGAGAATTATACTTGCGCCGGAGCGCGCACCAAAACGATACTGCGCAGCCAATCCACCACTTCCATGACAAACAGGCATAGCGCCAAACCAGCATCCCACGAGATTGATACCCATGACACTCAACCCTAGAGCAGTTGTTGACGGCGCTTTTACCTCGGGCAGCAAGTCTTGCGCTAAGAAGGCAACAGCAATCACAGAATTCAGCGTCGTGAGCGGCAGTTGTCCTATCCCTGCCTCCAATACACCCTTCTGAAAGCTATACCATGATGGCACGAAAGCCTGAGGGTGCCAGAATTTGACACGCGGTATTGAGTAACCCTCAGCGCCAGGGTCGTCAGAGATCAGATCTGCAAAGCCTACGAAAATTATACCGAGAAGAAGTATTATAAGTGCATAGGGTACGCGCCGGAACGTGGAAGTAGCAAGTAATGCGAGAAAGCAAAGTAAGAGGACTGCCGCGTTGAGGAGAGACGCTGAGGAGCCAGGTGTAGAAGAAGGATACAAATTGCCCGCTGACAGGATCAGGGACAATCCCGTTCCAAGCTGTATCCCCTTGACGACTGGAATCGGGATTCTATTCGTAAACCAACGCACCAAACCCGTCAGACTCAGCACCCCAATCGCCCCCGCAACAAAAATCCCCGCACTAGCTATCTCCTCTTTGGAAAATTTCTGAGCTAACGCGACAGCGGCGATTGCTTTCATGGGTTGAACGGGAAGGGGAATGCCGAAGAGGACGCCAGTGTAGATATTTGCAAGACCGGAGAATACGAGGGTTGAGGAAAGGGAGATGCTGTTGTTGAGGCTCAGCGCGATGAGGATGGGGAGGAGAGTCCCAAGATCGCCAAAGGAGCCGGAGATTTCAGAGAGTGGAGAGCGGAGGAAGGTGGAGAGGTTGTGGTGGTGGATCTGGAGGAGGGAGCGGGCGAAGGACTTGAGGTGGGTATTCAGCGTGGCAAGAGGGTGGGAGCGCCGGCTTGGGTGGGAAGCTGAGGGTTGGTCCATGCTGTAGGTATAAGTTCAGGGGAGCTCAAAAAGCTACATTTTGCTGAAGCGTGGGGAGAGCAACCTCGTGGACAACCCCACTATGATTTGAATGCCATCGCTTGTCGCGCTTAGCGCGGCCAAAGCGAACTCCGCTAGCTTCAAAATACTTATGATTGAGATGCTTCAATTTGGCATTGAGGACTGGCTACAACTATCTTACAATCATGAGTCTTCCATTATCGCGGCGGCGGCTGGTCATATCGGGTTTGTACTCTCCTTATCACTCACCCTCTTGTGGAGCGTTACTGACTTGTCGACCTTTCAGCCACCTCCTTCCTCCCCCAATCCTCATGCCAGTCCTACATCCTCCCTCTCCTAACAACGTGCTCCCACACCTACCCGTCTATACAGTACCGATCCATCTCCCTCAACCCTTTCAAACGCAAGAAGCCAAAAGTACAACTCGATGCCGAAAATATCCAAAAATTAAGAACCAAGGCCAAAGCCAAAGCTCGATCACAGCGATCACAGTCTGCAATGCCGAGAACAGGCGACCTAGCACCCTCCTCTATATTCGAACAAGAGTCGCCCACCGATCCCACTCGCGAAGGCGGTCCCAGCCGTCCCCATGCGGGCCCTGCACCACTCAGCACCGTTAAAGACCGTGACCCGAAAGCCATGGGTGCTGCATTAAACCCTCGGCCGCGGGCCCGCCAGCGCTGGCTGAGGAAGATGGTAATACGCAATATTCGTGGCAGGGGACGATTAAACAAGACCGAGAAAATCCTCCGCACGGAGCGCTCCCATCTCTCCAAATCCCCATTAATAAAAGCTAGTGTCAAGAAATTGTATCCGCTGGCACGACAGATTGCGGGAAAGCCGCTTACGGAGGCTATGGTGCAGATGCGATTCAGCAAGAAGAAGGCGGCGAGAGATGTGCTGAGGCATTTGGAGATCGCGCGGGATGAGGCTGTCGTAGCTAAAGGGATGGGGTTGGGGGCTGTGGGAGAGGAAAAAGCCGAAGAGAAGGAAAAGGCGGTGGTGATTGAGGATAAGAAGGGTAAGAAGAGGGCGGTGAAGGATTTGAGTCAGATGTACATTGATGAGGCGTGGGTTGGGCGGGGAAAGTATGAGAAGGCTGTAGATATCAGGGCTAAGGGACAGGGTTTTACGATGCACTTGCCGTTCACTAGTGAGTTAATGTACTCTGTTTGGAATGCTGCCTAGGTATGCTGACTTGAGACAGGCATCTCTGTTGTACTGAAGGAAGAGGCGACAAGGTTGAGGCTGCAAGAGGAGAGGGAGTTGAAGAGGCAGAGGAAGAAGGTGTGGGTGCCGTTGCCCGATAGGCCTGTTACGGCGCAGAGGCAGTATCCCCTTTGGTAGGTAGATTATCTGTATATCTATGCATTTCGGCCATATAGCCGTCCCGGCGCTGTAGGTAGGCCGCCTTTAACTTTGACAAGCGTGGATCCTGTCAAGTTGCACCGTACAAGTATCTGCAGCCCTGCAGGGTGAACTAGCAAACATTTGTTCACCTTACCTAGGCAAAGCCCCCAGCAATGGTCGACGGTCAGAACATCTACTCTTCGGTGCCGAAGTTCTTGTGACGATTGTACAACGCTCGTCACCAACCCGGCAGCTACGATAATAGCAGGGAACGAGCCTCCGAAAAATAAGTTTTTGATTTGGCAATAATCATTTTTTGACACGCCAGTGTGCACGTAAGTATGAACATGGAGTCAACTCCTCCAATGTTATGGATTGCTAATGCTAATGCTAATGTCTGTCACTAAGAATATGTAATTGGAATGCATGCATTAAGGCTGCTGTGCTCCGTGGACATCACCGTGCTGCTCTGTAGGTATTAGGGGTATCTTTGCGCAGCAAAAGCTGTGATGGTCCAGAGACCCAATTCTACCGCTCCATGCGGGTGACGTGAAACAGATCGCTCGCTCGCTATGCATGAACATATATCAAAGCCATAACCCTGTTGTGCTCGCGCGTCATGTACGAATGCAGTCTCAATGCTTGATGACGCTAGAGAAACGCCTGCTCCCACAAATGCACCACATCATCCCGCCACATCGCAATTTCCAGAACGCACACATCACTCTTCAGTCTCTTCAGTCTTGATATGGACCGTCTTGGGTCTGATGCCCTGCACCAGACGACGGCGAGGCTTGTCGGGGTAATCGGGCACGAGGTTATGGAGGGGGATAGGAGAAGAAGCTTGCCGCTTGCTGTGCGATGACAACGTTGTAAAGACCGCGTCGGGCTCACTAGTGAAAGGCGATGGTTCGGGTCGACTACTACAGAAACAGCCCATATGCATCTTGGGATTTTTATCGAGTGGTATAGGAGAGGAAGCTTTGCGCTTGCATGATGACGACGGCAAAACCGGCACCGTGTCAACCGTTCCAGTGATATTCAGGGTTGCTGTCTTGTCAGTGGAGTCGGGAGTCATTGTCTGAGATGCGTTGTTTGAAGCAGGCGGTTTGCCTTTGGCCTTGACGTGTGGAGTGAGTGTCTTGTTTTTTGGCCTGGTCACAGGCTTATTCGCGGTCCCCTTGGGAAATACAGGGAGGAACTCGATCGCCGGCATGTCCTTGTCCTTATTATCTCTTGCGGTGAAGGCTGTAGTCTGGAACTCAGCCTCGATGGCACCCAACACAACGTAAAGTTCGGCGTATGACTTATTGAATCCCAGGTAAGGCTCTAAAAATCGTTCCCAAACAGGCGAGGCAGGGGGTTCGGCTCCAGGTAGGACGGCCGCTGCATTCTCCGTATTAAGACGGATCTGTTCTGTTTTGTGGAGAGTGATGTCCCAACCAGCAATCCTGTCGCTTTCCTTGAATCTTTCGATCTGGCTCTTGATAAGTTCGAGCTTCTTCAGATGCCATATTCCCTCTTGCTGAAGGTTGTAGCGGCGTTGCTGGTAGTGCTTACGGCACCACACCAGCCACAGATCATCGGTAAGGAGCTGCGTACATCGCTTGTTCCTGCCAAAGTATTGTGAGACGATTTTTCGATGGTCAGTAGATTCAAGATAGCAGCCGTCTCCGTCGTTGGCTTGGCATTGAGTGTCGATGGTACGCTGGACGGCATTCCCACTCTGGGTTTTCTTCACCTCACTGTCTGTGTCGCCACCCTTCGTGTTCTGGAGGTGCTTGCACTTCTCCTTGCTGGGACCCGCGGATGTGTTGATTTCTTTCACATGATTAGCTTTGCATGGATGAGTATCGACGAGGTTCTTCTCACTGTCAAGGTCGATGTCCTTCGTATTGTGTTTATCCACGTCGAGGTTGTAGATCACGTTAGGTTGCTTCTCGCAAACAGCGACTATGCAGTTGGTATCCTTCATATCCTCGCGAATAGGGATGAATTTGTCGATATTGAAGAGGCTCTTACTGTTGTCAACATTTGTACTGCCAATGCCCTGGCCATCCCCGTTGGCAAGGGCAGTGTTGTCAGCATGAAGAAGAGAAACACTCATCGTACAGAACACAACAGAACGAAGATAACTCAGATGGCAAAGCTCAATAACAGATGCAAAAGGCTGCTTTAGAAGGTCTTGAAGACAGGATGGATGTCAAAATCTTTAGTGTTGAAATATCGAGCTGATGTTGAAAGATGGGATGTTGCTTCGGATGGAGGAAATAGTCAGTCATCTTAAAGGGTTGCTGCCGTTGTGTTATTAACTAGGCGACGGAGAAGACCAAAATGTCACCACCACTTTTACATGGTACTATTCTCAGTTTCCCCAGTGTCATGTGAAGACAGGGTCACCCACCCAAAACACATCTATACCACCCACATATTGTTAGTCCCACTCCGGTCCCGGCTTCCGTCGCCTCTCAACGATTGATATGACCGCCCTCCAAACCGCATGCTCTTTTTGCGTTCTGAGATTCAATTAGACCCGATTCTACAAATACCAGCGTAGCTATCAAATTACGATGCCTCGAATAAGCGATCTGACAACTTTCTAGGCATCTTACACAGAGAGGCCTATGGCGGTCTCAGAGGGAGCCGCGGCGATAACGGAGGCGTGGCGATACCATCGTGCGTAACTGCGCAGGACGGTGAAGGGAAAGTAATACAAAAATAGATATCTCAAATAGTATCATTCATCGGGGAAGACGTCAGCCCGCGTCAAACAATAGGCTCCGGATTAGACTTCCTAATCCAGTGGGGCAAAGGCGATGAGATGAGACACGGGGTTGTTGCCAGGTGATTGCTGTTTGGATGTCCGGTAGCATCTACTGGTTGGTGAAGGATCAGAGTTGCATTCATTCTGTTTCGAAGACCCCGCAATGTCGAAGATGGAAATTAGAAAGTAGTTACAAGCAAGAGTGTCACAAGCTCAGATCGGAGGTAGGCTAAAGGTAGAAGATGAGTCTCTCATTCATTTGAAATTGAAGTATCCAAGTTATTCGTCAAGATGTTGATTTGTACATTGCTAGTGTTTCGCAACCTGGACTCTGGCATGACAATTTCGAGTATGGTGTAAATGACATTGTGATCTAGCAAGCTGCCCGTACTAGCAGTCCTTTACGGACGAAAGGCCAAATGAAGATACAAGCTGCAATCGAGGCGGCAAATTCAACAAAGTTGTAAAAGACGCTAGTTCTATGCCAAATACGGTTAGCCGCCCGGGAACGCTGCAGCTGTCACAATGCGTAAGCCGTGTACTCTCGGCCTTCAACCCTTTATATTGCTATAGCATAGATATCACGCTCTTTTAGTTGTATAAACCAGCATTATCTAGGATAATCATTTTTCAAGGTGACAAAGGCTTGGCCATGGGCCTCGTGATTGCATTCCTTGCACAGCATCGCTTTGCTTTCGTACCAACATCAGGCGTGCGATTTCTTTGAGGTGTGTTGAAATCATTGCTAACCACCCTTCATGGTCTTGAGAAGATGCAACTGCTTAGGGGACTGAATTCACGCTGAAACTTCTTGGGATCTGGAAGTCACAGTGATTTTCACATGCACTTGTGGCAAATATATACCCCAAATGCAACAGTTATCTTTATCTGCTGGGACAATCTCGACCGGATATATATTCCACTCCTCGCTTAACAGATCAAGCACTCCACAAACCTACAGGTACCTTAACCTACAGGTACCTTAAGCTACAGGCACCTTAAGCTACAGGCACCTTAAGCTATAAGTACTTTAAGGTATAGACACCTCAAGCTATAGATACTTTAAGCTACCGGCACCTTAAGCTATAGAGATTACAAGCTGCGGGCACCTTATGCTACAGGCATCTTAAGCTACAAGTATCTTAAGCTATAGGCACCTTAAGCTACAGGCACTTTAAGCTACGACACCTCAAATCACTACTCAACAAACTTCGGGATCATACGGGCACCACATGGTGTAGCTAGTCCAGCGGCCGAGTCCCGAGCATATTAAGCCAGGAATTTTGCTTGCCGCGAGAACCTTAAGCAGTAGTCTGAAATCTTTCGGATTGAAACGAGCAATATGGGTAAGAAATATGTTCCATTGGCTGACTGGAAACCGTCAATACCGAATTCTAGCTCCTTTCAAGTGCCTCCGCGGGAAAAGAAGGCCATCAAGATCACGAAGCCTTCGGGGGCAGACGTATCCAGCTTACAGCAGCCTGGCAACTGCCTGGACCAAAAATTGTCGTCAAGTTCACAGCCTGAAGTATCAGAGCAGATAGCCAAGCAGCAGTGGAGGCCAGATATTTTCGTTCATGCCTTCGTGCCAAGATCATTGACAGCTATCAACGACTCCCCAGCATATCTTGACAATACTATATCTGGGAAGGGGGTTGACTTTGAAGCCTACATCTCCACATTTGCCGCCACCCGATTCTTGCCTGCCTCCGTCGAGCCATCATCGTGGCAATCCAGTCAGACCCCGCTTGTCGACCGACTTGACAGCTTATCTCCCGTGAATTATGGCCAACACTTTAGAGGTTGCCTGCTTCTTGATCTGGAGGCACAGGTACCAGAGCTCAGGTCCTATGACCTTTTTAAGGTTCTGCTGGAGCCACTCCATATGGGCCAAAGGTACCGACTGAAGGTCCCAGGTCTCAGAGAAGGAACACCATCAGTCAATCTTGGGGATTTCATTCTGCTTCGCCAGCTAATACTTGATCCAGTGACTCAACTACCCCAAGGTATGGACGTGTGGCTTGCATCTGGAGGTGGTTACAGCAGGGGGGAACCTGCTCCGGGCTTTACAAAGGTCCAAATACGTGCTCTCGTTACGGCTGTAGACAAACCAAATGAATCACTTATAATTGACGTGAATGGGCGCATAATTTCTGGGATGCCATTCTGCAATGTGAGTTTCATTGCCCAGCCTTCGTTAGTCGAAAGTCTGCATCGGGCTGTAGAGGACGTAGCCCAGGAATTGTCAAAGCAATCTACTACGACCACGGCCACGCCCTTAGAAATCTTGAGAAGTCTTTCGAGTGAGCGTATCCACAGTAATTGGCTTCGTTATATGCTTTTCCCACAAGAGGAAAATGGCCTTCCGCAGACAACACTTCCGTCGGCAACATTTTCGCAGACCTGGTTCGACAGAGCCCTGAACTACGAGCAAAAGGTATCATTTGCTCCTTTCGGCGCTTAAATGCTGGCTGATTCGTGAAATAGAAAGCAGTTGATGCGATCCAATCCTACAATTATGGGCAGCTTCCCTACCTCATAAATGGGCCCCCAGGAACGGGTAAAACCAAGACCATATGTGAAGTAGTGATGCAGTTAAGTCACGACTCGCTTTTCAAAGGGAGTATATTACTTTGTGCACCATCAAACTCAGCTGCCGATACACTAGCTCTCCGTCTACGAGCTCATCTTGACCCGAAAAAGATGCTCCGACTGAATTCGTTCTCTAGAACTTTTGCCGAGGTTCCCCAAGAATTGTTACCATACTGCTACGTGATAGACGACCGGTTCAACATCCCACCATTCGAAGAGCTCATGTTGCTAAAGGTCATTATTACTACATGCAAAGACGCCGACATGCTAGCTCAAGCAAAAGTCAGCAACCGTGATCTCATCGCGTTGCAAATGAACATGTCTAGGACTATTCATCCTGAGTATAGCGCAGACACCATCAGAATGGCCTCTCCATTACATTGGGCGGCTCTAGTAGTCGATGAAGCAGCTCAAGCAACCGAACCCGAAACACTCATACCACTGACTGTGGTAGCTCCTCATACCGCTTATCCATGTACTCGGACCCCGATTTTCGTAATGGCTGGGGACCAACATCAGCTCAATCCTCGCACTTATCATAAACATACTACGCTGCAAATCTCACTCTTCGAGCGGCTCTCAAGCTGTCCGGTTTATGCTTTGCATCCCCTAGCGCGCAAAAACCTGCATCGAGCCTCCCAAACCTCGCCAATATGGCGTCCACCCTTCGTTCACCTAATTCGGAACTATCGTTCTCATCCTGCCATTCTGGCAGTTCCATCATCGCTTTTCTATGATAATACCTTAATTCCCGAGGCTCTTAAGCCAGATGCGCTACAGTCGTGGACTGGATGGAGCCGTCAATGGCCAGTCCTGTTCGCCTGCAATGGAGGGCCAGACGAGTGTGAAGACATCCGCAGCGTGGGAGGGGGATGGTACAACATCCGAGAAGCCCGCAAGGCCATGGCCTACGCGCGACACCTCTTAGACGAGAACATGATCACCAACCAGTCCGAGATTTGCATCATGTCACCTTTCGGCGCGCAGGTCCGCCTTCTGCGCAAACTTGCAAGGAACTCGGGCTTATGGGAATTAAATATCGGACCCATGGAAGCATTTCAGGGATTGGAGAGTCGCTTCGTCATCATCTGTACGACAAGGGCCCAGAGGCGCTTCTTAGAGCAAGACCGAATCCGGGGACTCGGTATCGTGAATGAGAAGAAGAAATTCAATGTCGCTATCACGAGAGCCAAACAAGGCCTAATTGTCATCGGTAACCCATGGGTCCTGGCTACTGACCCATGTTGGCTTGCATTCATGAATTTCTGCCGCCGAAACGAGCTTTGGGCCGGCGATTATGAAGAGGAAGATCAGCGAATGCGAGGGCTGGAGGAAAGCAACGTGAATGCATGGAAAACTGGTCAGGACTCGGCAACTGGTAACGGTAACGCGGCGAAAATAACGGGACTGGAAGCCGCCCTGATCTTTAAGGAACGTGATAAAGATGTTGGATCGATAGCTGCGAAAAGGTTTATGAGTGGGAGTGAGACTCTGGATGATGCTATGTGGCGCGCGGGATTGGAAGCTGAGGCGTCTCTGGAGCTGACGGACGAGGGATGAGTTTTTGGACTGAGAGTGCACAAGTGCCGTCGATATAAGTAACAGAAGGATTAATCTAAGACCGTTTACTTATCTGCTGACGCAAAAGTGCTATTGATAAGTAGTAGAAGGATCAATCTGGGACCCTTTGCTTTTCTGCTGACGCAAAAGTGCCATCAATATAAGTAGCAGAAGGCAGATTTCCAATGCAAGAACGGTCATCATTACACCAATCCACTAAGTCAACTGCCTTCCCTTCCGGGGACGACCTATCCTTATATATTACTGACTACCCTTCCATATCAACCATCTAAAACCTCTGCGCTACCACATACCAGGATATGGTCATTGTAATCCGCCAACTGTCTTTTCCATGCGTCCTATCATCAAGCTTGCCTTGGTCAAGCCAAGTTGCGATGCGCAATGCGCTCCTACGCCATGTATTCGATTGCCGATTGGATCCTGTCCTCCCACCATCCTAAGGTCCTAGCTTGCTTCGCATCTCTCTGAGCTCGCTGGTGTGGATTTGTCGAGACTGCTTGCGTGGATATGCGATGTGACAGGGTTTAAGCGGAGGCAGTTTGATGCGTTACAGGCTCGATTCTTGCGCGTTCTGGTGGGTTGCGTGATCGGTCTGCGAGACGTTCGAAAAATGGAGAGGCAGGGTCTCTTTCCTGGGGATGGTGGTGGGGTTGGCCACGGAGGGCGAGGAGGAGGAGGCGGTGGTGGACGAGGCGCCATTGGAACGTGGATTACAGGGTGTGGACGAGCTGAAGATGATATTGGTAGATACGGCGATAAGGGTCTCTTAAGTTCCCGAATTGCAGGCGTTTTTCCGATTCAGAAAATTTTGTGGTGGAGGACTCGGTCCTTTTATCGTGGAATTGCAGTCCATGCCTATAATTTGACGCCGAAACTCTCTACCGTCAATTTCGTCGCCTACCTCGCTACTCATGCGCAGAATTGAGAGGCACGCAGAATATCCGATAAGGTTCAAGTAGGATCATCTTCAATAGCCAGGGATTTAAGGCGGTGTGCAGTAGCGTCACCGCAAGGTACGGTCCCACCGAGTTTCTGAACGGCCTGGTATGTTGAAACGGGATCCGTTACGACGAATAGCGATGCTACACATGGTCCCAAACCATATCGATGGGTCGCGATTCCCGCCACTACTGCATAGTTGTTTGCTTGATGATCCCCACCGCCGGCAAGGCGCCTCTCCTATTCCTGCAGGTAGCTCAATAACGAGAAAACCCTCGCGGCTTAATTTTGTTCATGACTGGACATTTGTAGGTTTAAAGACCTATTGTAGTACAGGGCAGAACGCAGGGGCGACCCAGCAAAGCTAGTGGCGTGGAAGGAGGATCGGCCTGGATCCATGTGGTCTTTGAAGTGGTTCCTCGTACTTCGACGAGCGTCGGACGACTTGTAAGGTGGTGATACCGAAGTTGTTAAGCCAAAATCCATGTTAGGCAAAGTTGTCCACTTGATGATCGCTCTGTTGGTGATTGTAGCGGCGGAGAGGCTGTGGCTATCAGCTCTTGACGCTTTGGTATCATGAACGTATATTCGCCCAGAGCAGGAAGGGTCCTTCCGCTGTGCTCTTTTTATGACAGCAACGTATTAGTCAGGGTTTTCCATTCAATATTACCATATTCGAGCGTTGAAGATCTCACCATATCGTCATTTATAAGGTTCACCGGAAAGTAGAAATGTTTACGTGTTTTTAATCGGCGGCCTGCACTGTCGGATGAGGTACGGTATTGGCACATGCAAAAACCCGTCTGCACTGTCACCGGTCGAACTAAGTCTTGCTTGGAGAGCCTCTCTTGCAACCTGCATGGAAGTCTGGCGCTTGTAAAAAAGTTTCGTTGTAGGCTGCTGATTCCATGCTGCCTACTGGCGTAGCGTTCAATTTCCGGAGTGATAAATTGTTGCGAAGGTGACTGTGGCGGTCTTCCGTGTTTACCGGAAGAGAACGAGAGTACTGCAGTTCTCTTCCAGCGGGTAGACGAAGTAAAGAGTGTACGGAAGCAAATACGGACGATACTTTACGTTAGAGGCAAGCCTTTCTCGGAATGTGATCAATCAAATTAGAGAAATAGGGCAGTCGCTTTAACTTTGAACCTGGATAGAGCTTCCCAATTGGGATGGACTCGACAAGGGTTGCAATTTCTGACCTGTAAATATTGAGGTTTGTTGAAAAGTAGTGAGAGACTTCCGAGTATCTCCTTAAGAGCATTTTATCATTGGTATTCGTCGAGAATGAAGATATCATCCGCGATTTGCAAATTCGACCTGATAGGTATTTAAGAGGAGCAGCCACTGCTGATAAAACTTCGAGTACCCATCATCGTCCGTCCAAGTTCTTGATTGACCAGTCAGTGATCCCCGAACTTATCTGGGGAGGATTTAGGGTCGTTCCAAAACATGAAGTTAGGTGTTTTCTGGTGTGAATACAATCGCCGCCAGCAGATACGTGGACGTCGTCTTATTAATTGAGGTTTAGCTTATCGAACAATGGACATTACTTCCCTCCATGGTGGACAAAGATCAACAGGAGTCTTGACTGCCATCCTCGGAATATGAGGGAACATATTTATATTGCAAGAATAGTGTCTGCTGAACGTCCTAAATTCACTTACCATATGTAGCAGTTGACAATGTCATCATAACGGGAAGCACTTTTCTTTGTAAATTCCGTTGGCTTTGCTGACTCCGTAGCATCATCATCGTTTTCTACCATATTCCAGGAGCGTAGCGTACTGCAATCGCATCGATTTTCGGGTCTGACAATGCGTTAAGTTCTCCCGCAAAGCTTTCCATAACCTTTTCAGTATAGAATAGACCCGCAATAAGCAATTTTCTTAAAGAATCTTTACTCAAAAGCGTTTATATCTAATGGTTCTTGGTACGTTTAAGTTAATTGATAAATTTATTTCCGTTGTGAAGGAGAAGTTATAGGTTCATGAAGATTGGCTTTAAGCTGTAGGGGTGCCAATATTTTTGCCTCTCGCGAGCTACAATTGACCCTTCCTAAGATTATGACAAAAAGATATCCACTTAGACGGGTCCCCAAAGATGCGAAGAGTTTACTCACGGTGTCAAGTCAAGGAGCAGGGCAATACGCTGCTCTTGTCTCCCTGAGGCGCCGGCCGATTATTTCTTACAATGAAATGTTTTATCCTCGCGATATGATCATGATACCATCCGTTAGAAACCCCGCCTGTGCTAGAATGGTAAGATCTGTATGCCGTTATCCGTCCCTTTGCCTTGTCAACGACACTTCAGATGATAGACAATTTATGTGCGCCAATGCCTTCAGTCTTTGGTCGTGATTACCCATTACACTTTCCACGATACTATGTTCTATGCTCTGGATGCTTAATGTGATGAAGGATTCTCAGAACAACGCTTCAAAGTGCACAACGCTTTAAAGTGCGAGCGAAGAGAAACGGTATCATGGCTGTAGACGTCGGCACCTTAGCGTAATGCTATTGTAATATTCATGTATTCTTTGATTGTACACAGAGAGCAATGCCACCTAACACAAACGCCATGCCAATCCAGGTATCTGTACAACGTAATTAGCGTGCATCCGAATCGCTAGATGACCTGTCAACAAGAGAGCACTTGCCCCTTGATATCACTTTCCCTTCTGCCCACCACTCCCCCAGTACGGTAAACAGGAACGCCAACGAATTTGTGATCGGTACCGTGAGACTCAGCTCTAAACACAGCACGGGTTAGCAATAGCACTCTTCAGTGCGCCCAAGAACGAAGCAGGTCTGCCGGCTTTTCATCCCATCCAGCCCCTCCTCCCCCGAATTCCACTTTCCCCTCTCCTTCAATCCCCAAACTACCAAACCGCCAAACCGACCCGTCCCAACCTTATTGCACTATTCCAAACATGGTCCCCAACTCACCAGCTTTCCCAATTAACAAGAAAAACCACACACTCCCCGTCAAATTTATAACCAACGGCACCGCATAGCTCGGACTCCGCAACAGATCCATCACCGTAAAAAAGCCCTTCAACACCCTATATTTCACCCATCCTATCTTCGTAGATGTGTCAATGCGCGAGAGAGAGCTGTGTGGGGCGGGGTGGAAGTTTACGGCTGCGCGGCGAATGAAGGGTGTTGTTAGGCCCCATGCTAGGCCGACGAGGAGGAAGCCAAGCGTCCAGTTGATGATAGAAGGGGAAGGAGAGGGAGAGGGTGAGTCGGCGGGGGTGGTGGACGACATGGTCGGAGTTGGGGAAGCTGGGATTGGGAACGGGATGGGTTGGAGTGATGGGGAGGTGGGTCTGATGATACGGTAGAGGGTGCTCTAAAAAGGCTACTAGTGCGGTCTGTACGCCGCAACGTACAACACAACTACATCTAGCAATAGAAAGTCCTAAAATTGTAGAATTCGGAGACGATTGATAGTAGATATCGTATCCATATCTACACTACCAGCGCCTCAGAGAGAGCGCCCACGCAGGGTTTAGGGGCCGCAGGGGCTCAAATTTCCATACAGGCTCAGGTAGAAGGGTTCACCCCCTTACTGTACACACCTCTTACTGTTCAGCCCTGTGGGGCTTGACCTAAAGCTGGCGCGAAAAAGTCCCCAAGAGACTCCCTAGAGCAAATCACTCCGGGGCGCAAATCTGTTGCTTAGGCGACCAGTGTTAAGGCGTTTTCCGGGATCCTTTTCACCAGCTTCAGGTACAGCCCTACAGGGCTGTACAGTAGGAGTACAGTAAGAGGGTGAACCCTTCTAGGCACGGGCTTAAGGTACCTTAAAGCCTGGCTGCCGGAGAATAGCGTTGGGGATGGATATATCTTTACATTTATACAACATAAATGTTGTGACAGTCATCCCAATTAAATTGTTGCTCGAAAGTCTCCATAGAGCGTTTCGAGCGGACATGAGCTCGGCAGCTTAGATATCATCGCCTCTAGCCTTCTCAAAACTAGCTTTGTTTATGTCTTGGCGGAGTCTATTTTTATAGCTGGCTCCAGCGTCATCGATTACATCTCGCAGGATGTCAGCGCGCAGCTGTTGTTATGAGCTTTGTTACCTGAATTGTAGCATGTCGCAGTAACATGGGATATTATTGTACCATACCGTCCCGGGTTTTCAGGTTAGGTTGCAGTTCCGACCTTAGGTAGCCAACCTCCCCAGCCACATTTTCACGAATCCACCCCCACCCTCCCTTAAGGTGCTCTGGTTCTACGTTACTTGCCCAAACAACAATGACCTACGATACTTTGCTCCAGCACACAAAATAAATTCTTGTGAAGCCCTCAAATTGCAAATTGCAGCCGAGCCACTGTGTGATCTCTACCCAAGCAAATGAACGCTTGGAGACAGTATCCACTTTCGATCATCCAACTTAAATGCATCTCACGCCACGAATAATCATTTTCACTACATTTTGAACCAGATCGCGATTGAGCTACCAGCGCTGTCCATCCAGCGCCCCTTACCCTAGGCCCCTCGGTATCGAAGTACCTGCACCATGGCTACGAAAGCTGTGATGGGAAGCCTTAGCGGCGTACATACAGCTGGCATATATGCTGACATGACTGTTGACGGTCCAGAGATTGGTACTTTGGTTGTTGTCATGGATCGAGCAAAGAACTTGCCAAACAGAAAGACCATGGGCAAGCAGGACCCGTACTGCGCAGCGAGATTAGGAAAAGAGGCCAAGAAGACCGAGACCGATAAACGGGGAGGACAGACTCCGAAGTGGTAGGAAAGACTGTTCCCCTGATCAGTGTTCCATGCTAATTGGTGCCAGGGATCAAGAGTTACGCTTTACGGTGCACGATTCCCCCGATTATTACCAGCTGAAGGTGTCGGTATTCAACGATGACAAGAAGACTGAACTGATCGGAGAAACCTGGGTGCCTCTCGACCAAATAATTGTACCAGGTGGTGGCCAAAATGATCTCTGGCACAACCTTAATTGCAAAGGAAGGTACGCAGGCGAGATCAGAATTGAAATCACGTATTACGACACTCGACCACGAGATGAAAAGGTCGAAGAAAGACGTCAGTCCATACCAGTGAACAAGACAATGGAACAGCCTGGTAGCGGTCTCAGTGGGCCCAGGCAGCCGAAGCCGGTCAAGCGAAGACCATTGCCCGCTGATCCTACTGGCTCTCCTCACGCTTCGATTCTCCCACATACTCCGCCCTCGAATGTTCCCCAGTCACTGGGATCTCAGCAACGCTATGTTGAACCTCCAAATAATCAGAGAACAGACGCCACTCCGTCTTCCGGCAGTCGACATCAGCGCTTACAAGAGAGTCAACAAGGAGGATCGCCCCTGAACTATAATCCCCAAATCCCAGATACCTTCAACGGTATCACAACTACATCTCCCGTATCTTACCGCTCAAAGCCAGATGAGCTACCGGTCTTTGATCTCTCCGGCCAGGACAACTACCCACATGATCAAAACTTGACGTTCACCCAAATTTCTCAGAATCAGCAAGCTTACGATGGATCTTCTCCATACGATATGGAACATGGTGACGCATGGCAGGGCAGGCCATCAACGCAAGAGGTTCAAACACTCAACGCTATGATCTACTCAAATTCGTCACCTGCTATCATAGATGCCCGTCCACGGCAAGACGCTCCAGCTGCAAGACAACACGCCTCATCCTCACAACCAAGAAGTCAGAGCTATGACGCCAATCCAACATTGCACTATTCTAGGGATGATGATTACAATTCTTGGCCAAGCGTCGACGGAGATGCTATTGATGAGTACGCGGCACCACCGCCTCCACCAGCGCACAGAAGCAGTGCCTTGAGATCTTCCCCTCAGGTTTCAAGCCGAGTCCAGTCGGAGCCATACATCCCTATCGCTGCTCCCGCACCCCTAAACATTAAGGATGGACGGGGAAGTATGGGTGGCAGTCCTTTGTCTCAGCTCCACAGCAGCTCTTCATACCAAGAGTATCCGTCGATATCACCATCCAATTCGCAATCATATTCGAATACTGCTCCTTCTTTATCATCCCGTACGTCTCATGGCCAGCCTGTCAAACCCCGGCCGCAGTCTCCTGTGAGGGACTATGGGTCAACGCCACCTAGCTTGGTCCCTGGTTACGAGCCCAGTATTGCCGCAGATGAATCTGAGGGGCTCATGCACGAGAACCGCATTGGTCCACAGCAGCATTCCACTGATCAACAATCACCGCAATATCAACAAGCATCAGCAAAATTCATGCAAACGAGATCCCAACCAATACAAGGCCATTTTCAATCAGCACCAACATCAACCCTACAGACAAGGCCACAGCAAACACAGCAGTATCACCATGCACCATCTCCGACCGCCCAATCAAGACTACAGTCAACGCCACACAATGTACAGAGTGTCCAAGACAGGCGAGCGCACAGGTTTTCTGTCCCCGATACTAATCCACGTGCAATAAGCTCGGCTCCTCAAACACCAATGCGTAAATCTTTGAGTCCGCAGCCAGGCTCCGCACCAGCTGAGAGGCGGCGGTCCGGGGTTCCCTTTTCGCCCGATTCGTTCGATGCTTTCAATCCTTCCTTGGCCGACGCAGATATCATCAACCAATCAGGAGTTAACTACAACACCCCTGAGCAAGCTAATGATGTTTACCGTGAGCATGAGCGGCAAAAGAAGTTAGGTGATGGGCCTATTATTGGTAGCGATGGGCGCATTATTGATCCATCGGATCATCTCCCAACGGACACATGGGCGCCCGAGCCGGAGCAAAAGAAAACCAGAAAGGGCCCAGAAGTTACCATCCGATTCAGGCAAAGTCCACGAGGCGCTCAACCCTTGCCATCCACATCACGTCCAGCGCTCAGTGAAGTTCGTCCGCACCCAGTTACTACTCCGATATATGCCCACGGTCCAGACAATGGCTCGCCAAGTTCCGGAGGTCGGAACCGGCTACAAAAGAAATCTAATGCTGTAACGGCTCAGCCAGCGTCAAGTCCCATTGTCCCAACACTAAACACCAAACCTCGAAGCTCACCACTACGATCAGCGGTTTCTGATTATCCACTACGAGAGCGTGAGAACTATGGTGGCTATGGAAGTAGTCCTACATATGCCAGGATATCACCTGGAAACATTCCACCTCCTGTTCCCGGAAAAGTGCCCATCCATGCGGGACAAGAGGACTGGAGCATGAGTGCACTAAGCGAGGAGATGAAAAGCATTGATATAGGCATTGGTGGAGGCCAGGGAAGGAATAGAAGGAGCAGGTATGGCTTATGATTTCAACGGGAAGCTTTGCATCTGTGTTTGTATATACTTTTATTTGCGTGAAAGCGCATTTTGTACATCTTTGGGACAATAACTCACAATATTGTGGGTCGGTTGATGATCTGGGAATCCATTAGACTGATATAGACTACCGATTATAGTGTTTTCACACTTACAGCACCTTTTTCGCTCCCTCATTGTCTTTAATTGTCCTTGAAAGCTTGCTCCATCTGGAGACTACGGCGCGCTATCATAGACCATGCATTGTAGATGGTAACCCACTGAGCACCATAATCAACACACAGAGGTATAAGTTCTAGTTGGATAAGTTATAAAGCTCGATCCCTAATGCTAAAATACCTTAAATCGTAAGACTGAGTAGGGGAAGACGAGTTAATATGCTGTAGAAGTAGATCGCGACCCGCGTACCGTGCCTACCTTAAGCCCACGCCCATGCCCATCCCACAAGTTTAAGCCCCATAGTCCCTAAAACGACGATGGGTGACGTGGACTTGCCATGATACTTTGCTTCATAGCGTCCAGCCACATGTCTGCGTCTGGATGATTTGCGAGAGTGTTGAGGATGTGGTACCAGTCGGTATTTCTGTCTTCAATGTAAGAATAAATCTTGAGGCCCCAAAGCGACTGACGAATCAAAAGCCATCGTTGCTAGCGGGCTTGCCAAGCATTGCGCCGTGGAACAGGCATCTACCAGTCCCCCACCTTTCCATCAAAGCATTTTACCACACGAACCTGCATACTTTCGCTTGCATCATATACTCCCGTACTTTATATATATACTACCGCGGCTAGTAATTTTGATGAATAAGGTTACATTAAGTTATCGTGGAAATGAGTGAGGCTGAGCGCCCACTCCGTCTGCTTTCTCTGGGTACAGTATACCTAAAAGATACAGGCGCGACCAAATCAGTAGCTTATCTTGAATAGATGGCGGCGGCATCAGGGGCCTGTCGAGTCTCTATATTCTCAAGCAGATCATGGTCACTGCGCAGAGCAAGGAAGCTAACAAGGCGTCGACTGGCTCACCTCGACCATGCGAATACTTCGACTTGATTGCCGGAACCTCCACCGGAGGGTACGTTACCCTTTCGATAATATTTCCGTAGGGCAGTTGGCTAGAAGACCTTTAATCACCGAGAACTCGCAGCTGAGATATCAGCACCGAAGTGCATCTCTTTAGTCTTGGTTCTTTATGATATGAGGAAGTACGTCGCTAATAATCATAGCCTCATCGCCGTCATGCTGGGTCTCCTCAGAATGGACGTAGATACTTGCATAGAGACTTACTCAAGCTTGGCTAGGGACATCTTCCCACTGGAAGGATGGCTTTCAGGGAGCAAGCTTGGCCGCCTCAAGAAAGCGGCCACTGGCAAACAGCGGTTCAGTCCTGCTCCGTTCGAGGCCGCAATCAAACGCCTCATAGCGGAGTCTACTGGGGAGGAGGAGACGTCTATGATGTCTGAATCGCCGCACACTCACTCCAGTCATAAGTGCAAAGTGTAGGTGATTTTCATCTCATATCCGGCTACAGTACTGATGGCCTCCAGCTTTGTCTGTGTGACTTCTGAAAAATCGCGCGGCCACTTTCGATTTAGGAGCTATGAAAGTCTTTGGAATCAATTGGACGACGTGGCTATCTGGCAAGCTTGTCGTGCCACTTCTGCAGCTCCCACATACTTTCCGCCAGCGATTATCGGCAATCCTCCTGTTGCATATGTCGATGGTGCATTAGGGTATAACAACCCGATCCGGGCACTAATGGACGAAGTCCGGCATTTGTGGCCAAACCATGGCGTAGGTTGTATTATCAGTATCGGAACTGGTGTACCAGCCCCACGAGATGTTGGGCGATCGATCAAACCGCTTTTGGAGACTCTGAAGGCCATGTCTACCGATACTGAAAAGGTGGCTCGAGAAGTCAAGGACGAGATCGTCTATAGTCATCCTGGCCGATACTTTCGATTTAACGTACAGCGTGGCCTCGAGGGAGTCGGTCTTGAAGAGTGGAGGGAGATGGATAGAGTTAAAACGGTGACGGTGGATTACCTTCAAGAGAATTGGGAACAAGTTGATCTGTGTGCTTCTCGGCTGCTCAATACTGATGGTACGTTATCAGGCAGATGCATGACTATTATGGGATCTCGAGTAACTGAACATTGTCGCTGCCAGACACAAATCAAGTAAATCCCGTTCGAAAGCCTGCTTCTGCACTATCTACAGTCCGGATTGCGCAGGATAAGAAGTTTGTGGGGCGTGAGGATATTTTGACCCAACTCCGCTCAATCTTGGAAAATGATACCGGACATCTTCGAGCAACGCTCTATGGCTTAGGCGGTATTGGGTAAAGTAGAATCTATACCCAGCCGTGATGCACTACACTAACAACGAGTATCAGTAAATCGCAAATCGCCATTGAGTATGCCTACAGAATCCGTCAGAGAGACCCCTCAATGTCCACATTTTGGATACATTCCAGCAGCCGAGCGCGCTTTGAGCAGTCATTTGGTGAAATCGCCGACCAAATACGGATTGATGCTTGCGAAGTTGGCAGTTCTGATACTCTCCAAACAGTTTCAAGATGGCTAAGTGACAAGAAAAACGGACCGTGGCTTCTCATCCTCGACAATGCCGACGATGCCAGGGTATTGCTTGATCTTCAACAGGATCGTACGGCAAGGGATGCGGCACCAATTAAGCGCCGTTTGATAGATTATATTCCTCAAGTGCCACATGGGATTGTGCTTGTCACCACCCGTGACAGGACTTCTGGTTGGGCGTTGGCTGGAGATTATAGTACCCCCATAGAGGTCCAATCAATGGGCCCTGTTGAGTCGTTGGAGCTATTGAAGGGCAAGCTACCAGTAGAAAGTGGAAGTGAGGCAGTGGAGCTACTCAAAGAACTTGAATACGTACCTCTTGCCATTTCACAAGCCGGTGCATATATCAGAGAGAGAGCACCGTTGATGACCATACCAAAATATCTCGCAGAGTTCCGTAAAAGTCAAGACAATCAAACAACGTTATTAAATGCTAATCACGCGGATTTGCGACGCGATGGCGAAGTTCCCAACGCAGTCATTACCTCCTGGCAATTGTCCTTTGATCATATCCGACCGGCCTACCCAAAGGCCGCTGACCTCTTGTCACTCATGTCGATCTTTAATCGCCAAGCTATACCTCAATTTTTGGTTCAAGGAGAGTATGATGATCTTGCATTTTGCGAAGTCATGGGACCACTGCTCAATTTCTCCCTAGTTCGGGCAGAAACTACGGGGCAAATGTTCGAGTTGCATAGGCTTGTCCGGATCGCAACACGGCATTGGCTCGCACGAGACAGCTCGAATCAGCATTGGATTGACTGTGCCATCGACAGAATGGTAGAGTTATTTCCCCCCAATAAACACCAAAGTCAAAATTGGGCTTCATGCGAAATGTTGTTCCCTCACATCGAGGAAGTGCTAGAAAATGAACCAGACTCGGAAAAACACCGATTGACATACGCAGTTCTACTGACCCGAAGCTCTAACTATCTGATCGAAAGGAAAGGAGATTATTTACTGGCGGAAGAGAGATCAAAGAAGGCTTTAGATATTCAACGGCATAGTTTGGCAGCTGTTGATGATGCTTTACTTGATACTTTAAATGTTATAAGCTACGCATATTTTCGGCAGAAGAGAGCTCAAGAAGCAGAAGAACTTCTTGTGGAAATCCTGGAGCAAAGCAAGGAGAAGTGGGGTGAAATAGATCAAAGAACTTTGAACGCCATGAGCAACCTCGCAGTAATATACGTCAAGCTACGCAAAGTCGAAGAGGCGGAGGAATTGCGTTCGCGTGTTCATGGCCTCAAGTCACGACTCTTAGGCCTTGAGCATCCGGATCTTATAATGGATGATGTTGACATGGCGATTCTCAAAATTGAGCAGAGTGAGTACCAAATGGCTGAACAGCTATCTCTCAGTGCTTTGGAAAGAGCGACAACACTGTTTGGCTCCGACAGTCTTCTAGCATTCACAGCAAGGCGAGCTTTATTCGACGCATACATGGGTCAAAAGAAATACGTAGAAGCCGAAAAGCTGGGTTTGAAAGACCTGAGCATTAGGCGCAGGATATTCGGAGCGAGCCATGAACACACGCTAATCAGTGCTCATTGTTTAGCATTGGTTTATCTTGAAGAGGGCAAACTTGTTGAGGCAGAAAGAGAATGTCGAGAATGCCTCGGTTTGAAAAAGGAAATGTTAGGCCCACAAAAGCCAACAACATTGAAAACACAGTCTCTTTTAGGGAAGATTCTAATCAAGCAAGATAATTTTCTTGAAGCATCAGAGCTGCTTGCGACTTGTGCAAATGTTAGCAGAGAGGTGTGTGGAGCTGAGCACGAGGACACACTGATTATTTTACAACACCACGCCATCTGCGCTGAGCACCTAGGAAACAAGCAGGAGGCCATTCGGCTTATGACAGAAGTATTCAATGGACGAACCAAGCTGTTCGGTGCGGATCACGCCGATACAGTCAGTTCGGCGGAATGGTTGGCGTACTGGAAAGCAGGGGAAGACGGTGAGGATGCATAAAGAGAACCGGATATGAAGAGCAGGGTTTGGTACGAAACAGCTTCTCGTGCTGTCCCACCTTACCCTCGGATTAATAATGTGGGGCTTATTTACCATCTCGCAATTGGATTTGAGGCTCTGAACGCCATCTGCGCAGCAAGACAATTTGCGAAAATTCGGAATAGCTCGGGTATATGTTGGAGTCACGGAGTTTTGAGTCAGTAGTGGTCCATTCCTAGTATGAGAGCGTTAGGAGATGAGCCAAGGATTTCACGCGATATGAGAATGTAGATAATGAAACAGACAAGATATGATCAGATTGAGTCTTGCGTTGCTCACTAAGTGCTCATATACAATTCTTCCATCCACGTGAAAGAGCTGACAATAGGTGAATTTAATGTGCTGATTGCCTTAGAACTAACATCTCTAGAGGTTCCTAAGCTTTGAATATGGCCTCTCAAAACTTAATTAGGGCATGGGAAAGGCTATACTGTGCTACTTCAAAGGACCTATTGGCACTCCTACGGCTTAAAGCCAACCTTCATAAACCTATAATTTCTCCTTCACCATAAACAGGAATACATTAATTAATTTAAACTATTTAAGAATCATTGAATTGAAATTTCCCCTAAGTAACAATTTTGACAATTATCTAGTCAACTTACTCATTACGGGTCTATTCTCTGCTAAAAAGACTTGCATTTTGCAAAGGTTGCCAATATTGTTGCCCTCTGCGAGAGACTCTAGCTCCTCAGACCATGCATGTTCATTCCTCCATCTACCAGATTTCAACATCTGCAAAACGACCTCAACAGATACATCAAACAACTCAAACCCCGCTCTACATATATGAAATTTGCTCCATTCTCGGAGATACGGTGCCTAATTGTCAATATCACCACCATAGCTATTCTCAACCTTGTAACCAGGGTCAGCGTGCTCTCTGTTCTCTACCGCAGTAACCCGAGCCTTTTCAGCCGGGTTGCTCCACGCGCTCGCCCTTCTCTGGTGCTCTTCCGTCTCCTCATAATTCACCAGCGGCTTGCCATGCTTATCATATCGTCTTGGCTCGTCACGTGCGATCTTAACGACTGTGAAATAGCTGTTGCATTTGCGGAAAATGCTATCCATTTCTTCAAGAGACCGGTATGCAGTCTCTGGGTAGAAGAAGTATACGACCGGTATCATGAAGGCGTTTCTGTAGAGTGCCGATTTAGCAAATTTCCTAGATGGGCTAGAGGGAGAAACTTACATAACGGCGAAGACAATGTAGGTCTTGTACTGGATTGAAGCGAATGCTACAGGAGTGACCATAACCACCATGAAGTTGAACGCCTGAAACGGTCAACATCAGGATTTCTGTTCATATGATCATTGCAACCTACCCAATTTGCAGAGGTTGACAGAGCATTTGCTGGAGCTCGAATGCGTAATGGTACGATTTCGGCAGGATATAACCAGGTCATACCCAGCCAACCAACCGCAAAGAATGAATTGAAGATGAATAGGAACAGCGCTCCTACGATTCCAGGCCCTTTGCCGCCAAGATAGTCCTGTATATTGAACTCAGAATCGTGGGTGGGAATATTTGACTTCCACGTACCATAATCGCGAGTATGACCATGGAAAATACCATCCCGCAAGATCCAAAAATCATGCTGGAGTCACGGTCAGTCAATGAATGCTTGAAAAAGCACCTTTGCTTACAGTGTGCGCCTGCCGAATCTTTCAATGGTAAATACAGCAATCCAGGAAGCCAAAAAGTACTCTGCCAACGTAACGTATTAGTTTTCCAGAATCTCCAAACAATCGCAGATCTTTTCACCAACATACCGGTGCCATTCGCTGCAGCTAGCGCTCTCGAGGTCAAGCCACTAAGCCCGATTTGGTTCTGATAGATCGTCGCTGCATAGTACGTAATCAAATTTATGCCCGAAATTTGTTGGAAGACCTGATTGACGTATGCCAGAATCGTTCGATGGAGATGTCGGTCCTCGCCCATGGTGAAGAGGTCACGGAAACTGCCTTTAGACATCTCTAGAACAGTATCTTTGATAGCGGTGAATTCTCCATAAACATAAGGCTATATAACAGTCAGTGAACCAAGCCTGTAACACCCTAGTTTGTGCTCACATCATCACTAGGAAGGTCGCTAAGCGCGCTCAGTACAGAAAGCGCCTCGTCTTCTCGCCCTTTCAGGATTAACCATCGAGGTGATTCAGGAAGCTCGAATATGAACAGCAAGATCGTCAAAGCGAATACCATCTGAAATGCGATGGGAAACCGCCAGGCAATGGTAGCTGGATCTAAAAAGGAAAAGCCGAAGTCGAGCCAATAACTAAGCATTACGCCACATGTGATCATGGCACCCTGATAGATTAGCTTGTTCCGTTCTATTACCATTGGATTGTTAGTAGCATACTTCAATCATAACCAGCTGCCCTCGTCTATGGGATCTGCTGCACTCCGACTGCCAAGTCGGAACAGTGGATGTGTTCAAGCCGTTGCCAAAGCTACAGATTGGGGTTAGCTGTGCCTTTAACCTTGTACTGGATACTCATACCCGGTGATTAACCTGGCAGAAATGAACTGCCCTAAAGAGTAGGAAGAGGCTTGCAAGGTAGCACCAACGATCATAATCGAAGAACCCAAGAAGATGGTCTTCCGTCGACCAAGTGGGTTTCCAATAAAGATTGTGGTTATAGCTCCAAAGAAACAACCGACATTGTACGAAGCAACGGCAATACCTGTTGCTCTGTCAATAACCTGAAAGGCCTTGGGAAACCGCTGCGGTCGTTACCTTGGATGGTTGATCTATGGGTCTGTTGGGAGGGAGTGAGGCCTTCAGCCGCTTCGGTAGCAGCAGTGGTATCAATCTCTGGAAATACTTTGGTCTTTATCATTATTAATCACGTTGCTCATATCAAGTGAAGATTGAGGTTTCCCCACGAAAGACGGCAGGTCCAACAGACCCCCCATCACGCCCTGATCATATCCGAAGAGCCTGTTCACCATCAATGGTTTATTCTACCAAGTGCACATGTGCGGAACTCACAAGAAATCCAATCCCGCCAACGCTCCGATGGCTATATTGAGCTTGATTCCCTTCAGGCCGAAGTAGCGGGAGCTGCCAAACATCGTGCTAGCACGCCGGGTCTCTTTATTCAGGTTTGTTTGTACCGCCAGAATAACAAATTTCAGTTGTGCAAGGCGCTTATCATATCTTCAACGCCTGTGCACATGGAGAACTGTACAAAATCACTCAGATTCAAACATGCAGAACAATAAACGCAGAACTACGTAATCTCGCAGTAGAAGATCATGTGTCGGCCAAATGGCTCGCAACCATAGCAGACTAGATGATCTTTTGCAGAAGATCTGCATATCGGTAGCTCGGTTGGCTGGTGCGGATGGCCTCTGCAGAACGTCTTGATACGGGCCCATTGTGATTCGCAGATGAGATAGTGCTAGCGTGTGCACATCCCACGCATCTCGCTGGCAGGCCCAAGTTTCAGTCTTTTAAGCGTCACAGTGAAAGCATTAAGCAGGGTTTTGGCGCCAACTTCACCGTTCTGTGACCTGCGGGAGGAGAATGCGGAGAAGGTGGGGAAATAGGCGTGCGGCGTGGCGATTCATGAAGCTAGCATACTAGGCTTTCCATGAATCGTGCTTGGTTGTCGGGACCACTGTACTCTGTATACTTCAGGATCTATCAAAAGAATACGTGTAGAAACTGTTCTACCACATAAGAGGAATCTAGCGAATTGGAACCGGGGCTCTTCGTTAAAGAAAGGTTGCAGGCTTCCGGACAAAAATTTAATCATGAATATTTAGGGAAGAAAATTGAAGACAGGTCATTGATCAAAGCAAGCACTGAAGCTCTATTCGTCTCTAAACACATGATGGTTGATAATCTATACGATTGTGGCAATTCTTAATGTACAGACACCTTTCTCATCTGCCAGTTCTTTTCTCAGCCGCCACTCCATGCAATTCTAATATTCGTCTCTGCAGAAGCAAATGATGCCATCAGCCACTGTGCTTTCGGCAATTGGTGGATTCGAATTAAAGAGGTTTACCACGCTGCAGCTGTACTAGCTTCTGCAGCAGGAGCAGTACCCCAATCATCCTCTCCTGGATTTCCACCACTGGCGGGACCCCAATTTTCGTCACCAGCAGGGCTGGCCATGGACTCCCCTGTATCAAATGCTCCAACGTCGGCGGCGCCGCCCCCGCTTCCAAAACCCCCATCGTCCTCACCAACGGGTTTCTTGCACCTCACAGGAGTGTGGCCCACTATCTTATGGTTAGCGAAGGTCATACTGGAGAGGGGATTACAGGCTTGAGCCACATACTCTCGCCGCAGTTCTTGCATTGAACCTTGGACCAATCTCTCGGTTTAGGACATTCCTTAGAGAAGTGGCCCTGCTCATCGCAATTACGGCACGTGACGGTAGCCGGATTACGGGGCTTGTCGCACTCCTTGCTTTTATGTCCTTCTCCGCCGCAATTGCGGCAAGCGTTTCCCCCTCCAGTCGGGCAGTCCTTGGAGAAATGACCCACTAGACACCGCCATTTTAGTTTGGTACCGTTTATATACGACTGAAGGAAACATACCCTCGTTACATTTGCGGCATTCCACGCCCTCGGCAGAACGCGGCTCTGTGCATTCTGTCGCGGTGTGGCCCGATTGCCTGCCCAGTATCAGTCAAAAGCGCTACGTCACTTGCACCTAAGCTCAAAAAAAATTGCCCGGTGCAATGACAGCGAGTTGCGTCAAAGCCGTCAATTCGAAACTAGGGGGCACTTACTTGCAATTGCGACATGCAAACCTATCCTTCCTCGCCTGCGTACAGTCACGAGCACGGTGACCAACCTCGTCACAGTTCACACATTTGACTGCAACTCTCTCTGGATTCTCGATGGGTTCTTCGGGACACCCCCGAGCCGTATGACCGAGTTCTGCAGCTGTCAATACCAAGGAGACAGATATGCGCGGTCAGGGGTCTTACCGTTGCAGCGAGGACACTTCGGTATACCACGTTCCATTGGCATACCAGCGTTTTTAAGACGCTCGAGATTATCTTCGGCGTTCTCGGGCCATCCAGCTTTCTGTATCTCGCGCTTGGGCTTGTCAGAGCGGTAGAATCCAACCTGATATGTCTTGTCCAATTCGCCCTGCAGATTAACGAAGGTATGCGTCGCAGGCAACTCTTTCTCCTATTGAGGGTCCGGTCAGCCAGCATGTTGAAATTTGGAAGGGCAGCCTACGTACAGTGGCGATCAGGTGGTAATTGAAATTCTGAAGACGAAATGAACGCTCGAGATCATCGTACGTCACGTCGGGTATCGCCTTACAATAAACCCTGAAGGCCTACAGGGCAGCGTTAGCACAGATATGAGGACGAGCCTTTAGACTTCACCCACAGTACGAAAGTCGTCCAGCTCGCACGCTTGGTCGGCGAGTTGAAGCGAGTTCCAAGCGGCTTCCGCGTCCATCTCCGGCACGTCAGACATATCAAGGACACGATTGGCTTTGCATTCAGATGCTGAGTGGCCTAGCGCTCGCGTCAGATAATATGTAGTCACATAGACCAGGTGACTTTACCCTCTTCTTTGCAGTTGAAGCACTTGACTGGAGGCTTGTCTGGACATTCAGAAGCAGGATGTCCTTCCTTTTCACAACGACGACAGGTACCAGTGAAGACTTTGGGGTTAGTGCAATCGCTCTTTGCATGGCTGTGAAGGTCTTTGTTAGCAGGCCATCTTTTGTGATTCATATCGTCACTTACCCTTCTTGGCCGCAATTGAAGCATTTCATTGGACCTTCCGGGTCCGTAGGACATTCACGAGCCTTATGGCCGGTCTCTCCACATCTGTTTTGGTTATCAGTATAGAGAAGCAGGTAAGACTGGCGAGTTCGTGAGCTTACTTGCGGCATGTGAAATCAGCTCCCTCGCCTCCCCCACCTCCAGCTCCGCCGTCTGTGGCACCGAAATCTCCTGCGGTATTACCAGTGTCACCATTGGTAAACCCATTGGTTTCGCCACCATCGTTCCAATTGTCCGCAGCTGCTTCGCCTTCGTTCCAAGACATGGTCGACGCGTCTCTAATACTCGTGTCAGCTAATGCAGGTGATAGTTGAAGCCTTCTCTACCGCCAAATTCGGAGAAAGGGAATGCTCACATGTGTTGTTGATTGTTGTGGCGTAGTAGGGTTGACTAGGCTTGATGGTCAGTAAGTTCGCTTGGGGAGAAAAGCAATGTTGGTGGAGTGAGGTGGTATGAACTATCCCGGTCTACAAACGCGAATGTTGAGGATATGATTGGAAAGGGTGTGCTTACAAGAAGATTTGACCTATCTTCAAGCTACCGTCAATGATGTGTGATCACGACGACGAGATGAAAGAACATGGGTGTGAAAAGAAGAGGTTAGAATAGTGTTGAAGATGGAATAAGAATGAGCGCGGATTTGTTTACCGAACCTTTAGCGCGATTAGATCGACCGAAAGTGATCGAATACTCCGGTCACTGCATCTTTAATGAATACTTCTTCACAGAGAGAGACGTGAGATATTAGGACTAATCTGGTGCTCTTGAAATGGAGCGTTGTCATCCCTTCCGAGTCATTCGCTCAATCAATAGCCGCATTCACAAGAAATTGCATTATCGATATCACAGTAGACTTTTCGGATTTGAAGTCTGCCTTGCAGCTCACTTTAGCAGTCACTTCATCAATCAAATGCCAGTGGCGTCGTCCATGAGGTCAGTCGTCTAAAAGGGGAATGTAGGAAATCAGTAGCAATCTTTTAAATAGATCAACGAATACGACTGGGTATCTTAGACGCTGCTATACGAGTCAGATTTGTATTTTTGAGCTCCTACTACGCAAACCCTGTTAGGACAGCTGCCTCTGCATTCAGTATCGATGACCCTGCAGCTCCAATAATCGCTAAAGGAGGCCATCAGTCAGAATTATCCCAGAATACTCTGTTGTAAAACTCACTATTATGACTTAAGGCAGCGAATTGAATATCGAAAATACCACTTGGATCTTCTCGTACTCTGCCGACACTCACAGAATACCCTCGATCTGCGTCACGATCAAGTCGTGGCTGTGGTCGATCTGGTTGCTCCATCACAGTGATCGCCTTCTCAGGAGCAGACGGGCAGCCCAGATTTTGTGCCTCTGAGACATAATCCCTCATCGCCTGCTTCACCTGCTCAGCCGTAGGAGCAGGCCTCTTCACAAACCTCAATGAAACAAACGCCATATGACCGTCCGTAACATCAACCCTCGTACACGTACATGATATGCGTAGATCCGAGCGCTTGATGAATGCTGTACTTCCTTCATTTACACCACCAAGGATCTTCCGTGCCTCGGGCTCCATCTTGTCTTCTTCTCCACTTATATATGGTATCACATTGTCCTTAATATCCATAGCGCTCACACCAGGATATCCTGCGCCCGAGAGAGCCTGCTCTGTGACGACGCTGACGATATCTATGGGACCAAAAGCGGCTTCGATGGCTGCAAAGGGGATAACAAGGCCGATGACTGCGCAATTGCTGTTGCAAACAAGGAACCCTCTGTCCAGATTGTAGTGCTTCTGTTGGTGGGGTATTACGTTGAAGTGTGTCAGATTCACGGTGGGAACCACGAGAGGGACGACAGGATCTTGCCGGTAATTCTTAGCATTTGAGAAGACCCGCAGGTTGGCTTTCAGGAAAGCCATTTCGATTTCGGTGGCGACACTCGAATCCAAGCCCGAGAATATAAAGTCACAGTCTTTAAATTCCTCTGGTTCACAAGGTTTGACTACCAAGTCTCCCAAGTCTTGCGACATGGGCACACTCTGCTTCCATTGAACAACATTGGCGTAAGTCTTGCCAGTTGAACGTGAGGAGGCGCCAATGGTATGTAAGGTAAAGTGAGGGTGAAGGGCAAGCAGCAATATAAATCTTTGGCCGACCTATGCTCCTGTCAGAGTCGTCACTTCGCCGTTATGCCCGGGGCACAATTTCTCACAGATCCTGTGCAGCCAAGTACTCCTAGATGTTGTATAAGCTCTACCACTGCACATATCCGTAGGAGTGACTTACCACACTTCTTCTTAGGAAAATCTAAGGATTTTGCAGCTTTCATCGTGTAATTCACGCTCCTCACTTCTCAAAGCCTATGACTGGGAGCTGGGGGGCATTCGATGCCTCATATTCAGCCCTACCCTCATCGAGCAGGCCCCGCGGAACCACTTCCGCCGCTGGGTTTACTGCTGCCTCTAGAGGCAATTTTTTTAGGTAGCTTTTTATGCATACCCGTAGAGGACTACTTGACTCGGTTATGTCAATCCGCAAAGGATGGTTGTGTGCGAACATATTCTAACGTACTGGCTTTTGCTCCACGTTATATTGCAGATCTTTTTTATGGCATGAATATGAGCTACATAAGTTTCCCAAGCAGCTCTTAGGAAAACACGGTATGACCTCATATATTCTGCGTACATCGATAAGTATCCCCGATCTTTGATCCACATAATCTATCACGTACAAACTTCGCGGTTCAGCAAGGTGAACCAGAATGGCCCCCCTAGGAAAAGTCCCGGAAAAGCTCACCCACCAAAACGCCGTTCATTCCACCTTAGTACCCCCAAATACTCTCGATAGCACCCTTGACAGACTTCTGATCGCCCTGTATCTTCCGGATCATCTCGTCCTTTTGCGTCACAGTGGTACGGAAGCCATCCAATTCTCCTTGGAGCTTCAGGATGGTTTTGTCCTGCTCGATAATATTCTCATCCCTCTGAACGATGAGTTTGAGATACTCTGTTACTAGCGCACTCTCAGCCTTGAATTCCTCCTTGAGTCCCATAAGGTTGGCCTTGTAGGTCTTTTCCCAATCTACGTGAGATCGTATTCGGCCTTTCTGTTGTGCAATCTCCAGCTCGTGCTCTTCGACTTGCCGACTAAGGACTTCAATCTGGCCGCTCTTTTGGGCGACAACTTCTTTGAAAAACCGGATGACATCCAATCTCAGCCTCTCTGGGTTCTCGTTATGGGCTAACATTAGCAGCTCCTCCGCCTTCTCTGCCCGAGTTTCCGCTCTGCGGGCTCGATCTATCGCTTCGCTTCGTTGGAGTTGAGACTTTGTGCGCCTTTTCGGTTTTGAGGACGACTTATTCCTCTGACGGGTTGAGGTATTTGCTTTCAATGTGTCCGCGGGGCTCGTAGTAGTTTCTCTGGATAATTTTGTATCCGGTGTCTCAACTGAGCTCGTCATAGAGTTCCTGGACCTACTCGAATCTGTTGGAGACGTCTTCTGCTTTTTGTGGGAGGGTGTCGCTGATTCGGATTGTGCGATTCCGTCGTCTTCGTCCATTGGAGCTGCCGCTCTCTTTTTGGTGGCGTTCGAGTTAGGTGTTAATGGGTTGAGCTTGTTGCTTGTAGTCGTCAAGTCTAAGCTTATGGCTTCCTGGTCGTTATTTGTTGGCGTGAATGACCGCTTCTTCATACCTCTCGTCTTGACACCCCGGTCATTTGACAGAGATGCGGTCGTAGTCACGGTGGTAAGCACTATTGATTTGAAGGTATCTTCTACAGTCGTTATTGGAAGATCATGCGGCTGTCTAAAGTCAGCTCGAGCTCGACTCCAAAGTTAGATTGATGGGGAATATGTGGACATACTATTGCATGCGCCGTCTGAGCTGCTTCTACCATGTCTGGATCAACGAGTGGTGGTACAGTATTCTGGATGGTTGGTGCTTTCGCGGTTGCGGATTTGATTGTCGTAGTTCTGCTAACACGCGGCTTTGATGGTTCGAATCGTCCTCGAAAATCTCGGCGGCCTCCCATACTTGGTCAAAAGGCGAGAGTTATGTGATAAGCGCAGATATACTTTTGGTATGACTTTGCCTTGGACTAAGAGATAGTATTTGTCGAGCAGGTTATTAGTCTGAGAAGAATGCACCTGTGAGCGAAGTGTGATGGTGGGAGAACAGAGACATGTGTTGTGTTAAAATACTCCAGCCCCCCAGTTTCATGTAAGGCTACGCAGGGTCGCGGTCAGTGAATATCGCAACAATGACAAAGAAAGCCGAAACTTGTTTTAGACTTGTTTCAGAACCTTTCAATAGTGGGAGTGAATTTATGAATTTGTATAGCATGTGAATTGGCGCAAGAGTATTGTGCGCTGAATTGAGGACGCCAGGTTATTGTGTCGGATACTTTCCCTTTCCCGATAAGGTTTGACGAAATAGGGTTGGCCCTGAGAAACTGCTATGTGTGGACAGAATGCCACCATCCATGGATGGCAGGAACCCACATGGTATCATTCTATGCATCTCGTCGCTAGTCTAATCCACCAATAACGACATTCACTGTTCATAGATAGTATTCACTATCTATCACCACCACCACCACCACCACCACTACCACCACCGCTACCACCACCGCTACCACCACTACCAAGCACCCCGCTGTTAGAACATCGCTGTCATTGATAATATATCGCTCTATCACATTATATCAAGATTACCACTATCTACAAGGCCTCCAATATAATGATAGGGCAAGGAATAACAGTTGATTTATCCCTTGGGAGAACACCATAAGGCTTGGTTACTAGCAATAGCCTCTAAAGTAGCTTCTAAAGCGAGCTTTAAAGGGGTCATAGTGGGGACTATTTTCATTATTCAGCTACTTGATCGCTTTTTCCTTCTGTAGTAGTGAGGTGCTAGTAGTGAGGTGCTAGTAGCGAGGTACTAACAGCGAGGTGCTGGCAGTAAGGTGCTTGGTGGTGATGGTGGTGGTAGACGGTAGTGGTAATAAATAACGCCTATTATCTACAATTGGCATCACCATCCATGGATAGCAGGCGCTGTTGGTGGTCGAATCCAGCGATGAGATGTATGGAATAAGATTATGGGCGTTCCTGCCGTGCATGGATATTCCCCATCTATGGATGGCGGATATCCATGAGCGAAATGCAACATACATAAAGGTACAATATCATCTGGACGCAGAGTTGCAAACCCATCAATGTGCCTGATGAGGTCTCACAAGTCGTTTCCTGAGATATCGCAGCTGAACAGGCCAATAGCCAATTATGCGCTGTCCGTGAGAATAGACGATTTGGAAAGAAATCTATTACTGCGAAAGTTCCACTATTCAGAAAAATCACAAGAAAGCTATTTGCCACCGTAACCGTTCTTCATCATGGTCACCAATTTTTGGAAGAGCTCCTGTCTCTGAGGTTCGAATACATCGTACCACTGCTTCGCACTTTCGACTGCGACCTCCTCCTTCCCCGCAGCTAGGCCGTTATAGGCTTCTTCGATAAACTCGTCGAGGGGCATACCAATGCTTCGTCCAATATCAGGTTGGTGCTTCGCGTCATGTAGTTCCGCTATAACCGCAACCTTTAGTACTCCGTAGACTAGTGTAACGAAAAGGCCTTACTTTGCACTGCAGGTGGCAAGAGTTCGATTACTTTGACACTGGTTCCTCGCAGCTGTTCGCGAAGGCATAGAATATAATGGTGCAAGGCAGCTTTACTGGCACAGTAATTGGGACATCTGACGATAGGCACCAAGGCGAGCCCAGATGTAGTGCTTCGGACATTAGCAAGACACCGTACAGGATGAACAAACTTTGATGCGTACTAGATAAGAGCTGTCTCCTCCTGCTTGCTTTTGAGGTAAGGCAAGAACGCGTTCGTCAACGCAAGGTAGCTGAGATAATTGGTATTGAACTCCTCCTGAACGAGAGCGAAGTCGACGGTTTCAGGCTTGGAAAAGTCAAATGATCTTTGCATTCCTGAGTTTAGGAATACACAATCCAGATCAGGGTGTGTCTTCGTGATGCTAGGAGTCATTTAGTTGTAATCTAGTTGGCTGTAAGCGCATGCTTGATAACATACTTGGTAACGAAGTTGGGAATCTTTTGCAACTCTGTGATATCGAATGGGACAGCGCTGGCATTCTCTGCGCCATGTTCCTGAACGAATTGCTCCAGCTTATCCTTCCTTCGACCTACAACAATGACAGTACTCCCCTGTTTAACGAAGCGAGAGGCAAGTGCCTCCCCAATGCCAGAAGTGGCCCCGATGACCAGTATTTTCTTGTATTGAAATGACATGATCAAAACTTCAGGAAGGCTCTATGGTGCAACTGCTTGGGTTTTATCAGTACGTTTATACAGTATTCGTTGGATTCGATGCAATTGTCACACAGGAGACATCGAAGATTTATAGTCTTTTCGACAAGTCAATACCTTAAGGTAGTCATTGCATCACTAGACAAGCTAACGGACATAACCCTTGCTTCGGCCCGGCGTTTACGGAGCGGCAGAATGTCTGCATTTCACGTGAAAATTCGATGGTTTTGGGATGACTTCTGATACGACAAGCTAATAGTTATTGCATAAATCGCGTGAAGCGCAGATGTGGGGAACTCTCCGGAGTCCATCAAGCTCAACCCTTATGCTTTTGAGCGCATAAGTTGGAAAGGGAAGAGGAAAGCAAGATGTGCGACAAAATGAAAGGTGCATTGTTAAAACAAGCGGAAATCTATGGATAATAAGTCGTATGTCCGGGACTCCCTTACCAAACGCCCCATCTGCTACATGGCAGCAGTCTGCATGATCGTCGTCATTATAGTATTCCGTTGACTATATTCGAACCAACGGTAGCACCAGCACCAAAAATCGCTATACTTAGGTTAGCCCGGACTTTTCGAAGCTAGAATGGTAATCAAAGTGCATGACATACCAGCATTGCCCAGTTTCTTCCCAAACTTTTTCCCATTCGCCTGAAGCTTACTCTCTGGCCGAGCTGGAGCAGCACTGCTCCCACCTTGGCTGACATCTTGCGGCATATTGCCATAATTCGATTGCATGGGCTGTTGCACAAAGGGTGGCGCAAAGGGTGGTGCAAAGGGTTTCCGGTCAATATCCACGTAGCTTCGTGGGAATATGCCCTCTAATCCAGTACGTTCGTTGCGTCCCTTTGCCCAATCCGCATTCATGAATTCGGTGATGTATATGCGATCATTGGGTAGTATGGCTAGATCACCGGTATCTGATGGATGATATTCATAGAGAGCGGAGGCTGTGGCGACAGAGGCTGTAGCTGGAGGAGTTCCATAGGCAGGAGGTGGAGGAGCAGGCGAAGGTTGAGGGGCGTAGTAACTATTTTGTTTCTCGTTCAAGGACGTATTGGCAAACTGGTTTACCGGAGGTGATGTAGGAGTGGGTTGTGCAGGAGTTGGTTGCGCAGGAGCTGGGCTAGGATTCGGGTTTTGAAGCGGAGCGTGGAGACTAGTTTGGGCGGGGAGTTGTGAGAGAAACGATGAGAGTTGTTGGGGTGTGATGACACTGGAATCGGTGAGAAATTCAAGCTCCTATAGTTTGTCAGTTACTCTGTATCGAAAAGTGCTAGTGTAGACAACAGCTCACGGTGCGTATGTTGCGGAGCGACCTGTTGGTCATGGCCACCTTCTGCTCCTCCATGATGGTTCGAGTGAATAGAACTTAAGGCTGAGCCCTATTCATCGAACGAAAGCTGTACTATCAGGACCGACTATATTATAGGAACGGTTGGAAGAATATATTGAGCAAAGTGTCGATGTGAGGAGTTTGCTCTTCGTCGTCAGGGTTGCACACAGCCCTCTTCTGCCTTGGCATCGCTCTTGGTCGGGCTTATGCCGGCAAACGCGGCACCTTCTTTCCAGTCAATATTCGGCCAGGCAACAAGGCAGCATCTATTGCGTATTGTGTACTATGTAGAAGCCTCTACGTGCAATCTGTGTGTATGACATGTACGATTCGATTTTAATAATGGTTTTGTCGTCACAGGAGAAGAAAGATTAAGTAGTACCCCGATTGCCCAGTCTCAAGTCTCCTCTAGGTGCCAACATATTCTTTATAGTGAGTGGTGTCAATTTCCACTTGAACAATTTCTCATCATTAAATCACCTCATCCTTGTCTCACTACCGAAGGGCTTGCTTCCCATGAGCCACTGACACGTTGTCCGACGAGGAGCAGATTGAAGCCAAATGAGTCCAGCTGAGTACGTGCCTGAAAAAAAAGTCAAGTTTGCGCACAATCACATCCTGGTCTTTACGACCCTTGACAGTGCACATTTGTTTTCCCTGTCTTTTGATTCAGTAGCGCGAGATCGTTCCCAACTTCTCCCCTCTCGTTATATTTATCTCATGGAGACGAAAGACGCGATCTTGAAGACTCGGAACGCTTGTGGTGTAAATACTACTCCTCTAGAAGTATCGCCGCATTTTGAACAAGTAAGACATTGGTCAAGTGCCTTTTATAGGGCTGCACCAAGCAGAAAGTGGATGAACTTATAGGTAGATAGACAGAAAAGCCGTGAACTCCATTCCCCGCTTAAGCATTTGACGCATGTGCCTGTGTCCACATGGCAAATGCTGGGCCGTTCCTCGTTTGCATGAACACCGTCCCTGGTCCGGAAAATTTGCATACTAAACCTTCTCCGCTGCTAATGCCGGAAATGATACCCCCGCTTGCTACACGTTCCATCACGTATTTGCAGTTCCAGGCGACGAGATGGCCATTGTCAATAATATACTTTTCGCCCTCGACGAGCTGCATTCCTCATTAGAAGGGTGAGCATATGCAGGCGTCAAAGATCGAACTTACGTCTTTTCTTATGATCGCTCCGAAACTTGCTACCCACAGTAATCCAACTCCACCGATCCTGTAAACGAACAACCCTTCGCCGGAGAACATAGCCTTACTGAAGCTTTGGTTCTTCAGCTCCTTAGTCACGCCTTGCGTACATACCATGAACGCGTCCTTGCCTACGTTCCACGACTCACTGCCTGTGAGCCTTATAGTGGTGATGTCCCCAAGGAAGTGTGGGGCAAAGAGAACTTCGCCAGGACCAGTGTAGGAGGATGTTGCGATCTCGCCGCCTCCGATGAGCTTCTTCATAGAGAATTTAATAGCACCTTTGAGGGTGACAGTTGGAGACATAGCAATCATGATAGCTGGGTTCAGATTAGAAGTTGATCTCGCAAGAGCAACGGGAATTTACTAACCAGGCTTTGCGTGCAAAGGACACCCCATGGCCAATTGTAGTGTCAGGATAGTGTTGCTATCTCTATGAGAAATACGGTAACTGCCTCCATTGAACGTCCCAACGTCATCTTGTTGAGCTTTGACACCAGTAAAATGGCCAGCAGCCGGAGCTCCACCAGGCATTTGGGAGGGCTGGTCGTCATCGAATGGCTTCTCGGATGACTTCACGGGGTCTGTGCGATTTGGATGGGAACCTATATATCCTCCATCTGGGGGGGGCTTTTGGTAAAGCTCGGATTGAGCTGTCTTCTCTTGTACGGGGAATCTGGGCCCGTTCTGAAGATATGATGCGCGATGATTGCCATTGCTGGGATTTGGCTGCTGTGGAGGAGGAGGTGGTGGAAATGACGCAGGGTAGCCCGGCGATGGCTGGGAAGGGTATGAGTGTGCAGAAGGAAAGCCAGGAGACGCTGGGCCCGGTGGAGGAGGAAAGTGTTGGCCTTATATCTGTCAGTGAAGCTAGATAGAGGGTAATAGACTACCTACCAGGTGGTGGATGATAAGGATGAGTTCCTGTAGGGGCACCTGGTGGGGGAGCTATTGCTGTAGATCAGTTTTGGATAGCCGTTGTGTTCTCCCCAAACGAGCACCCACGTGGGATGGAATCACTCTGTCCGTAGCTTGGTGGAGATGTCATCTTAGCCTTCAACAAATCGTATTACTTTGCTTGCAAGGCTACTGGGAGCAGCGTATCAAATGCTTAACAGGAGCAGCTAGGGTCACGGAATGATGATACAAAGAGTGAATATGAAGAATTGGACGAGATTCATAGGGTACCAAGCTCATACAATAGCTCAATCGCGGCGAGAGGTATCTTGTGGAAAGCAGACGCGGAAAGTGCAAAGGAGCTCTCATATAGTTAAGCCAGAGCATGGGAACGAAACAGTTGACTTTGTAGCTATTAATACACTCTTCTTCACATAAATGGTTTTATTGGCAAGAGTCCAACTGCATGTAGAGCTGAAAAGTCGTTCCGAGTGGTTGTAATCCTGGAGGGGAAAGACCTTGGCGCTTGCTTAGGGCTGACCGTTGCGGCCAAGGCGGCTAAAGCTCTAACTGGTGTATTTTAAGTCCTTGAACTACTGTCTACTCTCGGGGCTTGATTTTTTATGTTAAGGAAAGGCTAGCACTAACGAAGGGCATAGATTAATCCTCAAAGCTGTATGCGTCCTTTCTTCAGCGACTGCCCTGAGTTAAGGAAGTCACGTTCGTGTTCCCGCAAATTAGCAGTGATCTCAGTATTTTCTTGGCTATTGAGTTGGCGAGTGACTCTATGACACGACAGTAGCTACTGATTCTCAGCTACTCTCGATAATTCCAGCTTGGCTTCTTGCATCTCTGTTTCAGTGATCACTGTGCATATAGTGGTCCCAAGCACTTGACCCCAAGGACAAGCAATACCATTTTCAGTCGCTACTAGGGCATCCATCATGGATCCAAGAACAATTGGCATCCTTGGTGGTGGCCAACTTGGTCGAATGCTCCTTGAGGCTGCCAACAATCGTAACATTAATATAGCCATACTTGACAAGAAAGGTTCCCCTGCTAAACAAGTTAATCCCACCAACCTAGGAGTGGATGGCTCCGTTTCTGACGCACAAGCCATTTGGAAACTAGCAAGCCAATGTGATATCTTGACAGTCGAGATCGAACATGTGGATACTCAGGCTCTGGAAGATCTAGAGAGAGAATCACTCTCCCAGGGCAAGAAGATCGAGATTCAGCCGAGTTGGCAGGCTATCCGAACGATACAAGATAAGTATCTGCAGAAACTGACTCTAGAGCAAAGCGGAGTTGCTACTGCTAAGTCACTGTCTGTCTCTTCCACGGAAGCCGTGAGCAGCGTTGCCGAAGTTCTAGGCTTGCCGTTCATGCTCAAGGCAAGTAAAGGAGCGTACGATGGCCGTGGCAACTACCCCATCACCTCGAGAGAGGACATTCCACTCGCGTTAGAATATCTCGGGGGCCGACCGTTGTATGCAGAGCAATGGGCACACTTCACGAAGGAGCTGGCCGTTATGGTAGTCAAAACTAAAGATGAAGCAGACACGTCCAGATGGAAGTCATTCACAGTGTCTTATCCAACCGTTGAGACAGTACATGAAGACAGTATTTGCAAGCTTGTCTATGCGCCTGCTCGAGGTATCTCTGCCCAGGTGGACCAGCTAGCACAGCAGCTTGCAAGGAAGGCCGTCGCAGCATTCAGAGGCAAGGGTATCTTTGGCGTTGAGATGTTTCTGCTGAAGGACAATAGCATACTGGTGAATGAGATTGCTCCTAGACCGCACAACAGTGGCCATTACACCATTGAGGCTTGCCGTCTCTCACAGTATGATACCCATCTTCTCGCAATCCTCGACCGACCCATACCCCCAAAGGCAACAGAACTCCTAAAGCCTGCCATCATGCTCAACATCCTCGGAGGAGCAGATCCGGCTTCGTATCTGAGATTAGCGAATGCAGCGGATGCTGTTGGTGCAAAAGTCCATTTGTACGGTAAAGGATCGGCCACCAAGGGAAGAAAAATGGGGCACTTGACCATCGTAGCAGAGACTATGGAAGAAGCAGAGAAAGACGTTGAAAGCTTGATATGCATTGCAAGTGAAATTCGTGCGGAAAAAAGCCCTACTGGAATCAGCACATCAACATCGAAAATAAGTCCTCTCGTTGGTGTTATAACAGGCTCAATATCTGACCAACCACATCTGGAAGCGTGCTACAAGATCTTTCACGACTTCGACATTCCATTCGAGAAAGGCATCAAGTCCGCCCATCGGACACCGGACGCCATGGCAGGATACGCCAAGTCCGCCTCTTCACGAGGCATCAAAGTCATCATAGCCGCTGCAGGGGGTGCTGCACATTTACCTGGCATGGTTGCAGCCTTCTCAAAGAGTGTGCCAGTCATTGGCTTGCCTATCAAGCCTAGTATTGGCGACGGGTGGGATAGCCTGGTGAGCATGACAAATATGCCGAGGGGTTGCCCGGTTCTTACGGTGGGAGTCAACAATGCAGTTAATGCTGCGTTGGGGGCGGCGCGGATATTGGCAAGCTGGGATGAGGGCTTAAGGATGAAGGTGGAAGGGTATGTGGATAATGCTGCGAGTGAGTCGTTAGGGAATGATAGGAAGCTGCAGCTGGAGGGAAAAGAGTAAAATGGACTTTCATTGAGGTTGGGGAGCCCGGATGTCCAGGCTGCCTGTCAGGATGATTTTCATCGAACGTCCACAACCGGAGAGGAGTGAGGGCATGTGATCATGCCAAAACTCCCTGGGCTAGAATGAGAATAATGCTGGTCAGTGAGTAGATTCAAGAGTCCCAGATCTCCAGCGTATACACATTTGTTCCCCCCAAATGGGACACATCATCAGGCGCATTTATTGTAAAAACTTCATTGATTTCTACTTGAGATCCCTGTGAAGCCTCAACTCAAGCGAATCCAATCGCTCAACATTTCAATTTTCCCCTGTAATACACCATATGATATGCCCACATGCCAACTAAGAGCCCCTTTACGTCTGCTGTCTCTTCCGCTTGCCAACTTGGGCCGAATACCCGGTCTTGATCGCCGTGACACTTCTTCTGCTGCCGCACGAATTGCAGGTGACGAAATAGAGACGGTTTTCTCCTTTACTGAGTTCTGTGTCTGGTGAACGGCAGGTCTTACATGTTACATATTCACCTAGAAATAACGTCAGCTTCATTCTAGGCCTGATTCTCGATATTCTTACCAATATATCTCCTGAGCACATTCTCGATCTGTTTCTGCTGGAAGCGGCCCTTGATGACTAATCTCCTGCTCCCATCTACCGATCCGCTGGTTCCCAATTCTGCAAAGATGAACTGCATAACGTGCTCCTCGCTTCTCTTCATCCTCTTGCAAATGTCTGGAATGTTGGCAAAAATGGTCTTCTTATTCCCTTCACGTAGACACTGCGGTGGCGGAATCACGTAGCTTTTCGAGCCGCCAGATATCAGGTCGGGATGCGCGCTGTGTAGCTGTGTAAAGAAGCGCTCCAGTAGCTTGTCGTATTTGATAGGCTTCTCTTCATTATGAGCCCATATGCCTGTACCAAGCATCATGTCTCCATCTACCACCTCTTCTTCTTGGGGCGCCTGTGCTGCATCGCCCGTGGCCTCGCCATTCTCGTTCACACCAGCTTCAGCCAATTTTGTCTCGAAATCGTCAGCTTCAGCTGCTTTGGCGGGCTTCTTCTTCTTTTTCTTCTTCAATGCAGTTGGGTCGAATTCGCCATCCGCGGCTGGCGCTGCTTCGTCGCCACCATCCGCAGCATCATCCTTGGTCTTCTTGGAAGATTTCTTTTTCTTGCCCAGGCCTTTGAAGAGCTCGTTTACCTCGTCGACTGCTTGGTCCGATTTGGTCTCTGGTGAACCTTCCTAGTGTGAGCACAGGAGAGCGCTTTGGACAGTCACGCAACCTACCTGCTGTATGACTTTCTGCAGAAGTCTTCTCTGATGTGCCGTTGATCTCTGTAACTCCACCGTTTGCGTCGACGACGGTGGCGCCTTCGCTAAAGGCCACAGATTTCCGGGGTTCGCGTGTCGTAGACATCATGTAGGATAGAGAGCTGACTGAGTTTGGAATTATTCTGATCAACTTGAGGTTCTGGCGGAGTTAGAAGGCGCAAAGACTCATAGTAGTGGACGGAGAAATTTGGTGAGTCAGTCAAACGACACCGCTAGAATCGGCGGGGCTAGAGCCAGCCTTAGCGTAGGTGCGTGGGATGGTGTTCTATTTTGGTCTCTTTGTCAATATGGAGCTTTCCTTGGTTGCACCGATGAGATACAGTGTCAATTAGCATTATGATCGCTTAATGGTCAGCGTTACATGAGACAGAATCTACTTGGTCTAATCCGCGGATTAGCGCCAGCCGCATCACGGGTTGATTGTGCAAAGACTCTGGCAGTCTATCACACCAACATCTCCTCAATTTCGCATCGACAGACTTGATACCCCTCTCCTTCCCTTTCGCTACGTGAAAATCAACTGCTATCTCCCTATCTCTCCGCAAACATGTCAGATATGAAGACCAGGACGCTAGGCCGAAAGAACCACAAGGGGCTCGCCCTCAACGCTCCACCTCCAAAATCACCAGCGCCGTCGGCAGGTGATGCTCAAATACCCGGAGCGTTGGGTAACAATCTATCAAGGACAGATACCCTCGAGATAGGATTGGAATTCAAGGTGGACCTGCGCAGTGAAGATCTGATCGTGCTAAAAGAGCTTGGAGCTGGTAATGGAGGTACCGTCAGCAAGGTCATGCATGCAGCAACAAAAGTGATCATGGCTAAGAAGGTGCGTTGTCGTGGAACCATACCGAGTAGGTAGGCGGTTGAGTTAATAGAGTATTGAAGGTCATCCATGTGGAAGCGAAGAAGGACGTACGAAAACAAATTGTCCGCGAGTTACACATCATGCATGATTGCACGTCACCCAATATCGTTACGTTCTATGGTGCATTCCTCCACAATTCAGGCGACGTTATTATGTGTATGGAATATATGGACTGCGGGTGAGAGACACTGTGTCAGCAATATTCCTGCTGTTTCTGATTTCGAATTAGATCCCTGGACCGCATATCGAAGGACTTTGGTCCTGTTCGTGTAGACGTGCTTGGAAAGATTACGGAGGCAATCTTCAATGGGCTCAACTATCTCTACGAAGTACACCGTATCATGCACCGCGATATCAAACCGTCTAATGTTCTCGTCTCTTCAAGAGGATATATCAAGCTATGCGATTTTGGTGTTTCGGGCGAGCTAGTCAACTCTATAGCAGACACTTTCGTCGGCACATCGACCTACATGGCTCCTGAACGGATTCAAGGAGCCAAGTACTCAATTAAGTCGGATGTGTGGAGCGTAGGCTTGACCATCATGGAGCTCGCAATAGGGAGATTCCCGTTCGATGCAAGCGATGCAGCTGCAGGGGATAGAGCAAGTGCGGGCCCGATGGGCATACTGGACTTGTTGCAGCAAATCGTCCACGAGCCAGCACCACGGCTCCCCGAGTGTGATGCCTTCCCTCCCATTCTCGATGAGATGATACAGAAGTGTCTTCTGAAGAACCCTGATGATCGACCAACCCCTCGTCAGTTATATGTGCGTGATATTTTACTCTTTTTACCCACGATTCTACTGCTGATAAAAGTCTCAATAGGAAAACGACATGTTCCTTGCCGCAGCCAAACGAACACCAGTAGATTTACAGGAATGGGCAGTGCAGATGATGGAGCGTCACAACCGTAAATCACACCTTGCACCGCAGCTTTCGCCTGCAACGGAAGCTCTGCTTCGTGGAGAGTCAATACCATCACCAAAAGATACACCTGCCTCTGCTTCTACGGTGACAAGGACCCCTACCTCCGGCATGATCCCTATCGTGGAAGATGACAGGAAGCCTGTGTCCCAAGTGGAACAGACTGCAGCCCAACGCATTCCTTCGAATGATGTCAATAGTACCGGCATGCATCCATCTCCGAGTGCAACTTTCGATCGGCAAGGCTTCCCGCCACGTACTTCCAGTAACGTGTCCGCGCCTCCAACCGCACGGCCTCGTGATGGAGAAAGTTTCAGTCCCAAGAGAGGTCTGCCCAGCCATCCCAGAGATAGTGGGAGCTTCAACCCCACTACACTTCCAATCCGCCCAGCACCACCGCCTTCTGGACCATTGCCTGCGCCCCCAGACTCCAGCCTTAGGAATTCGACCACGCAACGTCCACTGGTGAACGGCTCTCCTTACTTATACAGCGATAACCACCAGTACTGATAATATCTCCTGTTCCAGTCATCAGCAGTGCCTCGACCACCTCTGACTGCCGCGGGATAAGGAAATAGCATATACAACCCCCCAGCTCCCACCATCTTCTTCCATTTCTCAGGTTGTACACTTTACCTCACCTCCTTATACACTCACCGAAATCCTTCTACCAAGCATAGGGCCGGCACTTTATGAAGCATTCACTCGGCGTTTTGTTTTTTTCTACTCTTACATTTGTTGCTAAGTATGGATGTACGAGAACTGCGAAGTAACTTTTTGTCATTTCGAGCGACCGATAGTAGGCATATGGGAAGTTCAATGGGTATTGACTAGCTATGGAAGGTGATATGATCGAACTATAGTTAAAAAGCATGCACAAATCATCACTGGGAAGCGTTTTTATGGACGTTTTCCGCCCACTATTGACTGAAGCGGTCAGATACGAGCGTCTTGCTAATCGAACGCTCCCCACGCGTACTCTGAACCTCCATCTCCCTCCAAATTAACCTAGCAGCTTTCCCACTCTAGCCTCTCCCATCAATTTCAGCCTCCTCAATACCCTCCTACCAACCCCAGCCACGCAACTCTAACTCCCCTTGTGGGGGACGAGAATATTGGCACCCCTACAGCTCAACGCTAACCTTTACAACCCTATAACTTCTCCTTTATTTTGGAAACATGCTCATAATCAACTTAAACTTATCAAAAATTATTGAACTTTGAAGCTTTTTAAGTAAAGCTTATAATTATAACAACTTATTGTGGGTCTCTTTTACGTTGTAAGGATTTGACGTTTTGCAGGGGGTGCCAACATTTCTGTCCCCCGCGAGGGTGGCTTACCCAAAGCAGGTACTACTCATCTACTAGCATCTCAGCCTTCTTCTCGCGCAGCGGATCAAGTTTATCGAGTCAGGCGTCACATCAAGACCATGTTCAGAGGCATGACCTCACACGCTGCTTGGTAGTATGCTCAAAAGAGATCCGACGCAATTGAGGCAACATCTCCTGTATCCGACTCTGTCTCTCTACTTTCAGACGACGAACAAGACCTGGGAGTCAGAGAGGTCTTTAGGTCCGTTGAACACGAAATAGCAAGAGATCACGAAGCATGCTCAGGATGCTCAGTCATCCGGGAATTTCTTGAGCCGGAACGCTATGCTTCGCCGAACGCATCCTGCCGTCTCATCTTACCTGAATTGATCCATAACTCGGGTACTTGCTGGTTTTGTCGGTTTCTATGCCGCGTCATGGCGCGCTTCTTGGACAAGCAACAATTTGGGAAATGTCAAATCCGGAAAATCCCAATATATATTCATCATGCGAAAGGTTTATGGGAAGAGGACCTCATGATCACTGCGAGTCCAGACTCCCCAGCGTCTTCACATCTCTTCGCAATTTCATGCAAACCAAGCGATTATCAGCTTAGAAACGATCCAGAACTAGTTCCTGACACATACTACCCTAATGATCCTCTCAATGAGCGTTTTCGCTCTAAAGTTTTACGAAGTGGACGCATCGGCGTTTTCATTACAGTTGACAATCAGAAAGATAGAAAAGTGAGAAAACTTTGCAAGCTGGTAAGCGACTCCGTCCAACAGCATGAGACATACTTCAGCATGATTCGGAAATTGTTCGCCTTGTGCGAAGGTCGACACGAGCTGTGCATGGGTAGCGTGACTGAACAGCCTCCATTTCCTAAAGACTTCACTCTTATCGATACGCTGAATCGAGTGTTGGTCCCCTATACTGATTCACAGCCTTATATAGCTTTGAGCTATGTTTGGGGTGAAAGCTGTCTAGAAAGAGATTGGGATGATGATGGAAAATCAATCAGGCTTGGAGAGCTGGTACAAAGGATCTACGAACGAAGATTTCTACCTGTTAATCTTCCACAGACTATCGAAGACGCTATTTGCGTAACTCGACGAATTAGCCAACGATATCTCTGGGTTGATTTGCTCTGTATCAATCAAACAGAACCAGAATCTCGGAACAATTCGATAAGCAAGATGGATGCCATTTTTAGCCGGGCGCTCTCAACCATTTGCGTACTTCAGAGCCAAAGCATGTTTTCTGGAATTCCTGGAGTCAGTCAACCTCATCAAGGGAGACACCAGATTCTCACAGAGACCGAAAGCTTGAGGTATATGGCTTCTAATTTGAATGATTTGGGAGACTTAATCTACTCAAGCGATTGGTCAAAGCGCGGCTGGACATTTCAAGAAGGAGTCTTAAGTGCACGACGTCTTTGTTTCGAAACTTCTGGAGTTTTTCTGCACTGCAAGGAAGAGATTCTACATGATGTTGTGGAAGCCCTTGATACAAAACAACGAATTACAACACCATTCAACAATGATCAACTTGAATATGTTAGCCTCTGGATAAGCCCGGAAGCACGTGCCTGGGACTTCACGATATACGCGCGTATGGTAATGGCATATTCACCAAGGGCTCTAACACTTCCTGCGGATGCTCATAATGCTATCGCTGGAGTTCTGAGCAGAATGACACGCTCAATGAATATGAATTTTGTAGGCGGTCTGCCGGAAGGCGACTTCATCAACGCCTTACTGTGGGACTTTGAATGGGCAGGTTCTCGCCGACCGCACTTTCCATCCTGGAGTTGGCTTGGCTGGAAAGGCGCTATACTTTACGAATTTTGGGTTTTTGATCGGATAAAAAAAGGGAACGACAGTTTTAAGCTTACAGAAGAAATCAATGAAATACAATCACTCAGGACAAAATCTGCTATATACTTCGATACAGTACGAATACAGTCAGCTGCTAGATTCACTTTCACCAATATTACAAGGGACGGCAGCCACGCTACCTTGAGAATCAAGACACGAAGAGCGCTGTTTCAGGTGCTGGAGTATGAGCCTTCAGCACCACGAGGAGTGTGCTGGCGGGTAGCCCAGTCAAATGGAGATCTGATTCCCAGTGAATCAGATTTTATTCGCCAAAAGTCTACTCTAGGAATAGGAATGGAATACGTGACTGACTACGTCCCTGAAGAGGTGTCTAATCAACTCTCACAGTCGCAGTCTCCTCAACTCGAATTTATCCTCCTTCAGCAACGGACCTACAACGAAACGTCTCATGCGCCAGAGATACTCGATCGTGAGGGTTTTATTTACGGTAAAGGTGTTTACAGAATACCAAAGACCAATCCGCCTTTTATAGATCATGTCTGGCTAATGGCTGTTATATCACGAGGAGATGGTACATTTGAGAGGTTGGATGTTATCAAAATGCCTGCACGCTTCTGGAACGAAGCAAATGCCGAGCCTGTATCTGTGGATGTAGTTTAATGTGGAAGAACATACACAAGGGCGCTAGAGGCCATCAGAAAAGCAATGGGGCTCGATAACACAGTAAATCCTCTGCTTCTAGACAGCTTTACTGAAGCGCAAAAGCATCATTGGGACATACAGTGTCCTTAGCGCTTTGAGGCTCATGTGCATGAGCACATGAGCCTTACTTTCCTCTAAAGTGTGTCACGTCAAATAGCTGAATCAAGTTAAAGAAGCAAGCACAGATACTTTCTTCCCATGCATCAAAGCTCGCTGCCTCCGAGGCTTGACTTTGGCTGGGAGAATCTTTCGCCTGAGTGTCTGAGGGCAGGCCAGATTTGAGTCCTACTCTTTACATTGAAGGACATCGATTTCATCAGCTCGTATCTACCATACGGAGTGTTGCAATCTAGGAAGACGTAGTACTGATGGTAAACATTGCATTGCCTGAAGATCTGAGGTCTATAGAAGGACGCATATATATATATAATGCTGAGCGGGGCAGACAAGGATTATTAGGGGTAGAAGATGCTAGAATAGTAAGCAATTATAGAAATGAGTATACCTTAATAAAGGCAAATAAGCGAGATCCTAAATAAGGATTAAAGATAGGAAAATCTTATAATATATCTCCCCAGCTTAAGCGGTAATCCGATTAAACTAAAGATAAGGTAATAAAGTTTAATATATTAATTATATTAAGTAATCTAATAAAGCTTTAATACTTTTAATTAGGTAGGGCCTTAATAAAGTTATTTATAAGTATTTAAGTAGTAGGAGTTTAGATAGTAGTAATTCTTTTAAATTATATTTCTTATCTAAGCTAGTAGCTATAGACGTTAATATATTTTAATTTAATTAATAACCTTAAAGTTTTATTTTAAATTAGTTCTAATATTTACTAATTATTATAATATATAGATATTAGTTATTTAGTATTAAAGTTAATACTTTTAAAAAATCTTTTTTATTAGATTATTTACCTTTCTATTTTAAATAGGGCTAGGAGCTCTACCTTAGTATTAAATATTATTATTATTAACTATTTTAAAGTCTTTTAATTAATAGGTTTTTTAAAAAGCTAGATAAAATACCTAAAAGAGGATTTATAAGTTTTTAAATTATTAATAAATATAGTATTAAAACTAGATAAAAATATAGAATTCTCCTTTACTTTAAAGAACTTAATAGTAAGGTTTTTTATATAAAATAGATAAGATAGGACTTAATTAGCTACTTATATATATATTAGTAAAGAATTAGTAAGAAATTAAGTAAGCTTTATAGTAGTAAATAAGATATCTAGTTTAATAGTAGTAGTAGTAAATATAAGCGACTTGATATATTATTAATAAGTATAGATTTAATCTTTTAAGGTAATACTTATATACTTAATTAATAAATCTATTATTAGTAGTATCTTTATATAAAGTCTAGTAATAATAGTATTATATTTTTTAGTAATCTTATTAATATAGGAATCTTAGTATAAGTAGAGCTTATTATTTATTTAAATAATATAAATACTTAAAAACTATTTAAGATTACTAAGATTTCTAATTTTATAGGTAGCTAGTAAGGCTTTTTTAAATTATTTAAATCTTTTTTTATCTTTTATTTAATAGAGTATTATAAAGTTATTAATATAAAAGAAGAGAATAAGTTAGTTATTAATAAATAAATAGTCTACTCCTAATATTAAGTAGAGACTAAAATCTAATAATATCGCTATTACCTCTTAAAGCTATAATAGAGGTAACTATTTAAGTTTATAAAGAGCTTAGAGTAGTAGGAAATAAGAATTTTTAAAATTTTATAATAGATTAATACCTTTAGGATAATTAATAAAGACTTCTTTATTTATAGGATTATTTATAAAGATATTTACTATATTATATTACTTAGCGGTAAGTTTAAAGCTAGTAATAAGGGCTATAAGAGCTTTAAAGACTCTTATTATTAGTATAACTATTATAATATCTTACTCTATCTTCTATAAGTCTCCTTTAATATATAGATATACTTTATACTTAGTAAGATAGCTAGTATTATTAAATTTATATTTAAATATCTAGATAAGTAGAAGTACTTACTTATTAATAGGCCTAGGAATAAGTTTAAAGATACTCTTAAATTATAAATATTTAAACTCTTTTAAAGCTACTTTTATAAACTATTAATTATAAGAGTGTTTTAATATAACTTTCTAGTTTTTTAATTCTTTAGGGAGATAATTATAGTGAAAACCTATCTTTAAAAAAGAATTTATAATAAATACCGTATAATAGCCAGTATAGTTAGTAAGGTTTTATAGAGTAATAGTATAAATATACTAATAATTCCTTATTTTTATTAAGAGGATTATAACAAGGGGGTTTAACTCCTTAGGGGGTATAAATAGATATAAGTCAAGTTAAGTAAGTTAAGTGTCTATTAGCTATAGACTCCTCTCTATTACATAAGTTAAATATAAAGAAGGAAACTTCTGATGGTAGAAAGACCATCCCTTATATATTTAATAGTAAAGCCCCTACTTTACTAAGGCGTAGTAGTCACAGCGCTGTAACTAGTACAATCTACTATAACCAGTTATATAAGATTATTCCTAGAGGTTCCCTTTACTCTATATACCCTAAGGCACGCCTTAACCTATAACACCATCCCCTTATTAAGGAATCTTTTTATCTTAAAAATCTTATGTCCTTAATACTTCCTTATACTATCTAATCATCAACAACAACTTATTAATCGTGTCTCAAAAAACGGTTTAGTAGCTATAGTTTTATATTTAAGGTATGCTCAGTCCTAAAAGGAATATCATCTTTCTTCTCTTTCTACTAAATATGCTAAGTATATCTAGTTAGGGCGCTCCTATCAGCCCGCTAAACCCATAGTATAGTTTAACAACATCAATCACGCGATAGCCAAGTTAGAGAAGGAGGAGAAGGAGGCCAAAGCTACTATAGAGCTTCTTTCTACAACAAAGTAGAAGTTAAAACGGATACGTGCGTAGCACCGCTTTCTAAAGGATTAGGAATAAAAGCTCTTCAATAAAGGGCTTTCTAATATTAAGGATTTGGAGCGTCTAGAAGAATTAGAGAAGGTCTAGAAGATAGAGTAGGTTATCCCTAGGATTATATTAGTCAACGCCCTAGCTAACCCCACACACTAGTCCCTATTAACCTTCTTATAGCTTTAGGATTTTGACCCTAAAACTCTACCAACCTCTTAAGGTAGTTAAGTACTAAGGGTAACTCCTATATATTCTCTAAGTAATTATAGTCTAACTACTTAACTAAATACCTTATTTTTCTATCTATCCTTTAATAATCTAGGATCTTTTTAATATCATACTCCTTATTATCTTTATCTAAGAGGAGGGGTGTTATTTATAATAATATCTAGGGGTCTACTTTCTCTAATAATAATATATAAAATATATTATATTTCTTTATTAGTTCTAGCAAGTTTAATATATAATTTATATCCCCTCTACATTCCTTAACTAGGAAAGGACTAAGCTTTATATAATTAAGCTTATTACTAGGCCTATTAGTTTTAAAGTTCCTATAAAAAAGATATACCTTATCCCCTTTAAAAATATTTAAACCTTCCAAGCGTTTTTAATTATAATATATCACTAAGCATCTACTTAGGAACTATAAGTCCTTTTATAATTCTTAATAGAGGCGACCTATTTTCTAGGTTAATATAGTAGCTTACTATACCTTAGGCATATAACTTCTTAGCAACAATATCGTATAGGGCTCAAACCTATAATTAGCTTAATATAGTATTATTCTAATAGGATCTAATAAGGATCCATTATACACTATCTATATATTAGGCAGATACTAAACCTAATTATTCTACCAATAATTCATATAACATTAAAGATATTGTTTGAGCGTTTAGTTAATTTATTCTATCTAACTATTTATCTATAGGTAGAATACCATACTTATCTTTATCTTAATCCCTATTATATCTATTAATAATCTCTAAAACTTAGAGGTGAAGAGTTTATCTTAATCTAAGATAATCTTATCTAGAAGCCTATAGTTAGCTACTACTATTTTAAGAAATATATAAGCCAGATCTTCTATATTTAAGGCTTCCCTATATAGCAGGAAATACGCCAATTTAGTTAATCTATTATTAATTACTAGTATTACATCATATTCTACTTTTATTAATTATTCTTTCAACTTTAGGAGCTTAATAATAAAATCCTATACAATACTCTTCTAAGCTTAATCTAAGAAGCTAGCCAATTTTATTTCTCTATATAGTTTATATCAAGCATGCTTCATCCTAATATATATATTATAATAGGTAACCCTATCCTCAACATATTTTCTCATCCTTAGGAAGTAGAAGTTTTATAATAACTTCTTAAAAGTCTTCTTAATCCCCTAATAACCTCCTAAGGTTTCTGCCTTATAGTAGATTCTAAAGATCTCTATATATATAGATATTAAAACATAGATCCTTCCTAAAAATAAAAGGAGTCCTAAATCTATTTTACTAAACCTATTATAGCTATTAATATCTTTAAGGATTTTAACTACTACTTTATCTTTCTACAGATCTACCAACACTTGCTAGGTAAGTTCTTTAATTTCTACTATTATAATTACTATGATATAGAGTCCTACTCTATTTAGTTATAGTAATCTATCTTTATCTTATACTAATATAGCTCTAGAACTCTACTAGATATTCTCTATATAGTCAGCTCTCCTACTAAATATATCTATAGTGTTGTTCTTACTACCCTTAATATATTTAATTCTAAAATTAAATATTACCAACTCCTTATACTAATAAGCCAGACGTCTATTTAGCTCCTTTATTAATAGGAAGTATATTAAGTTCTTATAATCTAATAGGACCTAAACCTAGTACTTAGTTCCTTCTAGATAAACTTTCTATACATAAAATATATCTACTATAGTAAGTAATTCCTTATTATATATTAGATATCTAGACTTAGTATCTTATAACTTCCTACTATAAAATATAATAGGGTGCTAACGTTCCCTCCCCCTTTTAATAATACTAGTATTAGTTTATATAAGCTAACTTATTATTACTCCTAGCGCGCCGTCTAAGGTATTAGTATAAACTTTAATAGGAAGTTCTAGGTTAAATTAATAGAGTATAGGACCTAAAGCAAACTACTTCTTTAAAATTTAGAAAGAAGCTTCTACTCCCTTTCCCTATATAAATAATACTTTATTATGTATTAAGCCTATTAGAGGTTCCACAATCTTACTATAATCCTTAATAAACCTTTAATAGAAGTTTATAAACCTAAGAAAAGACTAAACCTCTTTCTTATTAGTTGGTATAGGCTACTTAACTATACTTTTAACTTTATCAGGGTCCATCTTAATCCCCTTATCTAAGATAATAAAGCCTAGGAATTTCACCCTTTTCTAGTAGAACTTATACTTTATTATCTTAAGTTATAAGCTAGCTTCTTTAAGTTTCTTTAATACCTTTTATATATACTTAACATATTCTTTAAAAGTATTAAAGTAAATAAGAATATTATTTATATAGACCAATATAAACTTATCTAGATACTCTTTTAGGATATTATTAATATATGCCTAAAATATAGCGAGGGTATTAGTTAGACTAAATAATATAATAAGGTACTTATATAGGCCTTACCTTATATAGAATACTATCTTCTACTTATCTTCTTTCTTTATCCTTATTCAGTTAAATACTCCTAGAATATTAAACTTAGTAAACTACTTCTTCCCTTAGAGCTTATCCTAAAGCTCCCTAATTAAGGGTAGAGGATAGCTATTCTTAATTATTATATTATTAAGTGCTCTATAATCTATATATAACCTTAATCCTCCGTTTATCTTTAGTATAAATAGGATAGGGTATCCTACTAGTGACTAGAATTTCTAAATAAAGCCTTTAGCTTTATTTTCTTTAACATATTCTATAAGGGCGACTGCCTTATCTCTTAATAATAAATATATCAGCTTCTTTATAGGTTCTTTTCCTAGGATCAGCTTAATCTTATAGTCCTATAATTAGTACTTAGAAAGGGCCTTATTAGGGCTCTCTTCTTAAAATAGATTTCCATATTTCGCATATTTATTAGGTAGTTTTATATAAGTAGTGCTACTAATAATAGCGACTTAACTCTATAGTACTATTATATTTTCTTTTTAGAAATCATCCTTTATTTCCTCTACCATCTATATAATAATACTAGAATATAAATACTTTTATACTTAAGAAACTTAGTTTAAAGTGCTATCCTTAAATATTAGTGTACTAGAACTCTATCCTATTAATAGATTAACTTTTTATAACTAGGGAGCTCCTAAAGTAATCTTATCTACTCCTCCCCTTAATATTAAGTAGAAGCTATGCTTCTTATATCATCTCCCTATTTATAGACTAATAAGCTTAGTTATTTAATCTATCTTCCCAATTATAGAGTAGTCAAAATTCGTTAATATATATAGTATATATTATATAGTTAGGATTCTATACTTCTATATAAAGTTAGAACTAATTAGATCCTTACTAAATTTATTATTAATAATCACCTAGATCTAATATCCTATAATCTTTATCTAAAACCTAAATTAGATGTTCTTTTATAACCTAATTATAATAATCTATTTAGCCTTTAGGTAGGTCCTACTAATTAGCCTACTTACTAAGGGACCCTTTAGTTTTTTAAATCTCCTCTCTCTCTACCTAATTCTAGGATAGAGAAGGGCCCGTTAAGAAACCTAAAGTCTAGTATTTAATACATTTATAGGGGAATTTTAACTATAGCGTTAGCTAACTCCCTAGTCTAATTCCTTATTTCCTATAATACTAAACGCCTATCTAGAAGAAGGATCAATCCGTCCTTTAAAAACCTTAATCCCTTAGGGGTGCGTATATAAACTATATTTAATAAGTCTATACAACTATCCCCTTATAGTATTTATCTAACCTTAGTAGTAACTAAAGCTCTAATAGTTACTAATTCACCTATTTTACTATAAGCAATCTCCTTAGCCACCAACTTAAAGATTTCTTTAAATTTCTCCATCAATGCCAGCTTCTATATGTTATTTAATAAGAGGGCTATTTTACGCTTATTTAATAACTTAATCAACACATTTATAGGTTGCTTTACTAATACTTTAATTACCTAATTCTCTACCCTTTCTAACTTATAGTAGAGATCTATTACTTATTCTTCTATATAATATATTTATTACTTCTAGACATCCACTATTTCTTTTTAGACTTAAATTATAATCTAGTATTACGCCTATAATTCCTCTAAATTATTATCTAATTCCTTAAAGAGCGAAATTTTGCTACCTAAAGCTTTATCTAAAAATAGTTATTTAGCCCACTCCTAGTCTAGAGAAGCGTACGCCTCCTTATTTATAACTACTATCTAAAACTTATCTTTTAAACACACCCTTAGTTTTCTAAGAAAGTAACCACTTCCTTCCTTATTATTTTAGTAGGTTTAGTATTAGTTATCATAGTATATAATCTAGAATAGACTATTATACTCTACCTTCTTTCTAACCTATTTAAAGGTGTTTCCTATCCTAGGGTTTACTATAATTAGTTCTAAAGTATTCATAACTTAGATAGCTTCCTAAGAGGGGTCGCCCCTTCCTTCTATAATAGCCACCTATTCTTATTACGGGCACTTATTTTTATAATATCCCCTCTTATAATAGTTATAACACTCTATTTATAACAAGTCCCTAGTCTTCTTTCCCTTTTTAGCCTTATAGGGAGGTTTCTAGTTTATTACTAAAACATTCTCCCACCTATTAGGCTTACTTTCTAGATTAGAAGTCTTCCTTTTCATCTTTCTTTTATATAACTAGTTATTAATAGCGTAGGTTGCCTAAATAAGTAAAGACATATTCTAAGATAATAGTATTTTTACTAACTTATCCTTAACTTTCTTATTTAGTCCGGCCTAGTATACTACTATTTTAGTAGTAATATTCTAACAAATCTTTACTAATAAAGCCTAGAATTTTACTATATACTTAGTTACTAACCTCTTCTAATAAAGATAAAAGACTTTCCTCTCTATCCTACGCTCTTTAATGTTATCTTTAAATAAAGCCTTAAAAATATCTTTAACATAGTCTTAGTTATTAAAGAATTTAGTAATATTATCTAACATACACTAGGGGTCCTAAAGCTTAATATACTTATTAAGCTAAGGGGAGAGAGCCACTACTATATCTCCCTCTAAATAAGAAAGATAGAATAAGTTCTATTCCTCTAACTTAGTAAATAATAAAGAGTAGAACGCTATATATAACTCTACCTATTATATATAGCTATTAAGAGTTCCTCTCTTACTAGAGAACTTAGTAGGGGTAGAGATTTTAAATCCTCCTCCTAAGACCACCTAGATACCTAAGTCATCCTATTATACCATCTTTATAACCTTTATAGAGGGGTGCTAATAATCTCCTATAATAGAACCAAAAGTACTCATTCTAAATAGAGTAGAGTATAGTATTTAAAGTATAATAGAGGGGTTTAACTCCTTAGGGGGTATAAATAGATATAAGTTAAGTTAAGTAAGTTAAGTATCTATTAGTTATAGACTCCTCTCTATTATATAAGTTAAATATAAAGAAGGAAACTTCTAATAGTAGGAAGACTATCCCTTATATATTTAATAGTAGAGCTTCTACTCTACTAGGGTATAATAGTCACAGCGCTGCAACCAATGCAACCTACTACAACTAGTTATATAAGATCGTTCCTAGAGGTTCCCTTTACTCTACGTACCCTAAGACACACCTTAACCTATAATAAGGATATTATCCTTACTTAGATTAGTAGATATTTTAGTAAATTAGAGTACTAGTACTTCTACTAAATAATATTCCTAAGCTCTTTCTTTATTATCTTCTCTAATAGTTTCTTTAATATCTTTTTTAATTATTCTTAAGGGGTCTTTCTAAGGTAGTATTAATAATAATTCTATAGAATCTTTAGTATTAGACGCTAGTAGTAATAAGTATATTTATTAATAATTAGTTATAATATCTATTAGGTCTTTATTAATAGTTAGTAAAGTTATAGTTAATTTAATAAGAGATAGGATTTCTAGCTCTACCTTATTCTAATTATAAGTAAATAAGGATTTTGAGATTTCTTATAAAATTTAAACAGCTTAGTTGAATTTTTACTCTTAAATTAACTAAGTAGTATTAATATTATTAAGTTAATAAAATATCTTTTTATTAAATATAATATCTTATATACAGATTATCTTATCCTTACTAGAGATCTAGATATAGTAGATATTCCTAGAATTATAATTAATTAGATAATTAATATAAGCGCGCGGCTAAAGCTTTTAAAATTTTAAAATATTATAATTAAGAGGATAAGCTTAATATCTATAAGATTTTATATAAGAGATCCTAGATTTTAATTTATATAGACGCTTAAAGGATATCTTATCTATCTTAAAGATTAAAATTTAATTAAGTATATATACCGCTACTACTACTATTTCTAGCTATAAATTATAAAGAAGGTTTATAGTAATTTTTATATAGCAGGCTTTTATTATTATTAATTTACTTAACTATTTACTTTTACTATTTTAGGCTAGGGTATAGAGAGCGATATATTTAAAAATAATACTATTCTCTTATAGGATAGCTTTAAAGAGGTTATTTAATACTTATTTATTATTAATATATATAAAGGATATTATTTATCTAAAGTATTTTATAAGATTAATTATTATTTAGACTATTCTAGTTACTTTATCTTTAAAAATATATATTTAAACTTAGTAGTAACTAATAATAATATAAATAAAATAGCTAATATATTAATAACTATTAGTAGTAGTTAATATTAAGATTAGATTATAAACTATTTAGTAAAGTAGATATATAGAAAAAACTTTAGAATTACTACTTCTTATAATAATTTAATATATCTTTAATAGCTAGTAGGCCTTATAGCTTCTAAACTTATTCTTAGTATATAATAAGATAAGCTTTAAGCTAGTAATAGTAAAAGGAAGCTTTAAGATTACTTCTATACTTATATAACCTATAATTTAGTATAGATAAGTAGGTAAGAGATCTTATATTTTTAGTTTAAATAAAGTAGTTAAAGTAGTTAATAAAAAAGAGATTTCTTTAATCCTTAGTTAAGTTAGTAGTAATATAGTATTTAATAAAGCTAATAATATATACACTATAGAAATAGTAGGAGGATTATTATATTTAATAATCTAATATCTATTATAAGAGTATAGTAGATAAAAGTAGTTTTCTTTTCTATTATCTATTCTAGTATATAGAGTATCTTTTTTAGTATTTTAAAAGATTCCTACTTCTTTTACTTTGCTAAAAGAAATAAGATTAGTAAAGAAACTAGATATAAGAGTTATATAATAAAGAGGTATAGTAATTATTTAGCTAGTAGGAGTATTAAAAAGGATATTAATAGTATTATATTCTAGTATTAGGTAAGTAGTTAAACTAGATACTAGGTAATCTTAGTAGGTTATTATATAAGTAGTTTTAAATCTATTTAGATTATTATAGATATAAATATTAGACCTTAAATTTAGGATCTAGCTATTAAGAAGCTTATAATTAATTACTTTATTAACTAAGTAGCTAGTAGGAATAGATATAATAATATTAGTAGCATTACTTCTTTACTATATAGTAGTAAAGCTTCTAGGGTTTTAGGGTTCTAAATAATCCTTAGTAGTAGAGATAGTAGATAGGGTATTAGATAAGGTATTTATTAATTATTAATCTTATCTTTTTTTCTATCTCTTTTATTTCTACTTTAAGCTTTTAACTTTTCTTTTAAAGTCTAGATTTTTTAAAGCTTTTTCTACTTTTTTTAAGATCTTAGTATTAGGCTTCTACTATTAAGGTTTATAGTCCCTAAAATAGAAATATTTATAGTAGAAATATCTTCTTCTATATATATAGATAGACTTTACTAGTAATAGAGTTTTAGAAATAAATCTAGCTTAATTTAGTATCTTCCCTTATAAAGTTAGTAGTATTAAAGGTGTTAAGGTAGTATATATTAAAAATTTAGTAGATAATATCTAACTTATATTAGTATATTAAAATATATTAAGTAGCTTTAAAAAGGAAGATAATTTAACTCTACTATTTTCTTTAAATTATAAATTATATAGAACTATTTAAGTCTAGTTAGAATAAGAGTATCTAACTATCTTAATAAAGGTATATAGTATAACCTCTAATTCTATCTCTATATACTTTATTCCCTTTGCCTTAATATAGACTCTTTTCTATTTATTTAATTATTAAGTTAGATTATAACTATTACGGGCTAACCCGCAATAGGTTAGGAATAGAGATAGAGACTATATAGGCTAGGTATAGCCCGGGGTATAACTTTAGGATTAAGTATAATTAGTACTTAATTATAGTTAAACCTTCTTAGGATTAAGTAGGATTAGTATATAATTTTATTAAATTATACTAGGGCTTAGTATAGTCTAAATAAATATATAAGGGATAATCTTCCTATTATTAGAGTTTCCTTCTATATATTTAACTTATATAATAGAGAGGAGTTTATAGTTAATAGATACTTAACTTACTTAACTTAACTCATATCTATTTATACCCCCTAAGGAGTTAAACCCCCTTATTATACTTTAAATACTATACTCTATTCTATTTAGAATAAGTACTTCTAGTTCTATTATAGGAGATTATTAGTACCCCTTTATAAAGGCTATAAAGGTAGCCTAGTAGGATAACTTAAGTATTTAAATAGTCCTAAGAGGAGGACTTAAGGTCCTTACCCCTACTAAATTCTTTAATAAGAGAGGAACTCTTAATAGTTATATATAATAGATAGAGTTATATATAGTATTCTACTCTTTATTATTTACTAAATTAGAGGAATAGAACTTATTCTACCTTTCTTACTTAAAGGGAGATATAGTAGCGACTCTCTCCCCTTAGCTTAATAAGTATATTAAGCTCTAAGACCCCTAATATATATCAGATAATATTACTAAATTCTTTAATAATTAGGACTATATTAAAGATATTCTTAAGGCCTTATTTAAAGATAATACTAAAGAGTATAAGATAAAGAGAAGAGTTTCTTATCTCTATTAGAAGGGGTTAGTAACTAAGTATATAGCAAAGTTCTAGGCCTTATTAGTAAAAATCTATTAGAATATTATTACTAAGATAGTAGTATACTAGTTAGGACTAAGTAAGAAAGTTAAGAATAAGTTAGTAAGAATACTACCACCCTAAGATATATCTTTACTTATTTAAATAACCTATGCTATTAATAATAAGTTATATAAAAGAAAGATAGAAAGGAAGACTTCTAACCTAAAAAATAAGCCTAGTAGGTAAGAGAATATTTTAGTAGTAGGCTAGAAACCTCCCTATAAGGCTAAAAAAGGAAAGAAGATTAGAAACTTATTATAGGTAGAGTATTATAACTACTATAAAAAGGGATACTATAAAAATAAGTACCTATAATAAGAACAGGTGGCTACTATAGAAGGGAGAGATAACTCCTCTTAAAAAGCTATTTAAGCTATAGATATCTTAGAACTAATTATAATAAACTCCTAAATAAGAGACACCTTTAAATAGGTTAGAAAGAAGATAGAGTATAATAGTTTATCCTAGATTATATACTATAATAACTAGTACTAAACCTACTAAAGTAAGAAAGAAGGAAGTAGTTACTTTCTTAAGAAATTAAGAGGGTATTTAGAAGATAAGTTTTAAATAGCGGTTATAAATAAGAAGGTATATAACCTCTTAAACTAGGAGTAGGCTAAACAATTATCCTTAAATAAAGTTTTAGGTAGCGAAGTTTTACTCTTTAAGGAATTAAATAATAATTTAAAAGAGTTATAGATATAATACTAGATCATAATCTAAGTCTAAAAGGAGATAGTAGATATTTAGAAGTAATAAATATATTATATAGAAGAGTAGGTAATAGATCTCTACTATAAATTAGAAAGAATAGAGAATTAGGTAATTAAAGTATTAATAAAGTAACTTATAAATATATTAATTAAGTTATTAAATACTTATAAAATAGCCCTCCTACTAAATAATATATAGAAGCTAGCACTAATAGAAAAGTTTAAAAGGATCTTTAAATTAGTAGCTAAAAAGATCGCTTATAATAAGATAGATAGACTAGTAATTATTAAAGTATTAGTTACTATTAAAGTTAAGTAGACGCTATAAGGGGATAGCTATATAAACTCGCTAAATATAGTTTATATATATATCCCTAGGGGATTAAGGTTCTTAAAGGATAGATTAATCCTTCTCTTAGATAAGTATTTAATACTATAGGAAATAAGAAATTAAGCTAAAAAACTAGTAGAAGCTATAGCTAAGATTCCCCTATAAATATATTAAATATTAGACTCTAGGTTTCTTAATAGACCCTTCTCTATTTTAGAGCTAGATAGAAAAGAAGAAGATTTAAAAAACTAAAGAGTTTCCTAGTAAATAGGCTAATCAGCGAAACCTATTTAGAGGCTAAATAAATTACCGCGATTAAATTATAAGGAGATATTTAATTTAAGTTTTAAGTAAAGATTATAGGATATTAAGTCTAAATAATTATTAATAGTAGATTTAATAAGGATTTAATTAGTTCTAACTTTATATAGAAGTACAGAATCCTAACTATATAATATATGCTATATATATTAATAAACTTTAACTACTCTATAATTAGAAAAATAGATTAAATAACTAAGCCTATTAATTTATAGATAGGGAGATAATATAAAAAGTATAGCTTCTACTTAATACTAAGGGGAGGAATAGATAAGATTACTCTAAGAGCCTCCTAATTATAAAAGGTTAACCTATTAATAGGATAGAGTTCTAGTATACTAATATTTAAGGATAGTACTCTAAACTAAATTTCTTAGATATAGAAGTATTTATATCCTAGTATTATTACTTAGATAGTAAAGAAAATAAAGGATAATTTCTAAAAAAAAAATATAATAGTACTATAGAGTCAAGTCACTACTATTAGTAATACTACTTATATAAAATTACCTAATAAATACGCGAAATATAGAAATCTATTTTAAGAAGAGAGCCCTAATAAAGCCCTTCCTAAGTACTAATTATAAGACTATAAGATTAAGCTAATCTTAAGTAAAAAACCTATAAAGAAGCTAATATATCCGCTATTAAGAGATAAAGTAGTTGCCCTTATAAAATATATTAAAGAAAATAAAGTTAAGAATTTTATTTAAAAATCCTAATTACTAGTAGGATATCCTATCCTATTTATATTAAAGGTAAATAGAGGATTAAGGTTATATATAGACTATAAAGTACTTAATAATATAATAATTAAGAATAGCTATCCTCTACCCTTAATTAAAGAGCTTTAGGATAAGCTCTAAAAGAAGAAGTAATTTACTAAGTTTAATATTCTAGGAATATTCAACTAAATAAGAATAAAAAAGGGAGATAAGTAAAAGATAGCATTTTATATAAGGTAAGGTCTATATAAGTATTTTATTATACTATTTAGTCTAACTAATACCCTTATTATATTTTAGGTATATATTAATAATATCCTAAAAGAGTATCTAGATAAGTTTATATTAGTCTATATAGATAATATTCTTATTTACTCTAATACTTTTAAAGAATATGTTAAGTATATATAAAAGGTATTAGAAAAACTTAAAGAAGCCAGCTTATAACTTAAGATAATAAAGTATAAATTCTACTAAAAAAGAGTGAAATTCTTAGGCTTTATTATCTTAGATAAGGGGATTAAGATAGATCCTAATAAAGTTAAAAGTATAATTAAATAGCCTATACCAATTAATAAGAAGAAGGTCTAGTTTTTTCTTAGGTTTATAAACTTCTACTAAAGATTTATTAAGGATTATAGTAAGATTATAGAACCTTTAATAAGCTTAATATATAATAAAGCATTATTTATATAGGGAAAGAAAGTAGAAGCTTCTTTTTAAACCTTAAAGAAGTAGTTTACTTTAGATTTTATACTTTATTAATTTAACCTAGAACTTCCTATTAAAGTTTATACTAATACCTTAGATAGTATGCTAGGAGTAGTAATAAGTTAGTCTATATAAACTAACGCTAGTATTATTAAAAGGAGGAAAGAATATTAACACCCTATTATATTTTATAGTAAGAAGTTATAAGATACTAAATCTAGATATCTAATATATAATAAGGAATTACTTATTATAGTAGATATATTTTATATATAGAAGATCTATCTAGAAGGAACTAAGTACTAGGTTTAGATTTTATTAGATTATAAAAACTTAATATACTTCCTATTAATAAAAGAGCTAAATAGATGTCTAGCTTATTAGTATAAGGAGTTAGTAATATTTAATTTTAGAATTAAATATATTAAGGGCAGCGAGAATAATACTATAAATATACTTAATAGAAGAGCTAACTATATAAAGAATATCTAGTAGAGTTCTAAAACTATATTAATATAAAATAAAGATAGATTACTATAACTAAATAGAGTAGGGCTCTATATCGTAGTAATTATAGTAATAGAAATTAAAGAACTTATCTAGTAAGTATTAGTAGATCTATAGAAAGATAAAGTAGTAATTAAAATCCTTAAAGATATTAATAGCTATAATAGGTTTAGTAAAATAAATTTAGGACTCCTTTTATTTTTAAGAAGGATCTATATTCTAATATCTATATATATAGAAATCTTTAGAATCTACTATAAGGCAGAATCCTTAGGAGGTTATTAGGGAATTAAGAAGACTCTTAAGAAGTTATTATAAAACTTCTACTTCCTATAGATAAGAAAGTATGTTAAGGATAAAGTCACTTATTATAATATATATATTAGAATAAAGTATGCCTAATATAAACTATATAGAAAAATAAAATTAGCTAGCTTTTTAAAATAAGCTTAGAAAAGCATTATATAGGATTTTATTATTAAACTCCTAAAATTAAAAGAATAACTAATAAAGGCAGAATATAACTTAATATTAGTAATTAATAATAGGTTAACTAAATTAGCGTACTTCTTACTATATAAGGAAGCTTTAAATATAGAAGATCTAGCTTATATATTCCTTAGAATAGTAGTAGCTAACTATAGACTTCTAAATAAGATTATCTTAAACTAAAATAAACTCTTTATCTTTAAATTTTAGAGATTATTAATAGATATAATAGGGATTAAGATAAAAATAAGTATAGCATTCCACCTATAGATAGATAGTTAGATAGAATAAACTAACTAAATACTTAAATAATATCTTTGATATTATGTGAATTATTAGTAGAATAATTAGGTTTAGTATCTACCTAATATATAAATAATATATAATAGATCCTTATTAAATCCTATTAAAATAATACTATATTAAGCTAATTATAGGTTTAAACCCTATATAATACTATTATTAAAAGAATATATGCCTAGGGTATAATAAGCTACTATAATAACCTAGGAAATAGGCCGCCTCTATTAAGAATTATAGAAGAACTTATAGTTCTTAAATAAATACTTAGCGATATATTATAATTAAAAATGCTTAGAAGGTCTAAATATTTTTAAAGGGAATAAGGTATATCTTCTTTATAGGAACTTTAAAACTAATAGGCTTAGTAATAAGCTTAATTATATAAAGCTTAGTCCTTTCCTAGTTAAGGAATATAGAGGGGATATAGATTATATATTAAATCTATTAAAATTAATAAAGAAATATAATATATTTTATATATTATTATTAGAGAAAGCAGACCTTTAGATATTATTATAAATAGTACCCCTCCTCCTAGATAAAGATAACGAGGAGTATAATATTAAAGAAATCCTAAATTACTAAAAAATTAATAGAAAATAGAGGTATCTAGTTAAGTAGTTAAACTATAATAATTTAGAGAATATATAGGAGCTATCTTTAATACTTAACTACTTTAAGAAGCTAGCTAGGTTCTAAGCCTAAAATCTATAGTTAAGGAGTCCTAGTCTACCTTACTAAAGCTAGAAAGGTTATTACTTCTAGTAATTAATAAAGGCTTAGTATTAGCTTAGGGGAGTATTATCTCCTTTTCTTTCTCCTTTTCCTAAGTTATAATATTCTCTAGCTCTTACTTTACTATCTTATCCCTCTTAGATTTAATAGAGTCAATCTCTAATAAAACTCTAATTATTCTTACTAAAAGTTCGCTCTTTTTATATTTAAGGAGATTCTCACGTTTTAATAAACATTTCTATTTAGGAATATTTAAAGGAATAAAACTATATTTAACCCCTATTTATATATACTTATAATAATAGTCTAAGTCCTCTATAACCTAGTAGGGAAGTAACTTATCTTAATAGCGTCTATATTATTATTTTAATAGCTTAGCTATATCTAGGCGTAAGATTAGCTTTATATAATAATCTTTAAAAAAGAGTTTTTAAGGTCATAGTATAAAGGAAAGGTTTAGGTTATTAAGTTATATCAGGGTGATTATATCTTAAAGAGGGGATAATATTATAGGCTAACCTATAATAGGTTAGAAATAAAGATAGAGATTATATAAGCTAGGCATAGCCTAGGGTATAACTTTAGGATTAAATATAATTAGTACTTAATTATAGTTAAACCTTCTTAAGATTAAGTAGGATTAGTATATAATCCTATTAGATTATACTAGGGCTTAGTATAGTCTAGATAAATATATAAGGAATAGTCTTCCTACTATTAGAATTTCCTTTTATATATTTAACTTATATAATAGAGAGGAGTCTATAGCTAATAGATACTTAACTTACTTAACCTAACTTATATCTATTTATACCCCCTAAGGAGTTAAACCCCCCCGTTATAATAACCTCTTAATAACTTATTATATAGTATATAGTATTTATAACTAATCTTAAGGACTCTAGTAGCTAAAAAGAGTATAATAATACTTTATAAAGCTTTAAGGCATTTATAGAGAATATTTTTATTAAGTATTTAGAGAAGATATTTATTAGAAATAAATTTTTTAATAGTTTAGATAGTTTAAAGAAGTACTTTTTATCTTTCCTCCTATTACTTATAGTCTTAATTATATATTACTATAAGATTAGTATACTTTATATTTTATATAATATTATTATTAGCTTCTATTATATATCTATTTAATATTAAAGATTCTTAGTTAATTAATTCTATTTCTTTATTAGGATCTATAAAGACCTAGATCTTAGTTTATTTTATACTACTTTTAATAAGTATAAGTTATATATATTATTATAAGATATTTATAAGAATAATTATAATAGTAGTTATATCTTATTAGCTTATAATAGTAGGGTAATAGATATCTTTATAGATAGTTTATAAAAGATTCTTAAAACTAAAAATTTTAAAAGTAGTAGTAGGATTACTAGATTAGGTCTAGTATAAATTAAGTAATCTTTTAAAGTAAATTTAGACTTATAACTATTATAATCTAGAAAGATATAGTACTAATAATAAATATTATATTATCTAAAGATCTAAGATCTATAAAAGGATATATATATATATATAATACTAAGCGAGGTAGATAAGGATTATTAGAGATAGAAGATATTAGAATAATAAGTAATTATAGAAATAAGTATATCTTAATAGAGGTAAATAAGCGAGATCTTAAGTAAGGATCGAAGATAGGAAAATCTTATAATATAGAGAGACTAGTACGTACGTACTACTAAAGATAGTCTTTCTTTAAATATATAGAAATAAGTATACTTTAGTAGAGGCAGCTAGACGAAGATCCTAGATAAACGAGGATAGAAGATAGAAATAGAATACGTATATTATAATATCTATATATTATATTCTACCTATAGATATCTTCTATCTCTAAATATCTTTAACTTCTATATTACTCTCTTAATCCCTCTTCTTATCCCTCCTTACTCTAATTTTTACTACCGTTATCCTTAACTATCCTCTACTCCCTTTACTATCTATAGCTAAAATATCTATCTTTCTATATCTATACCTCCCTACTATAACCTACCCTAGTCTTATCAACCCTTTATAGCCTATAATTAAATATCTTCTATCTCTATCTATTCCTATCCTTATCTATTCCACCTATATCTCTTCCTATATAATTAATTAGTATTATATCTTTATACAGCTAGGATGATAATAAGACTTTCTTAAATAAAACCTAGTATAATAATAAGGTAAGGTAATAATATAAAGATATAAATATAAAAAAAATTAGTAATAAAATTCTAATTGATTTATTAAAAGCTTTTATATCTATTAATAGTAGGCGCGGGTAGTGCTAGAAAGTAGCGACGAGCTGAGATATATAGAAGGATACTACCTATACAAGTTCCTTCCTACTATCTGTGGAAATCTCGTCTGGCTACAGATAGATGGGGGTACTTAGGGGCGGGATGAGATAGAGATCCGAGTTTAATATTAAATATTTAGAATGGAAGTATGGGTAGTATAGTACTCACGTAGATTTTATTCTATGTATACATTATTCACTTTCGGTAACTCAATACATGAATATCAGTTTACATACTTAATTAACCTAACACCTTCTCAATAGTAGGATGGCATATCGTAAAAAAGCGCCACTCAGCCTCAGCATCGTGCCTATCCACTCCCAGCTCGAAGAGTACATCTGTAAACCGGAAACGGAAACGTAAACGTGAACGGATTGGGGTATCTAAACTACATCCATAACATAAGATATATAAATATACAACCTAATCTTACCCCTTAAAAATTGCGAACGTAACTACCTACCTCACGCCTTTCCTCCTCTGCAAACCTGTTTAACAATAACCCCCACCGTCCTCACCCTCTACTATCGAGAACGCAGTGGTCATTGACTTGGAAGAACCAGTTCAGGCATTTCGACAGACGTATCTTACATCATCACGTGGGCTGGAGGGATTGAAACGGTTCTATTAACCACCACTATGTTCTTAGAACAGTCTATATTTCTCATCAGATAGGTTGATGTCACAGCCGAGCTTGGATATGTGAGGATGGGATACTTTCATTGGGAGGGAGTTGTGTTGTATAGCTTAATTATGAAGCAGGTTTATAAGGGCTTATGGAGCGTTGGCAAGCAAGGTCTTGAGGTTAGGTTAAGGAGCTGAGTTTAGTAGATGTTTGGTATATTCCCGGATTGCAATTTTTCAGAACTCAATAAGAATTTGATAAAAGTAATATACTGCGGAAGTTCCTTAGTAGATATTAGAGCATAAGTTTATACGAACCATCTCCATATATTATATAATCACACTCTCCGCAGCAATTTCATAATTCGAATATCGGAAGCATGGTCATATAAGCACTGAAACTATCCCGGAGAGTATAACCCCCATTTGCCGCTCCGCAATCATGGCTCATAACTTATGAAAGGTCTCGCCGAAAGGGCTCCCTGGCAAGTGACGCCGACTCTGGTTTGCTAAGACAATAAAGAATAGGCGAACATGTCATGTCATCAAATACTTTACGCTGGTTCAACGGAATCCTCTATCACGATCTCCGATTGTCGATCCTCCTGCCCTGTACCATGACTATCCACCGCAGACCTAAGTGGGATAGCCTCAGGATCAGAGGCTGATGATACTGCGTGGTTCGATCTCCCAATCTGAACATCATTTGTCATATTTACTTTTTGTTGAACGATATCTCTCATAGCTCGAACAAGGGGTGTATATTTGGGCTTTAAATGGCCCTTTACACCATGTAGCCAGTCTTTGAAGTTTTGACTATCTACACCGCTTAGCCAGTCTTCGAAGCTATGAACGCAAGTCACGTAGCACTTACGGAGTACGTCATGACAATATTCACAGATTGAAGGCAACCACACCGTCACTGCTATGATTTGACCGAAGGACCAGACCTGGGAGACGAGGTGATGCCTATTGAAAAGGATGATAAGGTAGAATTGTACGCTAAAACATACGCCAAAACAGAGTGTTGGCGTAATAATGAAGATGAGCGTTCGTCCCTTGAGCTTGCCCGCGATCTTCTTTAGAAGCTTCATCGAAGGGTGGCGGGTGAGAGAGTCAAATATTGAGCGAACCTTCTCCGGCGGCCTTTTATCCCTCACAATATTATAAAGGAGGCATAGAACCATCCACGCCATGCAAATCGCCCAGGCAGCCCATACCCACCATTTGGTAATGATTGTAGACGAGATGACATTGTTGTCCAGGAGTGAAGATCCACAGAGAGGGAAGAGAGTTTGACCGAATGACCCTCCAATGGCGCAAGGCCCCAACGGCATATAATAATCATCCTCTAACGAACTGTAGTAATCGTCAAAGTCGCCGAACTGATTGTCATAATGATAGAAAGCTAATAGGGCTGCAGTGGCCAGCGCAGAGGTGATGACTGACAACGTGATCAAATGCAGGTTTGGACGTCCAAAACGCGTGATGGAGGCAAAGCCGAAGGTGACCGGGATGAAGCCGCTAGTGACAAGAACGACTAAGGCTGAAGTTTCGTTGAGAATAGTACTACCGTCTGCTCCGTGGAAAAGCATTAAAGCGGTAATTTGGACGGTGCTTGCGAAGTAGCATTGTGCCTTGTGAAAACTGATTAGCGACTCGAGAGTGACCTCGGTCGACCAATGCAGGTATTCTAGACAGAGCAGAATGGCGAAGGCCACGATGGCGATGGTAGACTGGAGAATGAATGAAACAACGAACTAACGTCAGAGGTCAAGTCAAAGCTCTTCATATCATGATATTGGAAAGACTAACCCCAACTCCCGCAAATTCCGGATTCAGAGCTACTGGTGAGCAGATATCTACCAAGCAGGTATCGAGTGCAGTGGTAGAATAATAGAATGCATCTTGAACACCGATATATAACCCTGGCGTGTAGGGGAAGAGTCCATTCTTGGTGCAGGCACCAGACACTAAACCGTCATTTGCCGATTTCACAGCTTTGACGTTTTGATATATGAACACAAAGCAAGCGCTCATGACGTCAGCGTAGCTTTCGGCCGACTCGAAGTACTCGGGATCATAGGCGTCCAGGCCGACATTTGCGAAAGAGTCGAGAAGATCTTCCGGAGCTTTCTCAATAAAGAGGTTGTTGTCCGGCGCATACCCCGGGTCGGAGTTATACGCGTATACTAAAGTTGACCAGAGGCCACAAGTCGCCAAATTATCCTGACTACCGAACAACGATACACCATCGTTGCATACTTGCGCACAGCTAGCGACCGTTTTGATAGGAACCTTAAGATCATATGTGGGGTCGTCGGCGTTCGTCCAATTGACGAAATGGCATGGTGGAAATGATATGTTGTTCCGAGCAGTCAGATTAAAAGATATCCAGCTTTGAAGCGAAGAGTTCGGGAGCAGCGCCATCCGGATGAAGATTCCAGCAAGCGAATAGGGTCCTCAAACTAAACCGGAAGGAACAGTGCGAAATTAGTTTTCGAGAACAAAGATCATTGACCCCAGTGTTATGGGAGCTGGATTATCTTGAGACAAAGATGATCAAGATTGAAATGGTTATGGGAGCCTACATATATTAGTACCAGTCGGAGTAAGTGTGAGAGCGAGATGTATTCCTGGGAGCAGAAGATCAATACTGCCAGCCTTATACTGTAACATTGATTATCGTGAAAAGCAAAGTAACCAAAACTAGAACGATCTCAAGAGCCCGCATACCATTATACCAATCACAGAAAGTAAAGCTGCAAGATGTTTTCGTGGGAGCAAAAGATCAATGACGCCAGCCTCATACAACATCAATTATCGTGAGGGGTAGTCAATCCAAAGTTCAAATGGTCTCGAGAGCCTGCATACAACAATACCAATCATAGACGAAAAAGACGGCACATCAGTGGATCCCTCTCCTGCAGCCTCCCACCAGAGACGCCCAGAGCAGTGGACTTTTTCCGACGCCAGAAAATATCTGGACGCTATACTTGTCAACGGTGTCGGCAACATAGGCTGTGAGAATGACTCCTCGGAGAATATGTATCAACGAGCGGTTGTCGAGTACGGTGGGCCCCCAACAACTGCGCAGGTAGACCAGCACCGCTCCACCGGTTCCGAGGGGGTCTTATGAGACTGTATGTACATACCCGCGCCCGTTTTCCCCCTACACCTCCGGTGGCGGGAATACCTATCAAATTTTCAGCCTTCGAGGCTATGATCCCCATGGTTATTTCGTCTTTCGTACAATGCAACGCAGACCAGTCATGGTTGGTATCGCCATCTATTGACGGGTCCTTGCTGTCCGTCATGAAACGACAGCAACAACGGCAGCGTCAAGCGCCAGATTGCAATACTGTACTGTACCCATAAAATAGAATGCAGCTCAGTGGTACATCAGGACTCTCATTGGTATACCACCTAAGTGCTGTTACATGCACGCTTGGTTTGCACCAGGCGTACGAGGCGGCGGCGAGAATTACCAGGGACCAAGAGACACCTAGAAGATACGCTAAACTTGTTGACAATAGTAGCAAAGACCATTGAAACAGAGCTATGGTCGTTTGCGGGATACAGCTTCAAGAGGTAGAAAAAAGATCGAGTTTTTGAAATCTCTTCAGGGATTTTCGCGGCCCCCTATTGGGGGTTAAGTCATAATGTTATCAAGATGCTAGTAAGTAGTACCTGTCTCATATAATATAATCGTAGTGGTATATTAATCAAGAAGGGTCATGTACGGAGAATGACAAGATAAGTCTTGATTCACGCTAACGGTCTTGGCGTGCCAAGCCTTCAGCCCTATATACCTGCCCCTAGAGGGTCGCCTGAACAACACCCGCTTCGGGGCCCCAAATAGGGGCTCCTAAGATTCTAGGCACTCCCTGTTCGGGGGGCGCTGCGCCTAAAACACCCGCAAAGAAGCTCAACACATGAATATCAATTACTTATTCAATCAACCTAACACCGCCGAATGGTGGGATAGCATATCATTAAAGCGCCAGCCCCGGGATCATACCGTGGTCTATAGAGCTGGACGCATTCTCCAAGCTCGATTGAGGAGTACAGCCTGTAAACCGGAAACGGAAACGGAAACGAATTGGGGTATCTAAACTACATCCATAACATAAGATACATAAACATACAACCCAACCTGTCCTGACTCTTCAAACACAAGTACCTGCCTCACACCCTCCCCCTGCCACAAACCCACTCAACAACAACCCCCACCTCCTCACCAACCTCCACCACCCTCCTCACCCCCTCCCTCATTCTCCCTATCCCCTCCTGCCCCCCATTTTCCCACATCACTCTTCCATCATCAACATCCACACCCTCAATAGCCCCATTCAATCCAACATTAAACCCCACACTAGCTAACTTCCCTCCATACCGTGGGTTCGGGAAATGAAGCACCATTCTTGGTACGGGGGTGGTTGTTAGGCTGATTTGGATATCTTTTATTTTGGAAGATGGGTTGGACGATGAGGATGGGTCGTTGGGGAGCGGACTGGACATGAAATCCGCTAATTCGGCGTCGATGGTTAGGAAGGATTTGGATTTGGGGGAGGAGGGTGGAGAGTGGCCGTTTGATTTGGAATCTGGTATGTCGGGTTCGGGAGAGGGGATGAATGTGCGGCGGAGGATGGAGGCTGTGAGGGCCCATTGGCGAAGTGTGGGTAATAGAGCGATGATTTGGCGAGGGTGGGCGAAGGGGAGGCTGGTAATTGCGCGGGCGAAGTCTTGAGGTTGTGTGAAGAGTGTGTATTTGTGCTTGTGGTGAGAGAATGTGTCCGTTGCTGGGTCGTAAGATGTGACCGTTTTTTCGAGAGTGCGAGGAGTGGCCAGTGGAGGGTTTCCAGCGTCAACGTCTTCGAAAAGGAGATTCTCATAGGTAGTTGGCAGGAGGGATTCCTGAGTTAGAGGGGATCCGACCGATTCATGTATTTGTAGGGCGAGCGGTAGAGGGACTATGACTGCTGGTTCGAACTTCGCCACGAAGCGGGCGTCTGGTTGTTTTGGGAGCGAGATGACGTTTGGATCGATGTTCATGGCGCCGTTTGTGGGTGATTCAGGCGAGAGAAATGTCAGAGGCGGTTCCTGCCAGTCAATTGGAGAGCTGTCCATAGGTAGCACGTCGCTTTCTGTAGGTGGTGGCTTTTCCACTGCCTCCGAAACCCAGGCATCTGAGACTTTGATCGGTGGATAGATATCCGCTGACGATACCTCACACTCAATGATCGCCGACCATATCGAATTGTCCTCCTCGTCCTCATCCTCTCTCGTAGTATCAAGATCCATCTCATCTGACCCCTTCTCTTTCTCCTTCTCCAACAACAACCTCTCATCCATCCAATATTGCAACGCCAGCCCCACCCTCCCCTTAACATGCCACCTCGGCCTTCCACTCCCCCTACACAAAACCTCCACCTCCCCCCCCTGCGCCCTCCCCCTCTCCCACTCAAACACCCTCTCCAACCCAACCCCCACCCCCTCCACCGCATCAAAACAACTCACGCCCCTCCCCCCACACCGATCCATCCTCGCCAACCGTTCCAGATTCCCCACAAACCGCCCCAACCCCACATAAAAACCCTCCCCTCCCCCCTCCCTCCCCAACAAATCCCTTTTCAAAACATCCGCCACCCCCCCCGCCCTCCCCCTCACCCCCTCCCCACTCCCCTCAAACATAACCTCCACCCCCCTCACCCCCTCCCCCCCCTCCCCAAACCTCACCTCAACAATAACCCCCACCCCCGCAATCGCCCCCTCATCAAAATCCATTCCCAACCTCCTACTCGCCCTCTCCACCCCCTCCAAACTCACAAACCCCCACCCACCATCCCTTCCCACCATGCCCACAATAACTTCCATCCTCCTCCTCCTCTCCTCCTCCTGATCCTGCATAGCCCCCAGACCCAAAGCAGACATACCCCCCTGACTGACACTCATCTGCATCGCCACAGGCGTGAATCCAGATCCCATACCCATACCCATCCCATTCCCCCCGTTCCCTCCTACTATCCCTCCCATCCCCCTCGGCGTATTACCCCCAAACCCCTCCATCAACATCCCCCCCGCCACCCCCACCGCCGGCGCCACCAACACCCCTACAGGGCTATCAACCGCACTCGTCGTTCCTGGTCTCGGCGTTCCATTCCCCCCTCTCGGCGTAGCGCCCGTACTAGTACCCGAACGGGACATGGCGACACCACTGTTGCTGTGGGGGATTTGCTGCGAGCCGTTGCGGTGGTGGTGGTGTTGTTGTTGTTGTGCGTTGTTGTTGTTTAGTGGGCGGGCGGGGGTCTTGGGGGTGCGGGTGTAGGCGGGGGAAGGGGCGGAGCGGGTTGTTGAGGGGACGCTGGTTGTGGTTGTGGGGGGGGAGGAGGCGGAGGGGGTGAGGTGCGAGTGGGAAGTGGGTTTGTGGGAGGGGTGGGTTGGTGTTGCCATTTTTGGGAGGGGGGAGGTTTGGTGGTTAGGAAAGGTAAGACGGTAATGAATTGGTTGGTTTTAGGGAAGGTAAGAATCTTATGGATCGGTAGAGGGATTTTCGTCAAGGATGTGGTGGGTTGCGGATGCGATTGGGCATTGCGGACAAGGCTGTAGCTCTTGGAGGTGGGAGGAGAGGTGGTTCTTTATGTAGGGTTATTGGATGAGGATTGCCTTGGAGAGATACGTAGATTACGCGATGAGGATTAAAGAGCGTGGGGAAGTTGGGAGTGATGTTTTTATGCGCAGAAGTGGAGTGTAGTGGTTGAGAAGATTTTCATAACCGCAAAATGCAGACTCCGAAGTTTCTGATCTACTGATCACCACCATGTCATGAGCTCGCTCACAGTTCTCTCAGAATGACTTTATGATATAATTCTGATTATTCTGTTGAACCTGCCTAGCTATCACCGTTGAATCCATGTTGCAAGAGCTTTCCTATTGCACGCTGTATAATCGATATATGCCCAAGCAACCTCAAGAATCACCTGCATGCTAGCATGTCGTCACAATTACATTGCATTTCCATCTGTTTCCGTTCGTATTTACCCTTCTCCTACTTCTGCATCGCCTCGTCTGGCAGGCCTCCGAACATCTATATGATATCCATTAGCGCACGGTTCTCGCGAATAAAGTAGGGTTATACTGACAGTTTCCATCATCATACCAGTGATCTGGTAGGGATCCGCATTTGAAGCGGGTCTTCGGTCCTCAAAGTATCCTTTGCCAGCTGCAGCACATTGTCTTGGGATTCTGACGCTAGCACCACGATCCGCAACACCCCAGTTGAACTTGTCGATATTTGCAGTCTCGTGAGCGCCTGTCATACGTGCTTCATTGCCCTCGCCATAGACTTTGATATGTTCCACGTGACGCTTTTCAAGCTTGTCCATCACAGATTTGATGGCCTTGAGACCACCATCGAGACGCATGTCCTTTGTCGAGACATTGGTGTGAAGACCGGCGCCGTTCCAGTCACCGGGAATTGGCTTGGGGTGGAAGGTGATGATAACGCCGAATTCTTCTGCAACACGGTGAAGCAGGAAGCGGGCCATCCAGAGTTCGTCACCCACTGTATGAATGTTAGTTCCACGTACTTAGCGGAAACATGAGTTCGAATTCAGACATACGGTTGATGCCCTCACAAGGACCGACTTGGAATTCCCATTGAGCAGGCATAACTTCTGCATTGATACCAGAAATCTGGACACCAGCGTACAGACAAGCCTTATAGTGAGCCTCGACGATATCTCTGCAGTAGACCTTGCCAGTTCCTACACCACAGTAGTATGGTCCTTGCGGGCCTGGGAAACCTTGCTTGGGCCAGCCATAAGGTCGGCCGTCAAGACCAAGGAGGGTGTATTCCTGCTCCAGACCGAACCATGGCTCTTGCTTGGCATTGGCCTCCATGAGCCGGGCGCAGTCATGACGGTAGTTGAACTTGTTGGGTGTGCCATCGTGGTCCCAACACTCGCAGAGTACGAGGATGTTATCGCCGCGACGGAAGGGATCGGGGAAGATTTTAACAGGTCGGAGGTAGACGTCTGAGTTATCGCCGGGGGCTTGTCCAGTTGAAGAACCGTCAAAATTCCATTCAGATAGCTCTTTGACGTCCTTGCATGGCGCGTCGAGTGTCTAGACGGCAGCCAAAATTAGCACAGACTGCACAATCCAATCACGCTGGTAGCGCCCCTCGCCCGAACGATGAAGCGTTGAGGTCTGCGCCAAGAGCTTATCTTGTTGTCCGCTCGTCCGATAAGAGCGCTTCTGTGGACACAGGCACGGGTTCTGCCCAGGGCAAAGGGCTGAAGAAATGGTGCAAGGCGTTTGCATTGAGGCTGTGCGTTGGGTGGTAGGGGCGGGTTACAGTGAGGAAAATACGAACCTTGGTCTTTGAGCGCACACCACCATGACCATCAATCCAGATGTACTCGGCCATGGAAAAGCCTTTCTGGGGCAAGTCCATGTACTTGCGGAGCTGGTAGCATTGTCAGAATTGAGCTCGTCAGCGAATATCTGCAGGGTTTTCCACATACATTCTCCGTGTTGGAGATGGTTGTTGATTCGGCCTTGTAGATCTGTTAGTCTTTGTACTACTTGGTGAGAGCTGATTCTGCAGAGCTATGCTCACTCACCATGTTTGCGAATGTGTATTGATCTAAGTGCGTTGAGTGGTTATGTGTATATAATGGTACAGTGAGGGAATGGTCAAGGGGGTGATGGTGTGAGATGAGAGAGGAATGAAAGAATGACGGGGAGGTGAGGTGTTATTTATTGTTCCCAAGCTATGGCAACCAGGAGTGGGCAGCGTGGGAGAGAACAAAGTCAATTGGCTGGCAGGGAGCTGTTCCCACGAGAGCGGCTTATGTCGGTAGCGTGGGCAACGGTAGAGCGTGTGAGCCACATTATGGAGCTATGCACCCCGGATACAAGAAGGTCAAATCACTTATATTCGCCACTTGTCACTTGTGCTGCCTGACGCATTGTTCGTATACTATTTATTGTTGGTATACCTCAATTTACAGTCACTATATATATACAGTTTGATCTCCTTCAGCCCCATTGCTCGTGTTCGGACTGGATCGGTAGCAAAAGCTGGGGTAGGTAGCAGATTGAATGGATACAGGCAAGCATTACTCAAGACGGTATGACAGCTTTGTTCCAGAATATGCATGGCAATCTCGTCTATCCCATGCCGATCCCCCCAGGTGTAGCAGATCGCAACCCCTCCTCCCCAAGGCTACACAGGGGGTCTACAGCGTCATTTATCTTTAGGTGAAATACTAAGTAGTATCGTATGTCCTTGATTGCCCCTCGGCTGATATCACTATGCTCATAAGTGCTTGCAACCCCTCGTGCGTCCCGACAACCCGATAAGGAAAAGCCACACATGCTCCACAAAGCAGTTTCTTATCTGGCAATCGGTATTGTCCCTTGTGTACCATGTACCCTGGTCTTTCCTTTTCCCGAGCCCGCTTATCTGCAGCCCTTAGCTCCATCGGTGACAGAAACCACCTCTATGACTTTATTATACATTAAAAACACCTTTTGCGCACCTGTAAACTTCCGATACCACACTCTACAGTCCGTCTCGAGGTGTTTTCTTGACAAATGCCATGCTGCGATGGGGGTAGGAAGTCGGCAGATGTTGCGTAATGAGGCTCGCCTAGTCATGCTAGTTCCTCACCCCAGCGGCGTTTCTCCGCTGCCGCGCACATTAGCTTGAGTCTTTATCGCGAGATGATGATTGGTAGAATGTGAATAGTTCACTTCCCTGCAGTCATCGGAATTACCCAACAAGCATGAACCTGCACTACCGAATTTTTCTCTCCCACTACACCCTCCTAAAGTACCACAACATCAAAAACGTTATGTTTGAGCCATGGTCATAGGGCCACATGGCATTGCAGAATGCATGACACCAAAAAATCTCTGTCACTGCACATGCTACGAAGATGCATAAAGCCTCAGGCACCACCACCCTCACTAAGGGTATGGCTTCCGCATGCGTATGTGTATTGCCGGGCAACAGGAGCCGACTGAGCTTGGACCACCTGGAAATGTCCCTCATCACGACTTTCATTATCCTCCAGCAGTTTCACCATACACACAGTGTACACACCGCTTAGTGAACATGGAGGCGGCCCGAGTTGTGTGCGTCGTCTGCAATCTTCAACCTCAGAGTGCCACTTTCCTCCCTCTGCTTGACCTCCGATGACGGCCTCTTCGAATGGACTGTTTCGGCATAGGTCGGGTGCGGAGCAACAAAATTATGCAAGGTACATTGATAGCCAGCTCAGGTGGATGGATGGCTTTGTATGGCAGTATAGCTCACGTCTCACTGCGTGTATTAACGTATTCAAGCGGAGGACTGCAAAAGCCGTGACCTGAAAACGCCGCTCAAGTCAATACACCATATGATACCATTTCGTAGTACCTGACACAACGTCTGCATCACCAATTTCTTGCCCTCCTTCTCTGAAATTTGTGGTGGGTTCTTGGTCTACGTTAACGGAACATCTGCTCTCTCAGGCCATCAGAAGGAATAAAGGGATCCAAAGCCTGTGCTTTGTTCAATTCAATACACGTCATTCCATCTGGTCCGAACGAGCCTGCACAATAGCATCAATACTGACCGCCTTTCGCTCCCCACTGGTATTTGCAGGGTATAGCTAACCCACAAGCAGTGGAAATAAGGACATATTGCATATGCAAGCTGTCAGACCTTACCCTACCAAACGCCGCACCAAGAAAAGGATTAAGATTATCCCTTCCGAATCTCATGCACATAGCCGTTGCCAATCATCATCGACAAACTCAATGACTCGCATAAGTCCTCAGAGGGTAGGGTGCATGGACCGTGTCTAGAAGAGGGACATCTGCTGTCTTCGAAACGGGCTAGTAACATGACTGCTCACTTTCAGGACCGTAAAAATTCTTCGACATCATTCGAATGGAGTTTTGAGTGTTCAGAGCAACAGAAAGGTATATTCACGAATCAGTCCTCTGGATTTCCACTTCCAATGCAAAGAATTTCAAGAGGATGTTCCCATAAAATACCTCCGTAAACAACGAGGATGGCAAATGTATACGGCTAACTTCATCGGGTATAGATTTAGCCAAGACTCGCAACCACATCTTCGTCTGCTCGTATATGGAGATAGTGGCAATGTTGAGATGCTGAAAGATCACCGGACCTGTGTCAGTTGTGACCAAGGTCTTGCCTATTACAGCAAGCCAATGTCCATTCTCGAGTAAGTTCATGGGGCATAAGTCATACAGAGGGATCATTCCGCAGGGAAATCTGTTGTATATCAAAACCTGTGACCAGTAGAGTCCCGTTTCCAGTCGTCAAGAGCTAGGGACTCCTGATCAAAGAGTGATGACTCTTAGACAGATAATTCTCAGAGAATCTTCTTGAAGTAAAATGTCGGAAAAAGTGTTCTATCCTACCAATTCTCAATACTCCAGTCGAAATTTCATGTTTGATACCGTACTAAAAAACCCACACTCAAAGCCGAGACTAAGCAAGCTCTTCGCTCCAGCATTTCTGTGAAATTGATTCAAGTACATTTATCATGATTTTCTTTTATAAGATGCTAAAAGCTTACCGCTTCTCCGTCAATTACAAAATCCTAACCCCCAGAAAAGGGCGGCTACCAAACGCCATACGAATGCATGCAACATAAAACGCTCAGTTCAAAATTATCAACCCTCTGTCTGCCAAACAAACCAACCCCTCAAGAAATCTGCACGGGCGCTGGTCCCGCAAGCGTTACACCCGTCAAAGTATTAACATCCAGCGCAGTATTCTGCGCCGTCAGCGCCGCGAACGCCAGACCCGCTAGGCCTGCTGGAATGGTACTCGCGACATTCCCATTCGAGACCGTAGCGGGGGTGTAGTTAACCACATTCGCCTGATTAACCCACCCAATATAATAAGTCTTCGTCGTATCAATCTTCACCTGACTCGCATCAAAAGAAAAATTAATAGGCCCGCTGCTTCCAGTGAGCGGACTCGCGCCACTCGTCTGCTTCAGCCCAGGAATAACCCCAAAATCAGGCATCCCCCCCTTACAACTCCCCTCCACAACAAACGGCATCGCGAGATTAAGCGCCCACGCCGCCGAAATCCTCGTATCAAACGGCGCCGGGTTCGGAATCGGACTAACATGCGCAGCAGCCCGGAAAAACGCATCATGTCGTGCTTCAATAGCGAGAATCGAAGCCGGCCCAGGAACGAGCGTCGGATCCGTAAGAGCGAGGGATGATGCGACGTTAATGACGGCGCCGATGCCGACGCTGGTGATTATATTCGCTAAGGAGAAGAATTCCTCCGCGTTGCTAACTGGAAACACATACTCGCACGGCGTGAACGTCTTATCACCGAAATGATTAAGAATATTCTCGGCGGTTTGCACATGTATCAATTCCTGCGCTTGGACTTTTGTTACGATTTCAATCGCATGATCGTGCTCGGGGTTATTGTTGTTGTGGGGGGAGGACCATGCACTACTGGTTAGGTTGTTGAGACCGGCGAGGAAGAAGGCGGATTCGAGGTTTTCGAGGAAATTGACGCCTTGGAAATCTGCGACTGCGGAGGAGGAGATGGAGGGGGGGAGGGAGGCGTTGGGGGGGGCGCCGCCGGCGTTGGAGATGGTTTGTTGGGAGAGTTGGCGGGGGAGGACGAGGGCGGTTGTTATTGTTGTTGTTGTGGAGAGGAGGAGGGAGAGGAGGGAGAGGAGTGTGGTGTGCATGGTTGTTGTGGTGTGTGTAAAGAAGGTAGATGGATTGGTATACAGTAAGGTAGTGCTGAAAATGAGGATGTGTGAACAATGCTAGAATATGTTATGCTGAACAGGCAAACAGACAGACTGAAGAACAGAAAAGAAAAGAGAGAAAAATCAACAGAATATAAACTTGTGTATCGAGTGATTGGTTATGATTAGCACTTGCTGAAACAGAGGGATACCATTCCTTTATATCCTATCCCAGGTTACCTCTTATGTACAATGATAGAACTAGCTACTATAGTGAACGCCAACTTGATGGCGTAAACAGTCAGATGCATGAATATCCATAAGCACAACAGAATAAGCATGCTATAGCAACGCCTAATCTATCTTCGCAATGCGCAGTTACCCGTGTATAATTAATTGATCCCGTTAAACCGTATGTAAGATGCTTATCCTCATCCTCACCGGCCCTGCCCTTGCCCAGTACGTACTATTGGCGTGGTTTTGGATTATGGACGGGTAGGTAGTTTTAGCCACCCCGGGGCGCAGCCACCACCCATAAGCGGTACGTATACTATTTCTAGCACAACCACCCCGCTAGTCTAGTATCGTCTCACCAACCTCCTCTTTTGGTAACATTAACAGCCTATAAATTCCGGAAGCAGCCGCATTTTGATACCGATTTGGGGAAGGCTGTTTCAAGCTCACGGGTGATGAGGAACACGGTGGAGGCGAAGGAGCCGCTTTTAGGGATGAAGCGAGATTTTCATGAGGATGACTAACCATAATTCTATCTAACATCCACGTCGTTTAAGCGAATGATAAGCGAAGGTCAAGCGACGTGACTTTCATGATCATGATGCTGCTTCATTCCCATTCTCATATTCATATTCGTACTATTGGGATAATCATACACTAGAGAATCCTGCCTCCTTTCTACACTCTCTCCTCCCATTGCCTTCGCGACGGTACAATACCCCCTGTAATACCCCGCCTCGTCAGGTTCTTTCTCCTGATACCTTCCAATACAGAATCGAAATGAAAAGCTTTCCCGTGAGCTTAATCTGTGCCGCCACTCAGTGCTGGCAAGAAAGCGCACTAGGGTAGAATGTTGAGGAATCATTCGGCCCCTTTCATCTCGCAAAAGGGAGTGGGTATTGGGGGGAGAGGCGGAGTTGCTTGCGAGGGATCGTTGGGGGATGATATTCTCATTAGCTGGTTAATGCACCGACCTTAGCATCTGGAGGGTATGGGTCCGAGAGCAGCATGGAGATTTCGCTGTCATGGTCTGACTAGACATTGAAGGTCGTCTAAGCGGCCACAGTGGCCGTCCCATTGACCAGCCCCTCCTTCGGCATGCCTGCTCCCCTATCTTGTCCATTCATCGCCGGCTTGTCCTTCCCCAGATCAAGAGTTTGACTCTTGACCTCCCGATCCGCCCCTTTTACATGACCATTCGTCTCATTGCCTTTCACGCTCTCTGCACCTTTGGCTGTATTAGGCTTGAGCATACCGAACATTCTGCTTCCTCGCCTCTCCTCTCCACTGGTCCTTACAGCAGCTGAGTTCTCTCGCTCTCGTCTGCCCTCCTTTTTGGCTTCAAGAGCTTTCCTGGCGTGGCCAACGGTCTCATACGTTTCATTCTTTCGTCTCTGCTTCAAGACAGTTACCCGTCCCTTCAATCCTTCCTCCATTAGAGCTTCATCTTCTTTGCGGATTTCTAATACAATACGCCATGCAGCGTCAACCTTTTTCGTTTCGCGCTCCTTCGCCATGGGGTCCAACTCACGCGCATCTTTCTCCCCTTGGATTTGACGAGCTTTACAAATGAATGCTGTGGGCTGGCGGTTTTTGATGATTTCTTTATGTACGCCTTTCAAGGTATACCCGAATGGTCCGATAATGGCAGCCAAGTCTTTCAATACAAAGCCTCCGAAGCCTTTGCCGATACCTTGAACAAAACCCAAGGCACCATTTTTTTGAGCACCATGGTACGGCTGTAGAAAGAGACCTGTGATGCCGTCATATACGCCAAAGGCAAATTCTGATCCGGCTGCTCGAAGACCAGACTGAATGCCTGAAACGCGAGGAGGCGGGCGGACGGTGGTGTCACCATACAAGCGAGGAGCATTGTGAAAGCCTTGGGCGACAGCCAGAGAGAGATCCATCGGAGCTGCGACAAGACTTAGCACACTATATAAGCAGAATTGGGCCTGAACATACCTTTTGCGAGGGCCTCCCCAGCCTTGGCAAACCCTACTCCAGTATCTTCTGCAAGATCTTGCACAAGATTATCAGACTCCTCTGAAACATCAGAGAGTGCATCCTCGTTGTCAGCATCATTGGTGGTCTCCTGCTGATTGCTGGGCGCTGGCCTCAGGGTCTCTCCATTGGGAAGACTCCCTTTCTTTCCACCTTGGGCTAGCGAATGACCTGGCAATGAATGTGCTTCCGGGAGATCCTTCTCAGCGCCATGCTGTCCCCCGTGTGGAAGGTCGCCGTCGCCTTGCTTTTCTTGCTCATCTTCAGACGATTCAGCTTTCTCTGTACGCTTCACGTTCGGAGGTTCCTCCATTTGTAAGCTGTTTCGCGCTGCCATAGAGCTTCGTCGCCTTTCTTTCTTTTTCTGTACACGCTTCTGCTTTTTTATGCTCCTAGCCCACCGTACAGGCAATCCACCTACACCTTTGACGACGCCACCAGCAGCATTCATCAGCGCAGCACCACCACCAGTGATGGGCTCGCCAGGGCCTTCGAAGTCATTCCACTCTTTATGCCGGACCAATCTCAAATCATGCCACTTGATCTTCTTCTTCTCGACAAGTAGCTCAGCGGCCAAAGCAGACAATTTGAGATTTGAATGCTTCAATACCCAGACCGCTATATGATCTGGGAGTATGGAACACCGCAAAGAGTGTTCGCCTCGCATTGGGAGGTGACGATGGAATGATTTGACAGCATTCTTGGCTCCATCTCCTTCGGCTGCAATGTCATCTGCAAGCTTTTGTGCAGCCTCCTTGGCTTCCGGAGATAGACACTCCTTGATCCCCTCTGCGAGCTTGTCAGCTGTTAGCCGTTTATATGGGACCGGCTCAGAAGCGCCGGCCCCAGCCCTTGCCACCATCGCACCCCAGAATGGCTGATCGCCAAAGAATGGCACGATCATTGTAGGCTTGCCGCATTTCAGACCAATGGCCGTAGTCCCCGCACCGCCATGGTGCACTACTGCGCTGACCCGAGGGAATAGCCAATCGTGTGGTGTATTCTCTAACATATAAATATTGTCTGGTGTATTGTTTTCATCACCTAAGCCTCCCCAGCCTTTGCTCACCAAAGCGCGGACACCTGCCTTCTTGGCTGCTTCGAAGATTAGAGAAGTGAATCTATCGGGATCGTCTACAACAATACTGCCAAACCCAATGTACACGGGAGGCTCGCCGGCTTCCAGAAACTTTGCTAAGGTCTCCGGTGGCTTGAATGATGACGCCAGATCAAGGAAAACGAATCCAGAAATGTCTATCTCCGGTCCCCAATCAGCTGGTTTAGGGATCAGACCAGGCGACCACATGTATGTATATGGCACTTTCAGACGAAAGAGTTGGCCAGGGGCCCATAATGTAGAAACAGGTTCAAGGCCTAAGGTTTTGACTCGAAAGCTATTGACCAGGTCGCCTAGTCCTTGCCATGTCCTGTAACGTCGTTAGCAATATCTTATGTGAATACTGCAAAATACTTACATCATCTCGACCAGCGGATACGACATGAAATTAGTATAATTAGTATCAACATTACTTTTCTTGATATTCGCCAATGGATGTGGAAATTGTTGTGTAGGACTGTAAGGAAATGTAAACATTAAGTGTAGTGGTACTCCTAGCCTTTCTGCACAGTGTATGTGAGCAAAGGACGGTGGATTCGCAATGATAGCGTCCGCGACGAACGGGTGCTTGTCCCCCATCATCTTCAGATTAGATTCATCAGTCTCGTCATCTGTCGCGTTGATGCAGGCTCTCCAGAAACCTTGAAACATCTCAAACATAGAGTCGCGCTTTCGGCCAATTTCACCCGCTCTCACAGTAGAGACCGATGGCATGAGACCGGGGTTCTTGACCATGAATGCCATGAGCTCAGCTGGATCACCTCCAACCGAAAAGAACTCCAACCCGGAATCTTGCTCAACAAATTTCTTGAAAGCCGGATGCGTTGCTATTCGTACTCGGTGTCCGTAGTCTTCTTTTAGAAGCTTTCCAACTTTAAGGAATGGCTGTATATCCCCTCTGCTACCAATGACCATGATGACGATGTTCAGCTTTGGTATTGCCTCATCTTGGCCCAAGGGTGGCTGCTGGGATAAAGCAGATAATCTTGCCACAAGATCGGGTCGTGCCCTGCTGTCTTCCTCACGTAACGGCGATAACGGTTGATCTGCCTTAGGAATATCACCTTGGTGTGTCAAGTGGCGTTGTAGAGTGGCACCCAGCGCATGAGCGAGATAGCCGTGATTGTTGGTCTCGTTGACGCTAATATTCAGACGGCCATCCCGCTTGGAAACCTTTCCTTTGGTTTTATAGTTGTCATTGCCTACAGAGAATCTTCCAAACTGCCCGGCACTGGACCTTCGCCTGGATTCAGAATCTGGCTGGCTGGTCCGTGGGGCTCTACCGGTGGGTGATCTTCCGCTGATATTTGACGGTCTCGAGCCGAACTTTGCCGTTGAGTTCTCATCATCTGAGGATGAAGTTGAGTCGTCAGACTCATGCCCCTCAGCAGATTTGTTCAACGCTGTCGGTACATATCCCGTCTGTCCTCTTCTCAGTCCTCCTCTCAGAGATGATCTCTGTGCTGGTATGGGTCTCTCCGACAAGAATCTTCTTTTGGGCCGCGGTCTGGGCCTGCTCGGTAATGTCTCCAAACCCGGTGTCATCGGATTGTTAGGGACGGTGGTAATGCCCTTTGCCATAGCAAGATTATTGCTTGATGTCGAGGCTGTGGTAGGTATTGTGAGGTTGTTCGGTGATTCGTCGCTAGATCGAGGGAAGGGGAATTCGAGGGCTGGCGGTATGGGAAGGATATTTGTGCCGCCTTCTTCGGCGGAAGAGGAACCCTCCATTGTTACGACAATGATGCGTATCGAATTCCAGAGTTGTCAAGATCGTGAGTCGTTCAATTCGATTTGCCCGTAGGACGTCCGGAACGGACTTTCGTCGCGCGTAAAATTACTGATAAATGACGTTGTTAGAATGACCGTTCCTTATCACCGCTCCGCCGCATAAACAAGGAAAGAGCAAGAAGCCGAGCAAGGAGGTGAAGGAGGTATCAACATGTCTAAGGCTGTAGGTCTACCTAGGGAATAGGGAGTAGCTGGAGGTGAGGCGTTATTGTAGGTAGGCTCGATATAGTGATCACAAGTGTACTATGGGATCATCCGGAAGCATCCCTGAAAAGCCCCGGATTTCCGACGGGAACAAGACCCTTGGTTGAACTCTGATTGACTCTGATTGATCGAATTATGGTCATGCTCCGAAAAGAGCATGGCAGACATATGCAATTTCAGGATTGATCGACAGCTAATCCAAAGCACCCTGACATCATCGGACATCACCTTCCCTAGTTTCCGCCTTTTCCTTGGCTACAGGGTTTGCGAGTACGAACTGGGCGAAGCATTAAAAAACGTTTGCAGTAACATGTCAAGCGCATTCTTCCCTAAAGGATAAACATGAACTACTTCGTAGGTATAACTTTTTGATGCAGTGCACAGCGTCGAATTAGCCCGACCTTCTACATCTGCTAGTAGGAAAGACAATAAGGTACCCTCTAACAGCTAAAATACCATCTCTTTGACGCCATCGAGGCAACAAGCTGATTGTAGCTATTTTGAAATCAACGAGGAACCCAGCGCTTGGTATTCATCCTATCCTCGTCCAGTTGCATTGAAACATTTCCTGCACGCCCAGCGCAACCTGCATATTCCATACAATGTGGACGGAACAATAGACCGTGGGAACCGCCATTAACCCTCCAACCAAGCCTTCTCCATCTCTTCATTAACTACTCTCTCGTAATCGCGCTTGCGTGCCATGATCATCGGATCATCCTCTGTTTGCCCAGGTCTCTGCGTCCAGATACTTTGCATCTCCCTCTCAAGCGTTAGCAGCCACATCTTCTTACTCATTCGCCCACGGTGCGGTAACTTTGTCCGTATAGCCATCATCCGAGCCTGCTCAAGTTGTGCAATATAATACCAATAGGACTGCGTCATTGGCTCATTGGCCTCCCGCAGACTTTCGCGAAGATGGACTTCCGATTGATACAGCATGTCCCAATAATCGATCGGCTTCATCAAGCCTTGCGCTGGAATGACCAAGTGTGCAGTGCCTGTTGCCTGGTAGAGGGATTCCTGAGCCAGAGGTTGAGTCGGAGGCTGAGCAGGGGGTGACTCCCCAATCTCAGGATTTGAGCCAAAATAATCTGAGTCGGTCAGGGGAGTGTAATATAGGGAATGTGGTGGAGGCTGGAAATACTTGGAATGTCTGCCGTATCGCCCCTGGCCCGAATGTTGTCGACCTTGGAGTCTGACAAACTTAGGCGCCGCTGGTAATGACTCCACGCCAGGTACACCACTAGTACCGTTAACCGTGTACTCAGGACTGTCCATGCCTGACGACACACTTATTGGGCGGTGGCCGCCACCCTGTTTCGGTTGTCCGTCAGTTCTATGGACCGAATCTTGCAACGGGACTGGTGTGGGGTGGCCAAGCCCAGCGTCCGTCGTTGGAGCGTGCTTCTTTCGTGACGCTGAGCCTGGACCGATGGGTCCGAAAGGCGACTGGTTGTTCGGGGCTCTTGTGGTTGGAGACAACGGGGCAGAGTTGTGAAAAGGCATGCCAGTATGAGAATCTCTAAGCTTTCCAGACAAGTCCTCCATGATCTCTTTTGGAGCATCGCTCCTGCCCATTTCCTGATGTCTGGGGATTGAGCGCGCTGGACTTGTTGCTAGTATTTGATATACCTCGTCTGGTCGGCGTGGTCTTGTACCTTGAGTTGGTGACCATACAAGCTGTTCAGAACTACTCGCATTCTGAGGAATGAATGTGCGTATCTCTAATTGGGGCTTGATCTTGGTGATTTCTGACAACTCAATGCATCAGTTTAAAGTAACTTCATGGAATTCGCAGGAAGATTTGAGCGTACTTGGAAGCGATGCTGGAGTACTCGTGTTGCTGGCCGGCTTTCTGGGGCCCTTGGCTTCGATCTGCTCCCTCAATTCTAGAGAAATTATTCAATAGATCCCTCTCAACTGCAATTAAATTGAAAGTTGGCGACTTACTAGAGGCCGGTGACTGACCGCCTACGCTATTGGACTGCGTCCTACTTCCATATACCTCGACCTCCTTTTCAAAGCCTGACAATACAAAGGTTGAGCAAGTTTCATGGGTAGTTATAATGAAAGAGGGGACGTACTTGAGATTACCAGCGAGGCACTCACCTCACCGCCTTGCTCCCTCTGTCCGCTAGCTTTCCTTTCCAGCATTGCACGCCCGTCGTTGGACAGCTTTGACCAAGCTGACTCGTCAGCATGAATGCTCCATTTCTTTCCAGGTTGACCGCGGAATCTCTGAGTCTCAAGCAATATGCGACAGATGTTGATATCCTCATGGGAGGATACAGTATTTGGGACCTGTAGCTCTGGAATGACAGCGCGAGCGCGTGCGAAGAAGAAATCAGAAGCGGTGATTAATTTGATGAATTTGGTCATTGTCCGTTCGGGGAGAGGGTCGATGTTGTGGCGGACGTGATGCTCGAAGAACGAGGCACAGAATACTCTGAGCTCCACCATGGTCGTGATGGTGAGGCCATTCTCGGAATAGTAGGTTTGAGGGTCGAGTGGATCCCGACCATCTTGACGCTCCATGGTTAAAGGAATGTCCAAAGGACGGTGACGTCTGTCATTTACGTAGAATTCATAAGAAGTTCGGGACTCAAACCCGATCACGGCCACTTCACTTTGTTTTGCCACCAAAACGCATGTGATACCTTCTATTCTTAGACCCTTCTATATATGCAACGTGATCTCGCTCGAGGCCACAAAGATAGCTAATATTGTCATACCAAATTTTCTTGGACGCAAATTTGTTATTGTACTCCGCAGCCGATTTGAGGCCGTCCAGGTTCGCAGGATACTTACATAGGACCGCAGGTAGCACCACCATTGCACAGTTTGAGCTCTGATCGTTACGATCTGACCAGGGAAATACTTGGCTGGAACTATGGGCATTTCCAGTAGCTCATATCACGATGGGTGTTGTAATGGTCCATAAGTGCATCCTGGTCGGGCTCTAGTCTTATGTCCTGGCGGTACCAAATTAATCAACCCGAGAGAGATGGCTGTTATTGCCATTTGAATCTATGAGCGAGACCACCTGCTTCTTAATGCTTCCCTTTCGAGTTGAGACAATGCAAACTCAGTCTTCGCTATCATCTACAATGACTCCCATGCTGGTCACCTTGAATTGGAAAGAGCCGCCTCTTTTCAGAGATCCCAAACCTTCTCTAACTTCGTCTCTCCAGTTCTCACTTCCCCACCAATTAATCCTCCCTGAGAAATCGCTCTGCTCCACAGCTCCCCACCGCTGCTGCCTTTCGTTCGCTGCCTCCTCGGCACTTATACCGGGACCGAATTTCGGCACCCTATCCCGCTCAATGATAAGTTTGACGGTGCAGAAATTATTCCAGACTGATGGAAGATGGGGACGGAGGCTACGGTGATTAGCCACAGAGGTGGTAGGAGCGAAACCCCAATTCGTAGCCACTATCGTGCAGGAGAAGAGCTGCTGGATTTGACGTAGCGAGGACACAAGGCTACGGTAGCGTTGGAGCAATAGGATATTGTTTGCTCTCTCCTTGCTGGTGGTTGTCGAGAGGTGGGACTCATCGGCATCTAGACGATCCTGCCAAAGAAAAGCGCTGATATCATTTATCCCCATGAGGCCAAGTGGGCGATTTGTGGAGACATGGAGGGGATTTTGATTGAGAAGGTAGGCGGGTATGGAGTCAAGGGTAGCTTGAAAAGAGGAAGACTCCTGTGGCCGGAAGACATGGAGATGCATAAGAGAATCTGAGATCAGAGACGATAAATCTGCATGCGGTAGTGTGAAAGAACTCGCAGAGCAAATCGAAGATACGCGGTCATACATGACGTTGTAAAGACGTAGAATGGAAAGCTTGCTTGAAAGATCAAGAAGAATGACTGCATAACCCTTACCAAAGTCGGCCATGTCGCGGTATTGCACAGGTAGAAGAGACATCGAGATCAGATGGTAGAGGAGCTGTGTTTTGCCTGAACATGCTGCAGCGCCTGTGATTTCAATGACCAGCGGTGGCTTGTCCTTTGCTAGCGGCGACGCTTGCTGTGGTCCCTGAAATTCAGTGGACCACTGCGTGTGATATTGCTGCTGTTGCCGCGTGATAGGAGGATTTTGGAAGACATCGAGGATTCTGTCCAAAGCCGAAAACCCGAGTCGGGGTTTGGAATGCGCTTCAAGGTCTTGTAAAGAACGTAGGAACTGGAAAGGCGGTCAGTGTATGCAAAGAACACGGAAGAAGCCTCCACAAGGACGTAGCCTTGAATGTTCCCACGCACATCATCCAACCCTTCCTCTTTCACCTGCCGAAGCAGGTCAGCTCCCAATGTCTCCGCACTCATAGTGTGTTCCGAATAATAGTAGACAATTGTATTCAGTTAGGCTGCCAGACAATCGAAGCTTTCGTCATTACTGATGATGTTCTTAGGGCTAGAACAAGCATGGGTCCACCTATTGAGAGTTTTCCCACGGCAGAGCTGGCAATGCGAGTCAACATATTACCAAACGGCCGCCGACGAAAGGGAGGAGATGTTGAACTCAGTAGATGCGAATTGTTAGAACTGGTGCAGTACTCGTGCCATCTCAGGGGAGAGGTTATACAATGCGAACCAATTGTGAAATTATTTCGAAGGTAAGGATGCCTAAATCTATTTGCAAACTTTGGCCAAAGCCGACTTGAGTTTTTAGATGCGCTGGCGGCTTAATGGTGGAGACTACAGGCCGTGAGGAGGCATAACGGATATGAGGGCGTGGAATTGCAAGAGGCTCTGAATTTACTCCTCTTGTGCAGGAAATCTAGGGACGATCATTGAACATAGGAGCCTTGAAAAGAGTGTCCAAATACAGCTTTGTATAATGCTACAAATACGGGTATCATATTCTCACCATGCAGACGCTCGAACACCTTGCAATGCTTTTAATAGCATCCCCTCAAATGCTTCCACTTGCTTCTCGCTTTTGAGGGCCTGGCTTCCTCCAGTACCTTTTCTCAGAATTCACAACCGAGCTGAGTCGACTATCCCCGGAGAACGAGCTATTTGGATCACTTTCTTTCTGCTTGCCCTTGCCAGCGAAGACGCCATCATCCGTGTCCATCCCATTGAACACTGGAGCTTCTACAGCCTGCATAGTCTCCATCCACATCTGGGCTCTCTTAGCGCGGAGGCTCTGATTTCCTCGCCGCTGTTGCAGCACATGTGCTGGATGTCTAGATCCCGCGCCCACCAACCGTCGTAAAGCTTCCTCCCCTAACCTGCCTTCTTCTGTCGCCCGCTCTCGTACCTTTCGAGGATCCTGCTCCCGCTCCGGAAACTCTGGCGTAGCTTTGTATGTATGTGTACTCGGGAGATCCGGAAAGTGTTTGGGTACGAACTTCTTAGCATTCTGCTCTTGTGTACCATTCAATAGTGGGCCTAGAAATTTAAGCTGCTGTTGCTCGTCATTGTCTATAGGCGTCGATTCAAGAGAGAATTGAGATTTTGATGGGGGTACTGGGGGATCGAGATGTGGTAGAAGAGACCTCAAGCTGAGCTGATGTGTATGGAGAGCTTGCAAGAAGTCTTGAGGCAGGGGTTGCGTGCGACGACAGGCGTGCATAGACTGTCGCACATCTGCTAGATAATGGGCCATGTCTAAAAGGTCAGCGTTTTGCAACACTGCTAACGAACTTAGAAGCCCCGCATACATTCTTCCACATCACAGCGAAAGCTCTCAATAGCGACTGGGTCCGCAGCTTCAAATCCGACAGCACACAGCGCAAGACCGATTGATCGGGTGAGCATAGACTGAGCAGCCTCTTGGTCTTGCCATAGCGTATTCAGCCGCTGTTCTCTCTGAAGATCCCAAAGGGCTCTGTGGTGTCGAAAGGGTCCGCGATTCAGCTTCTTGGCAGCTGGTGTATCGAAGTCTGCTGTTGAGGAGGTGCGTTTCAACGGGTGTGAGCTGTAGACTGCCATAGGTGCCATCAAGGCTAGACCTACGGGTCCAGGTGAGGGTAGATATGATCAGTGCCGCCAATCACTGGCCTGAACACATTGTGATTTGAGTGAGAGAGACTGAAGAAACACTGAGTCAATATTGCACGCCAGAGCTTTGAAGCATGCCATTCACCTTGTCGGACCCAAACCAAGCTAGCCGTTTGAGGCGATTACATAATCCATATACCTACCGCAAACCGAAAGTGAACAAAAGTTGTCTGTACCACGTCCACGTACCTTACAGTCTCGACCTGGTCTAACACTTTGCTGCTTGGAATCGCTTAAACAGATTCTCGGCTATAATTGCGCGTCCTCCTCCCTTCGTCTTCTAGAACAATCTCGTCAACTTCAACATGAGCGCCCTTCGAGACCTTATTGTAGGAGAGGCTGAGCTTGACGATGAGGAAGGGGACGAGTCCTTCGATGAAGAGACCGGAGAAGTACGAAGAACCAAACAAGGTACAAACGGTCTAAATGGCGCGAATGGCCATTACGATGATTCAAGCGAGGAGGAGGAGGATGATAATGATGAAGAGGCCGCTAGACAGGTAATATCTCGGTCACAAGCATCTGCTTCCTAGCTCCCACTAAAAACTCTGCTTTCCGTGGCTTTAGATCAGGGAAGGCTTCATTGTAGAAGACGATGAGGACTCGGAAGAGCGGGAACGACGGAGGCAGGAAAGGAAGAAGCGTCGAAGGGAGGAACGAGAGGAAGAGGAAGCCGGTTTGGATGAAGAGGACCTTGATCTCATTGGAGAAGCTCTGCCTGATACAGAGCGACGAGTCACTGGCGAGGTATTGTGACTTTCTTCCCAAGGTCTGCTTCGCTAATAATCCCTAGCCAAAGCTCAAAAAACTGAGACGAGGACATAAAGAAGATCGGGACGGGAAGCCTAGAGGCGTCGGAGATATCTTCGATGACGAAGAAGAAGAAGAAGACATTCCTCGCGCCGGTTCCCGGAACATGGTTGATGAGTTTGCCGGTTTCATCGAGGAGGATTCTATAGACGGAGACAAAGCTCCGGGCGAGGAAGATGATGACGCTGATATACTTCGGAAGCCCAGTAGAAACATTATTGGAATCAAGGATGCATCTGGTCTCGACGAGATTGCTCTTGAAGACATGAAGGAAGCTTTCGGCACAGGATATGAGTATGATTGGGCTTTGGAGCTTCAGGAGCAAGAAGAAGACGCTCAAGCTGGGATCGATCCTGATGATCCGGATGCGATGGTGAAGGGCATAGAGTTGAAGGATGTTTTCGAACCATCTCAACTTGTTGATCGAATGTTAACAGATGAAGATAATCGCATTCGTTCCACAGACCAACCAGAACGCTTTCAACTCGCAAGGAAACCCTATCAACATTTGGAGCTCACCGAAGAAGAGAGCAGAGAAGAAGCTATATGGATCTCAGACCTTATGTTGCCTAAGAAACAGCTGGACACAGACCTTCGGGAACCGTTCCAAAAGTCGGTCAGCAAGGTCCTGGAGTTCATGAATATTGACGAATATGAAGTTCCCTTCATTTTTCAACATCGCAAAGACTATCTTATTCATGCAAGACCAGTCTCCGTCACGCCAGATCCTTACAATGCCAACGTGCCCGACCATGCAATAAGGGCCGAGAAGCTCCTTAATCAGACAGACCTATGGGACATCTTTGACATGGATCTCAGATTCAGAGCCCTAATCGAAAAGCGCCGTGCGCTGCAACGCACATATGACAATCTGGCAAGTCTGTCCGAAAATTTCAACGATCCCGTAGTAGAAGAAATGTTACCAACAGCTGTTACGATGGAGGAGCTGCAGGATGTTCAGGATTACATACATTTTCAGCATGCTTCGCGACTGACGGATGTGGCCACGCTCAATGGTACACAGATCAATGGCACTCATCGTCGGCCCGGTGCGTCCAAAATGCTTTTTGAGAAAATCCGAACTGGAAAAGTCTATGGGCTGGTGCGCGCTTTCGGTATATCGGCCGACGCTTTCGCTCAGAACGCCCTTAAGAAGGAGGGTCGGCGGCAATTTACTGAAGATCCTACCCAACGCCCAGACGATATGGCGGACAGCGACGAGATATTGGACCCACCAGACTACTCTTCAGGGGCGCAGTGCCTTAGGGCCGCTAAAGCCATGTTCGCCGAAGAGATAGCTTTGAGCCCCAAAATGCGAAAAGTAGTACGGCAAACTTATTTCTTGAATGGGCTTATCGACTGCCACAGAACAGAAAAGGGTTCGCGTAAGATCGACGAACAACATCCATACTATGATTTCAAGTATCTGCGAAATCAGCAGCTTGGTGACATTGCACGTAAGCCTGATCGCTTCCTTCGAATGTTGAAGGCTGAAGAAGAGGGCCTTGTCGATGTTAGAGTCCGTATTGAGAATTTTGAAAACTTTAAGAAACGGCTCTATGCTGATCTGGAATCGGATAATTACAGCGAAATCGCTGATGCCTGGAATCGCGAGCGCAGAGAAGCTTTAGATATGGCCTTGTTGAAATTGGACAAAGTCATGGTACGTGGGGTAAAAGAGGCCCTGAGGACCGAGTGTGAAAATCAAGTTGCCAAGGCTTGTCGCGAAGAGTATGGCAAGAAGCTTGATCAAGCACCGTATAAGCCAAAAGGCATGGTGCTTGGTACATCTCCACGTGTTCTCGCACTTTCCAACGGCTCCGGGACCTTTGGTAGAGACCTAATCTGCTGGGCTTTCGTTGAGGACGATGGTCGAGTTCTCGAGAATGGCAGATTTACTGATCTTGTCATGGGCGATCCAGAACGGCAGATTGCAAATGGGGCTGATGTTGACGCATTCGAGGAACTTATTTTGCGTCGTAAGCCGGACGTTATCGGCGTATCTGGTTTCTCTACAGAGACCCGAAAGCTCTACAAGCACATCGAAGATATTATTGAAGGAAAGAGACTTCTCGGACCTGAGTATGAAGACGAAGATGGCACCCTACGAAATGACAAATTGGATGTTGTGGTAGTTAACGACGAAGTGGCACGACTATACCAAAGCAGTGAACGAGCCAACATGGAACATCCGGGTTTTGCGCCTCTAACAAAGTACTGTGTGGCCCTAGCCAAATATGTACAGAACCCGATGAAGGAATACGCTTCCCTCGGACGAGATATTATCTCAATCACATTTGATCAAGCCCAGAGATTTGTGCCCAACGAGAAGATAATCAAGGCACTTGAGACAGCAATGGTTGATATGGTTAACCTGTGCGGCGTTGAAGTGAACGAAGCTGTCAGTGACTTGTACACAGCTAATCTGCTTCCTTACATCTGCGGCCTCGGCCCTAGGAAAGCGGCACAGCTCGTCAAAGTCATTAACCTCAACGGTGGTGAAGTAATAACGAGAGCAGAGCTGGTGGGCGATCCAGACCAGAACAAACTAGCCGCGGTGGGACCCAAAGTATGGAACAACTGCGCCAGCTTTCTGTACATTGACTTTGACCCCTCCGAGCCAGATGCAGATTACCTGGACAACACTAGAGTGCATCCAGAGGATTATGACCTTGGGAGAAAAATGGCTGCCGATGCTCTTGAATTGGATGAAGAAGACATTGAAGCAGAACAGCAAGAAAACGGTCCAGGAGCTATTGTCCGAAAATTGATCAAGGACGAAGCTCAGGAGAAGGTCAACGATCTCATTCTCGAAGAATATGCGGAGCAGCTGGAGAAAAACTTCAATCAGCGAAAGCGAGCCACGTTGGAGACAATCCGTGCCGAATTACAGCAACCGTACGAAGAGCTGCGAAGGAACTTTGCTTTGCTTTCAACCAATGAGATCTTCACCATGTTGACAGGCGAGACCCTCGACTCGTTGTGCGAGGGAATGATTGTCCCAATCTCGATAAAGAAAGTCGCAGATGATTATGTCGAGGGCAAGATGGATTGCGGTATCGAGGGCACAGTACCTGCTCTTGCAATCTCGAACAGGTCGGATGTCTCCGCAAAGCAACTGTTCTCTACCCACCAGACCGTCCAAGCTAAGATAACATACCTTAACCGCAAACAGCTCTCCGCCAACTTTTCCCTTCGTGAGGACGAGCTCCAGAGACCTTATAGGAAGGAGGTCGATCGAATGCGAGACGAGTGGGATGAAGAGGAGGAGCGAAAGGACAAAGAATCTATGATGGAGAGGAATGACGTCTCCGGCCGCACCCAGAGGGTTATCAAACATCCGCTTTTCAAACCGTTCAACAGTGTCCAGGCTGAGGAGTACCTCGGTTCCCAAGCTCGAGGCGACTTAGTCATTCGCCCGTCGTCTAAGGGGCTTGATCATCTCGCAGTGACGTGGAAGGTCTCAGACAACATCTATCAGCATATAGACGTGTTGGAGTTGGATAAGTCAAACCAACTATCCTCGGGAACTACGCTCAAGATTGGTGGGCGTTACAATTACAGTGATCTTGATGAGCTTATTGTCAACCATGTAAAGGCTATGGCGAAGAAAGTAGATGAGATGATGGGGCATGAAAAGTATCAGAACGGCAGTAAAGCTGACACAGGTAAGGAATCCTACCGTCTTATTCTCCACAAGAAAATCAAGCTAATTCAGCCTCTTAGAGCGATGGTTGACCACCTACACGGAGGCTAACCCGAAGCGATCTGTGTATAATTTCTGCATCGACCCCAAGCACCCGGGCTACTTCTTTCTCTGCTTCAAAGCTGGCCAGCATGCCCAAGTGCAGCATTGGGCTGTCAAAGTGGTCCCGCAGGCGTTCGAGCTACAGAAGACATTATATCCTGACATGAGAGCATTGTGCAATGGATTCAAACTGCTTTTCCAGAATATGCAGAGCGGAAAGAGGCGCTAGGATATTGGTAGCCTCATCTTTTCTTCTTGGGCGTTCTTTTCAGCGAGCATGAACTTGTGCAGCATATAGCAGGCGTCCGTGAGATTCATTGGCATTTAGCTGGTCGGTTTTGATAAAAGTGTACCAACATTCCAGAGGGGTTCGGCGCATGCGGTCGAACATTGCTTCAATATACCAAAGTCTTGCGGATACTGTCACAAAAGCTGGCCTGGTATGGTTTGAAATTTCACGTATTTTGTGATTCTTATCCTCACGTAGCATTCACAGCTTCCAATGCTCGCGCCACGACCTTCTTCCCCCTTTCGCCTCCCAAATACTCCCCGCTCTCCCCACCCTCATCCTCCATGTCCTCCCCCTCCAAACTCGCCTCATACCCCCTCATAACCATCTCCTCATCCACCCTCACCCCACACTCCACCAACGCCCTCACCACCCCCGCCAACCGCGCTATCTCCTTCCTCGTAGCAGGCCCGATATCATCATTTCGATTCGAATACATACTCTCCCCCACCACCTCTTCTATCCTCGTAATCGACACCTGCGGCCCGCCTTTTCCTTCTGTCATTTCTGACCCGGAATGCTTGCAAATCCATATATACCCGTTCACTCCCAGTACTATGTCCACTTCCCCGCCCCCGTTCCCTGTATGCACTGTCCAGACTTGTCTCCGCGCTCGCACTACTCCTCCCCCGCCGCCCCCAGTCCCACTCACTGCAAGAAATACCCCATTCCTCAGTTTCCCGTACTTCAGACTCCTGGTGTGTAGACTCGCCGCCCCGTCTTGGTATATACTCTGCACCTCCGCGACCAGTAAATCCCCCTCTGAGAAAAAACTTCTTATGGCAAGTTCATCCGTGCTTGTCCGCTTCCGTAATATGCCTCCCGGTAAATTTATAGCGGAGAGAGGGAGATGTGCGAGGAGCGGGGCGGAGAGATCTACTTTCCAGCGTTTTGTTTGCACTTCGACGATGCGGCCGACGACGAGGTCGCCGATTTCAGGGGTGTACCGTGCGCGTAGGGGGGAGATGGAGAGGAGTTTGTTGGTTTTTAGGAGGGTACCAGAGACCGAGGAGAGGATCGCGGTCGTGGTGGGGGAGGTATAGGTGCCGTGGCCTCTGTTGAGGAAAAGATTAGCTCTGTAAATTGGTTTGAAGACTGAGGGGCAGGCTGCACCTCATCCATTGGGGGTCATCTGTCACGGTTTCGCCAGGCGTTACGATCGATTTGGTGGAGAGTTTGGGACGTTTGGCGAGGGGTGCCATGTCGATGTCACCCTCTGAGTCAGCGGAGCCTGAGTCTGAAGCGTCATTGTAGGCAATTGGGGGTTGAGCTGCTGGGGTGGTGATGGAGAAGGGCATTATGGGGATTGGTATGATTTCGAATGTTGGAGAGGCAGGCTGCTTGTTGGAATTGGTGATAATAAAGTAAAGTACATGACGAGCAACCTCGAAAATCCAATACGAAAACAGACTGCTTTCCTAGCGGCTGTCGAAGTCATCAGTCACTATATAAAATGCAAAAATTGAATCGTTGTGAGCCCGAACACCGATTCGAACGATGGACCTAGAGATATGAAGCCTTGCTGCAATCTCTCGCTCTAACCGCTGAGCTATTCGGGCACCAATTTTTTGGGCGCTTATTTATTTATATAATCCTATATAGAAAATTCCACATGCTCGAGCAAATGATCCACGTCCTACCAGAAGACTCGACTGCGGGAGAGGTGTACGTCGTCACCAAGGTTAATGACCAGAAATATTCTAAGCAAATAATCGCTTGCAGTTACTATGAGATAATGAAGATGACAAGGGATGTCAAGCTTAGGAATCATGCTTTACGAGAATCATATCACTTTTCCCTAAGCTGAAGGTTCTGGAATGTGGAAATTTATGGACTTATCAGCTTGGGTATGATGTATCGATGCAGAACGTCTCTGATTGATAGATTAGGCGCCCAACCAATTACAAAGGAGAGTTGGGCCCTATCAAATTATTATCGACTGGACGCTCAGTTCTTACAGTTACAAGATTGTCGCGGCTACTCGTATATGAAATGGCATGCATCCAAGTAAAGTGTAACATTGCTTCACGGAAACGCAGAGTCATCCAGCATTTATTCCAGCTCTTCTCAGCTGTGTACCCTATATTTGCATCATCCACGGAGAGACACAGAGATAGAATCCGCATATAAGTCATTCGCTCCGTTATGCAGGGCATACAAAGCTGGGCACTCCGTGTAGACGTGTCTTTACCCATAACAATCACCCTTTGTACAAGTTTCAGATTCCGTTTTCCTTTTATTTTCAGTTGCGCTGATCTTCTGTTTTGTCTAATGGTGGTCTGCCGATGTTGTACGATGGTGCCATCTGGAAACTACCTCAAACATCGTTTGAAACGCAGAAGAGGAAAAAGGACGAGCACGTAACACTGCTGTCATTGTTGCTCTTTCAATGAGACGAGCTTACTTGAACCATCGCTGCTGATATTGTGATTGCGTTTGAGACGCTTACAGCAACGTTTGTTTCACCTGCCCCCTTGTGTTGCGGACGTAGCATTGTCCTACAAAGGCCATTCCAGCTTCTTCAAAGGCTCAGGGACAAAGACAGTAACAATGGGGGCAGCACATCGAAAGAGCCAGTAAGACAAAACTTCCAGACCCCATACTCGACGTGAGCAGGTGCTCAAAGAGATCTTCTATCATATTGTCTTTACGGTCCGAAAGATGCCCTACATCCAGACCGCGGGAGTCCCGAAAACATGTGCCAAGTCTGGGCCACCCACTTCACAAACTGCATGTGCACACAGTTCCATGTCCTCCGCTCATGCTCTGCAGGCTATTCAACAGAGACATTTTGCAGAAACGAAATGAACCAGGTCGTTAGCACAACCACAGCCTGCCCTCTTCTCTGCCAACGTTGTTACGATCACGAAGAGTTGAAACTTCGAAACGACTATGACCGACTAATTAGCAAGATGAAAGATAAGGGAAATGCGGCAGGATGGTGTGAAGAGGAGATTAGGAGAGTCAAGAATGAGCTGATGAGGGAGAAGGAAGAGAAGTTGGAGAAGCTGAGGCTGGGATGTTATATGGCAATCCTGGAGGAATATGCGGAGTCCTAGATCACTCGCTATCAAAATAAATGGATTTTAGTCGTCGGCAAAGGATCCATCCGAGTTGACTAATTGATCTCCTTTTCCGGTACTATTTTAGCAAAGCTATGTTGAGTAATTCTCTACTGTTGGATCGTGTAGACTATTCGATCCATGATCTCACAAAGCAAATTATGTCGTGCAATACAAGTGCGGCGTATCCTTCTCCTCCTCATCCCCACACCGGCCCCAAGAAGCCAGGTCAAGGCTCTAGCCATCCTCGAACGCCTGTACTCTTGAATTAGCCAGATACATTCGCAATCTCTTCCGCCAATTTGTTAGTTGTGATTCAGGTGGGCTCTCGCCATATGAGCAGTAAGCCTTGCAGAAATAGATCCTGTTTGCTGCTAGCTGCTTGAAACAAGCGATCGCATTCCATATAGTCACTCGAGTAGAATGTTCACAATCTTGGATACAAGACGTATGGGGTCTCAAGCCATAAATGCCGGACGAGAATGACTCTTTTGGATTAACGAAGAGATTGAGACGTTTGGAACTCGAGACAATTGCCGACCAGTGTAAATGTCGCTCCAATATGAGACTTAAGCGTCATAAGCCATCAATAAGGCAGCTCCTTGATTATCCCCGCGGTTAGGTTCGGGCTTCACGTCAAGCTGCTTCTTCATTAATACACAATCGACAATGTACAACTGCAATGGGGACAATTGTTGTCAGATATAGCCAAGAGTGCGGCCTTTCGCGTGATAATTATCCATAATGAACGTATTGCAGCTCTTTGGTCTACCTCCTCATATTGCTTTTTCCCTCTCCGTACCTGAACGCCGTGACCAGTATTTCCTCTTCTCTATCGATCCTCGGGGTCCCCTGAAAACAACCCCACCCGCATTCGATGACTCTGTAATACTTTAATCAGCTCATGTCGCTTGAGAATGGCTGCGCGGACTCACAAAAGGCAACTTGGGTATCACAACAGCCAACACAGCAAGAAAATTGATGGTGAAATAGGTCAAATCATAATGTGTATAGTGCGTGCTGAGCAAAAATAGCACAATGGGAACACTGAGAAGAAACTTTTTCGCTGGAGTGTATTGATCCCCGTTGTCGATCTGCTCCCACATGTTCAGGTTGTCATATGCGCCTGCGTTAAATTCAAAGGGGACACCTCGGACCCAATGGAACATCAAGTAGGACGCGAACATGTACGTGATATTGACAAGAGTCCATGAGGTTTCTTGTGAGACGCCCGGAATGATGTCGAAGAGGATCTTGAGCCCGATGATGCAAACGACATGTATAGCCCATGCGCCTAGATTGAGGGACCCTAAGTCAGCACCTGGACCAAGACTTTCGCGACAATTCACTCAAATTCAATTCGGAGAGGGCGAGGCAAGCGATTCCACGCTACGTGCTCTGTTTCCTTTTGAAAAGGCCCCATGTTTGTTCTCATCTTCCTGGATTTGGTGGCAAACGTACCTTTGGCATTAACCCAATTTGCATTCAGATTCGGCAGGGCTGACTGGTCACTCATGTGCTCCATAGATTCTGGAGGCTCCTGATATAAAAGGCTACTGGAGCGCCTCCTTCTACTGCTCTTCTTCCCATCATTCATCTTCGGATCTCCGGGAGGCCTTAGTGAGGCAGCAGATTTGGTGCCAGGAGTGAAGGCCAACGTTCGGGGCACTATTAGAGGAGACACGATGGCGGTATTGAGAGGTACTGGTGTATGCCGACGGTGGTAACCTTATATAGGGAACCTAGAGAGGTCAATGGAGGCTGCCCAGTCTCTGTTAGCTAGGAGACCTTATAAGTAGCTCAACTTGTATAGCATATATATACGTGTTTTGGATGGAAATTCGAAAGGCGTAGAAGTCATATGGTTACAACAGGCGTACAGCACATTGCGACGACAATAGTGGGGTGCTTACTTCTGGGGTACGAAAAGTGCCTTGCTTAAATAATGACCATATGGCTTGTTTGGTATAAGGAATACAACGAGGCAAAAGACACTCTGTAAGGCCCAAGTAGAGCAGATAGATGCGTAGTAACAAGCCAGGTATGGTATGAGTGATAGAGGTCCTAAACCAGTGAGTTGTTACCGTTCCTGCTGGCGGCATCATTTATTTGGGGTTGTTCCTGCCGATGAAAGCTCGGCCGAACGATATGCCGATGCCGACACCCCGGCCCTTTGAACGCGGAATCGGTTCCTGCACGTCATCTTGCCGACTCAGATCTCAGTAAACCAATATTTGTGCGTCGTGTTGACACAATTGAGAGTTTAACCATGCCAGATTCTCTGACTGCAATCCTTAGTGAGGAGCGATATACGCGCTCATTCCGGTGACGAACATGTTTTCGCAATGGAAAGTAATACAACTAATCCCACGGCGTGGAAACTGGATTCACGAACTGCCGCTTTTCATCAAAGTAAGCGCCCCCACGATCTAACAATTCGTGACGACCATTCGAGCTCTGGCTCTGCGAATTCAACACCCAGGAAGCGTGCTAGGCGTATTGGCAAGCTTGGTCATCAAGATGTACGCGACTTCGTGCCAGTAGGAGCTAGTTTCAGTTCGACTCCGATACCACTTGATGAACAAGCCCCGGGTGAAGACGATGGAATGCATGTCAAGCCTTCACTCGGAGGTGAAGAGCTACAAGACCATGACCAGGATCAAGACATAGCTGCCAAAACTTCACAAGATGTACACAATACAATTACTACCTCAGAGGACGGTAGATTAGGGTACCATATACCGGGAGATACAAAGGTCTTCATTACTGAAGATCAGACCCTTTCAAGTCATGACCACTCCACCAACGAGTTTTCTGTAAACGGAGGGGCTATACTTAAGGATGATCATGCTATCGGAGCAGAGAAGGATATGGATGAAAATATCCGCCACAAGATTGGTAACTCGAGGGAAGCGACGAGCTCTGCAATTGCGCCAATAACCTGGAATCCCGTGAATAGCATAAAGATTCGGACTAGCCTTGGTGGCAAATCTCACAAGGAAGCCGTAGAGCAGGTCGAGCAAGATCCGAAGGATGAAGCTTTCGGGGAGACTCGAGAAAAAGGTCAGTGAAACTTTGCATTGAAGTTTGCACCCTTCAAGATTTTAGTCATGCTGATTTGAGACATCCGAAGCAATTCAAGTGGCGTTACGAAGGCTTGAAGGTTTCCGTCATCGGCTTTCCACCCTCGATCCACATGACGGGCCCGTTTCTGCGTACAATGCAGCAAAGTCTGAACTTCACGACGCTGAAGTGGACTACAAGTATTGTCTATATTACCCAATCAACGAAGACTTCTTACGACCGCCTACGAAAGCAAAGCGCCAACTTTCGACAACAACAGAGGAAAGGCAGGTAGAGCTGTGGGATTTAGTCGAATATTATATGGAGGAGGGGAAGCCGCTGGAGGACATCAGATACGGTAGGCTAGTACGCCGTAGCTCAATTACACCATCTTCAACACATCATGATCAACAGGAACATTCGAGTAGCGATGATGGTGGTGTGATACTCAATCTCGAAGACCCACCCTCTGGATACATTGGCCCGAGCATAATCGACCCCAACGGAACAACTCGAGTGTCTGAGCAGATACCACAAAGCGATCTAGAGGAAAGCGGCAATGACTCTGACGACAACAGTGAAAGCGAAAGTGAAAGCAAAAGCTCTTCAGTTGATTGCGAAGCTGGTTCAGAGGATGTTGACGCAATGATCGAATACTCAAATTCGGAGCAACTGCCTAAAAACGAGAGTCATCAGGCGCAGGCGAATATTGCCACTTCCAATCGCAATGCACGTATCTTGGCTGATTTGAACCCTCAGCAGCTCAATGCTCAATTAAGATATTTCCACATTACCAAGACATTACAAGAAGTTGATCGCAATACGCCTGTTAGATGTCTTGTTTGCGCACAACATGGACACATGGCTGAAGCCTGCGAGTCACTCACATGTAACTCTTGCGGTGCTTACAGCCAGCATATCACACAGAACTGTCCTAAAACAGCGAAGTGTTCGAAGTGTCGGGAGCCAGGACATGATAGATGGGATTGCCCGTACAAATTGAAAATAATAGCGCAGGCCGAAGTTATTTGTGACCTGTGTCAACGGACTGGCCATATTGAAGAAGACTGCGAGCTTCTGTGGCGAACGTCAGGTAGGCCGTGGGATTCGAATCTGTCTCATGGCAACTTACGCCTGTCATGTTACGAATGTGGACGGTCGGGGCACCTGGGCAATGGCTGCCCCAGTCGACGACCTGGGAAGCTACTAGGGACAAGCTCCTGGGGTGTCGGCAAAGGGCAAGTGCTGAATAATTCAGGGGATGGCATTAGTATCAAGGGCAGAGCACATCATGATCCAATTGACGTGGATGAGAGCGAAGATGAGCTTGCCAGATTTCATCATCCAAAAATTCCCAAATCTGGCCCTAAGGGAAAGATCCAAATCAATACTGCTCGCATCAATCCTATGCTCAGTCAACCGCCGGCTTCCCAGTGGAACCCCATCAACGAGCCGTACCGAGACAGTAGGGCTACAGAGACTCGGCGTCCTCAATACGAGAATAACGGGCCGGGGAATTGGCACTCTACGCGTCGCTCAGGATATGATACTAACCAGGAGAACAACAACAGAGCCAGCTACCAACGCTCTCTTTCTCCTGAGCCCCGGGATCGTCTTGGTGACCATCGTATTGATAGATACCGACCAGCGGAGCCACGTGAAGAAAGACGTCCAGGCAGGGGTGCACCTCTTTACAGGCCTATGCCTAGCGCTGCTCGAAATCAATGGAACAGACATCGATTGTAAGTATACAAAAGTACGGGACCGTAATGTTTTTATGGTGGCTTTCTGCAAAGCGCTTCGAAGGCTTAGTGATATGGAGAGATACCCACATGCTTTTACGCTAGGAATGCTGTATGCTAGAAATAATAGATGAAGCTTACAATGGGCTTGTATCTTATGTTGATTTATGATCAGACGGCGGTTTCAGGGATGAAGAAGATCCTATTGATGTTCAAGGGTACACTAGAGGTGGTGCTGGACGAGGTCGTATAGGCGTAATTGTGCATACCCGGAACGCCCCACTTCCGTCGCTATTGGGGTAATCCTAGGGATCATCTATGGGGGTGAAGCAAAACTCTCTAGGCTGTCTCTAGGCTTCAGCCCTATAAGCTCCTTTCGATACAAGCCAAGACCTTCTGTCATGCACTTTTGCTAACTCCAACTCCAGCAACACCGTGCTTTGCGCCAACTGCAACAACAACCCTGTGGAGATACCCTCGACCTGGGAGAGCGTACTCAAGATGCCCAAATATAAGTTGCCCCTCCTATCCAACTCATAAGTGCCATACTGACAGCCATGCACTCTTCTGTAGGACTCTTAGTGCTTCCTATATTGCTTCCTCACACTGAACTTTGCTTAGGTGACTACTGTGATGTCTACCTCACTCACGACTCGATGTCTGTACGCAAGGCCCATAATAGCGGTCGAAATCATGAGCGGAACGTCCTAGACTATTACCAACGTACGCTCTCAGTTACACCCTCTACTTTTCGAACATTCAGAGCTCTACTAACATCTGTACAAAGAAATCGGCCACGAAAAAGCTCAATCGGTAATCGACTCCATTACCTCGTCCTACGCAGCCGAAGGCCAAGCAGGCGCCAACCCTATGCTGGCACCACAAGGTGGCCCTCCAATGGGCGGACAAGGCTTTCCACCTCCGCCATTTGCCTTCCCTGGTATGTCACTCTCTAGAAAGATCCCATACTATGGAAGAGCTATAAACACTAACATTTATGGCAGGCGGCATGCCACCCCCACCCTTCGGCATGCCGGGCGGTCCTCAAGGCGCCCCCCCACCAGGATTCATGCCTCGTAATGCTCACCTTCCCCTCTACCTCCTCCTCCCTCCATAGCCCACTAACAATCCTCCAGCCCCTAACGGTCGCGGCATGGCCCCCTTCCCACCTTTCCCACCTTCCGGCTCCCCAAGTAACGCCGCCCCACCAATGGGCATGCCCTTCCCACCGCCAGCCGGTATGCCGCCGAATTTCCAAGGATTTCCTCCGCCGCCTGTGGGTCAGGGTATGAGCCCGCCACCTGGGGGTGCTGGGGGGCCGTTTGGACCGCCGCAGGGAGGGCCGGGTGGGTTTCCGGGAGGTGGAAGGTAGAAGGTAGGATTGGTCGTGGATGATGTGACGTGATTGGGGAGGATGAATGGGAACGCCAGGGGAAAAGCGCCGTCTCGAGGTGTGGGATATGGGCTACGCTCCGAAAACTGGCTTGGAAGACAGCACTGGAGGTCGTGCTAGAAGGAGAGCTGTAGTTCTTCCGCTACGACTGAGCTGAAATGGCGAAAAGAGAGCTACGGGCGGTAGAAGGGCGAAGATGAAGTTTGATAGCTGCCAAAAATCCAAAATACACGTAACACCATGCTCGCTTGTCCATCTCTCATCTCTGTTCACTAACTCCATACATTCCCCATCCCTCATACCTAAGACTTCCCCGGCGGTTCCCTCGGCCCAACCAACTGTCTTCTACCCCCAAATCCAATTCCCGTCCCGCCCCTATTCTGGCTATCCCCACCCAAATACCCATACTGATTAACATCCCACGCCGCCTTCCCATCCTGCAAAGCTGGAGCACCGCCAGATGCTGCTGCTGCAACTTTCGTGCTCTTCTGAGTTTCCTCCCACTCCTGCTGGCGGAGGCGATCGAGTTCCATTTCGCGGGAGAGGAGGGAGGATGGGTTAGCGAAGGGAGGTTTTTTGAGCGGTGTGGTGCCGGGCTTGGATTGCTGGGAGGAAGGGGTGGTAGGAGTGGAGGAGCGAGGGGACTCTGGTCGTGCGAATGGGGATTTACGCGTTGGTGAGGGGGGGTGAGGGCTGGAGCTGGCGTAGTTTGCTGGGTTGGGTAAGGGGCGAGGCGGGAGAGAGGAGAGAGGGGGTGGAGAAGGTGTTGGTGATGGGTCGTCTGTAGGGAGCGGTGCAGGAGTGGATTTCTGAGGTGTTGGAAGCGGACGTGGAGGTTGTGGTGGTGGAGCTTCGGTTGTACCAAAGGGCTCATCATGGTGGTTTGACCATTCCTTTCGGAGGTAGTCACGCTCGGCCGCCTGCCAGGAGTCTTCTCTGGGCTTGTGCGAGTGTGCTACTGCTGGTCGACTCCTACTTCTTGAACGGTCCCGCCGCGCTTCTTCTTTTTGTCTGGTGCCAAAGTCATGCCGCTCCAGAGCTGCTCGTTCTTGGGATCGGTCGGCTCGAATTCGTTCTTGCCGCTCACGCTCGTACCGTGCCTCGCGCTCTTTGGCTTCCTCCAGCTGCCTCTCCAGTTCTTTCACACGTTCCTTTTCTGCTCTACGCTCAAGATCCTCTCCCCCAGATCTTATTTGCGTTTGCGCTTGTTCTGCTTTATACTGGCTCAAGTACTGGCCTTGAAGCTTAGGCCTGGTATCAGCATTGCCTGTCTTCTGTTGCCTCTCTCTCTCAAGCCTAGCTTCAGCTTCTTTTTCGTCGGCTATTCGAGCTTCCTCCTCTTGCTTCCATCTCCTTTCTTCCTCTTCCCATTGCCGCCTTTCTTCCTCAACGTGAAGCCTCTCCTGCTCCCTGTGTCGTCTGGTCTCCTCTTCCCACCGCTGCTCCTCGGCGTTTTTCTCCCTTTCTTCTTCAGCTTCTCTCTCAACCCGCCGCTTATATTCTGCCTCTTCAGCTTGCTGCCGCAATGTTTCAGCTTCAGCCTCCTGCTCACGCCTCCTGCGCTCTTTCTCTGCTAGACTGGGAACTTTAGGCGCTGGTGTTGTAATTTGTCTCCTACCACCGAATGTGATGCCTTGGTTGCCTTGACTCGCGCCCCCCATGTAGCCGTACTGATGTATGTTCCAAGCAGGCGCTGTAACGCCCTCATCCTGCCGTTTACTCCAGCTACTGACACCTCCAGGAGGTGGACTCGACATTCCGCCATTTACGGCTTTTCTGGGCGTGCTCATTTCAGAGAGCCGTGATGGACTATTTCGTCCACCTACTCCTTGCGATGCCTGGTAAGAGGGCGTTGAGCTGGTCTCGCTTGTGTTGCTGGCACCTCGCGGCCGACCGTATTTCGCGCTGCTCCCAGAAAAGCCTCCAGTGCTTTGTGGACTTACGAGGCCGCTTTTGCCTCCTCCAATTACGCTTGGAAATTTGCTCGGCTGCACAGCATGTGCTCTCCTACTAAAGGCAGATATGCACTGGAGCACCTGGGCAGGGTCCTTAGATTCGTATAGATCGACAGTCTGAAAGACATCGTGTGACTGTAAGTCAAGGGGATGCGACTGGCATGCACGCAAGAAATGTGAAATGTTCTCCATCTGCACGAAAGGCATCGAAGACTCCTTGAAACGTACACCTGGTGGGGCTGCGAGGTTTACAAGCCTGGTCATAGTCATGTTAGCTGTAATAATCTCAAAGCCACATGAATTCCAGTTTTGTAAGTACATACTTGCACAGAGCGACTCCATCTTTCAGTGCTTCCAAAAGGTCGCCAGGTGCCAGTCGCTCGCCCAACACATCTTCCATCCATGTCCTCACTTCATTGGCAGCTTGTGGAGTGTATTTTGACAGGCGAATGTTACGCATGTCCTTGTCGAGAGAAGATACCGAAGCCATAGTTGCGTCGCGCAAGCCCTGTGAACTGAACAAGGACCTGAAATCAATTGACGGAGATGTTGCCTAGCGTACCAATCGTAGCTGTGTCGAGGTGGATAGTAGAATAGCGTTATACTGAGTAGCCAACAAGGTGTTCGACCATAATTCCTAGTAATCGGTATGCGGGATGTCGTGGTAGCTTTGTCTTTTCTGAGAGCAACACTGTACATGCATCCAAAGTTCCGAAACATCGGTCCGCTAGTGCGGCAAAATGACGACGCCGTACCGTAACTTTTTGATATCACAACGGCTATCCTTGCATATCTCCTCCGCACGATCTGACACTATACTCATGGCTTCACCAGCTTCATCTCCTTTCACAAGATTGTGGCGAAGATGGAAGACTCTAAAATTACCATGGAGGAGACGCTGGCTAGCCGGTAATGGGACATCTGCCAGAAACACACCATATCAACGCGTAGATAGCTAAATCTCTACATAGGCACTGACCTCGTGGGCAACACCTATTGGTACTTCAAGCCCACCCTAGCCGCCCCCAATGCTCGCCGCATCCTCCAAAATAATCCAAAAATACCCTACTCCGACCTCGATATATCCCGTACTTCCCCCCTCCCCCTCCACCACCATTCCAGAACCCCAATCTGACTACTCCCCCAGCAATGTGGCACCAATGGCTCCGCCACACACGCGCATACCCACCTTCCCTGGCCGAGCAACAAGCCGACGTCCAGCGGCAAATCCAACTAAAACACAATGTCCAGCTCGCTGATGCGCGATGGGCTGCTAAGCCATCGGTAATGGATAAGCCGAGACGGGGGAATCTGGAGTTGGGGGTTGGTGATGGGGAGGCGGAGGGAACCGTGGGGAGGAGGTGGGAGGAGGGGCAGAAGACCGGGAGGGGGGAGGTGAAGGAGAAAGAAAGGAGTGAGGGGGAGAAGAGGGAGAGGGACAAGCAGAGGGAGAATCCATGGAAGAGAGATAAGGGTGCGCCAGGGGAGGGGTTTCAGCCTGAGAGTTGGACGCCGGGACCGGTGAGGCGATGAGTGGAGGTTGAGAAAGCGGCATACTAAGTATTGTATAAAATGCATTGGGCTGGCGTTGGAACGATTTTCTCTTGCAATGTGGCATATACATTCGCAAATAACCAAATATTGGACGAGCAATGCATAAGAACGTTGCATCAGAAGCTTCGAAAGTGCTGTTAAGATTTCTGACTATCTACATCGATTGAATATAACGAGTACAAAGGCCCACCAATGTCTTTCATCGTAACCTCCAAATGCGATGAGTTTTGGCCCCAAACGCCTCCATGTACAAGTACTCTCCATCCCAAAAAGCGGACTAGACGAGCCCGACCGGACCCGAACCAGATCGCTAGGGCCATGCCAAAAACAAATGCAGACTCCGTAGCCTTGCTGGTCGTATATAATTATTGAAACACATTATCAATATTTATTATTTGCAGATCTCGAAGCCGCGACATAATCCGGATCAGTGGTCGTAGCCGGCACCTCGCTGCCATGGACTTGAATTATTCTGTTGCCTGTAGCCACCGTTCGAGTGTGAGGATGGAGCTCGGCGGTACGGCGACTGTTCTTGCCGTTGACCACCGTTGTTGGTCCACGAGTTGTTCATCAATGGCATATCCGCACCCGGGCGAGAGCTGGAGTTATCTCCATTATACATATCTCGTGGATTATCTGAGTAACTCGGCGCACCGTGCCGGGGAGTACCATCACTTGGGAAGTATGGCATGTTCGGGTCAATGGGAGAGCGTGGTGGTTCTCTCAAGTTTGAATTCGCCGTTGATGGTGGCAGAGGCGCACCAGCGGCATCGTGCTGCTTTCCGGAGCCGGAAGAAAAAGAGTCATCATCTTCATCAAGGTCACGGCCGTACTTCTGCGCCATATCTCCTCTAGCAGTCACTCCAAGAGCATCAAGCTCGGTATTGAGTCCAGTTTGAGACTTGATGAAAGAACCGCGGTCATCTCGCATAGGCTGGTAACGAGTATCCGGATTTTTGGAGAACATAGCATAGCCAGTTGCGATGAGTACCATCAGCAAGAGGACTAAGGCAAACGCAGCATTTACGATGAAGAATATTACACCCATCACACCAGTAACGATTCCCTGGACAACGTTAGCAACTTGTATGTGATCAGAACCGTGTGTGCAGACTTACTGGTTGATTGAAAACAGCTGTAAAAACAAGCAGAAAGATGACATTGAGGAAATTAACGGCGGCGATGGAGATGTTGAAGGCGTTGGTCTTTTTATCCATCCATGGTCGAAGAATGCTAACGGCGATGAGAAAAGCTGCCTCGATTACCACCAGGGCAATAGCTTGGGTAGTACCGCTATTTTGGGCGAAGGCTATGAATATTGCTTTGATGAGGATATAGCCTAGTAGGGGCATGATGAAGTAGTATGCCGTGGCGCGGAATTGGACATAGAGGAAGCCCCATTTGTTGAGAGCTGAGGGGTCGGAATAGAGAATATAGGCTGGGTTTTTGTGCATGTCGACCGATCGTTTGGCTATCCGGAATACCTTGAGGGAAGCCCATGCCAGAGCTACGCTCATGGAAATGAAGAAGAATAGGGCAAGCACGACCTCAGCCGCAGAGTCTCTCTCAGTCAGCTCCCACAAGCATAGAATACAAATTTGCGGGTAACCGATAAGTACCTTGAATTCCATTGTCAGATTCTCGTTGTCTCAAAGTCTATGCGTGGCGACTTACCAAGCGGAAAAGGATACCCTTCAAAACTACCCTCCAGCCGGTCCTGAACTCTTCGAATTTGTCACCCTTGAACCATCCAGCTTTGACCGCGATTTCGCAGAAGGCCTTGAATAGTGCGACACAAACAGCTGTTAGGAGTACGAAGATGATGAAAAATATGAGACCGGTAAGGAAGATGTTCGTTGTTTCAATCTTCGCGCGGAAGCCAACCCTCGAAATCCCTCGTACAATAACCACTTTACCCGCTGTACTGGTTGACGAACCAGAGTTGTTGACGCGTTTGGAGATCTCATGTGCGGCACGCATTACGAGCCTACTGGCTTCAAGGGAGCGTTTTTGTACCTCTACTGACGCAGTATTTAAATTGGAGAGAAGTGTCGATGGCGTCCCTCCAGTGGCTCTTTGATACCACGTGCAGACAGACTCTAAAAAGCCGACTCGAATTATACCCAGACTCCACTGGAAGTTCTGGGTCCATGATGCCACAATTGGCGGGAGAGGTACCGCGGTCATGCCAATGATTGCCTGAGCTTGGAAGAAACCAAACAAGGAAAGAGCATTAGCAGCTACATGAGCAGCTGTATTCGAGTGGCCCAACCCAGAGGTTACAGCAGAAGCAAACAGAGCCAGACCAGCGATGACTGCAGTCACCCATCCAACCGCCGGGAGATAAACAGTCTTGCCATTGGAAAGCTGTGCTTCAACACAAGCCACACTGACACCTGTAGCCTTGTTCTTGATGTAAATCTTTACCAAGCCATCTAAATCAGGAACGCCATAAGCTATGCTTGGGATCTGACTCTCCACATCGCTTGGGATGTTGATGTTCGATTGAATGTTGATCTGGCCGGTATTCATCGGACACATGCCCTCCAGATTCTGTGTACAAGGATCCAACGTCTCTGACACGGCTTTATAGCCGTAGGCGATAACATCGATTTCTGCAATGACATAGCCAGATATCGACGACACACCAACAATATCAAAAGCTAAACTGTTGTTTGCTGGCGTGAAGACCACATTGAAGAGAGTCGCAGTGAAGCTTGAGTTAGACTGACAGGGGTTCAGCGAGTTTGACTCTATTATTCTTTCTGCCGATGCGAAGAACGGGAGTTGAGATATGGCGGCGAGAGAAAGCCATGCTGCCTTCGATATTGATGAAAAAAGCATAGTGTGACGTATTCAGGCGAAAGCGTAAGGCCTCCAGACTCCCAAGGTAAAGCTGCTGCCGTGGGTATGACCGGTAGAGTGTAGATCGGAATGCGCAACCAGTGTAATTATTAGCCCAATCCGCCTCTTGCAACAGTAAAATGCTCCCTAATACTGAATTGCCAACCGCTGTGGTCCGGAGAGGTTCGATGAGATCGAGGTGGTGGATGAAGGGAGAGGTGCGTGACCTGGTCGCTGTTGGCGACCAAAATTAGAATTCAAGGAAATGGAACGAGTGGCAAGCCCGGGGCGACTATGGGAACGTCAAGTCGGGTGACACGGATCTGGCATGTAACTTCAACTGGATGATCCCATCGAAACGATTGTATGAGTAACGAGAGATGGCATGAGATGATGCATGTAGTTGTCGGTGTAGGTGTACTGAAGCAGGAGAATAAGTGGTGTTCGTGAAGTTGCCAGGGCCAGAAATGTCAGCAAACAAGGAGCCTATAGTTTAGCGCTAAAATCTCAGGGGACCGCCGGGCTGAGTGTCGTATCCACTCTCCACTCTCCACCCGGGTCCTTCGGCTTTCCGTCTTACGCGTAATGGTCAAGTCACTTCACTGCTACTTCAGTACACACGTACTCTATATGGACGATCGCCAACGACAAAGACTATGAAGTATGGGGCCACCGGCTGAAACGGCTTTCAACCTCGCACATGATCCAATCCGTCCAGTCTTTGTCTGTCACTGGAATATCCACTATACACGCTGCGTGTGCGCTTTGTTCTGATGTCAAACTACCTATTCACGTTTTACTGACTTGACAGTGACACGAACCTAGCCGCTTATTAAGATGTAATCGGGCTGTGCCAATGCTTCGTAAGAACGGCGTCGATAGGTCTAATATCGTGATATTAAATGTCCCACAGCTTGACAGGACCTTCTCGCCTCATGGAGAAGGTCAGAAGTAGCCCCCACCTCGCCAAATTAGAAAGTCAACCGTACCTTATCCCTTCTCCCCGTACAGGAACAGCGTTCTGAAATTCTCATAGCAACAGATCTATAAACGTAATGATTCCCAAGCAATATTCGTAGTGTCTGAATAGGCGGGAAATACATATGGCTGTTGCGACTAAGATTGTAATTGTGGTCGATCCTTTAAATTGACTGCTTTGATGGGATTCTCGAAAGTCTCCTACGGGGATTAATGCAGGTACGCGTGCTGCGGCGCTGTCTACAGTGCCTGGCAACAAGGACCCTGGCGGCCCTCGAATCACTCCATCGTCTCCCTTATATTTTGTACTGGACTGTGTCCCGTAGACTTTGCCTGACAGTGCGAGCTTGTCGAAGATAGAAATATGTATCAGTGATGGGGGGCATCGGACCTTTCGGGGGAGAAAGCATGGTGATCATCTGCCGCTAAGGTAAGCAATTTCTCGCTTAAGTTTTTGTTAGCGTATCGCCTTCATTGAGTGAGGTAGGCCGGCCAAACATGACTACCGACAAGACAAGAAGCAAGGCAACATGTACAATAAAGACCTCAAACCCCAGAAGCGGAAGCGAAAGCACAAGGATACAGTAGAAGAGTCGACTGCTGGATCAAATGGTGTCCTTGAAGTTCTCCCATCTGTTAACGGCTTCGCACGGCAAGAGAGTAACAAAAAATCAAAGAAGCGCAAGCGTGCTCACGATGACGCCGCAGAAGAGGAGGAAAAGGATATGGCGACGACCAATGACGATGAGTTTGATGAGGAGAACGCCCCGGAGGAAAATACAGTAAAAGCGCCTGCTGATGAGGAAGAGACTGAGGATGCGTCACCAGCTGTCGCCCAGGACCTCCCCACTACGGACATTGCTTCGACCGCAACCCTATCATTGCCTTCCACTGGCGCAGAGCCTCAGCGCTTTTCGGATCTCAACCTATCGACTAAGACCATGCAAGCAATAGAGGGTATGAAATTCGATAAGATGACGGAGATACAGCAGAGAGGCATACCGCCTTTGATGGCAGGCAGAGATGTCCTAGGAGCGGCAAAGACTGGCTCTGGCAAAACTCTGGCTTTTCTTATTCCTGCTGTGGAGATGCTGAGCGCACTCAGGTTTAAACCCAGGTTTGTGATATGAACAGCTAACATTTAGGACGAGAGCTGACGAGAGGCAGGAATGGAACGGGAGTCATTGTCGTGTCGCCGACCCGAGAGCTTGCGTTGCAGATATTCGGTGTGGCGCGTGAGCTGATGGCAAATCACTCACAAACCTACGGCATCATCATTGGAGGAGCGAACAGGAGGGCAGAAGCCGAAAAGCTTGCAAAGGGAGTGAACTTGATCATTGCCACACCTGGGCGTCTCTTAGACCACCTACAAAACACATCTGGTTTCGTCTTCAAGAACATCAAGGCACTCGTTATAGACGAAGCGGATCGTATCTTAGAAGTTGGCTTTGAGGACGAGATGCGGCAAATCGTGAAAATATTACCTAAGGAGGAACGTCAAACAATGCTCTTCTCTGCTACTCAGACAACAAAGGTGGAAGATTTAGCGCGGATATCACTCAGGCCGGGACCTTTGTATATCAATGTGGATCACAAGAAGGAATACAGCACCGTGGAGGGGCTTGAACAAGGCTATGTCATTTGTGACTCCGACAAGCGCTTTCTACTGTTATTCTCATTTCTTAAGAAAAACCTGAACAAAAAAGTGATAGTGTTTTTCTCCAGCTGCAATTGCGTCGACGTGGGTACCATCCCGAAACCGACACTCAACAATTGCTAACAGGGACAGTATCATTCCGAACTTCTTAATTACATCGATCTGCCTGTGCTTAGTTTACATGGAAAGCAGAAACAACAAAAGGTATGACATGGGGCTTCTCGCAATTCTCCAGTATTATCTAACTATTTCAGCGTACTAATACCTTTTTTGAATTTTGTAACTCTACCAAAGGAACACTGATCTGCACAGATGTTGCGGCTCGGGGTCTGGACGTAAGTTATGGAGTGCATTTACTATGTCTGAGATCTCGCTAACTCCAGCCAAGATACCTTCCGTGGACTGGATTGTCCAATTCGACCCACCGGACGACCCTCGTGTAAGCTACAATAAGCACCGTCAACGCAATAAGCTTCGAAGCTAATGCGAATTGCAATAGGATTACATCCATCGCGTTGGGCGAACAGCACGAGGCTCAAATGGCAAGGGACGAAGTCTGATGTTCCTCCAGCCATCGGAAGTAGGCTTCCTCAAGCACCTCAAGGAAGCTCGAGTACCGTTGGTTGAATTTGAATTCCCCGCAAAACGCATTTTCAATATTCAGTCGCAGCTTGAGAAGCTCATAGGTCAGAATTACTATCTAAACAAGGTAACATCCCCTCTCTCTATGGCATATGAGCCCTGATTTGTACTGATGTGCTCGAATCCTAGTCTGCTAAGGATGGATATCGATCGTATCTACAAGCATATGCCTCTCATAGTCTGCGGTCTATCTTCGACGTCCACAAGCTTGACCTTGTGAAAGTTGCAAAGTCATTCGGATTCCAGACTCCTCCACGCGTGGACATCACGCTGGGCGCGAGCATGGGTAGAGACAAGAAGAAAGAGGGTAGACGGGCTTATGGTAGTCAGCCCAAGCAGGGTCAGAAATTCCATCGGAAACGAATTCACGATAACCAAGATTGAGATGCAAACTTTTCTACTATTCCATATATTAGCATGGCGTTGGTGGAGCTGTCGCATATCGCGGGTTAGTGGTCCAAATTGAAGGATTATGATACCATGTCATGCCGAGCAATGCGCTGGGTACTACAGAGGCAATATCTGACCCGGTGCTCAGGCAAAGTCGGGCGTAGCAATGGCATGCATTTTGTTGAAGTGAAACCCGCGAATCCCATCCACACACCACAGCGCTTGGAGTTGATGAGTTGTCAAGCGCGGGAGCAGGCACGATTAGAATAACCAATCATTTTGCTCAAAGGGCTTTGTTTTCAATGTGTCGCCCGGGAGCCCGCCAAAAACCCAACCAAGTAGTATATCAGGAGACTCCGCAATCCTTATCATAACAAAGATAGTTTGCTGTGGTCTCAATTCACAAATCCGACTGGAGCAACGCTGGCCATAGTGTCTGGAAGCAGTGAAGAAGTCAAGGGAGGGTTGTGGGAGGAAGAGCGACAGTGGGGATCTTCGGTTGGCGTGTGGCAAAGCAAGATTTACCGTGGGACAGGAACTGTAACCGCTTCCTGCATGATTCAGGAGTTGATCGGGTTGGATCATCATGTATCATTTCAGCGTTTCGTAGTAGGCGCAAAGCTGCAGGAGCTGAGAATAACAGTGAAGAGAAGGGATGACCCTATTCTAAGTCCTGCGTACTTATCTTGCCAGCAATGAGTAGCCGCTTAAGTGACTGTTCCCCGGAACTCGACCTATCAAACCATATCAAACCATGGTAACAGGGGCGGGTCACTTGGCTTAGGCTTAGCTTAACCGACACTGCGTTTGTTGTCCCAAGCTCTCAGCCTTCTTTTTCGACTTCACAACAAATCTTAACCCCGACATCACTGTACTCTTTCTTTTTCTTCTCAGGGTACCTTTGCTCGGATTAACGAGCCCCTGGCTTACTGCAGACTTAGACGGCATATAATACCTTCGATTCTTCAATACGAACATCCCTCCGCCGCCACCAGCCATACTTCGTTTCCGACCCCAAACTTTACCAGCCACTGTCAACAAAGTCAATCAGTACACTCAACATTGGACCTCACAGCTCACTAAGGGGTCTAAGCCTTTCACCACAGGGGAGACAACTCACTCTCTTAGGGAAGTTTAGCTTAAGCTACAACGATCGCGACATTGAGTTGTTGATGATCGTTGCACCGCATCAAGCAAGACCTACACCCAATTCAATATCACCATCATACCACTGGAACCGCAAACTCAATAAAAGATCTCTTTGCACGCTATAGTCTACTCGGTCAGGTCAACGCCTTCATGGTCAATAGATAGGTCTGTCCTTTCATTGCTAAAGCCGGCTGTGACAACGCAATGGGCGTTGAGACCCGCAAACCGCCATTGCCAGCGCCCACTGAGTCTTCAACTCTGCAGACTTCTGGCGGTAGTGGGGAGGAAGGGGACCTTGCGACGGACCTCTCGCGCCGTACGGACAAAACCTCCTATTCAATCCCAGAAGACGGCAGTCCGGTCACCATACCCACAAAGAAGCGCAGGGACTCCCGCAGTCGGGACAAGGAAAGCACTATCACTCGATCATCGAACACATCGCTCTTGATTGAATACTTCGAAGGCGGAAAAGGACCGAATGTTCATTCGAGACCAAGTGTACGAGTAAAGGTTACGCCGTCAGCTGCGCGCAAAATCCGAAACACGAATGAACACATCCAAGTCACTGAATCGAAAGGCAACCGTAAGCCCTCATATACGAGACGAATCTCGCTTGGACCACAGACTACAGAAGAGAGACGAGTTTCTGGAAGTGGAGACGACAAAAGCATAAGTTCATATACTTCAGCAGCGGAGGAGTCGCACTTGGCTCACAGATACCCGCCGGTGGAGATTGAGGTCATGCAAAGAGACCAAGGTAGCGATATCTCTGAGCTGACTAGCGTAGGTCAGGAGGAGCAGGCGAGAGAAGAGCGCTACATACAAGTGAACCCGTCCGAAATTTCCTCGATGCCTCCCGATAGTATGCTTGAGGGCAAGACCGAAGCTGCAACCCCCCGTCGAAACAGGAGTCGGAGCACGAGCAGAGATGCTGTCGTGACAACCACCACGCTGAAGACACCATCAAGGAGAAGAAGCAGAAGCCTCAGCAAAGATAGATTGGCCCAGAAAGCTGCTGAAAAGGTTGCCGCTAAAAACAGAGAGGCCAGCATCGGGAGACATAAGAGGAGTAGCAAGACCCGAAGCCGTAGTGCCAGTAACGAGGATATTTTGGAATCTTCCAAGAGCGGGCGTCGCAGGTCGAGCAAGCGTTATCGAGATGAGGAACTTGCAAGTGGAGCTGAATCCAGCCTTGCTACAAATTCTCAGTTGTCTGATCCACGACCATCCGGAGATCAATACTCTTTTCGATCTGGAACTTCGAAATCTTCAATAAACGCAAATCCAAAGCTGCTTGAGACTGTGGAAAACGCCATTCGCCGTCTTATTATGCCCGAACTTGAAAACTTAAAGCAGGAGCAGAAAATGCAGCAAAGTCGCCAGAAATTCGAAAGAGACAATCGAAGCTCGCTTGCTTCTGGTAGTAGTATCTCGCGAAGTGAACTAACACGCAAGCTATCCAAACATGCAAGTGCTCCGGACGTGTCTAAACCAAAAGTCTTTTTAAATAGAGATGAAAATAATGCAGGCACTCTGCTGTCTGGTGGTTCGATAAAAGGCAGAAAGGAAAATAGACGTGAAAGACAATCCGACTCGCCTTCGGAACGCAGATCCGAAAGGGAAATGTCTGAGGATACCGTCATCTACGACGGAGGAAAGCGAAAGAAGAGCAGGGAAGGTCACATCCTAACGGACGCCGCTGTTGGAGCCGCTACCGGAGGTATTCTAACAGCTGCAGCCTTAAACCGACATGACCTAAAACATCACGGTTCCCGGTCGAGCGTTGACAGAAAGGAACGGCGCCGAAGGAAGAGCAGTAAAAGTCACAGCCGAAGTGCCAGCGTTGCAGAGAGTACTGAAGATCCTTTCAGCAAGCACGACGTTGCCCCCATGCCAATGCAGAGTGATATTCATAGCTCGGAACTGACGCGGGAATCGATTCTTTCAGAACGCACGGAAGAACCATCATCAGCTTCTGAGGAACCGCGTTTGGCGGAAATTCAACATATCTCTCGCGGCTCGCCTCGTCAAGTTCTACCACCTGCCTCAAGGACTCCAACGAGGTCACCTTTAGGTCCCCGAAAGGATCTCGGTACCTACCATAGCAATCTTTCTCGCGGGAATCTTAGTGGACAGGATAGCCCTCGCAGCGATCGTGACTTTGAAGACGAAGATCACCATTCAAAAATGGCAGAAGCAGGAGTTATGGGAGCAGTCGCAGGTGTGGGTGCTTATACTGCGCAGCAATTATCACACCGTCACGACCAGTACGATGGCAATGACTATGCATACCAGCATGAAGCCCGCGGGCTAAGTCCTATACAAAGTGTCTCTAGTCGTCAAGAGAGCGAGGTACATCGGGATTCCATCCTCCACAAAGGCAGTTTGGCATCTCTGTCTGCCTTAAAAGAGAACAGGAGGAAGGGATCCTCCGCTTCGATGCGATCATTGGGGTCTCCCGTGAGTGTGGATATGACACGCAAGAATAGACCAAAAGGCATCAACTTCGAGCCAGGCGAAGACGTTCTCGAACAGCTCCGCGACTCCCACTTTACAGACGCAGAATACTCTGACAAGGATCCTGCCGTGGATGAATGGCTTGAACGAGAACACGAGAAGAACGAGCGCTATCGGGACTCAACAGGGGAGAGTAGCTACAGGGACTCCATGGTTGACTACAAGAGAATGACCAACTACACTGACGATAGCATGGATGCTCCTTATCTTGACAGAGTTGCTGCTGGTCAGGAACGCCAAACCGTGAGCACAGGCAGGAACCCTGATTATGTGCATACTCCAGTTGCCGTCGAGTCTGCCGTGGCCTCGCTGATCGATGCTTCGACGGTCTCTGCGCGTTCTAAGCCTGGTGAAAAGTCGTATGCTGGATCACAAGAAGCTGAGATATCTGCCGACCGCGAGCATGTTGGGTACGCGGACTCAAAAGAGCGCCTTGTATCGCCAAAAAGGTCAGACAATTATGAACAGCTCTCTCCCCAGAGTTCCCCCGGTCGCAGTATTGCTCGCTCAGCGGATAATCGCGAAGAGCAGATTCCTATGGGTACGAGTGGACTGCCCGTGGCAGACGATCCCATACCAGAAATTGGACACGGCTTGAACTCAGACTCCGAGATCAGCACAAATCCATCTATTATTCAAGGTCCCATGGGTGGTTACCAGTCAGACAATCTCGATCACTGGCCAAATAAGCCAACCCCGACGCAGGTCAAAGGCGAGGCGACGTCTCGATCTAAAGAATCAAGCGCCCATCAGAACCTCAAAGCAGCAGCAGCAAACTTCCTCACCACCGCCGCCATAGCTAGTGTAGGACACAGTTCTCCTGAAAGACAGAATCAGTCTAGAGATCTATCAATCAAGGACGGATATCAGCCTGCAGCTGGCGAACAGTACTCACCCAACACAAACCATGACTTCGGTACGGTCCGTGATTCGTACATGACCCGGGATACGATTCCCAGTCCCAGCCATGATGAAGGTTATGGCACTGGCCCGGGCCCTCAAATTGGGGCTGACAGTCCAGCGATAAGCTTTAACAAGGCCAAAGCTTTCAACGATGATGGCATAGACGGAATGACAGATGATGACGATCCTTTCATGGGACAGAGTCATGCAAGGCATATGAGCAGTGGTATGGCACATGGCATGGGCGAGCCGTTGTACGACAGCGCCACAGGCGAAGGCAGGGACAGGATTCAATCGAAAGATATTGTGCATCTAATGGATCACGTATGTATCAATTTGCCAATATGCTATCATGAATGCTAACAAATAATAGCTGGCTACGCGTGACGCCGTACGCAACGCTAGGGACACTGAGATCATTGTAACATTGGTCAGAAGCGCTGCGGAAATGCGAGAATCATTCGAGGAGATGAAGAGGTTCATTGCCGAACAGGATGATATCTTGGTAGAGGTTGGCAACAAGCAGCATGATCGTACCGTACAGAAGATTGTGCTCGGAGGTCCTCGACCTCAACCTCCTGGAGCACCGAGGCTTAACCGACGCTCCTCACCGGAGGACGAGGAAGAAACAACTGCGAAGAGACGGAATTTGTTCAGACGTGCTCTCAAAGGGCTCAGTAGCCGGAATCAAAACGATGTCAGCAAGATAGAAGAGATGCTGGTCCATCTGCTTGGAGAAGTGGAAGGGCTGAAAGCAGCCCAGGAAGCTCGACCCCCTGTGAGCAACCTTCGCGCCGAAAGCTTGGAATCGTACAACAATCTGCGTGCAGCTGGCCCCGATGGCTACGAACCAGAAGGTCAAGCAGGTACTGGGTCAACAAGTTATTCTGGCTACTTCTCAGCCTCTCCATCAAGGGACACAAGTGCCTTGCGAAACCGAGAAGGTCGCCAAGGATCCCAGAACCGCGTAAGCACAGTACTAGAGGCTGATGAAGAACTTGATGAAGACGAGCAAAATGTGCTCAACAATCAATTTGAGAACAATGAGCGTCTACTTACTCCGACCAAGGAGCATCCCCGCGCTGGGTCTGTACCACTTGCTACTCCGCCTCAGGTTCAATTACCTACGGGAACCCAGAGCAATGAACATACGCCTCGAACTAACACTGACAAAAGCCGCAAGCACAAGTCCAGCAGCTCATCCATCTTCCCAAAGATTTCGAGGTGGTCGAAAACCACAGCATCCTCAATGGGCGATAACTTCAGGAATAGTGGACGCAAAGAGCGTCCGTTCTCCGAGGCCTCACGCTCTGGGTCTGAATTACAGCGATACGATACGAACGATCATTACGATCAGCAGGGAGAGGATCGACTGCGTTCCAATGACTCGCCCGAAGACGACGATGACATAACGCCGCAAGAGAACCGTCCTCCTTCGCCGCTCATTCCATCTCAAATATCTGAAGCGCCGAAGTATGAAGCCCATCGCAATTCCATGAACCTCCAGCACCCTCAACCACGTCCTGGTCCGACCCAACGTTTCCAGCAAAACCTCGAATCTCAAGCAAGAAATTTCGGTTCTCGCTCTCCGATCTCCCCTACCTCCGACACTTTTGGCTCCGATCCTGCATTAGCCCGTTATCCAGGTGTAAGCAATAGATATAGCGGAGCAGGCAATCTTTCACCAATATCCGATGCTGGCTACTCAGAGGCTTCAGCGACTGATGAGGCGAGGGGTCCCCCACGTCCACCAAAGGTCAAAGATGATGGTCCATTAGTCCCGTCGGGGCCAGCTCGCTCACCAAAAGTTGCTACGAAAGACAACAGACCAACATTTGCATCTCCCTTGAGTAATGAGCATTTACAGCCTGAACAAAGATACAGTAATGCTTCATCTGGCTATGATCCCGTGGGTACTCATTTCTGAGATTCTGAGAATTAACCGCTGACAGTGAAGCAGGCCAAGGACTCACCACGGTCTGCTTCTGGGGCAGCCACCCAGCGCAAGCCAACAGGCCCTAGACCTATCACTACATCTGGTAGCTATAGCCCAGGCAAAGACGGCATTAAAAGGACCCGATTCAGGGGGTCACCGAACCAGCTCCCTTCTTCAAGCGAAGACGTTACCTTCTAAAACTTCAATTCTCGTCCATATCTAGGTGCACGTGAACGATGATTGTGGCTGCGCATTTGACGGGAGTGAGATTAATCGAGCAATTGGGCAAGGATGTTCACTTACGACAGCGGCATTTACTGGCGCACAAAATATGCTTGATGCCTATGTTCTACATTCGTAAATAGCGTGCGAGGGCGCACGCGAATCAATGAATGGTGATGACTTGCGGGAGACAGATACATCGGTTTATCATTGTATCGGTAACCAACTATAGCGTCCAAATGGAGAAGTCAGCCCTCCGTTCTGGATTGGAGGCTTGAATACTCTTAGCAGAATACTGCAATCTGTCTCATATGACCCGCTTGGTCGTTTTTCCGGGCATTTCCAATCTACTATTACTGAGACATGTCCAGACTCATTGATTTGGCGGCGTGATAGATCGGCTTCCTAGCGCTAGATCTCCCTTTTCTGCGTTTCGTACTTCTGATGAACTGAGCCGGGCTCATACAGGTCCAGTCTCCATCCCAATATTCGAGCCATGAAAGAGCGTTGCCCCGCCGAGACTGAGACACTACCACCAACTGCTCACGAAACATGGCTGACTGAACGCCGATGCATGACTCTCTACTAGTCAACGCCATTCCATAACAAATACTTGGCCAGGCCTAGGTCCAACTTTGTCAATCCTGGAATATCTCATGCCCACTCTTTCCCTCGCCCATCAGCTTTTCCCTTCAACTTGATGATCGCAATGTCAACCGGTACCAACATCCGACCTACACCCTTCAAGAAACGTATTCTCATACGCTTCTGGCTCGCCCAGTTTGCATTCATGCTCTTCTTCACCATCATCTACTGCCTCATCGAAACCTCCCAGCAGGCCGCTGACAATTTCAGCATGTACAAACCCCACTCGTCTGACCATCACAAAGTAGAACAAACATCTAACAAAATCCCAGACGCTACTTCATATACATACTCATCTGTTTCGCAGGCATCTTGCTGGAGCTAACCGAGATCTTCCTGTTCTCGTCCCGCAGACTCAAACCAATCACCTACCTCATCTTCCAGGCAGCACAAATGTTCATCTGGCTAGCCATGTTCTTGAAGGAAGTGGTCATATCAATAAATGGAGAGGATAGCTACGCCGGATATCCACATACCACGTCACCAGCAGTACTATTCGTGGCACTAAATTCTGCACTCCTGTACGTCCACAATCCTTCCGATAGTAGTACAACACCGATCATCCTAACCTTCTTCTACATAGCTTCACATTCATCGGCTCCCTCATCTATGCCAGCATCCTCCTCCGCCGTCACCGCCGCAGCAAAAAGCATCTCTTACGATCCAACATCTTTGTCCGCCCTCTCACCTCAAATCAGATATCTAGCCCTGTGAATCTCACCACTACCTTTCCCCTCGAACCAAATTTCATCATTAATAATGCTAATACCAGCGCACCCGAGGTGCATGATCAGCTCCCAGATGACGTGAACGGAGAAATCATACCAGAATTATCCGTGAGACCGCCTCTGCCGTCGTATTTTGAGCGGTTAAGTAGCATCGGGCAGGCTGATAGTAGCAGGGTGGGGGCTGCGGGCGGGAAAGGCGAGGTGTTTGAATTGGCTGCTATGAGGGGAGGGAGGAGGGGAGGGATTGCGGTGTATTGAATTAGAAGTGTTGGGCGCAAGGTTAGGGCGGGAGTTTGGTTACATTAATGAGAGGGGGGGTTAACATCACTGCTGCATTTTTGGACTGGGAGGCATATTGTTGGTGGTACTCTACGCTTTACCTATCCTGAGGGTACAAGGTGGGTCTGTTTACCCATCTGAAGGGTACGAGTTGGGTTTATTTACCTGTTAGGAGGGTACGAGTTGGGTTTATGAACTGGTCATAAGGGTACAAGTTGGGTCTGTTTACCTAAGCTAAAAACACACCATAAACCTGCTGGACATGGTTAATGATCACACTGAAACTCCAACACGAACATGCTTTGTAATACTACGGTACGCATGGGCGCTTCAAGAAGAAATATTATTACCCTGTCTGAGCAGTCAGCCCGCTGAGCTCACTTCTCCATCTCCCCCTCCCCGCTCCAAACTCCTCACGCTCCTCGTAGTAGCCAACTCATGCACCTCCCCTTCACCGTCACCATGCAACCCTTGCATCCACGTCAACGCCGGCATTCCCTCCCCCCGAAACTCCACCCCATCCCTCTCCACTGGACTTCTAACAATGCTGTTGCTTTGCTGGTCAGACGGCGAATCCAGCGTCTGATACTCAGCGGTGTCAAGTTGGCTATGGAATCCACCATGGCGCGCGTGGTGGTCGATGGAGATGCGTCGTTCATTTGCTTTGGTGAGGCGGTAGCGGTGGTATATGATACTGGCGTAGATGAGCGTTCCTACGTGGACCAGACTGTAAACTTATCAGTTATGCTCTGCTTGAGAAATTTGGCACACCACGCTGTTCGATGAGCGTTGAATCAGCGCAGCTGGATTTGGTTCTTGAACGTACACAAGCACCACAGCTTCTAAAAGTCCGTTCAACAGTACCAGCAGGCCCAGACTATGCCGCTCAACGCCTATCCGTTGCTGATCTGTAGTTATAACAATGGCAATCATGAGGACAATGAACCAAATTGCCGTTTTCACACATTGGAATATTAGATACGCGATAGGCCTCAAATTGTGGATTGCAAAAAGGATTATCTCGGTCATGTCAAGAAGGAGAGAGATGATACATATGATCAGAACAACAAGCTGCGTGCTGTTTCTACGGTCAGTCTTTCGTGGTACGCCTTGAGCCGTTGTTTTAGTATACTCACGGCGGCATGCCAGATGTGACGAGGTAGCATGTGGCTCCGAGGAGCATGGTCGTGAAGATTAGCTGGATGATCCAGAAGGGTATGAGGACTTTTTTCAGCCATGGCGACTTCGTCGCTGGTTTTCTCGTCATATCCACACCGGGGGACCGGAGATCGAGTGGAGAAGGGCGCCGAGTCGAGGTCAGGAGATGAAAAGACCAGGAAATGATAGCCTGTTGTGAAGAAACAGGTGTCTACTTAGGGCCATTGCAGCCATATTTTGGCTTGAATCAAATCCGGAACGGAAACAAGATCAAGACAAGAGAAGAAAACATGGTGCTCTTGTACCTGACTTTCCAGCCCGTGCTTTTTCCATATGCAGCCACAGCCTTTCCCGCCACCACCACCATCTCGCAGTAATTGGAATTCGAACTGTATCATAGTCAGTCGAAGGTCCAAAATAATGTGCCGTTGCAGCCCCATTTGAGCGCATGAAGAAAATCTTAAATTTAGACACTTGAGATGGCTGGCCGATGTTTTGAAATCGCTATTTTGGGAGCCGCGCTAATGTTTTAGAACTTTGAAACTGCAAAGTGCAAGCATCGTTGTCTCTGAGAGCTAGTCGACTGCTCTCAGAGAACAAGCAATGGGCCCAGCTGTTGTGAACTCACTTCGTTCGAAATGCTCCACATCAGAGCACGTACCCAAAGCGCAATTTAGGCCAACGATCTTCCAGAATATCGACTAGTTGCATAACTACATACTTGTAAGCTGACACGTCTATATTCCAGAAGGCTCCTAAAGATGAAGAATGGAATTGAGTATACAATTTCCTCTCAAAGAGAAGAGATAAATGTCTCATAGTATGTATCTTTCGTTTGCATGATGAAAAGAACCACCCAATCGAAGTAAAACCATCAACATGACATGTAAATGCAAAGGGGGAATAAAAGTACAGCAAAGTACATGTCCGTTCGCTCATAGTAACAACATCCACAATTAGGCCCGCTCTAGCTCTCGGCCTAAATCTCATAGAACATGCTATTTCTTTAAAAGGTACTAAAGAAGAGAAGAAAGATAAATCCAAGAAAGTCTTCATCAACATGAATCATATGAAACAAATAAGACAAAGGTTATCCACACTCATAATCACCGGACCTCCTTCTTCTTTCTGGAGAACATCCTCCCGAAAGCACTTTCTTCCTTTTCCTTAGTAGGACTCATCGGCCTCATACCCCCGATTGGTCCATTCGGAGGTGGTGGTTCTGTCTCTCTCAAGAAATCAGCCAGATCGCCCATCCCTCCAACAGACCCTTGCTCCTCTCGCGCCTGTAGATGTTGTTTAGGCTTACGATCAACATGCTTCGCATATGTAGGTTGTGTAGGTTTATATGTGTCTATTTTCGTACCGTTTTGAGAGACGAGATGGGGAGAGGTTTCCCGAGGGTTTATGGGAGGGAGCTGTGGCGCAGGGTTGGTGCTGCGACCGCGTGCAATATTGCTCTGGGTTTGGGGCTGAAAGCTAGTGGCCGAGTTCTTGCGTTGTCCGGAGCCACGACTTTCGTTCGATTGAGGTGGAGACTTAGATGCGGAGGGTTTCTTAGGTGCCTTTGGAGGGAGAGGGCGGTAGTCAGGGATGACAGCTATATTGCGGGCAATACGCTCACGAATGGTGGGACCGGTTTGTTTGGCCGGTTTTGGTGCACCCGTAAGGGCAAAAGGGATAGTGCGGGTATTGGTTGCTGTAGATGGAGGGTTATAATTCCGGAGGAAGTCACTGAGGGACTCTTCTTCACGCTCGGGAGGTTGTGGTGTTCCATATCCATCCATATCTTCGTCTTCGGAGTCGATAGCATAAGGGTCTTTGTTTCGTCGCTGTGTGCGGACAGGACCGAGTGAGTCATCATTACGTGTTCCTCGATTGCTGAGGAGACCGGTTCTAGAATTTGCGGAGGACTGTGTCATCTTCGACGGAGCGAAGCTGTCTTGCGTACTTGCGACAGAGCTGCCCGAGTTGACAGCCTCTCTCGTTCTGCCATTCCCCAGGCCATTAGATCGCGTAGCCAATTGCGCTCCAGAAGGAATTCGCGTAGATTGTTGAGGGCTATCCAGTTGGCCACCTCCAGGACCTGAACGCAAGAATTCCGCTAGATCAGCAGTTGCGTTACTATTGCTAACAGTGGGTTCCCGGGCTTGTAACTTTGACGTGGTTCTTCTAGGCACTTCCGCCTCACCTTTAGGGAGAGGTGCCACGGGCTTCGAAGAGTTCGAAACTGGCTTCGATATTTTCTTGGATAGTGGCTTCCCCGTGCCCGATCCTTGTGGAGAGTGAACAGCTCCGCCGGGTAGGGGCTTCGAGACACTCGAGCTCACTGATCTAGGCATCGTCTTTGCCGGAACATCCGGTCCAGTAGAGCGTATGAAGTCTGCAAAGTCTCGGAGAGAGTCATCTTTCGTTGTTGGCTCGCGAGCAATTGCGCCCGGAGATTTGGGGCCAGTAGTCTTCGGGGCAGCTTTGGCCTGAGCTTTCACAGTATCAATTGAGGATGTAGGGCCATGACTGGTCGTAGGCGAGTTCGTGCCGTTCGCGGGATTAGAGCGGAGGCCATTGAGGCCTTTGAGCTTGGTGGCCCGTGCTGCCGATGGACGCTCTGTCTCTGGGCTATTAGGTCCTGAAGAGCGAATGAAGTCCGCCAGATCTGCAGTCTCGGAACGCGTCTGAGCTTGCCAACGTGGGGAGTCAGGTGACTGAAGGTGGGTTAGTGAATCGAAATCCTTGCATTGCAAGGATAACTCACCTCCATCTCGCGCATGTTCTGCGGTGTGAGCGTGTACTTGACGGTCTCATCACTTCGAATAAGCTCGTCGAAGTCCAAGTCTTTATTTGCCGAGCTTGGTGTCCTGTGCGAACCATTGATGAAACTCCCGCTGTCCCCGGATGAGGTTCTGCCGGGCAACGGCTGTCGGTGGAGATCTCCTGATTCTCGTCCTATAATTCCCTTGATCTTCGATGATAATTGCGAAGTGTTAGATTGAGCAGTAATTGGTCGACCATCGCGATTGCTACTACTGGATGTCTTCCTTCCGTGACCGCTAGTTACACCAGGGGAAGAGGTAGGTGTGACACGTTGTACAGCAGCTCTTTCCGTGCCAATATTGATACCTAACGGCTGCGTTCTTAGATCGACCAGCTTACTGGCAGACATCCCAGACTGTTGGTTATTGAAAGTAGACGAAGAGTAAGAAGCACTCCGTACGCCACTAGACCCTTGGGTACGATGCGCCGGTACGAACACGTCAGGTTTTGGTGCATCCCGACTGTGAGAAGTAGAAGACGCTTCGTCAGAGGTATCGCCGGCAGCCTCCACTAGTTCTCGTAGCGGAGTCAGCGGCGGAACGCCTTGCTGAGAATCACGGTCGGTCTGGTCCTCCAATTTAGGGGTGGGGAGGTCCTCTTCATCTTGCAAACCGGTGCTAGAGCGTACTGAGGCGTCTGGATTGTAGATTACATCTTCGTTAGACGGTGCTTCGTAAAGCACCGGAATATCGCGTTTTACGGCCTTCCCACTGTCATCATAGGTACGGAGTTGGTGCTTTTGTATAGTCGCAAGATCTGCGAAGGTACCAACGTGTTGACGACCGCCGTCTGTCTCATGATCAGGTTGTTCGAAAGGAGCACTGCGTCCTGGTTGTTCCTCTTCTTGAGTTTGGGTTTCCTTCTGAGGTACGATAGGATCCATCTCCGCCCCTTGAAATCCAAAATTGCTTGATACAGTACTCTCTCGCGACTCTGAAGGCCCCGTGGAGGCAGTATCGGCCAATTCCCTCGTTTTCGAAGCATGAGGTGCAATCTCCTGATCATCTTCATCCGTGTAGTTTGATGTGTCTGTGTAGCTGCTAATGCCACGGTTCGTTCGCTCAGTAATATCTTTTGGCAACTTCTCCTCGCTCTTACTAATAGCACCATCGTACATTGTTGACACGGCTTGTTCACCACTAGCAAGATCAGGGATATTTTTCGCATCATTTGTCAGCTGTGGCATGGCCGTTTCGGCGTTCGACTGATCGGCGTCACGTACAAACGGGTCAGGACCTTCAGTGGGCGTGGTGAATGTTTCATCGAGGGGTGACACGTGCGCAGTGTGCCTCGCAGGTAGAGAGGATGACCGCTGGCGTGTTTGCATTGGTCTTACTCCTGCCGTTTCAGGCGATTGAGTGGAGCTAAGAATGGAAGTCTGTGTCGGAGTCCGCATTGGCGACTCAGGTCGAGTTGTAGAATATTCAATCATACTACGGGGACGATCCCCATGTGTCTTGGTCTGTTCGTTTGCATGTGCATCAATAACTTCATTGGGCTCTGTATTCTCGGCTTCGTCAAAATCAGGCTCATTCGGCAACTCGCCGGCATCCTTAGGGGGGCCTTCTGCCAGATCTTGGTCCTCCTTCAGAACTTCACCTACTGATGGTCTTCTCGCCGCATTGGCAAAATAGCCAGACTCATTAGCTTCACTGATACTGCCATTTCGGCTGCTTGTCATGCTGGCCGACATTGCTGACATGGAGTTTGCGCGGCGGTGCAGCTCGCGAGACATCGGCCTCGGACTTAAAAGGATCGATGTCCTGACTTTCTTCTTCCATGCTCGCCACAAGCGCCCAAGTGTAGTGTTGAATGCTATCTTTTCCACATCCACTTCTTCAACTAAATGCCGGGACTCCTCAGGTCTGAATTGCTTTGTCTGCGAACGGTTGTATGCTGCTTCGCTGGCTACGAACAGAGCCTGCTCGCCGATGAATTCGATGATGGACGTCAGGAAGATTGCTGCGGCTGGCGAGACAGACCCGAGATCTCTAGTCAGGCGCGGTCTTCCATCATTTGTATCATCTTCTTCCTCTTGCTCGAGGTACATCTCTTCGTCCTCCTCTTCCATGTCGCCTAGGCGAGTATAAACCATGCATCGTAGTCTTGTCCTCCTCCATATGAGATTCAGGTTATACTCCCCTTTGAACTCTTGGCCACTATGGAATGCGAGTAGCTCCTCAGCATCGCCTCCTGCCAGGTACCCTTCGAGTTCTTCATCTGCACCATCGATAGCCTCTTTACCTAGCCTGGGCTTTAATACTTCTAAAATTGCTGGCCGAAGAGAAGCGATGGAGGTTGAACGAGCGCTAGCCAAGAAGCTGAACAAGAGATGATCCAGGAAGGCATTGATGAGGATGAGAGATCCGGGCGAGACTACAGCAGTATCATCGGTGTCGCCTATGTCGAAGGTCTCATCGCCCCGATCCTCACGGTCTGAGTTGACGATCTGAGAAGCTGCCGACGCAGCAATGTAGGCTGGGTCTGGTCTGACTGAGGGTGGAACCAATCGGTCACTAGACATGCTTGATTTTCGTTTCAACATTGGTGGTGGCTGAAGGTCTAGTCCTTCAGGTGGGGAGGTTCGTTCCATCGTTGTCTTAGATGGAGGGGTGGCACTGTCTTTTCAAGGTGTCCCGGCACGACGGTTGGGTGTGGGCTAGCGAAACATCGCAGCGTTCTTTTAGGATTTCGAATGGATAACAGGTCTAGGTATTGGGTGAGGCGCAAGAAGGTGAAGTCGACAGCAGTCAGCTGTGCAAAGTCGTCAATGTTCCAAACGAAGAACTTGAGAGGTTAACTTCTATTCATGTATAACCCATTGTGAAGTAGAGTACTTACAGCAAGTGTTGCACCAATGTCCGCCAAGCGTAGAGCAGAAGTGAATATGCAATGAAAGGGTTTCAGCCAGCTATGCTATAATTAAGTCAAGGTGACACTGAAGTCACCCAGGATGATTACGGCTGATAAGTGGACTCTTCAAGTTGAATAATATAGACAGCCTGCAGCGCAATTAAAGCAGCACCCGTCACAGCGAAGTGAGAGTGTGCGAGGTGACGTTGAATCACCAGGGACAGGAACAGAGTCAGGAGAAAGGACGTCTCAGCTTGCTGAGCAGTCTCGCCATTGGCAAGCGTCCAGCGATGCTCGTCGTGGCACAGTTATCTCCGCCTCTGCAGGGATTAGGGAAGCATTAAGGAAGACGGCCCAGGCGGCCAAAGCGGCCACCATTTCTCTCCTAGCTAGAAGCGCAACACCTAAATATCTAAGTAGCCAATCGTACCCACTTGAGATTTCGTCGCGCCCAAACTTGCCACTTGGGATGGCTTGGGGGGATCTTTTTTGTTTGTGAGAGTAAGAAGGTTTGTTCGTGCATGGCATAATTCAGCAAAGAACCCCTAAGATCATTGTGTCAAGGACATCCTTGAATGGCCCCTGGTAGTACTCAGGGGACACGCCTCTTAATCGTCCCTAAGCTGTACTATCGCAGAGCCGTGTCATTCTTTCCTCTAGCACGACCATGTTCGTCTCTACGACTACTTTGAGCGGACTGAAGTTACTTAGGGACCGGAAGCCAGTGTGCATCGCATCGAGATTGACATTAGGAGAAAGATACTGGTCATTTGGAGACCGCTAGAGGCGGAACATGGGGTTACGCTGCCTCAAGGCGGTAAGATCGGTGATTGAAGGATACTTAAAGGGCCTACATCGTTTACTTTATGTGAACATCTAGAGGGGTATCAAACACCGATGAAGAGTCGCAGAAGTATTCATTCAATAAGGAGAATAGGCCTCCAATGCATTTTAATCCTTCTCCAATTTGCATTGTTAAACTGGAATTTGATTTTGTTCGTTTTTTGCAACTGGCCAAACCGGAGCTGATGCTGCTACAAATCCTTTCGATGTCCGCCGGTCTCTGTCTGAGACCTTCGAAACCTTCTCCGCATCGTTTATAACTTCACCTTCGTCTTGCCTATTTGGATAAGCACTCCCAAGGTGCTCACGTTTCAGCTCATTCACTGACGGAGCGATGTGCATCCACACTTCCTTCTCACCATCAACCTCCCCACCCATCTTCAGATTCCGCTTCAAAATGGGCATGATCCGCATGCGAGCCTCATGAGGCACCTTCAGACGAATCGCCGTCCATTTCTTGGATGGTTTATGTACTGTGGGCAATTCTTTCAAGCAAGGTAGCTCAAGCAGCCTCTCATTTTCAGAACAGCGATGGAAGGGCGCTATAGGTTCTGGCATGACTTGAGCTAAGAACTCAAGGGATGCATTGATGTGGATGTCAATAGCACGGCGAGGATTTATAGTCTGTTTCAGTAATAGTGCTGCCGTCTGCGGGTAGAGGATGCAGAAATCTGATAATGAGATATGCACTGTGCCTCGCACCGTAAGCAACCACGCCAATGATCCATGCATCCTCGCTTCATCACATATTGCGACAGCAGCCTGGAGGTTGTCCTCCCAATACATGAAGGCTTCTGAGTTGATGCCAAGTAGTGGCCTACTAATACGGTATGCTGGATCTGATGCTGGTGGCTTGAGAGCCAGCCCCCAAATATCGTAGGATATACCTTGTCCAACCCAAGGGGAGCGATCGGCGTGGCGGAGGACCTCAAAGGTGGCGGCAGCTCCGAATGAATGGCCAGCCATTGTGACCTGACTTGTCCTCACTCTTCCGGTCCAGTAGTCCCAATTGACGCCTACCAGCCCACGAGAAGAACCCCCAATACCATCCGCGTTGCGAAGATTTTGTTGCGAAATGGCGTATCCATCACCGGAATTAATGGCTTTCACAATGTCATATGCTTCTTGGATCTCACGAGGCGCATATCAATTTGGGCAGCGCGAAGTTCCGTGTCGACTCCGTCCACATTGTCCGGTCTGGTATCGTGGGGATTTCGCTTAGGAAAAATGAAATCTATGACGTCCCAACTGTTTACCGATTCCTTCTCTAGATGGTCGACCCCGCCATTGGCTTCACGCTCTTTCTGACTGCCTTTCCTTTCTGCTGGGTGATTGACAAACGTACGTGCCCCACTGCCATCTCGATGTTCTACCGCGCACACTACAAGACCATAGCTAGCAAACTCGCCACAAACGGTACTATATGCCGTTCGTGATCCGCCCAAGCCATGATTGAAAATGATAAGGGGGTATATCGGCTCTTTTGGCTGATCTTTGGGGGGTTCTCCAGTCTCGTTCTTGACCTTCCAGCCCCCTTGCCTTGCATTTTGCTCTGGTGGCCAGTGACTAGCAAGATTGGGGTTCCTGAAAGCTGGTAATTTTGTAAACCACGTAGTCAGGAAGAACCATATCAACACCAGCCATGATGGAACCTGTGAAAAGTCTCCATACCCTTTCGCCATCCCTGATCTTGGATGAGGAAGCCAGAGTTCTCTTGACCATTTCCTGCGTCCGCTGGGATCTTTTCCATCTCCTGATCCTAAAGCCGAAGGGTAATAGAGGGCTATGAGGACAGTTTCTAGCTGCAGTATATGTCGACCGCGTCGTTTAATATTGGAAAAGGTTCGAGGAGAGGCAGCGGGGACTTCAATTTCCATAGAACCGACCTAGGAGGTTCATTAGCTCATGTACGTATGCAAGTGAAGTTATAGACATACACTGTAGGGGCCAGAATATTTTGGTAAAGTACCGTGGAAGGGTAGCTTGTCACGAAAGCCTTGGGCTGGTCGGCTCTTGGGGGTATGCACTGGAGGTACATCTTCAGGCCCAGCCGATGTGCCTGATCGGTAATTTCCCGATATCATTGTGAGAAAGGCATGATGAGAGGGAAAGTTGTCGTAAGGCTACTACTCGCTGAACATCTGGCTCGGAAAGCTCGGATTGTGTCGTGTGCTACGGCATCCTGGTCATTCGGGCGGTTTGTAGAGAAAAACTCTGTATATCCTTGAAGACGGCAAGGTGTTCAAAGGCGAGATCATCATGAATATAACCTGGCCTACAGCCAGGGTTATATGTCATGACCTGAATGGCAGCGGCACCACACGGGTACCTGGAGAGGCTCTTGGGCTGTAGGCCATGATTGAGCCGCTGCGCTTCCGTTCCTTACAAGGTCGACGTCATTGGTTTCTAGGATGGTAATCGAACCCATTCGGTGATATGGACATCGTTAGATACGGCTATGCAGGTACAAAACCTTGGGACAAAAAAGCTTGGAGTGTACGATCGTAGGGTTCCGCTCGGAGCCGAAATGATCGGCGACACCTCCTTTTTCACTAGTTCTACCTGCTCCCTACCTTACTTAAAAGCTCTTGGACTGCTAATGTAGATAAAGGCCTGAGGATCTGTCGGCATCTTTTGCCCTTAAGCAGTGTTCATGCATCGTTACTCTACACGTATCTCATCGATCTATGCTAATTCTAATCTATCTCTACTGATTGCAGCTCTCTCGTCGGCGGTCATCTCGCTTTTCGCTTTCCTGATCCTTACGAAACCTATCATGACGCCGAGTGCCAGTACCGAACAGGCAAATTGGTACCAGAACACCGCCTGATAACTCCTTTTTAGCCCTAAGTGCGTAGTCTGCGTCTGAGTCACGTCTGCGAAGGCCAAGAGGAAGGCGATACCGAGATAGAGAAGGCTATTGATCAAAGCTCCAGCCAAGCCTTGCCTTTTCTGGGGCAGACTTGTAGTGATAAAGACGTTGGTGATGTTGTATATGATGTCGATTCCTGTGGTGGCGCCTATCATAGCAGGGAAGATGAAAGCCCAGTAGTTCGCGCCTTCCGGAGCCAAAGCGAAGAGGATGGAAGTGAGTACCCATGCCAGTCCACCAATCAACATCAAGAGCGTGCCAGGAAGAAGATGGAGGAAAAAGCCACCAACGGCCGAGATGAGGAGGCCACCGAGACACATAGGAGTGAACCAGCCTGCTACCTGCAAAGGAGAAGCACCCATGATGTTTTGCATGTAGATTGGTGCGAAGACAAGGTAGACTCCCAAGACCCCATCTGAGATGAATAGGGCGATAAATATAGCCCAGAGGTACGGGACTCGGAACAGATCGAAAGGGATGAGAGGCGCTTCGGCTACCCATCCCTCAACATAGAATGCTATACACAAAAGCAACACACCCAGGATCAGGGTGACCAGTATATACGATGTTTTCCACCCATTGGGAGCATATGAAGCATCGGTGATGGCGAACACTACAAGAATCAAGCCGGATATTATGAGCATTGACCCTAACCAGTCCATCTTGACACCCATACACTTCCTTTCTGCCATATCAGATGGAATTGCGAAGACGGCGGGCAGGATCGTGGTGAGTATGAAGAAGGCTCCAATCCAAAAATACCATCCAAAACGGAGATAGTTTCCTGTTAGTCCGGCTATGAAGATACCAACGAAAAAGCCTAGCGGAGCTCCACCTCCATAAATGCTAAAGACTATGTTTTTCCGAGGACCAGGTCGGTACGTGCTTCCAATCAACAAGATCCCGCTTGGTAAAAAAGCAGCTGGGCCTAGACCTTGCATGGCTCGGCAAAAATCCAGCATTAGGTTGTTTTTGGAGAAGCCAGCAATAACGGACCAAATGACAAACCAGACCAAGCCAGACAGGTAGACAGGATATCCACCGTACATGTCGGCTAGACGGCCAAAGGGAAGGAAGAACGCCGCTGAGACAAGTGCGAAGGCACTGGCGGGCCACACCGCCGAGGCTTGAGGAATGTCGAGGTCCTTTACAAGAGTTGGGATGAGGACATTGAAACCAGATACGAAGTATTCCTATCTTTTGTTAGAAGACCGGTTTCAACATTCCTCTGCAATGATAATCATTAATACATACAGCCATGAATTGCGATGCAATTATAGAATAGCAAAACGCAAGCTCGGCTCCCAGAGATTTGAATTTCGCAGGTCTCTCCCTTCCAAGGCGTTCAATGCGAGCTTGCTCTGACTCTATAACTTCCTCCGCGCCTGGGATAGCAAGATTTTCATCTTTGCTTGATAAGTCCAATTGAGGCACCTGGACGGGTTCTTGAGATAGACCCTTATCACTTTCGAGCTTCCTTTGTTCCTTCCTATGTAAATCTCTGTCCTGTTGGCTGGCTCGCTCTAGCGAAAGGTTTTCCATGCTCTTCTCTATCCTAGCTTGTGGGTCATGTTCTATTGAAAATTGTGGCTGCGTGCTGTCTACGTGCCCATATCCCTCATGCGTAGTCATTGTGGTCCACTTGGCAACTTCTAGCTTTCCTTAATTGAGAAGGATGGCATCTCGGGTACGAATAGAGAGACTGTCAACAAAAGTCGAGAGAAGAGTGGCGGTATCGGAATATAAAGGCCTCATTAGATCACCTTTATGCTTTGCTAGACTCCGCCCCTAGGAGGCTATCCGTCAGCTAACTTCGATCATTAGGTAACCTCTTAGTCCTTTCTGAAGCTTGTCTCGGATTGTCGTCGATCAGAACGTGGGGAGCGCGTGGTAATCCCGGCGAAAAGCACCGACCAGATCTGCTCGTATCGATGCCAGGTAGGCATCGTTTGTTGTGAGCTACATGCACAGCTGTCAGTGTTAGCGGTTTGCGAAATTTCCGAGATTGCAGCACGAGCACGCCAGGTCGTCATATTCAAAATCCATGGGCGTCACCAGGCGTCAGGAATAGGAATTCTTACAAATCCAACAACGCCAGGACGGCTCGATCGTTGCATTATTGTCCTTAACTCAAAACCCTAAACAATAAATATGAGCCTTACAAAGAGCGAGATAATTCATCTTGGCCCGAATAGATAAGATCATATAAGTTACCGTCTCGAGCTTGTCTAGAACAGGATCTCACATGTATAATGCTGTCTTAGAATACATAGTATTCTAATGCTACTGGTCCGAATCCAGGCACTTGGGGAATTAGCTGTCAAGCAATGAAAAGGACGCTTTCAGGAATGAGGTAGCTTATTTCTAAGATTGTATTGATAAAAGCAACCCCTGAAAAAGCTTATCTGGTTAGGTGGCCACCTCTAGATCCAGATATATAATCCCTGACGAACACTATCACTTGAGCAAGATGCACCATAACAGGATGGGGTTGTATCTTAGATTTCAATCTATCCGGTACGAAATTCATGTCTGTCCAATTGTTCACAAATATACTAGATGCTAACCAGATCTTACATGGTCCATCCTCCATGGACATTGTAGATCTTGTACAAGAAATAACTAGATGCCACATATTTTTAGCAGTTTGGGTTGAGGAGAAGTACAGTATATTCTTGTAGAAAACGTTTGGGAGGTAGAAAACCGCCCTTTGATCTCGCACGAGAGGTTCCCACCTCCAAATGAAAGACTCCAAATACCGTACAGATTCTTTGCCAGACTTCTTCTGCTTGGGCCTTCGTTACAGGCCGGTAGCCAAATCTCCTCGTTTGCAATTTTCTGAACAGGAGTTTGTTAGAGCCGTCACATATTATCCTAAAGCTTTGAATTCTCTCCATTATGCGTTGATTATATGAGCTATATCTTATACGACGATTGGGCTGTAAGGGTGGAAGGAAATATCGAAGAAGATATGAGATCCTACTTCACGTGATGTAGCGAAAAAGTACGCCAAAGGCAACAACTTGCGAGGACAATCTATTCACACCAGTAATTGGCTCATCAATCAATCAATTAGCTGAATGAGCCTGCCTATCACTTTAATGATTCGTCATCATCCTCTCTCTGCGTACTTTTGAGCTAGTTTGCGAACGTCGAATTAGAGAAGGAACGACCTACGACCCACGGAATTCGTAATCCCTCTCCACCATAATCTGCAATTGAATTTGTAGGCATGATGTGTGGATTTGCGCATGGAGCTGAGCCCGATATTTGCTCTTCAGCTGATTAGTCCGTCTATCTATAACAGGTTACCTGACTGGCATAATTTTCGGCTTAGCATGTACTGGTGAATGGACCCTTATTGTCTGGAGCTTCCAAGATATCTGTCTCAACTCCTAGTCATAGCTCTTTCTGATTGCGTTTGCCGCTTTGTGGTGAAAGCTCTGTTAGAGCAAGTTTGTCATGCTAAAAACGCCCAGAAGGAAAAAGGAGAGTGCAGCCTTGGCAACATGTGATTCTGAAAACGCACACTCCTGGTAACATGCAAATGCAGATCTACTCCGAGATCAACAATTTGATCTAGACACCGTCTCACCAATCTAGTATCATGGCAGGTGTAGGCCTAATGCTTGGCTTTCCCGTGGGATGGGATGTAGACCTATACACTCGGTAACCTGCACCCCTCTCCACTCAAAGTCTATGCATACGCATTTCAAGTACTCTGGGCTTTACGGCGTCATCGTCCACGTATAGGTGGGGGTTTTAGGTGATGAAAATGCGGTACTGTGCGACGAGACCCACAATCTTGCGCAGAGAAAGCTGGTTTCCATTGTGCCAAGGGCGTAGATTGAGGGGGTTTGCGTAGGACTGAGAAGGAAATAAGTTTCTTTTGGCATGTGAAAATTATTAAAAGGAGCACATAATGCCCCCGTGGTTCCCCTCTCTCTTTAGCATCTCCATCAAACACATACATACATGAAACACTGTCGGAACAGCTTCACTGAAGATAAAACATTCACCGTAGCATAACGACAAGTATCACCCACATTGGTGCCTACATATTGATGCTCCCAACCATACATACACATACACACACTTCGTCCCACTTCTGAGCAAGCATACAAGCGCTAGTGACGACGATTTGCCCACAAACAATTTCCACAATCCGTCGGCGCCAGGATACAATTGGACTACCCTAAGACTCCATACTCACAAACATCTTTCCACAACGAGTCAGCGCCAGGATACAACTGGACTACCCTAAGACTCCATACCCACAAACATCTTTCCACAACGAGTCAGCGCCAGGATACAAGTGGAAGATCCTAAGACCCCTTACCTACAAACATCTTTCCACAGCAAGTCGGCGCCAGGATACAACTGGATATCCCAAGGTTCCTCAACCACGCAAACACTCTGTCCACTTCTCAGCAAGCATACAGCGCTAGTGACGAGTCCTTACCTACAAACATCTTTCCACAACGAGGCAGCGCCGGGATACAATTGGAATATCCTGAGACATCCCAACCACATAAACACTCCATCCACTTCTTGGCAAGCATACAGCACTAGAGACGAACAATTACCTACAAACGTCTTTCCACAACGGGTCAGTGCCAGCATACAATTGGGGTATTCTAAAACAGACCTTCATCATCATACCAACTTCGTCATTGATTTCGACTGATCTGCTACCACAGTCCTATCCATCTATCAACGTGTAAGCCAATCCACGTCGGCGTTTGATTGTTTTCACACTCTGTTCGAGTAGCTAACGGTCCTTATCAGTTGGATCCATCAGGTTGACAGCATCATAACGCCATCGAACTTTCAAAAAATGGCCAATCAAACGACCTCCAGCCAGCAATTGGAAAGGGTGAGGAACGAATTCATCGTCGATGGCTTTGATCTGTTCGCAGACTCTGCCTTTGATGATGATACCTTAGACGGTAGCGTGTTTGCATCACCATACATAGACTCGAGCTCGGACGATGACACGGGGCCTGTCAGATATATGCAAACTGAGGTACAGAGGAGACGACACTGCCAAAACCTAGAGAAGAGGAGGCTTCTGCAAGCCATCAGACGGTTGAGACGAAACAGCAGGGAAAAGCCACAAGTAATCACATTACCATCTGGGAGGCGCAGAAAAGTCTGGAGGGCAGGAATTCAAGTCAGGAAGCGCCAGATGAAGGACCCTTTCAGATCTCTCAACGGCGACGTGCTCTTGGAAATTATGCGCCAAACCCGCTGTGGCGACTTTGTAAATCTTATGAAGGTCAGCCCAGCTGCAGAAGATGTGTATAGTGGAAACGAAAGTGCGTGCATAAGGGGAATAGAAGTTGAGCAATATAGCCAGCTGAAGTGGCTTTTTGGAGACAGTAGACGGAGGACCAAAGAGCAAAAGCAAGCCTTCAAAGATTGGATTGGCACATACTACTATGCCTTAGAACAGGAGGACACAGTCGTCGAAGACTTCGGAAGGATCGATGATGGCGAATTGACAGGCCCGCGATCACTGAAATATCCCGTTCGGGTACAAGAGTCGCTCAGCGACTTCACTGAGTCTTTGGAGGACACAATAGGCATCGAGGTAACCTGCAGGACCGCACTTTGTATGCAAGCTCTGAGCATGAAAAGGGCCCAATTGATGGAAACGACGTTATTCAATAGAGCTCGCGGCCATCACAAAACACAGCTGGTCTGGCTTTCTGAAATGCCGCCTGAGGACCGCATCAGCTTGTTCAAGGGACAGCCAGCCACGACACAACACGACATTCGTAGGATATTCGATAAGATCATATCACCCATTGCGGGAGCATGCATGGATCTGAACGTGGCGGACTGGGTTAGGGATTATTACAGCCGATGGGCGAACAACCCACCAAAGGAGCTTAAGGAAATGGGGACATGGCTTACATCGCTGGCTGTTGGTATAGTTATGCAAGTTGTCCTTGAGCATCCAGGAGAGACCATGGGCACTTGGATGGACATGTGCACTGGTATAATAGGATCGTCAAATATGCCGTCGATTATTACACTGGAGATGGACTGGGAAGGGCAGGGTGAGGAGCAAATTAAGACGGGTATGGAGTTTGCTGAGATAATTGGATTTGACGCGAGAAAGGTACTGGCTGGGACTGCGGTCGAGCATACATTGAACGAATTGCTTCAGGAGGAAACGGAAAGACTGGAAGGCTGAGCGAATAAGGGAAGTGTTTTCGACAATTCTTGGGCTCTCGTGTGATGGCTTTGATCTAGGATAGTCGTTTACGGGGGAACCAAGACCCAAAATAGCAAAACATTAAATATCTCCGACAGATAGATAGAAAATTTAAAAAAAAGGGGTCAAACCCACACAGCATGTTGCCAATGGTTGCGAAGTCCAAGTCATAGACTACTGATAGTGTTATAGACCACGATTCGCCAAGTCCAAATGACGAATTGCTGATGGCGTGACGAAGTTGACTATGTCCTAGATAGTTCTCTACCGGGTCTCTTAGCGTCAAGCAGAAGCACCGGCTGGACACGTTGCACTTTGCACTATCTGCAAAGGATTCGATGGCGTACCACAAGGGCCGGAAGGGGGGCATTTAATGGTGGGAGGTGGTGAGGTGTAGTAAGATGAATTGATGGAAAACAGCGGGCCTAAGGTAAGTGATCCTCTGTCATGCGCACTAGACTAGTCGCCTTGTTGGGCTGAAGGATTTGACCCCTGTTCTGCCCCACCATTGGTGGACATGCGACCCCCGCCAAGTTTCAACGACCACAGCTCTTCATCTCGCTGATGCACAGCAAATTGGTGCTCACCTCATTCCCCACTGTGCACCGCCTAGTGAACGTTGCATGTGTATTTGAAGAGGCCATGGTGACACTTGCTCCTCCTTGAAAGTCGCTGTTTCTAAAGTATTTACGTACCACGGAAAACGTCGCGCGTATTACACAAGCCTTACTCCATAAAATTGATTGGAAAGCTTCTCCCCTATCGTATACTTAAGCGCAAGTACACCTTGCTCTGAGCGACATTCAGAGCAGTAAAAACTTGCTGCTCCTACAATATGGGAGATCTCCAAGGCCGCAAGGTCTTCAAGGTCTTCAACCAAGACTTTATCGTCGATGAACGTTACAATGTTACTAAGGAGCTTGGCCAAGGAGCCTATGGCATAGTCTGGTAAAAATTTATCTTTCTTCTAATATATTGCGCTGATAGAACTATCCTTGAATCTTTCATAGCTAACGGATTTGCCTGGACAATTAAAAGTAAGGCTAGCTAATTCCGTGAGCACAGTGCAGCCACAAACAATGTTACTGGTGAGGGGGTTGCGATCAAGAAGGTCACCAATGTATTCAGCAAGAAGATCCTAGCAAAGCGAGCTTTACGCGAGATCAAGCTCCTCCAACACTTTCGAGGCCACCGTAATGTAAGTCTAGGATCAGGATAGCGCTCTGCCTGTGTGATGCTGACATATCCCCCGAGATAACATGTCTGTACGATATGGACATACCAAGACCAGACAACTTCAATGAGACATACTTGTATGAAGGTGCAGCATCCGTCAAATCACTAGAATTTAGCATTTCACTAAAGGGATTCAGAACTAATGGAGTGTGATCTGGCTGCCATCATTAGATCTGGCCAGCCGCTTACCGACGCACACTTCCAGTCCTTTATCTACCAGATCTTATGCGGCTTGAAGTACATACATTCTGCAAACGTACTACACAGAGATCTTAAGCCTGGAAACCTGTTGGTCAATGCAGACTGCGAATTGAAGATCTGTGACTTCGGTCTCGCGCGAGGTTTCTCGATGGATCCTGAGGAGAACGCAGGTTACATGACCGAGTATGTTGCTACACGTTGGTACCGCGCACCCGAGATCATGTTAAGCTTTCAGAGCTATACGAAAGCAAGTATGTATATATTACTTCACCCACTACGGGAGATTTGGCTGACCATCTCAGTTGACGTGTGGTCCATCGGGTGTATTCTCGCTGAGCTGCTGGGCGGACGGCCTTTCTTCAAGGGAAGAGACTACGTTGACCAACTGAACCAGATCTTGCACTATCTTGGTACACCTAACGAGGAGACATTGTCCCGCATCGGTTCACCTCGAGCGCAAGAGTATGTGCGGAATCTGCCATTCATGCCCAAGGTGCCCTTTCAACGCCTCTTCTCCAACGCCAATCCTGATGCTCTGGATCTGTTGGACAAAATGCTTGCGTTTGATCCATCCGCTCGCATTACTGTTGAGGAAGCGTTAGAACATCGCTATTTGCACATCTGGCATGATGCTTCAGACGAGCCATTCTGCGCGACTACATTTGATTTTCATTTCGAAGTTGTCGAGGATGTTGGAGAAATGAGGAAGATGATATTGGCAGAAGTGAGCCGCTTCAGGCAGCAAGTGCGTGTACAGCAACCACAGCAGCCAACGGGCGGGCAAATCGGCCAGAACGTGCCTATCCCTGATAATGCTGCTCAATGGTCCCATGAGGACCCGAGGCCCCAGGAAGCCACTGCGCCCCAACAAATGGCCAACATGGGTCTTGAACAAGAGCTGCAAGGATTGGACGCTATGCATTAGGATCCTATCAGGACGCCTCCGGATCTCTGGATCATTGGGGAGAAGCCAGGAAATTGGCAGTTTCTTATACACCACATTTTTCTTAGCCTTGGTTACAGCGGAATTTGGACATCTCTTTGGATGTGATTGGATATACGGCTTAGCAGATGCGGGGTTTGTTCGGGCTTTAGCACTTTGACCTTCGTCGTAGCCCTCCCCATTATCATAAAACGTAGTTATTGAGCTGCAATCTAGGTAGCACGTCCAATTTATCTTCATCGATCGTGGTGTCTCTGCAAAGTACGCTCTATAGCCCAGTGTAATAATCAAAGGTTGAGGCCCATGGTGGGTCTTGGCGGTTTTTACCCCTCCGATAGAGTGTGCGCCTTACTTTGGTGGCTGCCTCCGTGACTCTACTTCCTCCCACCTACCTCCCACCTTCACAACATCCACCTCCCCTGCAAACTCCGCGGATGCGCATTCCTCTACCTTCTTAGGATAGTCTGCACAGACTGCAGGTGCGTGCTTAGCATCGTGCAACCAAAGCCTATACCGTGTTCCACACCTTGACCGAGTCATACACTGTATCTCTCGGCTCAGCCCTTTGTTCGGGTGTATCACCTCTCATCAGTCAGATACTAAGAGTAGGACCATATCCGTACGTCGATATTATCATATATGTCGCGGATCCCAGCAGCAACTATAGGAAATATGGGTGGCAGCGGTACAGAATGCATGCAAGGTAGGTGTCCACCCTTCCCGAGGCTACGGATCTTGGACAGCAAGTACCGTAACTACAAGGGCGGTTACGCAATACTTCTATCTACGAGATGGAGACTGCTACAAGTTATGATACCGCACAAGGCGCTGACGTTGATTTGTGTAGTCAGCATTAAGCTTACACCACTCGGACACGGTGAGGAGGAGAACCACCGGGTGATCAAGCTCAACAACGAGAACCAGGAGGTCGCTGTCGGCCGAGCTTCAAAGAATCCACAGAAGGGTCTACTCGCAGATTTTGATAACGCATGGTTCGACTACCCAATTTTGTCTCGCACGCATGCAAAGTTCACAGCTTCTCCCCATAAGCGAGTGAGTATTTCTCTTCGTCGAATGGACCAGGCAGTACTAAAGTCTCGTGGCAGGAGGTCTACTTGCAAGATTGTGGATCAACACATGGCACATTCATGGACAAGCGACGATTCGAGCCTGGTGCTCCATACGTTGTCGGCAACGGGGAATTCATCACTTTTGGCCAGAGAGTGACAAGCGGAGCAAGTGAGCTTACAGCCTTATTCAAATATGGAAGTGTTTTGACGGTGCTGAGCTGACCGTGTCTCGTAGTTACATACCCCGCTAAAGACTTCCGTGTTGAATCGGAATGGAGTACTTACAGGTCAGTAAATAAGCTAGAATTCATACATCATGACTGACAGAGTTCACAGCCTTGGGGTTTCGAACGTCCTTGCACGTATGCCACGCCAGCTGGGATTCCGTGTGCCTGAAGAAGATCACGACTCATATTCCGACCAATCCCGAGAGGGCTCTGTACAGGTCCTTGAGTCTCATCCTCGTACCTATTCGATCCCCTCAAGCAGTGACGAAGAAACCGACTCAGATGAAGACTACGACATCGAGATAGCGTCCTCAGTCCATGGCGACGAAGACAAAGGCACTACACCAACGACTCCTGACCGCGGCAATGCCATCAAGAAGCATGCCCCTCGTGAAGTCGAAGCCAAAACCCCAGAAACTGGTTTGTCACACGGCGAGGTCCGAGAACTCAACCTCAAGGGCCCTAGCCTACACGATCTTCTCTCAAAGCCTGCAACGTTGGGCACCTCCCCGAAGAATCCTATCGATCTCGAGGGCGCATCTGCCGCTAAGAACGATGCTCCTGACACTGAGAGCGAGGACGACGGACCGGACATCCTACCAATTCCGCAATCACCACCGAATTATGTAGAAGGCTCTGACTGGCAAGAGCTGCAGCCTCCACGTCAGCAACATAATCTATCCCCAGCGTCTGGCGATCTGAATACCCGAAACCAAGGCAAGCGCATCATTCTCGAAACACAACCATATGTATCGAAAGACGAAACCCCAGTGAGACAAAACTCTCTAGAAATGCTCACCGAGTCTCTCGCCGAGGCTACAGATGGGTTCGATAGTGAAGATGATGATGGATTCGATCAGGACGACGACTTCTCCGACTTCAACTCTGCCAAAGATCTTGAACTTGCTCTTCTTCAGCACCAGGAGCCTCGGCAGGAACCAACGGATACAGTTTATTTAGACCCCCTCTCGTCTTCGAGGAGGGATGATGGGTATTATCAGCATACAACCTATGGATATAATCATGGACATATCCTTCCTGTTAGCATGAGCGAGGGAATAGATGTGAGCCAGCCTACGCTTGGTTACATAGCGCACCACCAGTCCACGCAGCGGGCTCCGAGTCCTTCAGATGCCGCGTTGGCCCGAAAAGCTAAGGATCCAAAGCCGACACTGTACCAAAGCCACAATTCCAGCGCTGATTTCGAGTTTGACCCTGCCGCTTTAGAGGATTCGTCCTCTGTTAATGGCCCAGTAAGACGTTCTGCTATCGCTGTTGCCCCCGGGAACTATACCTATCCTGAGCTTAAGAGCCCAGAGCTGCGCTCCAAACCATATGATCAAGGGCCCTTCAGCACTCGGTATACGAGTAGCTCGCTTCAGTCTCAGCTTCCCCGTGTCATATACGATAATGCTCCTGAACCCTTGTATAATCATTCACAAGCTACCTTCCTTGGTGTCAACCACGATCCCATGTCCTTCTCTGAGCCGCGCAAACCTTCGGATGCTCCATATTCGAAGCTTAATATCTCAAGCATTGTCAATGCTCCCTCCGAGAATAACTCAAAACGTTCAAAAAGAAAGGCTGAAGACATGTGCTCAGGAGCCGAGGTAGAATCTTCCTCGCCGGCAGGCGTTGAATCTCTCCTGCAAGCGCCTAGGCAGCCGCCCCCCCCATCGCCTTACTCTGGCCATACCCAAGATAACGAGAGTCATTTACCAGATGCTCAACCCAGAGATAACCTTCTACCTGTTGACGTCGATCCTCTGTCTCAAAATAGTATCCTTGAGTCTAACGTCCAGTCATCCTCCGCTACAACTGCAACCCAGCCCGAAACTCTTGAAGGCCCGCCTCGCAAGAGGGCGAAGACTACTTCATCCTCGAGCGGTGTCGTGGGATTTGTCTCGGGTGTATGCTTAGGCTTGGCGGCAGCTGTTGCTGGGTTTGTGGCCACTATACCTTCTAGTGTGCACGAGGAGGCTCTACGTGAGCTGGCAAACGGTATCTGATTATTTGGACTTTCTTAGGTCTTCTTTACTCTTTCTCAATCAGTCACTTCCAGTAGAACATCCAACTTCTCAAAGATGAGCAGAATCGAAAGATCACTGGGTGGTATTGCGTGTCAGGGGCGTAATTGGAATCGGAATGTTCAACGGAGCCATGTGTGCTTAAGAATTTACGATGGATGAGGCATTGGCTGGAGCTGGATTAGGATTTCACCTCTTCTCTACTACGCAGGCGGTAGTTTGGCGAACACTACATAGGTCAATAGGTATTCATGATTAGCTGCAGAATAGCTTTGCAGTCCTTTCCTGATATAGAATCGGATTGCATACAAAGTACGTGAGAGTTTTACTCTGCATTGCCCACCAGTGACAAGGAAACACCCTCTAGCCCACATGCAAGTTCAATGCACACCCCCCAAAATTGTTCGGGGAGTTTTCGCGCCGTTGCTCAGGCTTGATGCCCGCTCGATCTGCCGTACCTGTCGGGAAGCGGCAGGCGGCTGAAGACGTCATCAATGGGTAATTATAAATCTGAATTGAAAACAATGCCTCCTTCAATCGCCAATACCCCCATTCCAAGCATCACCATTTCGAACCGTCAATCCTTCATATCCACATAGATCATCAGTATGGCTGTCGAATCGAAATATGACCCCAAGGACATGGTCTTCAGACACCTCGGGCCTACTGGCTTGAAAGTCTCCATCTTCTCGCTCGGTATGAGTAGCTCGCGCACTCGGAAGTGATTCAGCTGACGGCAGTGACTAGGCGGATGGCTTACGTATGGCGGCACACAGAAGGGCAACATCGTCAAAGAATGCCTTCAGACTGCATGGGACCATGGTGTTAACACCTTCGATACTGCAGAGGTATAGTTCATTTGGACGACGCCTGAACGGCAATTTGCCATTCTGGCTAATGTCTGATAGACCTATGCCAGCGGACAAAGTGAAATCGAGATGGGTAATGCCCTAAAAGAGCTTGCATGGCCACGAGATGAATACGTCCTTATCACCAAGATCTTCTTTGGGACTGGGAGGAAGGAACCCAACACCCGCGGCCTGTCAAAGAAGCATGTTGTCGAAGGTCTTAAGAGCTCACTGCAGCGTCTACAGCAGCCATATGTTGATGTCGTCTTCGCCCACAGACCGGACTATGCGTACGTCTTCTTCCCCAATCTCTGACTACTGTCGTTCTAATTAGCAGCAGCACTCCTATGAAGGAAATCGTAGAAGGTTTCACCCAAGTAATCAGGAACCTCAATCTCGCCTACTATTGGGGCACTTCAGAATGGTCCGCCGTGCAAATCATGGAAGCCACGCAAATTGCTGAAAAATACAATCTTATTGCACCTATCGCTGAGCAGCCTCAATACAATGCCTTCCACCGTGAGCGCTTTGAAGTCGAATATGCTCCTCTCTACGAGCAGTTCAAGTACGGTTCGACGATTTGGTCCCCATTGGCGTCTGGATTGTTGACTGGGAAATACAACAATGGTATCCCTGAGGGGTCAAGGTTTCATAATCACAAGGACTTTTTCAATAACAAGATTAAAGAGTTGGAAAGTGAAGAGGGCAAATCTCAGATTGAAAAAGTCAAGAAACTAACTGCCATGGCGGAGAAGCTGGGAGGCAATGCAAGTCAGCTTGCACTTGCTTGGGCAGCGAAGAATGAGAACGTCAGCACCGTCATATTGGGAGCTACGAAGCCGGAGCAGATCAAGGATAATTGTGCAGCATTGAAACTGTTGGCTAAATTGACGCCCGAACATATGGAGGAGATTGAGAAGATTCTAGACAATAAGCCATCGATGCCTCCAAATTTCGGGCGCTCGAGGTAGGTGGGTGATATACTACTACACCTTTGTGGGATCAGTAGCTGACAAGGTGTAGACGTATTGTAAATAAACGACGCTCCAAGCTGTAGCTAGCGGATTTAGAAGTGTGTACATACAACGCTATACAGGTTTTATAACAAGAATTCCTTCCTATATTGTTGTCTTTTTCCAGGGTGGGTCGATCTTCGTCCCGGGCTGAGCGGAGCTTGTATTATGTACAAGAAGCGTCCATCTGTTCCTTCCACACTCGCACAACTAGATGACTACTGCGCCGAGAAAAATCGCCAAGCTCCTGGATATTAATAGTAAGGGCTGGGACATTCAATAGTGCATGATGCCAGGCAGGACCTGGCTCAATCTAGCTGAAGCTTGCTAAACATTCTACTCGCAGGTAGCAGACTTATGCTCGCACCTGGCATGGATCCAAGGTACTAGAATCTTGATGCTGCGTCTCGGGATGGTCCGATAACATAATAGGGAAGAAGAAGAAAAGCGATGGCAGGCCCGGGACCGGAAAATCTCTAAGAACTATGTCTTATTATACACCAATGATTAGACTTTAATGATTCACCAGAGATCGAATGAGCGGTTTTTCCAGGTCTATCTCGCTGCTCTAAGCAGAGATGAAAGGAATTTCTCCCATCATCAAACTTAAGACCAGATTTCAGACTGGCTAGATCCAAGCTCACGCACCACGATGATGGAGAGGATGTGTCTAGTGCACCTTGATAGTGCCCTCGAGTGTCCCATATTCTCAGGAACGGGATTCCGTTTCCAAGCATTTCGAGCAATCACGCCAGCACCGGTGGTAAACATAGAGCAAAATTACAGGTCTGAATATCCCGAAGCCTTGTTTTGCTTATCTTAACAACCCGATACGAGTAGCCAGACGTTTTGAATTTCTGGGGCTAATTTCCAGCATTGCAGCCCGTTCTCCAGTGGCCCCTCCATAATCAATGGCGTGATTAATGGCGCTCTTGTGGGAACGTGGCCCAAGCTTCTGTTCATTGTTGCAACTGAGGTCCAAGCTCTGTTGACTTACAAAAGAGGCAACGCTAGAATGGTGATCGAAACTCCGGTGGAATTTGAGGATATCCAAAATTGAAGAGGCTCATTAATCTTACAGGAACGCAATAGCAGTTCATAGGCTGCGGAGGCAATGACATTCGTGTAGGTGGCGGTATCAGCTTTCTCTGTATCTGGTAACTTCCCAATAAGAGACAATAGAGCGCCAAAACGTCCACGAAGCTGCAGGAGCGGTCCACAGCGAAACCTTACTCCTTTCACTTGAACGTCATAGATGAGGACTCACCACATCCACACATATGATAATCGGCCCTAATCAACATGAACGAAGTCTTCTCCGCAGAATATGTGATTGCTCAGAGGCGCAAACGCTTGTTCCCCTGCGGGATGCTCCGGTTCAATACCCGCGCCAATAGTTACCATACTCAAGTGTCAAGGGGCGACGGGCGGATTTTGTTTGGGCCTTGTCTAAGATTCAATCCATTTCTTGGCCCTATCATACTCACAGACGGTCCCGGTTATCAGCATGTCCAGATAGCAGTATGCAAGACGTACCTGCATTGTGGCTGCGGCAGTATTTCGCCAGTACCCGCGTGCCGCAATACCACGTTCTCCACTTTCCAGTCGTTATGATCGAGACTACATTAAACTGATGGAGACCTCCACCCACTTCACCTTGCAAAACATTAATGGATGACCACATTTAACTCTTAAACACTCGCTATAGGCAATCTGGGGCCTGAGACATACAATCATTCATAATTTACCCTCGTTCTTTCATCATGGGACAGGTCAAACCCGCTGGAGCTCCTCCAGCAGGTATAGTGTCCGACTTCGTCAACCCCGTCAATTACTCTGCAAATTTAGTGGCGTGCAATGTCGTCCTGCTTGTCGTTTCTAGCCTTGTTGTAGCCGCACGCATTATCTCAAGAACTGTTTTGACCGATTGGAGGCTGGGTTGGGATGACTGTATTGATTCTCTTTTACGTCCACATTACGGTCCCGTTGGCTGATTGACCAAGATGCCATGGTTCTGGCCCTAGTATGAGCATCCGTCAACAAGAGGTATAGGAAAAAGCCTATGTTAATAACGAAATGCTAGATTGGAACTGTCATATTTAGTGCCTTTGTGATAAAAAGTGCGTGGAACAGCTTATTCACCTTTCTCTAGTGTCATGAGAGCGCTGATTTCAGTACACTAGCCACGTATTATGGATTGGGCACACACATCTGGAATGTCCCCTTGGCAACATATACATCTCATTACCTATGGGTGAGTGACACAACCACAGAGCCTTTGGAGGGTAACAAGGATCTAACACATCCATGGCAGTGGATCATGGCCTCCTTCGCAGCCTGCCCAGCATCTTATTACTTCATTAAACTTTCTATACTCTTTTTCTATTTGCGCATCTTCAACTTACAGGCTAAGCTACGCTACATCGTCTATGCTCTCTTCGCCTACTGCACTATCTACTACTGGGTCGCGTTCTTCAGCGTTATCGGCCTCTGCAACGTCAAAAATCGGACTTGGGATATCACTGTTTCAATGAATTGTTTCGCTAATGGGAAACTTGTCTCCGCTATTGGCGGATTGGACCTCGTTGCTGACGTTCTTATACTTGCATTCCCGGTTCCGCTGGTCATAAAGTTGCAGATCTCTTGGACACAGAGAGTCTATTTACTTTCTGTCTTTTTGTGCGGAATATCGTAAGTCTCTCTTCCCCAGGCAAGCACAAAATACGGAGCTACTTGAGATTGATTCCTGTCTCAGGGCCTCGGTGGTCTGTGCGATCCGTGTTGCTTTCGTAGTTGAAGCGCGTGGCAGTACTGACGCCACTATGGCTCAATATCATGTTGTGACTTTGTTGTAAGTCGCCACTCGCCATTTCACTTCGCTCCTAAAAGAACGGAGCACTAACGATACATTCTCGCAGCTGTATCGAGCACTATCTCGCCCTCATTGCCGCCTGCATGCCCACCCTCGGGCCCTTCTTCAACTGGCTGCGCCCTAGCTACTGGAAACACGCCAATCACATTGGCTTGGATCCTAATAATAGTACTGATGACGACGCTGAGGCTAATCAACATAGCTGGCCGAGGCCTTACAGAATCATGTCTCTAAACGAGAGTTTCAAGCATGGCTCTACTGAGAGCCCTGATAAGACTGGCGTCAAGATCGAGGAGTTGCCATCTTGGTGTGAATCGCAGTTGTGTCGGGAGCAGAATGCAAGGAGCGTTGGGAACGTGACGAGGCTGTATAATTTCGAGGAAAGGGAGGAGCCTTCAAATTCAGGAGGCGAGGAGGCTAGAGAGGATATCTTGGTATTGCAGACTCATTAGGGGAGTTGTGGGAACGTGCGAGGGCAATGAAGGTACTTGAATGAGTCGATTGACAGATGTAGTCTCTGTATACAAGTTGAGTGGCTAACGGAAAATGTATTAGTGGTTGAAAAGAGCGAATGATCAAGTGAATGCTATCCCATCTCCTTTGACGATTTCTCTCTCGATCTTATCGCCAATATGTCGGCACGGATCTCCGAATTCTTGTTGATGCTTTATCATAACAAGCAGCAATGCTAGATAAAGCGTGCGGCAATGGCGCGAACGCCAAGCGCATGTTTCAACTCGACTCATGCATACATTATGCATAATACACAACCAAACATCTTCAGCATAAACGTGGATTGTGATATCAATACCTTGTCCTTGTCTTTGTCGCTTCTTCTGCTGTTATGGCTGAGTCGATTGGCGAGCGACGGAAGTACTCAAGCATCTGGCTTCATTGTCCTGTTCCAGTCAATGGGGACGTGTGAAGGATTCTCCATGAGTTAATGGAAGTGACAGACACCGCTCTGCACTTTGCTTTTTCAGCTTGTTACGGCCAGGAAATTTAAAAAGAAAAAGATAGCCACGCCGTTTAGTTTTCCCGACGAAGAGAGAACTCTTTAACCATGACGCGTCACATGGCCTCACTGTTTCGCGGTAAAAACAGCATTACCCGATTCGCATCACACAGTATCGACTGCGCACAGTAGATGGCCTGATCCGCTCCAAAACCGTGCAACAGCATTGCGTACTCTGAAGTCTTTGGACGGTATGTAGAAATAGAACAAAGACACATTGCCACTTTTTCTCAGTCAAAATCCTACGGGTTTCCGTTTTGCGTCAAGATTCATTCCTCCCTGCTCTCTTCTAACACCATAGCATCATGTACCACACCAAAACCCTCATCGGCACCCTCCTCTTCTTCATCCTCTCCCTTACCCTCCTTCTCCAATCCCCCCTCTCCCCATCCCTTATCACCACCTCCCTCCACAAACCCACAAACCCCTTCCGATCCTCCCCCTCCTCCTCCTCCAGCACCATCCCCAACATCGTCCACTTCGTCCACCTCGTCGGCTCAGAACAAACAACCACTCTCGACCTTCCCTTCCGCCAATTCATAGCCATATACTCAGCCTGGTACTACCTCAACCCCGAATCCATCTTCATCCATACCGATATCCAAGACGATGCTATCCAATCTAAAATCCAAAACACAAAAAGCCCGTACACCCGCGCTATCGCCAACCTCCCCGGCGTGGAATTCAAATACCACAAAGCCATAACCGAAACCTCAACGGGCAACACCATCCACGAACTCCCCAACCAATCCGATTTCGTGAGAACGGACATATTAGAACAATACGGCGGCATCTACCTCGATGACGACGCTTACGTCCTCCGTGATCTGGCGCCCCTTCGCAATCTCCCTTATCAGAATATCGTAGGTAGGCAAGGGGGCGGACAGATTTGTCCCGCTGTCTTGCTCGCGGCGCCGCGGAATAAATTAATGAGCGCGTATCATGCCTTGCAGGATAGTATTTTCGATGGCGAGTGGCAAACTCATGCTACCACGCTTCTTACGACGCTGGTAAGGGATTTCCAAGAGCCGGATGGACAGGTTTTGGTATTGGATAAGGAGACGTTCTTCCCGCTGAGTTGGATGCATGATGATCTCGTGACGTTGTATGGCGTGAATGAGCATTCGGCGTCGAGTGTCGAGGGTGCGAATAATAGACCGACGGAGAATCTTACGGATTTTATTGAGAATTTCCACTTGCAGCCACCAGCGGAGACGTGGAAGAGGGATTGGCGGTTGTCGTATGTGTTGCATGGATGGACGACGAGTTTGACGCGGAATTTGGAGATGTTGGAGAGGGAGGATGGGGTGTTTGGGGAGTTTGGGGAGGGGATTACGTTGGAGTATGTGCTGGCGGGGAGGAGTAATTTTGCGGTGGCGGTGGGGAAGGCGGTTAGGCATGCGGTTGAGACGGGGGTGTTGGATCATGTGGGGAATATGTCGACGGTTTTGGGGGGTGGGGAAGAGGGGAAGTGGGGGGAATTGAGGAGTTTGGTATAGAGATGATAGAGTATAGAGATGATAGAGTATAGAGATCGTGTCTTTCGTTATTTAACAAGCAGTGTTAACGATTATGTGTCCACCTCTTCGTTCTTCTTCCATAGCATACCACATGACAGTAACGCGTTAAAATGAATTATACGGCGAGTGCGAGAACACCTGTATAGATTGCAGTGGCAGCAAGAACTTCCTGGTTTGTTGCCCTGGTGAAAAAGCCTACAAGGGCTGCAAACGCACCAACGAAACAACAAAACACAATGAGGCGACCTTTGATGTTGGTATTGAGGAATGTCATAATAACCAAAGGAGCGATTAGAATAAGACCACCAGCAAATGCTATCACCGAGCGGGCGAGGATGTCGACTGCGCCATAAGTGGACGCTTCAAGTTCTCTTTCTCTTATGATGCGCCTGATGTAATTTAGGAAAACCACCAGTGGATTGCGTGACTGGAATTCTAGGCTATGGGGGATAGGCGATTCCCCAAAGAGAGTTTTGCCGGTGTTAACGGACGGAAGGCCGAAGAGATTGCACAGATGACGGCGGACAGGGTCCAGTTCGAATGGATGGGCCCCAACGGCTTCCACTGCTTCCGCTGGTATAGCAATTAATATCCATATACACAGAGTTGGACAGGAAAGGTACTTACTATATCGTTGCAGCGGTTCTGCTAGTTCTCCTAAGATCGCTATTTGACTCTTGGTGTCGGCTCCGGCATTGTCCATCTTCCCTACCAACTCCTGAACTTGGTGATAATACAAAACCATCAACAACTTCTTGAGACTGGCATTGTGTCTATAGGGAAGCCCGTCAACAAGCTCTTTATGAGGCTCGCACCTCTTTCCCCCTTTCTCTATAGACAGCGACAAAACCCTTGCAAGGGCCAGTTGGACAGGTCGCCAGGCAGGCGGGAGGGCTGGATCTTGAACATCTGATTCTTGGGTACGCAGGATATGGAGGAAGCTCGAGGTCGGTTGGGGAACATAGGCTCTCATATAGTCCTCTTCGAGAGTCTTGGGCGTCGAGCCTAATGCGTTGAGTAGGTATGTGTCGAGAGCTTGGATCGGGTCTACCGCCTGACTTTTGCCACGACTTGTAGTCATGTTTATGTTTCAATCTTATTCCTGCTCGAGGATGATGAGAGAACAGAATCGTAACGATTGAGCCCATCTAATCATCAGGCTGTGCGGCTGATACTCACCTGTACTAGCGCCGTGGAAGAACGCCATGAATGCGCAACTTCTTGGCATTCAAGCCCAATATTAGCGCTTGTTCCTTTCGTAATTGTGATTCGCTGGCGATTTCCTAATGCGTTCGAATCTGCATCTGTTGTTATGAAAACATATTTGATATATACATCCCAGCCGAACGCTTTGCTCTGAATATGCTTAGAATGTTTTCAATCCTGTTTCTGTCTGAAGAGAAGATGTTGTGCTTGTGGCATCACAAATTAACTATCAGTACCAAAAGCTCCTGTTCCAGCTGGTCTTTGTCCAAGTTCAAGATCCTCACAACTATCGCCTTCTAATTGTGGAGCAGGGGTCAAAGTCTTATCGAGTCTCGGCTTGTCTTCACTTTTGCGGCCTTGTTCGGGACTGATCATACGCTCCATGCTCCTGTCCCCTGCTCGCTGATTTAGACCATGGGAGCTCGCATCAACCGTACTGTTTCTTGCGGAATGCAACAACGAAGATCGGAGATGCGACCATGAAAAGCTACCTTGGCGGGCCATTTTGAGGAGCCCAGGAGCAATAACAGGCAAACAAGCTGCAACAACATCAAGGCTTACTTCGAGTGAGCTCCACATGCCGCCCCAGGCGTCCGTCCCTATTGATCGGTAAATGTTGATGTCTACACAGCGACCATTAGCGGCCCCGGAGATACTTACAAGTGATATCTTCAGCAGAAATGCGCCCAATGTAGACTAAGCGGATAATGCTAACAATACAAACCCTATGTACTCGTCAAAATGCCGGTTTCTGCCTGACAGTTGAAGTGTGCATGTGGTAACCTACCATCCTCCCAGGGAGAAAATTGCTACAAACCCAATTTTCTGATCCATTGATAGTTTCTGTAACTTCCAAATGATCGGTATAGGAATGGCAATGATTGCGAAGTCAGTAAATACATTCACTGCTCCTGCAGCTATGTAGAAGGCATCGTTGTCGATACAACGGCCAGGGATTTTCGTATTCCAGAAGTACTCCACGGGAACACACTGAGCGATTGTAGATATACCGGCCCATAGGAGCCATGTCACAACGAAGAATCCCACGGCGTACGTTGCGTAGCGAACTCGGTCAACAGGGAATATACGATTGTAGAGTAAGAGTAGAGAAAGCTTAATCACGGGAACGGTGAACGTCCAGACGATTTCGAAACCATAGAGAACCTTTTGTCGTATCGTTAGCCCTGGGAACCTATGGACATAAGGACAAACGTTTATTAGCCTGCAACTTACCTTAAGATATTCCGTCACCTTTTCCGGTGCTACTGCATCTACATGTTTCCCCAGGCCATACCGTAACCCTGTGCGTAACGTTACCCTAGGCCGCGAAACATTTCAAGCTCAGATATGTGTACCAATCAGGTTGCAAATTGGGGAAGCCCAGGACATGATCTAAAGCAGAACACCAATATTAGATGCCTTCTAAAACAAAATTCTCTTCAGAACGAAATACCAGAGCTACAATGATCGTATAGTCATCGTACCACAAGCCGAGGGTCAACTTCCGTCTAAACAGCAAACGGAGGACGACAGCAGCTGTGGAAAGGAAAAGCAGCATGCACGCCACACCAATGATTTGTGGCTGGCGAGTGGCATTCAGGTCTGTGTCCATGGTCTCTTAAAATTAACTTTTGTCACTCGCTCAGTAGCACGATTCTAAGGAGCAAACAGATCTGGGGACATAGCATGTAAATAGGAATACGCCAGCCCGCGGGTGCCATACTTGCAGCAATCGAAGTAGTGGGAAAACTAAAGGGGTTCTAAATGGGAACAGCCGATGAAGATCTTGCTGCTACTGAGAGCTCAAGCTGATGGCGAAATGGCGTAATGGCGTGAGATGGCGGAGGATCAATATAACTGCCTGCGTGGCCCCCAAGCCACAACAGGCCAGTGCCGCCCCTGGATAGGCAGCGGCATATCCATCGGATTTGCAGTCAGTCTGCACGCGGATTACGTGGGGGCACTAGCATTGAGCAACGCCGTGTCGAGCCACTCGCCCCGTGCCGTCCTTGATCTCCGCCGTACTTAAGCCACTGCTTAATGCCTAAGGAGGAGGAATTCAGGGGGTAGTCGCTGAACGGAGCTCTTTAGTCATCGTCACCATTCAGACATAGCAACAGGCAGGTGTATGGATGGCCTTGCTTGCAGATGTGGACAAGCGGTCATACGCATACGTGCATACAGCAGAAGTGAATATCAGATGAGCGACAATGGAGATAAAGCGAGGGAGGGTTGGTATGAGGGGTGATAGGCTGCACAGGGGACCCTTTTCTCCATATAGAAGCAATCAAGATTATGCAGCCATCTGAGTGGGATCTCGCGGAGATCTACCTTATGGGATCGCGAGCCACCTACGTCATCGTGCTGGAGGATGTAACATAGTAATCGCAATCTCACTCGTCACTGAGGGAAGGCACCTGTAACAAATACCTCAGGCAGCGGAAAAAGGCCCGAATCGTCGCGTAGTATTTCCAGAAGACATTTACCCTATTTGGAGCATCTAAGCAATCTAAACCTCTGTCAGCCCAGCTTCACCGGCATCTTCCACTATGATGGACTTTACTTCTTTCAGCAATATAATCAATGGGAAACAATGCGGGGCTCATGAATCCTATCACGGAATCAATCCTGCCACAGAAGAACCGCTGTGGGATGTGCCATGCGCAGCAGAAGTCGACCTTGACAGAGCTGTGGAAGCGGCCCAAGGAGCATTTCACGCCTGGTCTCAAACAACGTTCGATCATCGTTGTGGTATGGTTAAACGCTATGCAGAAGCATTTCTTAGTTATGAAAAGGAATTTATTGAACTGCTCATGAAAGAAACTGGGAAACCGGTAAGTCTACCTTAGAAGCTTCTCAAGTTCTTTTGGACTTGCAAAATCAAAGGGTAGCTAATGCACTATGAACTTCACTAGATCGACGTTGCAGATAGAGAGATCCATAGCAGCTACGAGGGTTTGCTTGAGACCAGTGAGCGTTTCCCATGGGCTGGAGTCGAACACAAAAGCCAGATCCTGATGTGAATTCTAGCGAAGTTCACACTGCCTGTAGAGACGCTCAAGGACAATAAAAAGACGGCAACCGTGAAATATGTACCCCTTGGTAAATTTCATCGCGGCCCTATCCGGTCTTAGGTTGACCAAACGGCTGTCAGGGATTGTAGGAGCAATATGCCCCTGGAACTGTACGTCTATCCGGTGGTATTGACTTTTCCTGGAAAAAATGATGAGTAACAGGTCTCTTTAGACCCACTTGTATTGTGTACGTTCTTTCACGGTTTAGTGTATGCAGTGGTCTGAGTATTAGGAGCGTTTGCAAAGATCGCCCCAGCACTAGTCACGGGTAATTGCATTATCGTAAAGCCATCGTAAGTCCTCCCACTACCTCTGTGAGCTTGAATGGTCACTTAAAGTCTAGACCATACACACCATACACTACCTTGAAAGCCGTTGAGGTTGGACAGTCAATCTTCCCACCAGGGGTGCTGCAAGTACTCGGGGGTAATGACAAGCTCGGTCCTTGGATGGTAAGCCATCCAGGGATACAGAAGATATCGTTCACGGGATCGATCCCGACGGGCAAGACCATATTGGAGAAATGTGCCAAGACGATGAAGAGGGTGACTCTGGAGCTGTGAGTGGCATATTGGCCTCCATACTTCAGTCGCACAACCTAATAATGTAATCAAGGGGTGGCAATGATGCCTGCATTGTGTGCAGTGACGTGGACATCAAAAAAACAGCTCCAGCAGTGGTTCTGGCGGCCTTTAAGAATTCAGGACAAGTACTCCAGCCTCCCCAGCGGAATTACAAAGAGAGTAATACCAATGTGGGAAATTCCAGATTTGTGTTGCCAGCAAACGAATATACGTGCACCAGTCCATTTACCGGCCCTTCCTGGAAGCAATGGTCTCTTATGCACAATCGCTAAAGGTCGGCAATCCCTTCAACTCTGATACTGATATTGGTCCCATCCAGAACGCTATGCAGTTCACCAAAGTAAAATCGTTCCTAGACGACTGCAAAGGCCAGGGGTACCGGTTTGTAGCTGGCGGTGAACAGACCGGGTGCACCAAAGGCTATTTCATTCAGCCGACAATCATTGATGACCCTCCAGAAAACTCCAAAATCGTGACTGAAGAGCCGTTTGGTCCCATAATTCCGTACGTGCTGCCTTGATCGTTCCCATCCTATCCCGCTTTAGACCGCTGTCCCAGGAATAGAACCTGCAAAGAGTGCACTCTCCCTGTTTATGGCACCTGGAATTGTTCTACAGAAATTTGCTTCCGTGTCGAAGAGTCACGCTGACACAAGGTCTGCCTAGTGTGCAGCCTTGGTACGAGGACGAAGAGGTCATCAATCGAAGCAATAACACCAAGACAGGACTCGGAGCCTGTATATGGTCGAAGGACATCGAGCATGCGGAAAGACTTGCAAGAAAACTCGAGGTTGGGAATATCTACATCAATAGCCCGCTTCGCCCGGATTGGAGAGTTTTTTTCTCAGGGCATAAGGAGAGCGGAATAGGAGGAGAGAGGGGGGTGCAGGGCTTGCTAGCTTATTGCAATGCGCAAGCAATACATGTTTATGGGTAACAAAGAGTTTAGTCCGTAAGAATGTATAATGGTAGTTGAGAATAGCTAAATTTGGGGGAAGAACTTCAACAGACAGAATCGCGCCAAGACTCGCATGAGACGCCCAAAGATACTAGTTCTACTTATGGCAGGTCTGCCGAGAACCCCTAGGCGTAGATGCCAGAAATTTGTTTTCGCAGACAGCCTCAGCGGGCGCCCTTCGCACAGGTCACAGTGATTTCATAATTCTGTGATAGCCGTCATGGCAAGATCCGCCCTCCTATCCAACGCCCTCCTGTTTCTTATCGTTCTTCCCTTTTCCCTAGCACTCAAGTTCGATCTTGCAGCGCATACTGGCCACAACAGCAAGTACGAACGATGCATACGCAATTTCGTTGGCAAAGATACGCTGGTACTCGTCACTGCGATCGTCGATGGGCAAAAGGGTGATGGGCAAATGGTCAACATGCACGTGAGTCTACCAGATACTCGTGCAGCTGCAGGCGAGATTTGCTAACCAGCTTGGGTTGACTAGATCAAGGATGCAGTGGGGAATGAATACGGAAGGCCGAAAGATATCGTTGGAGAGACGAGGATGGCTTTCACTTCTCACGCGGATGCTGCATTTGATGTATGCTTTGAGAACCAGCTAACTACAAATCGTACGAGTCCCGCCCCCATTGCCTACGCACGGGACCCAGCACTAACTTGAGCACCACAGAAGCTGTCATGAATCCTTCCCGTCATATTGAGCTCGACATCGATATTGGCGCTGATGCCCGTGACTGGTCCGCCATCCAAGCACAGGAGAAGTTGAAGCCTGTTGAGACAGAGCTACGGCGCGTTGAGGAGCTGGTGTCAGAAATTGTGAATGAGATGGATTATTTGAGGACGAGAGAACAGAAGCTCAGGGACACCAATGAGAGCACGAATGAACGGGTCAAATGGTTCGCGTTTGGGACTATGGGTATGTTGGTTGGGTTGGGTGCATGGCAGGTTGTATACCTGAGGGCATATTTCAGGTATGAATGACGGCTCTTGTCGCTCCTCTGTGCTAACTCATGGCTCTAGGTCGAAGCATTTGATATAGTTTAGAAATAGGCTTTTATTCATTGTTGGGTGATAGGCAGCAGATCATCGCGTACAATTGTACCTATTCCTCGAAATCGACCTATTGTGCCAACACTAATTGGTGGAGACATGCCTTTCCTGACCTTCTGCCTTGACCTGCTAATCAACTAACGGTTAGCATGTGTTCAACTTTCCCAGCAGGCTCTGATATGACTGCTTGCATTGACTAGGGGGAGGCAATATCGAGCACAGAGCCGTATCGGTAGATGGTCGTACGAGGGCAGGCCGGCATGATTCACAGATAGTAGGACCAATTTCGACAATGCAGAGACTTTCAACATGCGTGTGAATTACGTCTTAATCTGCTGTTCACTTAGAAAACGCTGTAGAGATAGGTCTACCAGTGGTTCTTTCTGCCGCGCGGAATCGCCCGCTTGATGTCATCGTAGACCCTTTACCCCAATCCCTTCGATCGAGTGCATTCAAACCCACGACCAGGACCTGCTCGTCCAATTGTTGACTAACTCTCATAATCTTCCAAGATGCCTATCCTGCAAAATATATCGCGTTCACTTCGCCCAGCTTCCACGGCGTTCAGACCTCTGTCGACATCCTTTGCCCGCACCCAATCAAAGCCACATCCTCACGAGAACGCCGCAGAATGGCAGGAAATACAGAAGTCTAAATCTACAGGGCCACATATGACGAACACCAATTCTACGATTGCAAATGAAATGCCTGGCTTGGGCGCGGACAAACCGCCGCCCGAGCTTATCAGCTCTGTGGATCCGGAGTTTGTTCCCAAAGACTCAGTCCCTGAGAATACCGAAAGAATGACTGGGGGTACCCAGAAAGGAGGGCCTGAAAGCGGTCCCAACGCTGAGCTTGACGTTGGCGAAATGGAGGGAGCAAAGTTCAAGGTTGAACCTCTGAGGCGGACAGGCGAGGATGGCAACACCATGCGTGCTAGGTTGTTATGTCCGTTTCTCTACGATGTGTTTCCTTTTAAGGATACAGGCGCTGACTAGCTTCGGGCCTCTACAGATCAGAGCCGCAAGAGAGGGACACTCGAAAGTGATCTCCTCCTCTCCACCTTCGCAGACGCCAACCTTGCACATATGACGCCTCAGCAACTCCAACAATACGACCTCTTCCTGGATGAGAACGATTGGGATATCTACTATTGGGCCACCCAAGAACCTTCTCCTACCTCTCACGAGACAGCTGAGGGTGGAGGACCAGAGACTTCCACTCCTGCTGCTCAAGGTAAAGATATGGACAGGTCTGAAACTGATGCGTGGAGGAAAGGTGCACCCAGAAGCGGCGAATGGGCTCAAACGGTTGGCACCTTCAAGCCAGCATATAGGCCTGTGCCGCAAAGGTGGCAGAATAGTGAAATCCTTGCTCTGCTGAGGAAGCACGTAATTGATCGGAGTGCTGGCGGTGTACACGAGGAACCCAAGGCGAAGGTGGAAGGGAAGGGACTAGAACAAAGCATAAAAGGTACTGGAGGTGGCGGACTAGGTAGGATGCCGGAAGTACAGAATTTCGACGTCTAAGAACCACACTGTAGACAGTTGGCCTTGCCTTTCGACGCTGCTGACCAAAATTGCATGTGCTCCAGGTCAAGTACAGTGTATATATGCTCGTATGCTCTCTTCGTCTCCACTATCAGCTCTATAACAAATTTTCGTGGCGACAATGCTTATCGGCTCTCCGAGCCTCACCTGATCGACGAAGGTATAGCTCTATTTTGTATTCTTTCTTATTTCAGCCATTTGCTCTCTTTCGTTTGCGGAACAAAGCAATTCTATTGGTCGTTAACTCGACTGGAATGTCACTAGGCCAGAGTCGTCTATCAAGATGGACCCCTGCTAACGCCCTCTGACCATACAAGAACCATTTTGACCGCTTGCGGACAATTTTCATCTCTTAGAATCGCCTCCACTTTCCTTTGACGCCTACCGTGTAGCGGAATATGGTAGGTCGTCTGTTAGACCCTTCATTCCGCCTACAAGCTTGGAATGCTAAGCGAGGCCGGCGGTCGTATACTGGACTGTTTATTTATCTGTTTGCGCTCTCTGTCGCAAAGTTCCAATCTGCAATTGAATTGAATTATTCGCAGCCAGAGAATCTACCAGATACACATTGCTTATCTGTCAAAGATTCGCAAAGCTTCCTTTAAAGCCAGCCGAAGCCCTTCAAGCTTCGTCGCCATTGATCCAAGTTTCTAGACCTGTACGCATGCGGGCAGAAACAATGCTCTCTCTCGACACCTACCTATCAGAGGACAAAGGGTTCGGATTCTCAACGCAAGACGAGGACCCCTGCAGAGATCTGTTGGAGCAGTACCTCAACATCAATGATGACCCTACCCCAGCAAGCGAGAGCACAAAGGCAGTGGCAGACCTCCAAGAGTTCGATTTTAAAGTTGATGAGGAGACAGAATCAAATGAAAGCTGCTCTGCAAATACCAACATCTCCCGGGTCAATTTACAGCGGGCAATAGGTCAGCGCCTACACCGACCAATTGTTCGCCACCACGCGCCGAGGACCTCAATACCTAGCACCAGCTATCTAAACCTGGAAGGAGGGGCGCCGTCCCAATCTGATCACATGAAAGTATCCTCCTCGTCTAGCTCCTACTCAGCGGTACCTACATTACGGCGGAAAGGCAAATTCTGCGCTCCGGCAGCTGAACAAACCCGGGGTCAATCAACAAACATAATCAGGAAGCCATCAAAGGAAGACAGTATGAGTCGGCCGTCGTATGGTAATGTTCGACATGAAAGTCTCCCCTATCAAGAATGGACACAACGATTCGGGCAAATCAGTCTGCAGCAGCCTCCTGCAACCCCACACAGCTCTCCTTCGCGCTCAACGGGGACTTTCCGAGACAAGAGACCTAGTAACATCTTGACATCAACTCAAATACCTTCACAAGATCGACTACCCAAAGCCAAACAACCCGAGGAGAGAGCACCAAGTGGAAGTGGCCTCTCCCGTAAATCCACACCTTCAGATACCAGCAGGCTCATCACCGTCGGTATCTCACCAACGCTCCGTGAATGGACCCACCAAGATGACGAAGCAGTCTCCCCCCTCACCTTATCCGACAGTGCTCGTCTGCACCCACCCCCTCTCCGCCACGCCCACACCTGGAACTACACCCCCATAACTCCCCTCGACGGCCCCATCACCCCCTTAAGCCCCGGCTTCACCCTCTCCCCCACGCACGTCCAACCCAGCTGGCTACACCAGCACGGCCTCCCCGAAAACACAACCTCCTACTACCAAAACGGCAACACACCCTCCCAACTCTCCGCAAATTCATCCCTGTACAGCGGCGCACCCCCTCTCACACCGCACCCAATCCCAGGCTTCACCCCCCGCAGCCTCATCCCCCAATACTCACCCTACGACGATTTCATCAACGAAGATCCCTCATCCGAGTACTCCGTCGTAGGCGCAAGTGCAGGCGCGGGCGCAAGCGCAGATGCAGATTTCCCCTCCCATGCAGGAGCAGGGTCGATGCGACAACAAGACGCTTACGACAACACAAACAAGGATAGAGAGCTAGCGAGTATCCACCGGCCTTCCACACCGCCTGATCAGACAGACGACTCCCATGAGCCTTTACACTCGCCATTAAAGCGCCATCTCAGATCTCAATCTAAGTTGCATCGGCGCAGTCAGAAATCATTGGGACATATCAAACAACCTAAATCGGCTACTTCTCTCAAATCTCCAAAGTCAGTTGGGGCGTTGAGATCGCCAAGATCGACGGGGCAGTTCGGGTTTGTGAATCTGGGACCTAATGATAAGAGTAAGATTTTGACGGGTGTGGCGCCGAGTGGGAGTTCGAAGACGAAGGCGAGACGGGAACAGGAGGCTATTGAGAAGAAGAGACGGAGTAGTCAGGCTGCTTTGAAGGCGGTGGAGGCTTTGGGAGGGGATGTGGAGAGATTGAAAGTGGATCTTGAAATTGAGGAGGGTATGGAATTGGGGATATGATGATTGTAATATTGGTAATTTAGTAATGCATGCGTTGATCTGATAGCCTTCTCTGCAAGGAATAAAATATATCAAGAGTTGTATGCTATCTGACTAATCTCTAATCCGATTCTATTGGAGGGGGAGCGCTGCCAACTCCACCCAGCTGAACTCGACATGCTGGTGGGTGAGTTCGAAAGATCGTATTTTTCGGGTAAACCTAGTGGTATCATTCTCAGCATTTTGGACAAGGTCTCCGAACATCTAACTAATCTCACCTGAATAATCGTAGGTCCAGCAATAGTATTCGAATCCGAGAAGTCATCATTCGATCTCGATAGAAATACGTAGCTCTGACCCAGTATGCCTTCCGGAATACGGTCGACCCCGCCGTCCCAGCTAAGCGAGCCTTGCAACAGCCGGATTCGCACAGGTATCTAGGAACGATGAAATACCGTCAGGGGTAAGCTGCAGGATGCACTGACCTTCAAAAGACCGGAGACAAAGACGGCGTAGATGGGTAAGTTCCCCGCATTGGCGAAGGCGCGAGAAAATGTTACAGTCGATACGCCAGCCCTAACACAGAAACGATCAGTCACCGCAGTCTTCCTCAGGCCAAGGTGATCCGCTCACTGGTAGTACGCAGGAGAACAAGCAAGCGTCAATTTTGGAAACGGCACAACAGGAAGCTTAACAGCACTATCCTGAAAGTTCTTAATGAAGCCGACGGCAAGGGTATGAGTCTCGTTCTAGATCCATCATAGTAAGCAGGCATTATCACCGAGACGTTATAAAACCTACAAAATCCAAAGGAGTGCCAAACGGCTTCGCAGGCGGCACATCCGGCATGATCACTCTTGAAACCTCTCTTAAAGCCTCTCTTAGAAAACTCTCATGCTCCGCCTCGACGCTCAACATCGAGCTCAGAGCAGTCAGATATTCTTTGTTCTCAACCTGAGCCAACGCTCCAAGATACCTTTTCTACTGTCAGCACCAAACGCTCGTCTCATCCGTGACACCTCAAGAACAGCAAGACTCACGCCGAAACCGCCACTCCCTCCACCACTCCCGCAAACATAACAAACCCCATCACATCCCCCCCATAGGGAAACGTATACTTCAACTTCCTCGTCGCCTCCAACCCCGCCGCGTGCAAAGTGTTATTCAAAAACCCCACATGCCTCTTTTCGTCGTCCTTAATCCGTTTCAACCCAGCGTAAAAAGTGCCATTGAACCCTGCAGCAACGAAATCCGTCCGAGTGAGAGACTCGAGAGCGTTGGAATAGAGAGCGCGAAGGAGGAAGGAGAGGGTGAGGATGTAGTTGAGTATGAATGCGTCGGTGACTACACCCGGAGGAGTGGGTGTGTTGATTGTGTTTAGGATTGAGGTGATGTTGGGAATGGCTGTTGTGGTGTTGTGAGGGGATGATGTGGTGTTGGGATAAGGTGGCGGGGGGGAGAGGGTGGTGCTTAAGGGGGAGGCTGTGGTGAGGGATATGATTAGAGGGAGGGTAAGAATGGAGATTAAGAGCATCGTGGTAGGGGAGTAAGTTATGTATGTTATAGTGGGTATGAATGGGCAAGGCTGTCAGGAATTGAGGGGGGGCGAGATGGCATGGATGATGAAAGCTCTTTGTAATAGATGAGGAAGGTGCACTCTTAGCATCTTAAATCGTAAGGTCATTCCTATTGGTGATATACATGCTTTATTAGGTCAGTCTTTCCGAGTGAGAGGAGGGTCAAGGGCGGTTTGTGGATGTGAATAGGACAATTTGATCATGTCTTGAATCAACTTTGCTGGGAGGTTGTCTCCGGAAAGCACATGATGAAATCACGTCGTACTTAAGTTTCCGATTACTGCTTTGTGCTGTATATATGCGCTAATGTCCAATATCCATACCTTCCTGGAGCGCACCTACCTTAGAGGAGTTCGCTACTAGCCCAGACTCCAGTTATGCATTAGGCAACCACGTTCAAGTCGTAAAGTGCAAGGGGGTCCGAAACAAGGAACCAGATCACATCATGAATACCAGCGAGCCTCCAAAGATCATCGATACCAAGCATACCAGCCCAGTCACAGCAGTCATCGCGTCAATCCTTGGTGGTACAACACCCACAGCGGATGACTTGCCACTGGATCCACCAGAATTCTTGCTGGCGCCAGTAGCACAAGAACCAAGGCTGAACGTTGGGGACGGAAATACGCCCGTAGCTTGTGATCCCGATTTTTTCGTCGCCGGCAAAGTCTCTTGTGGATGTCCTACATAAGTCTGCGTGACGGCAGCGCCTGAGGCTGTGGATGAGGCACCAGGAATGGAAGAGCCAGTGATCTCGACGATGTTCGAAGACGTAGCGTTATAGTTTGTTTGTGCAATTCCGATCTGGTTGTTGGTGAGGTCGTAAACAACATATGCTGAGCGTAAGAACGTGTCTCCGAAGAGGAAAGGTCCTGTTCCGCCCGAAGCCATACCGAAGCTACAGACTGTCTCCCCATTCTTCAAAGTCGGCTGGCTACCATCGTCAAGGTAGATTGGTGACACCATTTCGGCAAACGAGACGGCGATCGATGGCCCACCATTGCCACCGAATCCGAAGTTCAAAGTGGCAGATGAGCACGAAAGGCTACAAGGCACAACATAACCGCCAAGCTCATCACTGTTAACAGCGCCAATTCCACTCATGATTGGATTGAGGATATTGTCTGGCACATATGTGATGGTTGTTCCACTGTCTAGGATGACAGGCAGGGCCAGGTTGTTCTGCGAAAATGTGGTCTTCCCAGTAGCATCGATAAAGGAGACAGACGATAGTGCTACCGTGAAGTCGGTATAGGAGACGTTGCTTGAAGGTTGTATGGGAAGGACCACCAGGTCCCCATGGAATTTGGCGGTATCGACGCCACCGAAGAGGATGGAGCCGGTGTTTGAATCTTCATATGTCAGTAATCAAGCATTTCTCAAAGAACAGAATCGCCGCCTTACTCAGATCGTTGAGCCAAAGACTGTAAGCCAAGGTGTTGATATACCCCTGATTCACCAACTGGGCAACAATGTTGGGGTAAATATCATCAGGGCTCTCCTCAGCAATGGACTCGTCCGAATCATAGCCTATGCCCATGATACCGAACGCTCTATCGGGTGACTGAAGAGCAAGGCCCATTGTCATGTTCTTTATCGTTGTTTTTCCAATTGCAAGCGTATCGTTGAAGTAATCCCCGGCAACTTGACTGTTGTCCTCATACTGGATCTGAAAGGCACCTTCGGGACCATACTGCACGTAAGTGGACGACTTGGTCTCATCAAATTCCCCAAGTTGCTGGCAAACATCAGGCGACTGTTCGCAGGCATCAGATTGGTCTGACAGTATCCAGATGTCGCTACTGCCTGTATCGAGTTGTACGCTGAAGGATTGGGGTGGTGTCCCGACGGTCATGTTAATGATGTATCTGAAAGGCTCTTATTAGTCCCAGCTTGCTTGATGCTGATATAGATGCCTTACGCAATCTGTTCATTGCTAACGTCTACCGACACTGTCTTCTGGCGTTTTCGTAGACGATAGGACTCGGGTGTATTCCGTGGGACTTGTTTGTTGAAATCCAGAGCGAAGACTTTAGGAGAGGGTTCGGGCGTGGCAGCGACATGGCTCAGAGTTAAGAGGGCCCCTGAAGTCAGAGCCAGGAATTTGAGGGCTGAGGAAGGCATGAGGTCGTGTGTAGTAGGCTTTCTAGTCTTTTCGCAAGGGTATTAACGCAGTGGAGTGTATGTAAACAAGCTGTAAAGGAAAGAGATGAGTAAACGTGGAGGCTCTAGGAGGCAGAAAAGGTCGAGGGATCGAGGGATCTGTATAAGCAATAGTACCACAATCAATAGACGACCAGGCTGAGATTGAAACGAAGCAAGGCCTCCTCGGCCCTTATAATGAACCTGTTTGTATAGCGTATTGCTCCTAAAGTAGAATTAGCAGGCGGAGGCTGCTGGCGCTTACCGTTCGCGGTGCTTACCGTTTCCGAAGCTCGCTAGGTCTTCATCTTCATAGGATGAGAGGCCATCCCGTGCAGGCACGGCCATCTCCCGGGGGCCTAGAACGGCCTATCCCGGTCCATAGCCCCCAAAATGGCCTCCTCTGCCCCCCCAAATCGCACCCTCAGTTGACACGTTCAGCTGCCAAGCGTCAATGCAAAGCTGCGCACACCGGTGGCGTTTACAATTGCACTACACCCACAGCCTCAGCCTCGAAAGGGTCCGGATTTTCTGCTGCAATCATTGAGCTTCACGAATCACGCAAGATGAGCCGATGTATTAGATGTGCCCTTTGGTGACACCAGTACAAGATGAGCCCGCGGAGAAGAGCTCATAGGGCATATTGATGGCCAGTAGGAGAAAAGTACAACCTGGGTCAGGCGAACGTCCGGTCCTCCCACCAAGCGATGCATTCTTCCAGGCAGAAGCTCTTCAGCTTGGAGTCTTATCTCGGTCCTCGTCACAGAGGCGTTGTCGACCCAATCAGACACATCAAGCTGAGCTCTCGTGCAGTGAGGCAGAAAACCTCGTACTCCTCTCCGCCATCATTGACCTTTGTGTCATGTAGTGATTGGTTGCATGACTTGGCGCGTCTGACACGCATACTTGACGCAAACCTCCTGCTTCCATTCGTCGCAAGGATACTCGGAGCATTGCGAATCGATGGGATCTTCACCTACTCAGTAACCTTACCTTCATCTCTGAGCAATAATGTGTGTGCTAGGTTCATGACTTGACCTTGTACTCGCCAAAGCGATGGTCGAATCTCGGGGGATCAAGAAACTAAACATAAGAACATAAGACCGTTTCAATGTACCATTCAGCCTTATACTATGTTTGCTTGCTGGGGCCTCTTCGCTCTTGTGACGCAGCCTTTTTTATCTGCTTTTACATGATAAGCAAGTACCATGGCCTAGAATGCCAAGTCAAGCGCTGCCGGAGGAGCTGAGGACGACCTGAAGCATACGTCTTACTCGCTTTGATGCGCTGTTACAGCCGCCGACAGGTTCGGCGGATAATCCCTCATTCCGGCGGAGAGACACACTGGCTTTCACGCAGTCTAGGTTTAGTAACCTTCTCAATCCTGCAATACCACAATTGGTTCCCTCCAGAAACACCGTATATGCATAAGCAAGCCTAGTAGACAGCCGTTCGCAGATCAATCATGCTGGCCCGCTCTTATATTGTGGTGTTAACACAGCTTGTTTACTATTGTCTGGCAGCATTACCAGCGTCGAGTGCGCAGAGTATGGCCCAGGCTACGCCGTCTCTATCTAAATTCGCGTACAATGATACATTGCCGCTGCCCACCTCAGCATCAATGGCGTGAGTTTGACAATCGCTACCAAATACAGACAAAAGTGACAAGTACCAAACAGGCTCATATCGTTCCCCTCTTCCTATATCATCACGGATTCAGACCCGCAAATCATTCTGCAAATTATGTCTGAACCTTCAACCTATCGATTGTCGATCGTTTCCTTCACGCGTGCTGTACTTCAAGGCATGGACGAAATCGTCGGTGGAATGAGAGTTCGTGGTGGTGACGGGCCCATTCCATCCATGGGATATATATTGCGCGCAGATGATGTTGCTATAGATATATATTCAGCCGATGCCCGCGGGAGGCGGTTCACGTACAGCATTGCTGAGACCGTACTGCGAGGTACTTGGGAACTTTTAGCTCGATATGGTTTTTTTGGTATCTACATGGAGATCTTTATTGGCCCTTCTCTAGAAGTGGCGAATCATATTGGCGAGATCGTTGTTCAGAGGACAGAAGCATCGAACGGCACTGTAGCCAGTGCGGTCCCAGCAGCAACAGACACATGAGCTCAAACATTTGAGGCTTCAGCAAGCGTTTCCGACCTCTCTTACCTGTACAGTTGAAACTTCATAACTTCCAAAGCAAAGACATGATTTGAACCGAACATATCTAAGCTAATATTCAGGGTAGCTATTCTGAGTCTTGCCAAGTGAGCTTCCTCCGCTGCCGCTGGACACGGGGATCCTGGCCTTTCAATCAGCACATCATGGTGCAATTAGAAATCATGAGAGTGCATATCATTCCAGCGTACAATATGCTTTGAAATCCGAATATGCCATGAAAGACAGGGCGCTTGCCACCAATCACCCCATCCAGGCCTGCGGTGAGACCAATCGATAGATGAGGAAGGTCCACTTCTTAACAACGTGCGGTATCAACAAAGCTCGACATCTGCTATTAGCAATAGGAGACCAGTCCCCCAACCACCGTATCCAATCTTGCAGCAGGTCCAGTCGACTAGATAACTACCAGGTACTCCGCCATTTACGTGGTACGCGAACATCCACGGACCCACAGTCCTTGAAAACTTCCTCCCAATATTTGTCTTTCCGTAAAAGTAGCGGAATAGGAGGCTTCCACATGGTCGGCTCACACATCTAAATACTTTATTCTTTCTCAGTTACTCTGATTTTACAGTGCCGCAATGCAATAATACTGACCATACACGTACTATACCATGGCTAACACTATACAAGAAAAGCAGACACTGTTTGCCAGGAGGATTATGGAGAAATGAATGAAATGTTGGCGTAGATTGTGATGTGTTATGGCTGCTCCAGGATGCAAGACCTGCCAGATGGCCCATTAATGATATAGTCTTCTGAATTGGATAATGGGCTTGGAAGGTGCAATACAGATGGGAACATTGGCGCTGTAATCAGCTGCCAAGAGGGCCCATATATAATAATAGGATGATCCGAGGCCTATATAGATTGAGCCTTTGCAAACGTAGAGACGATTACAGCATGTTTTGTCTCTTTCCAATTTTCGCTGGCGCGGAGAATACTTGTGATACGCGTGATAAACACATCACTTGACCTTGTCCAACCACTCCACCTCACGACAAGGGTTCTCATCCCCATTAATAATCCGCCATAGATCGCAAACCACTTCCCGTCCTTCAAGCGCTATGCCAAGTTCCTGACTCGTATACCAACTTGCACGATCCATGTTCCCGCTCCCAAGAACAATGACCTCCTCATCCACAACAGTGCACTTAATGTGGCTCCTTTTATAGACGCTGCCGGGTATCAAATAACCCACACTCAGCTTTCCAATTCCATGGACCTGCCCTTCTTCCATGTAAGAAGTAGCAGAACCTCTTCGACTCCGCGATTGCAGGATTTTCCGATACCGTCTCCTGAATCTCCACACGCAGTACTCGGTAATAGTACCCGCTGTAAGCAATTGCTCTAAGATCATCATACGTCGATTTGTAATCACCTCGACGTCTACACCACGCTCTAACGCGGCTGCTAGGGCGTCAATGACTGGCTGTGATGTCAAGTTTGGAGTCATTAGTTTGATGGATTCCGAGGCTGTGGTGAAGAGATGGAGCAGGTACGTATTCAGAGGCGTAAATGGTGGCGAGGCGGCCGTGGAGAAGGGGCGAAAGCGTGGCGAGCGGTGGTGAGGGGATGGGAGGAGGATCGTCGTGCAGGATGGAGATGCTTCAGGTGGTGAAAGTGTAGAAGATACCTCCTGAGACCCCGTTACCGGCAAAGGAGGAAAGTCGCCCCTTGCCCAGACGTTGTGCCAGAAGTCTACGAGAGTAGTGACTACTGGTCCGGAGACTGGTAGACAGCACTCGAGCCAGCTCTCGTAGCTTAGATTACAGCTGGGAAATAGGGCGCGCTGTCGATCGATAATGACGAACTTTGGGTGCATGACGCTGAATGGCAGAAAGAAGAGGCTTTTGACCTGGAGATCTAATCCATTCAGATCGCTTGGGGCTGGGAGTCCTAGCGATGGCCATTTGGAGGGAGGGTAGATGTGGCCGGCAGGTGAGGATGGGTGAGATAGTTTTTGGATCAAAGAACACGAGGAGAAGCAGAGACGGATTCGGAGCTTTGACGTGCCATTTGGTTCGGTGTTCGCTCGTGCGGAGAGCCTGACGAGGGCAGCGGATAGCTGATCTAATGATGAGGAACGGGCCCAGAAACATGTGACGAATATGATCTCATGCTGTGCGGATTCTAGAGCGGGGATAATGGTTGAGTCGTAAATGTTGGTGCCATTTCCGACTGTAAATTTCCGGGAGCTTATACTGGAGTTTGAGATTAAGCATGAAGGGTCTTTGCCCCAGAAATGGGTCTTGTTCTCCTCGGTGCCGCTGACTGAGGTGAGATGGTCCAGCCATTCTTTGTTACGGGGGGAACTTTGTGGATCTTGCATTTGTCATTTCAATTATGTTTAGTGACAGACTCACAGCAGCACATCTGTGTTAAGGCAGCTATTACTGCCGATAGCGAGTAAACTGGTTAGTAGTCTATTCGTGATGATATGAGCCACGATTAGGGTGGCCGGACAACATTAGCAGGTCACGTGATGAGAGGTATCTCATAGAGCTGTCCTGATTGGGAAGTAAGCCTTTCAAAATCCAAAATTCGCTTGGAATTAATGAGATAGCTAGCATGTGAGTATCATTTCCCGTCTGATGTTGAAGCAAGCGTGTTATTACAGAACCTTGATCCCTTCATCTGGCGCTATTACCGCCAGGAGATCTGATCTCAAGCGAACAAAAGAGGCCCGAGCTTATCTTGTGGGAGCCGGGTGCGAGCGACATGGCCACCACTAGCTACTTCCTCTTCTTCCTCGTCGCCTTTAGTCTCTTTTTTTTGCCATCTCTATATTTGTAACCTCTTTCCCCTGTATTTGTCAGTTTGAAGATCAGTTGTGCGCATCAATGCTTATCCTATGTTGTACGCGACGAGGCGACTTGCGAGCAGGAATATTACTCTTAATTGCGCCCGTGGACCATCTATGGACGTTGTGAACCCATCATGATGCTTTTCGCAATGTGGACTACAGTTCTAACAATCACATTACAGATTCATAACGGCGAAGCTAAGCCTTTCAGCTTCAGTGGCCTAAAGTCGAACTTCACAACATATCCTCTAAAACCCAGTGGCCTAATGTCGAACTTCACAACATATCCTCTCGAAATTGACCAAACCCCAAAAATGCCCGTCACCGAGAAAAATACGCTCTACCCTATATATGGCAGCACCATGACCCTTAATATAACTAGCAACCCCGCCACTGCTCTTTCACCAGAGGATGTCAAGAAAGACCTCGGCATCGTGCTTCAAATCGCAAAAGACGGTGACAAAAGCATTCTACTTAAGAAAGTCTGGAGAATTGAAGACCCTTCGACCGATTTTCATTTTGCGATTTTTCCTCCCTTCTTTGTTGAGAGTGAATTTACCTGGGGTGATGTGGCCAGCACAGTGAGTGGTCTACTAGACTATTTCGAGGAGAGCAGAGCATGGGTGGAATCAAAGTTCGAGGTTAAGGATCTGAAGAGAGGATTACTGGCATTCGGAGTGGTGGGGAAGTTGCTGGTAGATACAACCAAGACCGCAGAACAGGGTGTGCAATGATGGGAACAGTAACGGCGCGAAGGTGACAGGCATTTATTCGATTAAATATAATCATAGTCATATCTGCAGACAAATTCATTCACTGTCTCTACCAAATAGCGGAGGTTCCTAATTGTTGTTACAGAAGGCCGAACGCATAATCTTTGAAAAAAGTACAAATAAAGTCAACCACCCCTGGTAACCATCACCTACACGCAGGTGTGACTGATTTACATTGCCCTATAGACATTGTACAAAGCGCCAAAGGCCGTCAATGCGCAAATTTTTCATGAGGCTATTGCTTGCTCGCGGGTGCCGTTCGCGCCTTCAGTACCAGCTCACTCGCGTCCCAACATTGCTCTGCATTTCCTAGGTAAGGGTTGTTGAGACAGCAACACCCATCCTCGTCCTGTTTCGGATGGCTGCCATCGCTGCAGTCGCAGTTGAAGATGTCGACTACAACACAATAGACCGTAGACGAGGGCTAAGACGGAGTTGACGTCGTGGTCACTGGAGCCGGTTGACCGGTAGAGCTAGAGTCGAGCGTCAACGTGACTAGGACTGCGCTGCTGTTGAAGACCGAGGTTCCATTGATGCCATTATTGATCGTTGGTCCGCCGGTAATAGACGGGTCGTCCATCCAGCTGCCATCTACGAAGCCGCAGCCGCAACCAAAGTAAGTAGTGATGCAGTCTGGGTCACCACCGCAGTCAGTACCAATGTCTTTGCTATGGCGTTCTGAAAGCGGAGGAGAGTCAAGGCGGAAAACGGACCCTCCGAGAGGGATAGGCTTGGCGTGATAGATAATTAGCAGATATTGTAGTTGCAGCAAAGAGAATGACGATGGTGGACAACATGACTGGCGAGTGGTACCATGACTTTGGGCTATTAAAGGTACAGCATGAGTTGATAGGCTTGGCAGGATAGCGACGGTGATTGTGGACGTCACAGCAGAAGCGGTGTTGGTAAGCGGATGATAAAGAAAAGGATTGTTTTTTTCTTTAAGTATCCCCACCTTCGGACAAGCTTTCAAAATAGCAGGAGGCTCAGCACTTTGGGAGAATACTCGTGAAATGGTTATGGTTTCAGGACGAAGCTGACAGAGAAGATAGACTAGGATGGTTCAAGTAGGAGAGCAAATAAAGTTCCATCGAGTATACGGTTTCACTATAGGACTATGTAGCGCTGCACTTGTTCTGGACTACATCGCAACATGCCCACTTTCCAGCTACCCGTGGATAAATCATGTATTCATCTTACCATACATAGGTAAGGTATTCTCTCAATGTATCTTATCTAGATATCCGGGTGAGGTAAAGTTTGTCGGCATCAGCCCTAAACTTTAGGCGACCTTGACGCTGGTTGAACCCTATAGCCGCCTGGCCAACGTACTGAAAGTATCGTATCTTACGTCCATCCTCCCTCAATCTTTGCCTGTCATCTTATCATCTGTCACTCTGCAGCTTTGCAATGTTTCAGTCGTCGCAATCAATGGCTTCCAAAGGGTCGAGCCCTCGCAGGCGCTCCGGTCATAGTTCAACCAACCTCTTCTCAAATTGTGCAGTCAAGTCTCTGTGCTTTGCATCTGCTTTAACACAATCCTGCGGCAGAATTAATTGCCATAGACCACGTCGGAAAGGACAATTAATGGAGCGCAATTACGGATTGAAGGAGCCAATGTAAGGATCTAAATCGTCGATTTATATGGTAAGTTATTTCAGGAAATGTAATCATGATTTGACTAATGACTGTCTGCTGGCTTGTTGTATATGTCAAGAAGAACGAGGAATGCAGAGAACTGGGAACCAGCAACGCTCCGCGCGGGACGACTGTTCTCCAAATCTGTCAGAATATTGTACCACGATCATGCTACACAGGAATATCCAAAGCAACTATACTAGGAAACGAGTCGCCAAAGAGCTCTGTCAATATTGATTCCCCCACCCCGTTGCCAATGCATAGCCGAATTCCCTTAGCCGTCCTCGTAATAATCCTAAGGATCAAACTTTGCATATTCTGAAGAAGATGAACCCCACAACTGTTTCACGATATCCCTCTTCGAGCACCCCCGCAATGCAGGATGTTGCTGCTTTGACGATGGCCGCTCTTTTTCTTAGCTCCGCTTGAGTGTATATATTTGTTGCTCTCTCGCTCGTTCTTTGTATCGCAACATTGACGCCATGTTTTTTCTTTCTTTTTCTTGCCTGGTTGCTTTCTCCTACTTCCAGTATGCTCTGGCCCAATGCCCTCAGATAAGTCCTATGGTTCCTATTCCTAGCTCCTGGGGCGAAGATGCTTGTAAATATGTCACGGCAGCCGACCTTGGTTCCGGTGCAGCCTGTCCTTATGACTATTGTGATTTTGGAGGCATTACCGTTCCCCTTCTTCCCACCACTATACAAGGCACGCCAACGATTGATTGCGGTGCTTATCCAACTGTGCCCACCGTCCAATCATGCCCTACTGCACCGCTCACCATCATCAGTACTAGCATCATCGGCGGGTCTAGCTCAAGTGCGACTAGCCCTGATGTATCTCTCCCCGTTGAAATAAGCGCCCCCTCTGAATCCTCAATTCCCAACAGCAGCGGTCCTTCGCCTCCTCCAAGCGCGATTAGTACACCCCCCCTTCTTCCGCTTCCTAGGACTCCTAGTCCTCCTAATTCTGGCAGTGACGCTGAAGCTAGAGGATCGCTATCCAATCCGACTACTAGCTCCAAAGGTGGCAATAGCGGCGGGGGAGGAGGCATAGGAGCACTACCCAACCAAGTCACAACAGGGGGACCCTTCTCCACAGTCTCAAGCGCTTTCGACTCTCTTGCGCCTTCTGTCACCAGCTTCTCCTATAGTGCGGGTGGTTTAATCTACACAAAAGCGACATTTACGAATTTGACGACCCTGCAAACCCCTTCCATTGTCTCTACAAGAGTCACTAAAACCGAGGCGGACAGCAGTCTAGCCACATATGTAGGTCCTATTGTGGTGGGCACCGGTGGCGTCTTCTGGGATCCTCCAGGATCTGCTCCTGATTGCATCTGGCCCTTCTGTTTGTCAAGCGGTCCCCCAAGAACCAATAGGGGCGGCGGCGGCGGTGGTGGATTTGGCTGTGGTACAAACACAATCAATGGTGAGGCTGGCGGAGGTGGAGCGGGAGGTGATGGAGATGGTGGGGAACATGGCGGAGAGGGATCTAACGGCCAGCCAGCTCCCGAAGCGTGCCCAGGCAGCAGAGCAAAGTCTCGACGTTCATCCATAAACTCTGTCAACGGCTGGATCGTAAAGCGCGCCGAAGACAGTCTAGTTTCAAACAATCCTCTGAAAGCAGCCTTAGACCTTTTTGGCACGGATAGTAATGGCAATGGCCTTGCCAGCGAGGCTTTAGATGGTGCCGAGGCACTTATGCTGAACAAGCTTCCGGAAGTATACCGAAATGGCTATGTGACCGGTCTTACCGGGCATTATACGGTCCCTCGAACGCTTAAAGTGGGCACTGGAGACAACTACCAGGTTTTCAACTCAGGAGACAAAATCTGGTGGCAAGTGCGCTGGGACTGGGATCCAGAGAAGGGTCCCCATGTCAACGTTCAACTTGGCAAACCTTCGTCAAAATTCGCATTCAAACTAGACCCGCTACTATTTAAGGAAAACAACATGGACCCGGCGAGGAGAAGTGGCGACACGATGATGGGGATCGCTATTGACCTGAACAACCAAGTTGGCTACGATATGAACATTAATGTAGGCAAGACGGGGGAGCCAGCGTTCCCTGCCGTAAACGATGACGAGACATTCCCTGACGGGAGGACAAAGGTCATGGTAAAATTGAAGGAGTACTTCAAGTCTGTTGCTAAGGGACAGGCATTGCAACCTTTTACAACCTAGCATCCCAATTTCCGGAATATCATTTCGCACTCCAGCGGCAGGGAGTCGTCCATAGTAACCCCCGACAATGTAAGAGAATAGAGCAAAAGTGATACATATAACGCAGAGTTTAAGTCATTCTCTACACCTATCAAGCTCCTTTAAAGCAGTATCACTCTTTATCAAATGCGACTTTAAGTATCGAAATGCCGAGTTAGAGGTTGGAAGCCTGCAAATACTCTTTATCAAACGCTACTTAAGTATCGAAAAGCTATACTTAAAGGTTGGAAACCCCCAGAGCTATGAGTTCAAAGGGTAGCATTGGAAACGGTTTACTAGTTTTCAGGTTTATATACATGATTTATGCTCCATTCTCTTAGAATGTCCATGAGCATCATTTTCATGTTAGGGAATCGCAGCCCTTGAACTGACTTCTTTCAAGGCGTATCCGAGCAGCTGAGTAGTCGTACGTGTCTTCTTATGTATGACTTATGCTTCATCTTTAATCCTTCGAGATACTAGGACGGCCTTTTTGAAGGTCAAAATTACCCGAATAGGTCTTTAAGCATTATCAAACCACGGAGAACCCCTTCTCTAGGGATAGCAATCCAAATAGGTCTCTATCCGAGAATGTCAAGACCAAAGGAAACTGGCAGGCCCTCATCATCATCTAGGCATGACCTCTGTTCCATGCTTTTAAAGAGCCGTAATCACGTAAATGCCCACAACAACTCGATTCTCCCCCCATCCAACGACTTTCAAAGTTTCGCAAACCTAGCCTTCCTCTTCTCCATCCCCGCCTTCACCGCCTCCATCACATCCCCCGACTGCAACGCCGCCGAGTTCCAAACACTCGTATACCTCAACCCATCCTCCACGCTCCGACTCCAACTCCAATTCAGCAACTCCTTCGTACTCTGCACCGCAACCGGACTCTTCGACGCCATCACGTCCGCTATCCTCAACGCTTCCGTAATCACCTCCTCTTTCCCACCGTTCTTGCCCACCCAGCTTACGAATCCTACCGATTCGGCTTCAGAGGCAGTAAATATACGGGCAGTCAAGCACACGTCTTTGATCCAGCTGCCGTTCCCGACGACTTTGGGGAGACGAGAGAGTGTGCCTACGTCGGCGGCGAGACCGATGTCTACCTCCTTTACCGCGAATCTAGTGTCTTTTGCGCATATCCGCACGTCAGCGCAGACGGAGATGTCAATCCCTAGACCCAAGCACCAGCCGTGGATGGCTGCTATGACGGGTTTCGAACATTTTTCGATGGAGGTGATGGCGGCTTGGAAGTCGTCGATGTGGCGGCGGAGGTGTTGGGCTGTTCGTGCTGCGTCGAGTTTTGATTTTGCCTGGGGATTTAGGGCGGAGTTGGGGGATGAGAAGGCTTGGATGTCTAGACCGGACGTGAAGGCTTTGGAGCCGGCTCCGGAGAGGATGATGGCGCGGAGGGAGGGGGATGTGGAGAGGTGGGAGAAGAGAGGGGGGAGTTCTGCCCAGACCCTGTTTGATTAATTTGTATTAGCTGGCTACGAAGATAGTTGTATATTTATGAGGTGCTTACTCGTCTGTAAAGGCATTCATCTTCTCCGGGCGGTTAATCTCAACATGGGCAACAAAGGGGAGCGGATAGGTGAGGTTGAAGTATTTGCATGGTGGAGGGTTGTCGTCTTGTGCCATTGTGTGAAAGAGCTGTGTGTGATTGCTGTTTTGATACTATACTAGATTCTATGGCGGCCTATGTAGTATGTTCTCCTGAGGGAGTTGGAGCAGGTAAGAAAGTTGCATGGACATGAGTCTTGAGTAGTATACTGTTCCCGTGTAGAGAACAACAGCCTCGGCACCCCAGATTAAGGTACTGAGCTCTTGGCAACAGATCTCCGCTAGTTTCACGCTAAGATAAGGTACGGGGTAAGATGCTAGTACGGAGCTATCTAAGTGTTAGTTTGCGTCACAACGGCTCAAAGCAGGTTTGCTCCAACCCACTGTACATAAATTGCTTTTCCTCAATCTGCTTTTGTACATAACCATCCTATCACCTCTCTGGTTATCTCTCTTGTTCCTGACCTACACACACAATCACTCTTCTATGTCCTCAAAGAAAGTCTACAACAACCCCCAATCAAGCCCCCAATCCCCGAACCCAACCCACATTGCCAACATGGCCTCCGATAGCTCTACCTCTGGCGGTATGCCTGGCTGGCTCATCGCTCTTATAGTCCTCACGACTATAGGTGCTGTTGTCGTCGGTGTTTATATGTCCCCTGTCGGCGAAGACGTTACCAAGTGGGTCATGGAGAAGTTCTTCAAGGCGGAGGCCAAGGCTGAGGAGAAGGCGCTCGAGAAGGCGGGGGAGACCAAGGCTGAGGGGTTTTTGTAAGTCGATGAGTGCCTTTACAACGTCGGAGGTTTGTTGTAGAAAGGAGATGAGGCTAATTGGGTTTCTTTTGTTGTAGGAAGGACCGCTTGAAGAAGAACCCTGTTGTCTCCAACGATGAGCTTAACCAGATCTCTGGTGGCCTGGGAGATGAAGCTGCGAAGGAGTTTGGAAAGGGAGGTCTTGGAAAGGGTATCGGCAAAGCTTTTGATTAGTCGATAAACGCCAGGTCGTGCGTTGGGTGAGGGTAGGTGACGAGGCTTTCGAACGTTTGGCAAGACATGACGACTTGGTTTGGCTGCAATTACAAATAAGGTTATCAAACGGTAGGGTCTAGGAACCCGAGATATAAGTTTTCCTTGGAAAGAAAAGATCGTCTAGCATTAGGCAAAGCAATCTGTGCAAGAAATAGTGAGGTACATGATCTTGGACAATATCATGGTTGTTTCGAAATTTGCGCCAAGTCGCCGGACTATGCAGTACATTATCACTCCATGCTTTCGCCCTCAGAGTGCTCGTTGCTAATGTCCGAGCTTTTCTACTCCGAGTCCCTCGTCTTTAATGCTTTGCCTTCCCATCATTCCATTCGCCAAACCGATAACGCGTAGAAGTAGGGACCATGCATCCACAGATCGGCCGTCTTCAATACGCTCGCTTCTTCAAGTCGTGGGTTACTGCTGTAAACCAGGGCTGCCATAAGTCACGCCAGACGAGAACGATAGTTCTTTCTTTTGTGATTGCCTTGGGCTATCTGCCTGATGGACCAGCATCATAGTCGGGGGGCTTCCCTTCCTGTGCTGGCATGTTATGCAATTCCACCTCTTCCCTGGCATCAAGATGTGCTGGCTCCGGTTCCTTGAGGTAAGGCGGCGGAGCCTCTCCCCTCTCATCTAACCCCTCCTCTACTGCGTTGTCTTCCCCTGCATTTCTCCATCGTGCTCCGACTCCTCTTCTCCTTCCAGGCCAGGTCTCTACGTCTCGTGCCAGTGCACTTTGTTGATTGTCTCGAAGCCGGATCAGCCGATTCCTTCGCCTCCGGGCGATGGACCAGTAGGCGATGATGATTATGATAATGAAAACGGCCAAGAGAAGGAAGTAGTAGTTGAGGATACCCTTATCTCCATTATCTTCCGGGTTGTACCCGGCACCGTCAGTGGCAGAAGGAATTGCAGAGAGGGCGGCGGAGGTTGGTGTTAAGATGGTATCGCCATTGGTAGGATAGGCAATGAGCGTAGGGCCATCGCTGTCAGTGGATGTGGCAAGGGCAGGTGGATGCTGGAGTTGGGCGTATATTTGCGAAGGTTTAATTGTGAACAAAAGGATGGTCACGAAAGAAAAAGCTTTGATGGAACGGTAAGGTTGTGAAGATGGAAGTAGTGGCCTATTGTTGGCCATGGTATGCCTGAAAAAGTAAAAGGACAGAGGGCACGCGATCGTCTGTGTTTAGAATGGGATACGTCCAGTATCGATCATAGACAAGAAACCTAGGGAATGAACAAAGAGAGGCATGGCATGGATCCGCTCCGCCTCGAATCAAGAGTGATAGCAGGAGATGACATGTTTACCAGTTCATGCAAAGGAGGTAATAGAAACCGGATCTTGTCGGCATCCTGTCCTCGTTATGGCAACTAGGGTTAGGGCTTTTTGCTACATCAGCACTCAGGTAGCACCTTGAGGTACGTTACAATTCTTTCCTCTACTTGTTCGAAAGATGCCTAAAGCCTCCAAGGGTCAGTACATTCCTAAACTTATCCCCATTCTCCGTAAAGAATCTCCGTTAATATTGTTCTAGGCGTCCTCGTCGAATGCGATCCCTCCATCAAAGCTATCATCCTTAAAATCGACCAGGACAGGCACGATTACATTGTTGAAGATCTGGACGATCAGACTCTAGTGATAAAAGAGACACAATTAGCCCGGCTGAAGGTGCGGTTGAGCGAGGTATGACAATTTACAAAGGAGTACGATTCTCAAGTGTGCCAACAAGGCGCGAACAGGAACTCGCCAATACGCAGCAAATGCCTGAGGAAAGTGGGTCGGATTGAAGATAATTGGGAATCGTCATATTGAAGGGTGCTATTGAGAGGATCCTTGAATTGCAAGAGACCATATATCAGGCGGCTCTAGCCGAATCGTCTGGATAAACTATAGGCCACCATCGTCTGTGCCGTCTTCCTACGCACCGAAGGGCTCCTTTTATGGGGCTAAGCTCGGGTGGACGAAGACGCCATATGTGGAAAAAATGGCTGTCTAGGGGCCGTCCTACCGAGGGAGCTGAGTTGCCGGGACCGTGATCCTGAAGGGTTTTGTGAAGGATGATACCAGTGTCCATTAGGCGATGATGCAGCCCCAGAGGCTCAAGAATGAATACGAGATTACCTCGTTGTTCTTCTAGGTACTGGACGAGGTAGCTCATGCAATAGTATTTGCTGATGGCTTGTGCCTTGCAATAATATGTATCTTGCTAACATGCCTTAAGTCTAACTATACCCCTTTAATTGTTGCTAGCTGCTCTTTCAAGCGTTATAATAGCGCTTTCCGCAAGATCTTTCCCAGCTTCATCAGCCAAATGCACAACTGCCCTTTAAGATGCTTACACCATGGAGGTGAGGGCCTGTGGGAAAGCGAAACTCAGCGTGCGTTGTTTGGTTCGATTGACGGCAATTCAACCATCCGTCTGCAGAGCAGTTCTTCAGGAAAGGCAAAGCCTGAGCATTGCCGTACTGCTCTCGAGAATTATGCTGTGGACCATTCAATTTCCGCGCATATTCGGTGTTGGGGTGTTCCCAGATCCGGAGACCATCCGTTGAGAGGATGTGTCCCCCGTAGAATTGTATAAAAATGCTGTATAAAAAGTTTGTTATCTGTACATATATGCAGACCATGCTCTCGCTCAGTCTTCAGCCTCATGAGCAAGACTAGCTTTGACGCATTCTCTCTCCAGCACTCGTCGATAATAACTCACCAGGTTCGGATACCTCTCCTCGGTCAACTCTTCGAAGTTTTCGATGACATGGTGCAGTACAGGCCAGAATGCACAATCAATGATCGTCCATGAGCCCCCTGCTATGAATCTTGTATTTTTGGCCCGCTTCTCCCATATCTTTAAACTGGCATGGAAGTCCTCTATCAGTGTTTGATTGGGTGTTACAGGCCTTTCCAAGGTGAACCGATGTGTTGGTGGTGAGTTACGTCCATGTTGCTGCGAGTCCCGGGTCTCACGCCATGCAAACAATAGCTCGTTCGCTTGGGCGATATGACTGATGTAAGTGCTGCGATCCGGTTGAGAATGTGGGCATTGATCATCGAATGGGTAAAGGTTCTCGAGATGGAATAGAATAGCCAAGTCACCCTCGGTTTCGGTCGCCTCGTCATCGACATCCTGGAAAATAGGGTTCTCGCTGTTTGAGAGGCCATGCATCCAGGTGTGGAACCTACTCGTAAATTCCTCAGGTTCTGGTTGCTGAGGCGATTCGCGCTTAGTGGTGTTGAAGGCAATAGATTTTTCGTGAAGGGCGAGCTGCACGCGTATATTTGCAATCCAATCATTGCAGCGGATGAGCTTCGCTTGCATGTTAATAAGATTGACGACGTCGAAGCCTTGTCCATATTCGGCTTCCCAGTCGAAGTCTGTGTCATGATTTTCCTTGCCAAATGCATTGATCATAGCTTCCATTTGGGGACCATCTCTTGACGGAATCTTGTTGGCCTTGTCCCTGGACTTTTGCCTGGCTCCAGATCCCCAGATGGTCCTTTTGTTCGTGGTCATAAATGTCCCAATTTGTCTAAAAGTAATTGATATCCTTTCGCCCCCAAAAGCCCTCTCTTCGTCTGTCTTTTCCTGGACTGGCCGTTTGTCGGCTCGGACCCCATGGAGCCACTCGCGGTTGGATTGAGGGCCTAAAACAAATATTGAATTGTGCGGCATTTTGATGCGTTGTGAGTGCCTAATGTTAGGAAGATCAGTTCCTTGCGCGCCCTTTGATTTCTTGGTTCGCAAGGTCATGACTCGCTGTGCACCGATACTGACATTGACTATGCTGGAGTTTCGTACTAGATCCAATGTCTGTCACAGTCAGAGCTGTCATCCTTAGCATAGAATCTAGTATTAACAAACCTTGTCCGCATGCTCAGAGATATTATCGATCCCGTCACGGTAAAATTGAATAAGGGCGTGGTTGAACGGTTGTGATAATAATCCTTCAACTTCACGTCGGATTTGCTGTACTGTCTGGGTAAAAGCTAAAAGTGGTGGCGATTCATCCGCAGGATGGCGGTAGACGGGGACATCGCCGTCCTCTTCAGCTTCACCCTGCACAGCTACAAGTCTTGGAACTTGGCCACTTCGATGCAGCATGTGCTGCCAGGCCACCTCTTCTTTTAACCGTTCAAACGCCAAATTCATCACAGAACAGCTAATTGCGTTGCAAATAAGTCGAGAATCACCAGAGCCAATGTTTTCGTTCGGGCCTAGGAGTCGTGTCTTGGGAGCAGACCATGATTGTCGATTTTGCGAAACAGGGGCCATTCCATCTTGTGGATTTGATCCATCGTATTGTTGGGCAGATAACTTGCCAGTAGGTGTTAAAGGCGCTTTTTGACCAGCGTCATCAACAGCTTGCAGAGAAGGAGCTGAACCCGCACCTACCGTTGGTGCAACAATACCGCGTTGGGGTTCCAGCTCGACTCCATCCCTCGCTAATCTCATGTCAGCAGTAGTTGTGTCTGCATCTAAGCTGAGCTCCTCCAGAGTGATACCCGGCACTTCGGCATCTGGAACAGGCCGGCCGCCAGACTCTTCAATAATTTCTTCACTGGTTATCCCACTTACACCCATGACATCAGCCATTTGGCGCATGGCTTCTTCATGCTTCTCTTCGCTACGGTACCCCAAGCAGTCCTCGACTACGGTCACCCGCAGTCCATGCTGCACTGCATCGGCGGCTGTGGAATAGACGCCAACGTTGGTCAAACAGCCACAAAGGTAGACCTCAGTGACCAAGTTCTGCCGCAGAGCCATTAGTAGCGAGGTCTGGTCGAAAGCCGAGTAATGGTGTTTGGTCACTATTAAATCCCGTCTTTCATCTACCACATCAAGTAATTCGTCACAAATTTCGGCCCCTTTGGTGCCTGCGATGTAAAATCTCGCTTGTTGTCCTTTTCTAGGCTTACTGAGGTGCTTTTCCAGGATATTATCTTTATCATTGAAAACTTGCAGATCGGCTGACCGCTTCTCTGCCCTCGTTTCTGCAGATACACGTGTCATGATCTCTTTGGTTCGACTTGAGGGGTAGAACATCGGATAGTCTTTACCTGGTCCAGCAGCCGGATCAATTGGTTCCAGCTTCGCTCTTCTTGCGGCTTCCTCCTCGCTCAAAGTGTCGTCTTGCATTTGCTTCTCTGCCTTTTCCCGCTCTTGCCGGTTTTTCTCGGCCAATTTAGTAGCCTCTTCTTCGACACGAGCAGCATCGGGTGTGGGCCCCGGGGCGACAACACCCATGTGAGTTATGACCCACACCACGTCGCCGTACTTGCGGAAGTACGGAATCATCTCTTTCAGCCGGGGAACAAAATCTCGGTTCTTGGTGATGTAGAGATCATCCTTGACATACAGTGAATCGTTTTGTAAGTTGATGATGATCAGAGCCTTCCTCGTCTCAAAGAGTGGAAGATTCAGGCCAGGCACCTGGCTGAGTGCAGCAAACATGGTGGCGTCTTGCGTGGTGAAGAAGCGGATAGCTTTAGGCTCTTCCCAAAGGGACAAAGCCAAGAGTGCGCACTTCTATCTGAAATAAGGTGAATCCATCATGGTAAGGCTATAAGTAAGAGTCCTTGTAGTATTATAAACCCCAACTGACACCGCGGGATGTGGCACACAGATAATATGACAGCGCGTGAGTTACATGGCTATTGTTCAATTGGCTTAGACGTGAAAAGCGTAAAAGGATTGAGGAACCACGGACGGAGGGATAGATACGACCGTGGGCCAGCATCCGAATCCTCCGGCTGTGTGAGATGTACTATTCAGTCTCTTGACAGCGGTTTGGTAGCTACTAGGTACGTATTTTCGCAAGCAAGAATGCATCTGTCAGCGTATATGGCCCGAGCTCGCATCGTTGGTGGTGGCTCTAAGCGGGAAGGGTGAGCGGGAATGGCGAGGATAGGCAGGATAGTTCTAGGTAGTAGCAGGGAAGCCAACATCTGCTCTTGCTCATGCCCTGCGCCATTCACAACGTCAGCGTCAGTGGCCAGCGGACGGAAGGTAACAGTAGAGTACAGGATGATGCAGGCTGTTCATGCAGCTATGCAGGTTCGTGGAGACCGTTACCCTCATACTGCTTACTGCTTCAGAACTAATGGGCAAATGTGAAAGGTCAAATCAATTAATGCGGGTAGGCCGCAGCAGATAGGCATCATGTGCTCGAATCCTGGCGGCTAACAAATTGACACCTCATCGTGCTGCTCTAATGTACTCTCTACTCCCCTCAAGTCTCCTCTCTACCGCTTACTTCTACCTAGATCACCTGGGAGGAGGTACTCTTACTGCCACGAGTTCATACTACGCACGCAACTTGCCAGCCTAGTATTATCGATTTAGCCTGAGATCTGTCATATCGTCTTATCATCTTATCAAGCAACATGAAGAATTCCAACCCTTGCCAGCCTCGTCGTAATCTTGCCCTCATGCTCACATCTACCAAGATCTGCTGACAGGTAGGTGTTATTTCCAGCCATCCACCATGACTCGTGTTTGATGCGATATCGACTTTTCAGCTGATATAAACGCAATTCGCAGCATGAATTATGCTCAAGCGGCCCTTTTGATCTATTTAGTAAGCCGCCACTGTCGCAGCCACCACCTCGTGAGGTCCGGCGGCACTCGCCGCGCCCCTGCCGCAATCACCTTGCGTCTGCATTGCATATCGGTCTCAACAAATGAGATCTCATCATTCCCATTCTTGGTTTCTCATTTGTAAAAGTTCGTTATTTTCTGACTGCCGCCGTTCTTGCCTTTGGCAGGGCTGCCTTTCAGGGTTCCATTATTGGTTGCGCTTCTCGTCTTCTTTTCCGGACTTTGAACGGATGTTTTGCTGGCCAATGAGACATCTGCTGCTGGCGCCCGGGTTTTGATCGACTTGTTCGGCAGGTCGACGTCATCAACTGCATCACCTCCACGTTTGATGCCGCGCTTTTCGCGTTCTGTAGGAGATAGTGGTAGCGGGGCATTGTCCTCTGTACTACTCTGGTCTACTGTAACCCGCTTCTCCTCGTGGTCTTGGTTGACATTGTTGCCCTGCTCCTTGACCTCCGCTTCCTCCTTTCTTATCTCTTGCTTCTCTTCATCTCCCTTGGCTGATTTCTTAGCATTCGAGAAAAAATTTGCAATATTATGCTTGTTTTTTGTACTAGCAACGGGCACGATGAAGGCCGGAGAGTTGTTGCCGACCTTTCCAACATCTTTGCTCACAGGATAGCATTCTAGTTCTCTCTCGAAAGGTTTTAGCAGTAATTGGAGCTCTTTCGACCATTCTGATCGGCCTGGATCCAACCATGTCCGAATTTGATCTGAGCCATTCTCCAGAATGACTGGCATGCGATCGTGGAGGAATGACAGTTGTTTGTTTGCGTCTGTGGTGATGATTGTGTAGGTATAGTGCTTCTCATCAGATCCCTCGTACTGAACGCAATCCCAGAGCCCCGCGAAACACATCAGCTGTTCATCCTTCCTTTTCACGTAATGAGGTATCTTCTCTTTGCTACCGTTTTTCTTTAGCCATTCGTAGAAGCCTTGAGCTACGACTATGCACCTCTTCCTCTGCTTCATGGTATTCCACATCCCACCTTTGCTGGCCAGAGAATCATCTCGGGCATTGATAGTCTTCATGACGGAGCCATAATCCGGATTTCGCTTCGTCCAGAAGGGGATCAGGCCCCACTTCATCGACTGTAGCTTGTATGTTATCTCCTTGGGCTCCTCAAGCACTGTTGAGGTGGCCTCTTCCCCACTCGTTTGATTCTCAGGACTTGGCTCATTATCAATGGGTCTGCCGCCAGCACCGTAATCTGGAACATCTGCTCTGTAGACGAGACCATGATTTCCAGGCGCAAAGTTATAGGTCTGTCGAACTTCATCATCACCAGGGGCGTCTGCTACCGGCATGTTATGCTCTTGGAATTGATGGCGCACGAAGGCAGCTCGCTGGTCTAGCGTTAGCCACCCTGCAATACAGTACTCTATAGAAGCTTACGATTCCCAAAGCATATCTTCCGCACATCTTAAAGTCGTATGTAATGTGCAAAGTTTCGTCATTGGTCGAGGAAAGTATGTAGTGTAGTTATTCAGACCCATGAAATCAACATCGGTCTGTACGTCATCTAGCGTCAAATAGTTTTCGACTCATGTTGAAACATACCTTAGTCGTTCGCACCCACGAGGCTGAGAAATTTCCGAGCAGACTATTGCATAGTCTCTTAGTCTTTGGAAGTTCTGCTGGTCAACGTCGCTTGCTTTCAAGATGCTCGAAAGAATGTGCCATAGGGCGTTGCAAACAAGGGTACTCTGTCCAGCATTACCACAACGCACGCCCCGTCCATCGGCATTCCACTGCTACGCTACATCCCCTTCAAGACGGCCCGAACGATTACAACAGATACGGCAGCGTTGGCCTCCATCCAGAAGAAAAGCTTCGACCTGGACAAAAACAAAGAAGCTCTTCAAGGAAAATCCGTTCACGATGACATTGGCTACTGTTATGTAGGCAATGAGCTCCGCCTTCGGATATACATTTCTGACGAGCTTCTAGCATCCTCATTGGCATGGGTGGAATTGTCTATGTCAATTATGTCTACCAGGGCTACATTGTTGGAAACTTCAAAGCCTTCCCGGAGCCTGTAGCAGCCAAACTTCGCCGGGCTCTCTACTACACCAACATTGACCCCCAGCCAGCAAACGCAGTCAAGTACTATCGTCAGGCTCTTCAAGTCGCGGCTCAATTGGACATGGACCAATTCAGCGACGAACTACTAGGCATTAAGATCCAATTGGCGAATTTTTTCGAAAAGAATCGCATGTATGACACGGCCATTGAGGTCCTGGAGCTAGTGCGGAAAGACTGCTTGGAATGGCTCGAAGAAGTAGGCACGAAGCCGGGTAACGAGGGTCAAAGGACAAGAGTTCTGGTAAAGACAATACAAATGAGTGTCAAACTAGGAGAATATTATGCGAATGAATATGTTAGGAATCAAGAAGCCGCAGAAGAACGATTGGTATGGGCAGTAACGGCTCTATTGAAAGAACAAAAGAGAAGGGATGACGAGGGAGTCAAAGAGGGAGAGGGTGAATGGATGAGTAACGAAGAGATTGGTGGCGCTCTTGAATGTGAGATTCTATCTCCATGCTATCCGAGGTGAACGCTATTGATACGTATGGACTAGCATTGGGCCATCATTACGAGGAGAGGAATCAGCATTACCTGTCAGCTCCTCTCTTCCTGCAGGCTCTGGGATTGTGCCCGCCAAAAAGCTGTCATTCGGTTGTTTTAAGTACGATCTGCCTTATCATTACTCACTGTCTCTAATTACTGACAAAAGCTTGCCAGTGAATAACCTAGCTATCTCTCTCGCACAGCAGAATCCTCCGACCAGCCTTGCTCCCAACGATGCTCCTACCTCAGCTGCCGGCCACCTTTCCGATGCACGTCAGTGGGGACTTCGAGCCCTTGCCTTGGCATCTTCCATAAAGCCTCCAGAAAGGACGGAAGAGTGTGATGAAGCGTGTGCGGTAGCAACGATCAACCTTGGTGATTTTGCTATGATGGAAGGTGATGTAGCTGAGGCAAGAAAGAGATTTGAGGAGGGCAAATCGCTAAGCAAAGCGATTGGATTCCCAGACGGTATCGGGAGGGCGGATGACAGCTTGAAAGAGCTTCAGAAGCAAAGATATGCCAGATAGCGCTGGATTGTGTTGAAAGCTAACGCGGTGGTCTGAACGCAGTTATGAGCGAGGTTGAGCTTCCATGACCACCCCTCTAGGTGAGAAGCACAAAACAGAAGCCGAACAGAGTAGCAGGTCGGAGAACTCGTGGACGTGCCAGCGCCGCACTGTTCCTACGTTTTCCAATAGTTGGAAAGCCTGGTTGTGTATCTAAACGGTGAAAATTTGGCATAGGAGGAGGGAAGGAAAGGGTTAGAGTGAAATACCATCGAGGAAAATATCGTGGAGAAGAGGGGACGGTCTCGTTATAGACGAGTGCGTCTATCACACGCTAAAAGCAGACGATCCATAAAATTTGCAAGGGCAACGTCGATGTCGAAGTCCGAGTGTCTATTCCAGCGAGATCTCCAGGCTAGGGCCAATGTTGGGAAGACTACCAAATCTTGAGATCCGACGATAACTTGGATTGTTTTGAAGGACGTGATGTGCATCCGCATGTCTTACTTCTGATCTTGTATCTATGGAACAGCTATGCTAGTTGCTTCACCCTTTCGCATTGAACATAGCGTATGATACATGCTGATCTGTAGTCAGATGGCACGTGTGTACCAATCTTTTTTCAAAAGGATGTCTACATTCGTCCTCATTCACTCGTCAGCCTTTCCGCTATAGGTCTATTGCCGTGACATAACGCCCCATGCTCTGATCAAGTTGTCCGTGTATCCTGCAAACAGTGTTTGTCCATCAGCGCTCCATGCCAAGCTCACACACTCTGGCTCCCTGCTCTTCTTGCCCACTGCGGTATACTCGGGCTTCAATTCGTCTACCTTACTCTTCTTTTCCAGATCGAAGATGATGATTGAGCTAGACGTAGCAGCGCACAGCCAGTATCGGTTGGGTGAGAAAACGAGGGCATGGATTTCGTCGCCAGCGGTCAGGGAGTATAGATGCTTGGACTCGTTGAGATCCCAGAGCATGGTTGTGCCGTCCTTACCGCCTGAGGCGCAGAGAGAGCCGTCAGGGGAGATGGTAACGGTGTTGATGTAGCCAGTGTGGCCGATGTGGTCGGTTTGAATGCGGCAGGAGGCAAGCTCCCAAACCTGGGAGGGGCCATCAAATTAGCAAACGGCCAATGATAGAGAGATGTTGCGATCACAAAGGCATCCGTGACTGTCATCAGTGCATTGGTGAATGGTTGTCTCATGGCTCGAAAGCTCTGAAGTAGCAAATACTTATAAGTTGCAAAGCATCCTCTGACACATCTCCTCCCTTCCCCCCGCCCAGCCTCAACAGAAAATCACGTACCTTGACAAGCTTGTCCCATCCAGCGCTGACAATGACCGGGTTCTGGGGGTTCGGGCTGAAGCGCACGCATGATACCCATTCGGTATGGCCCTTGTCGGTGATGGTAAACTTGCAGTCTCCCAGAGTATTCCATAGCTTGATTGTGCGATCGCGGGATCCGGAAACAATTTGGCGGTTGTCAGCAGAGAAGGAAACAGAGAGGACGTCGTTGGTATGGCCGACGAATCGGCGGGTTGTGACGCCAGTTGCGAGTTCCCAAAGGCGGAGTGTCTTGTCCCAGGAAGCGGAGAGAGCGTATGCACCATCTGATGAGATGACCTGTACCTCGATCAGCCCCAATAGAAATCCTCCAGCTCATGAATATCACATACGCAGTCAGAGACGATATGGGAGTGGCCGTGTAAACTTCGCTTTGGGTAGCCGTAGTTCTGGTCGTCGCGAGTCAAGTTCCAGATAATGAGAGTTTTGTCACGGCTGCCGGACAGCAACATATTTGGGTTCTCTAAGCTTGTAGCTAATGAAGTGACCCAGCCACTGTGGCCTTCGAGCGTGCCTCGCATCACCAGTTGCTCCGCCATGATGGGTAGAGTGTTCCGGAGATAATGGGGCTTTGGGAGCTTGTCGAAGCTTGGGTGACTTCTGCTGGTGGCTTGAGGTGCTCAGTAGGGAGCTGTTGGAGCTTCAGCGGGATACTGGAAATTCCAAGCACAAAGACGAGGGGAGTCTGAGATGCGAGCTTGGATTGGTACCGAAAAGTCGCAATGTTACAACGTGAAGATGTTCGCGGTTGTGGGCCGAAGTTTAAGCGAGTTTGATCGATTTGATATGTCACTTTGCCATTTCTCTTCACTACGGTCTCACTTCTTATGTATTGCCTTTTGCAGTAAGGCTTGGTCAATTTTTCTATCGGATTATTTCTGCATGGAGAGATTGGACGTTATGATCACGAAGCGATCAAATGCCCTGGTTGCGAATGAATTGGGCTCGAAATTGGTAGATCATGAAATGTGTAGCATTGCAGCAAATAACAGCTGGAGAAGTGCGAGAAGGGTGAAGCGTATGAGAGATAAATATTCAAATAGTGCATTGGACTTGACCGTACGGTGTAGCTTCGTTGCCCAGGTGTTCCCGTCGCTATTTGACAATGTCTGCCTGTTGTACCCGCGTCTGCTCGAGCCACCCATGATTTGTACCTGTTCTATAGCCCATGAATGTCCTCACTAGCCACGAACGGCCCGCCTCTTTCACTCGGCTGGGAGCCTTATCTACAATTCCTTAGACTTCCTTTGCCATTGCCATAAACCCAACCCCTATGCACTCACACACATTTCTACCACCTCTGCTCACAGCGTGCCTTCCTTCTCTTCTCTTTCCCGCTCCAGCTTCGCGTAGAACATATCACGTTTTCGTGTGGCCGGTACGTGGTAGCCTGTGTGCAGGGTGAATATTTGTGATCGTCTGTGACTCGCTTTCTGACTCTGGCCGAGAGTTCATGTTTACGTACCATACCAGAAGAGATACCCAACTGTTGTGCCCAGACCTGGGAGAAGCGAGGTTAGCAATTGCACCTGTGAGGGACTGCCAGACTATCCAGCTCGGTGTGGACAGCTCGGAGATTCGTTGGGCGGGTGCCGGAGAGAAGGAGCGCACCGAAAGCAACACTGATATCGAGAACGAGACCTTTCCGAAATGACTGGTAAGTACGTCAGCTATTGTGTCAGAGTGCAGAGAACATTGAGGTCATTGCTGGGAAGAACGGTTCGAGGGCGAGCTTACACCAACAATGGGCTTGACAGGCATTTTGAGAGAAGTTTATGGGGATCTGTAAGCTTCTCGGAGGTCAGATAGCAGTCGTCACCAAGGTTGTCTGTGGTGTATGCAGTTGAAGAAGGTCCGGCGGAGCTTCATTTGCTAGTTCGCCCACTAGCGTCACTCTTGGCGTCGTCGTGGGTGTTTTACCAAGCATCATTCCCATTGCAACACCACATTTGCCTTAGTCGTCTTAAAAGTACCATTTAATACTTCTATTACTGTACCTAAGGTAGACGCTCTCTTGCTATTCTGTCCCACTCCGCCGGTTGTCCACAATGTCCTCCAACTCCGAATACATAGAACCAATAGCGAACGACTCTCCCGCGACCTCCAGCCCCGATGACGAGATCGACTCGCTCCCAGACTCTGCTCCAAGCGATGATATCGACAACGACGAAGAGGAAGAAGAAGAGTCAGATGCTGAGAAAGAATGGAAGGAAAGCCTGCAGCAGTTAGAGCTGATCCTGACGATGGTCCTGGTGCCATACGCTGGAAAATATTTCGGACGGAAATGTGCCTACTGGGGTAAGTACGAACATTCTAATAGAGGAGCTGGGTTGTGCTTGTGCCCTGTAGTTAGTGAGCTGACAATTCAAAGGCTGGGCGAAATTCATGCAGTGGAAGTACCCGGTCGAGGTGGTCTATACGAGCAAGAGGACGTTCCAAGCAACAGGAGCTATCGCAGCCGGCGCTTCTCTATGAATGCGGAAGTATTTTCGAGAACACTTACGGCCAGGGAACTGAGAGTGCCGGCGACGGGGTTACATATCGATGAAAAGCAAGAGTTTCTGCCGTGAGCCCAAGAGAGAAAGTCGTCACCAAACCGTCAGAAACCTACCTATTCCAATGACCATAAGAATTCAGATCGTCGCTAGGATGGTGCCTTTCTGGATAACATTTGCTCGTATTGTTCCTCTCACTCGAAAAGAAGTAGCTATTAGCGCAAACGACATCAAGCCCCAAGCCCGCAAAAGCTCCCGCCGCTCCACACGCTTAGCGATGCCAAACTCTGGTTCGATTTCACTTACACTGGTGTCTAACCACGCTGCGAATCTGCGATACGGGGACTCAGACTTGAGGTGGTATGACAGACTCCCCTAGCCAGAAAATTTGGGCAATTTGGTCGCTCGGCTGTAATAAGGAGGCCACGGAGATGAAGAGAGTATACTGCTGGGAGTGTTTGCTTTGTCCCACGTTCGAGTAGGGCACAGGGTATGAGGGATGGTAAGATATGCTGTGATCCGGTCTAGCTTGGTATGGCCTTTTCCAACGACTGGGTTAGGGGATGAAGCATATGTCATGCACGCGGAGCGAATCACTGCCAATTCTATGTTGAGGACTGTTCTACGGAAAGAAGTTGAGGCTTAGTGTGGTAGGGTATTGCAGCGCTCGATGATGGCTCAAAAAGAGGATTATTCAGTTTGAAGACCTTGAAGACTCCAAGATTGCCTGTTCTACAATTCACTCATATACGTGGCTTATGCTCCACTCTCTTACTACAGCAGCTCCACTGAAACTTTGAAAAGGGGGCAACATGACTCGTGGGGACTGCAAATTCAGGTCTGCCGTTGAAGCAGGCCTAAGCGGGCGTTGAAGGGATACCTAGATATGTCTCTTTCAAGACTGATCTATCCATAGTCTCTTCGTCCCAACCCAGCAGAAACAACTTCATACATATGACCTTGGCACACCGATGCCGCCATGTGCCGCCAACTCCTTCAATAGTACCCACAAACACCTGGCCCTGGGACGCCTCCCATATTTCCCAATATCCCAATGAGATGAGAAGGTGAACTACCATACATAATCGTCCATTCCAACAACAGATCTGTGGTCAGTGACCCAAAGGTCCATCCAGGTCCTCTCAACGCTGTCCTCTAGCGGCATTCGCCGTATGGGCGGATTCCGTTTATGAATGAACCACCCAACCAACCAACCAATATTCTCCGCAGGTCGCAAAAACTCCTGAGTGGGACAGAACGGACCTCCCTATATACAATACAAAAAAAACTTTCTCAAATTTCAAACATTAATGCCTCCCTGGGCTCATAATACAGGGTATATAAAACAATTGGGTCCTGGCTATCTGGCGCCTCGAGGCCAATGGTCCTTCAAACCGAAGGCTGGATTATGCGTACAGGTGACTGGTACATCGTTGGCGTAAGTAGCGCTGAGGTGGGTGCACAACACCCAAAGCCGTCATTCCTGTGGGCCGGCAATGGCGCGATGTGAGAGTCGGCAGCCTTGGAACCTCCCCAACCAGAAGATACGAGTCTTTTCAGACAAAAAGCAAAGTACAATGTGACAGCAAAACAGGAAACCAGGATTGGAAAAGCTCTTACACCCGTCTTGTAAGAATAATGGTCCCGGCAATGGCATGTTACATCCTGGTTGTGTCGTCCTTCGTGCTCGACAAGGCTTCTCCTACCCCGGTATTGATCATAGGAAACGTAATTTCATAGATTGGCGCATTCATTCATTCCTCAGGCCTGCTGGGTGTAGAGCGGATAGAGGATTTGCTCGAGAGAGACTGAGTTCCAGGGGAGGACTCAACCCCAGAGGACTCATGCGTGCACTACAGCCACAATAAGCCTGCTGAAAGTGATAAAGACTCGTCTGTAATGATTCACATACCCTCCGCTTCGCTTTTCGACAATCGTTACACGCGCCAGTCTTTCTCTTTAGACTGATTCGGGCCTTTTCCTCTTCGTTGAATTTTCTTTTAATACGCTTTTTTTTGGTCGGTGTTGTGGTTGGTGACTGGGAATCTGTGGGGTACTCTCTTTTGGATCCTCTGGTCGGTGCCCTATGCTGGTCCTCGGGAGTAATATGTGGCCGTTGCCGGACCTCATTGTCGGAGAGATCCGATCCGTCATCACAGTATATCTCCGAAGAAGCCTTATAGCCTGGCGTCCAGTTTGGAGATAAGTACATCTCCGGGTTTCCTGCTTGTGGATTATCAGCTTGGACGCCTTTGGTAAGCTCCTGAGCATTCCGAGCAAATTCATCGTTAACTAAGGGTTGCATACCATAAGACATCACGGACGGGTCTTGCGCAAAAGATGGCGAACCTCTTGTGCCACGTCGACCTACTTGAGCCTGAGGTTGAAACGCGGGGGCCCTGTGGTACTGCGCAACGCTTTGGTACGGGCTTTGACTGTTGCGCCTAACTTCACTAACACTCTGGCCGATATGGCTGCTGTGGGCCCGGCTTGTGGCATGTTTGGGGAAAACCGAATCCACAGGGAAGCTCCTATGGATCCAGACCGGGTCAGTTCTCTCATTTCCACTTGCCCAGTCTAGCACTCCACCATCAACTGGCAAAATCAAAGAAGGGTCCATTCCATTGGCTGTGACTTGCCCTGGTGGATTCACTTGACGATCACTAGTGTTCGTATGATTCGCAAATGACCTGGAAATAAATGGCGCCTGGATTATTGCCGAGTTGCTGGTGTGCCACTGAGAGTGGTGTTCTAGTGAAGAGCGTCTGCGCGTCCGGGTCGTCGCTTGCAAATTGCGACTCACATGGTTCACGTGATGAGGTTTCAATCCCGGGGGCAAAGTGGTTGAAGATTCCCAAGAAGTTATATGACGGCTCTTGTCCCCAAGATTAAATGCGGAGGTGGCTCCTATATGATCACCTGGCTGCTGGAAGGAGGTATCAACCGAACGAGAATGTTCTCCGGTTTGAAGTTCATCATTTTCTTGAGGCGGTCCTACTAGGTAATCCTCTAGGCTGAAAGGTGATCGCCTTGGCATACAACCCTGGGCGCCGTCGCTCCGGGGCGTATGAGGCAGTTCCTCTGCGGAGTTATCGGTGCTGCTTTGGGAACCACAGTCCACGTTTCCATAGGAATCTACCGATCGGCTCTGCTCATCAATTTCGTTTAGCTGAGGCTCATAAAGGGGGGATTTTGCCTCTTCTTGAGAATATTGGAAAGGTCCCAGCAATTCAGGACTGAAAGCATCATGGAAACTGGGATTTCTTGCTTGACTTCCAAGCATAGTGGAGAATTGCGGCTGGGGTGGTCTTGGCGTGTGGCATCGAAGCCTTCCATTGGTATAGTTCTGCATCTCTGGACAGCTTCTGGGGGTTTCTGGCTATTCCGAAATCCAACTAACAAAAATCCTAGCAGTGAGTCGGGCTCGTGGTCATCAAAGATTCACTATTCCTGAGCTCGACGGCTAGCTTGGAGGCAGAATGGGAGATTTAGGGCCGATCCAACGTCCTAGGATTTCACGGAAGCCTGGGAGCTCCTATAGCTCTGAAATAAAGCAGTAGCTTTCCGTTGATATTGGTCTATAGAGAGCGCCCAGAAAAAGAGGCTTGCAGAATTGAATTGCAATTCTTTCACTCAAAAATTTTCAATGCCCAGGAGTCCTGTGATACCTCCACAGAGATGCGTGAAGCTGTTTGATTATCCTTACCAGGCCGGTATTTTGGGATCGTGTAGGGAAAGTCTCCCCTTGCTACTTGTCTGGTCCCAGGCTTCCTGGTACTCAGACGATATTCCCAGGAATGCTGTCCTGTGGTTTGGCCTTCAACAGGTAGTTCCCCTCTTGGATATCTGCAAGCTGGTCTATCCTGGTCCTAGCAAATCGGTATCCTTCCAATGGATCGTTATTGTTGAGAGTCCTTCGCTAAGCGTTCCGCCTCACGGCCTTTCGTCTCTCGGCCGCGTTTGGACCCAGGCCCTCTTGCTGGTCCGGTCAAGCAATGGCTCTGACTGGCGCGAGGGACTTTCGAGTGAACAATCTAGAGTGATCAGCCGAAGCAAACTGTGATTGGTACATCCAGCTACCCCCACACTCACTCTTGACCTGACTGTCTTTTGCCAGTACAATCCAGGGCTATGATAGTACAAAAGATCCGATAGAGCCGCGTGTGAGTTGGGTAGCGATGGCGAGGTGCAAGTTGATGCAGATCGCACAGAGCCTGGGCAGTAATCAGGTATTAAGGGCGTGAAAGTGGAGACCAAAAAGTATGAGGATGTTTGAGCCTGGGGAATGCGCTTACCATGTCATTTATCAAAGCCATTCTCACCGCATTGACAGGGGTAAGAAGGCAGAACGAGGCAAATTGTGTGTTCGCGAATGATTGAACACTCACCGCCATGCAGGCCTAGAGACCCACGGTGTGGTGAAAAGCTGGCCGTGGCAGGATTATGCTATGGTCTTTCATGCATTGAGGCCCAATCGCGGTGAATGGCCTATTAGAATGAAAGAGCGCTGCTGAGCCTTGTGACTGCTCCCCGTCCTCGGCGCAAAGATGCAAAGTGGAAAACTGGAACAGTGGAATGGAATCATCATAAAGTAGCAGGCGCTGTAAAAATGAGAATCAAATTCAGTGGACCTCGGGGGCGCGGGGTACATGTAGCAATAACCCACAGACGGGGCTGGAATCGGAGCGCTGGCAATCTGCCTCGCAGCTAATTAAAGCGAGTACGGCACGGTGAAGAAGGTAGGTCGAAGCCGGTGAGGCGAGCAAAGGCGGCGCCAATGGAGGATATCATTATGTGAAGTGTTCGGTGGGAGATGATGTACTTGCAAGCCAGCGCACCTTTTCCTTCAATCGCACTAAGCATCAAAGTGGGGAAGGAACGCTCTACTGTGAAAAGCATGACCTGACTCCACGCTGTTTCATTGGAAATTCTCCGGGCGTGTGGGCGCCTCGTATGCAGGATTGACCATTCATCGGTGGCCATGCAGCGGTGCCTGACCTGACACTAAAAACAAAAATGCGCCACTTGCACATTGTCATCTCGATCTTGCCCTGTTTAACCTCCCCTATATCATTCGCATAATTCCATTGAAAGAAGCAGAACAGCTCGTGCTTCTTGACGAGGAGGGATATGGAGGGTTCAATTCATGTGACATTGATGGATTATAGGAAATGTTCTCACAGCCTTGCCGGGACAGACCATGCTGTACCCGAAGCCCGCCCTGCGATAGCCTACAAGTCCACCTCCCGAGATCGATCCTCTCACATCAGCAGATATATCTGTCCGAGACAATGCCACTGTTTCACGGCGGTTGGAAAGCGCGAGTCAGAACCGAGGATGGAAATGTCTATGATAAACAGGAAAGTGCCAGCTTCGTGGCGATTTCTGGTCGACAACACTTCCACATATCATAGGGTATAGTGTTACGATTGAAACAGTGTGTTAAAGATGTATCCCCAAGATTACAACTGTCGATCACTGATCATGTTCAGCGTCTCCATATATACGGACTAATCGAGGCCGCAGTGGACGACCCGATAGAGAGCTCTCTGCACAACCTAGCCTGGAAAATAATTCTGGGGTCCGTGGAATCATAGCAATCATATGGAGTAGCGTTCCGGCTATTAATATCGAAGATAGTGATCCGTATAGGTCTGGTCGGTATACGCTTTTGGTAGCGGACTCGGCGACGGGCAGTAAGAAAAGTCGTTGATGGTCATTGAATATAGAGCCGGTTGCACAGTCAGGGGTGAATGATAGTGAAGTGGTTGAGGACTCGAGGAAGCACGTGGGGTGGTGAAGTCGTCCCTCTGCACCCCTGGTGAAGACGGCGCACTGACCTGGTCTCTCTCTAGCACATGTCTGCACTGGGATTTGGAAGGGATTAGCAGAAGAGCAAAGCCACTACTCCATACAAAACATACCTTTGTCTTTCTCCGCCGGCAGTTCTTGCAAGCCTGCGCTCTCCTGACGTCTTTCGCGTGTTCCCTCCCCTCATCAGTCAAATGTCTCCTGCGTCGTTGAGGATCATCATCTCTTTGCCCACGTTTCGGGGCTCGCGGAACGCCCAGCAACCCCTCAGCCGATTCTTCGAGATCAGAGCGGTCCGCCATATTATTGTGTGTTCTATGGTTCCGATGGTTCCGATTTGGTGTACGAGTTGACGAACGTTGAGCATTTAGACTCACGGATACTCCACGACCCGATACCGAAGACTCGTTGGTACCTAGAAAGTCTTGACATAGTGAGGACTGATCATCCCTGTGACTGTATGTATGGTCATCCTGAGCCTCGTGCACTACAATACTGGGCTGAGCGACTGGCGTCATGGAAGGAAGGTATGAAAAACGACCCGAAGAGGCTATTGAAGACATGCGGCTATGATCGAAATAGCTGGAAGGTGCGATATTCGAATTGTACTGTTGAGGTTGATAGGTATCACCGAAATCCGTTGGATAGCCGTCAGACTGAGTTGGCTGATTCGAATGCAGATAATAATCTTCAGAACGTTGTTGCTGCCCAGGATAACCCAGGCTCTGTTTCCAACTCTGGTCTTCTGCCATAAGCGGGTCGGGCCAAGCTTGCATCGGATAGCCCTCGCTTCCGGTTCTTCGTCCTTTCTCAGTTGATAAGGAAGCTAGGTAATCCTGCGTATGCCGAAATGACGGACATGAAGGATGGCTTCTGTTCAAAAGCTCGTCAGGAACAGCGTATGGGCTGCGTGACGGAGCTCTAGGTTCCGAGGAGGGTGTGTATTGCTGGAAGCTACGGCTAGAAGTCTCCTCTGCTGTCTGCCAAGATTGAATGGATCTGTCTGAGTCCTGCCAGTCGGACAAACCCAAGCCATCATTACTATCATAATCCCAGCGTGTCGCGTGAGACATTGCAGAGCTCTTACGGCCCTGAGGCGCGTAACTCTGCATATCGGAACCGGGCCACCTTGAGTTTGAGGCCATATCTGACTGCCCTAAAAGATCTGTCTGCCTGCTTTATACTAATGGTAAGTCGTGGCCGAGAAGCAATCTAAAAAAACCGGCCCTTGGCGCTCGTTCTGTCCGTTCCAGCAGGTACGGCGTATGAAGCTGTAAGCTATAATAAAAAGACCTCCAGATGTAGAGATCCCAAACACGGAGTACCTCGGCAAGGTTATGGCCTCAATGAAAAGTTTTGCACAAGCCAGTCCCAAGATATGTCCACAAGATCTGTCTTATGTCTTTTCAACGCGAATTTCGGTTCGTCCAGTCTGTTTAGAACGTTTTGACCGCGATACGACGTTTTGCTGCCAAATGGTCGTCCCAAAGAGACTCAACGTAGACGCCCTGGGAAGCCATAAAGTCAAGGGTTACTATTGAAACAATGTCGAATCTGCTACCTGGACGGATCCAAGTCCCGAAGTAACAATTATACTTGCAAGCTTTTAGATGTGAATGCAGTCTGCTATATTCCATTCAGTTATGGCAAGGACACGTACAACGAGATAATCATGAAATACCCACTTATTCAAAACTACTTCTCCGTTATCATAGCCACTGATAATTGTCAAGTATAGAGCGCAGCTTTTGAAGTGGGTGGAAGCAGTTGAGTAGTTGAGTACTACACCCGCGACATGTATACGCAGCACTAGAGGGAACGAAGAAGGGCGAAGCGGTAACTATATCAAAGGAATTGAAGGCTTGGGTAATTATGGAGAAGATGGCATTCTTGACCGAGTGGCTATACTATTGCTGCTCCTCAATGCAAGTAACCTCACCGATGTAGTGGGTCAGGCAAAACAGGCAAATAATGCAGTCATTGCCAAGAGAGCATTTGCATCTGAATAACCTCGAGAGGCCGGTGAGTAGAAAACAGACAAATATGATATAGGAGGACCATGTTCTTTTCTAAGCCGAGATATAAGGGAAAGCGTGATACAAGGCATATAGTGAAATCCTACGAATGCCTGTAGCAGTTTCCACCCAATGAGCTGACGGAGCCTATTGATTGGATGCCTTGCCTCTTTCTTTCAAACTTCTCGTGAGCTTGGGGTGTTTATGGAGGCGACCCAACGCTAGCCAACAGCAATTGACGGAATTAATTGTCGTGGATGTGAGGTTGACTATAGGACGTTGACCGAGCACAGCCACCGTTTGAAAGACGTTAATAAAAGGAAGAGGTCATGACTTTTGCTCGCCTTATGAGTGAATTGTTAAATTGCATTGCCCCCTATAACCAACATGCGTTGTTGCATTCCTACTTAAGAGCGGAGGCTCACCGGCTACCATCGAACAATGATCCGGAAAGCAAGCGTATACGAGCGCTTCATTTCTTACCGAAGGCGAGTAAGACACCGCGGGGCGGTGAATGCCAGCTTCTGTGCATACATAAGCAGTCAACGAAGGACGTGCTCTAGGTAAAATAGGAAGATGCTGCACATGCTTCGTAGTGATAAATATCGTAGTAAGCGACTTGCGAACCGTAGGACACCTGGAAGCGGGTGACGGGGCGCTGGCAGTGTGATGCCAGCTCCAAAGAGCAGCGCCGATGCTACTTGAAGCAATGGAAGGTAAGTGGGTTACTGACCGTGGGAGTCGGGCGTACCTAGACCAAAAACCGTTGTGGAGACTCCACTTGCGAGCCCTAACCATTTCTAAGCCCCCTCTACCCTCGTATTGCTTTGTGATTCTCCGACATGCCCCGGATCGCCTGGAAATTGTAAAGAAGACGCCTTGTTTGCGTGAAGTGTAGGGTATATTTCATTTTTAAAGCACGGTAGAATTGCTCACGTTGCCGGAGGCGGGAAAAACCCGGGCGACCCTCGCGAGTTGTGAAAATACAGGTTTTCGGTACAGCGCAATCTGCGTCACGTATGACTCGTTTGATAGAAGAGTCCCAAAGCTGACGCGCAGGAACGATGTCTGTTGTCCATAAATCCCACTTTAGTAGAAGATAATTGGCAAGATGTGGACTTTGTCACGAAACCGGCAGAGCAAACCGAGCGACATTAGAAATTAGCTTATTGTTTGGAGGCCGTACATCCCTCATTGTAGTATTTACACAACATGACACGGTATTTCCACATAGCAAAAATTAAGGATCATACACAGTAGAGGAAAACCTTCACAGATGGTTGAATATCCCTTAGCTGAAATCCAATCCCGCAAGTCCTTGTACGTCCCGCTAAGAGTCAAATCGGGAGGATTCAAAATTCGTGTAGTTTCATACTTTGCCCAGGCCAACTAATAGCGGTTAGTACATTGTTAAAATTGCGGTGGCAACATGATGAGGTCGCATGCTGCTCACCATTCAGACCTGCGACATGGCGGGCCCACCTCTTCTGATGCCACCAGTCCGGGAAGTCCCACTGCTCTTTGCATCAAGAGCAGTCAAAACGAGTGATGCAGCCCACGCTGCGAAGCCGAACCAGAGGAAGGCGGTCACAGCCTGTGCTTCATGGCACCTTTTTCCTTGATTGACCGACCCGTCGATCGTGCCGTTTGTCGAGATGTATCCCTTTTCACTTCACATTAGCCTCTATGACTCCTCAAAGCCAATGCTGTTTGACATACTTTGTTCCCACAGCTGTGCACGCCCAAGTCCGCCGCAAGTGCGATGCCACCAACAAGAAAGAATATAGTATTCAAGGCATCCAGGGCAAGGGAGACGATGGGTATGGCAAATGCCTCCACGATAGCGGCAAGGATCAAATAGATGAGAGAGAGCATTCCGAAGACAGCAACGAACATTGTGTAGTTGACGATTGAGGGATTGCCGCCGACCGCTTCTGCAATCATGTTCCCGACAAGTGCCAGAATGAGGAGAGTCCAGAAGAACTGAGATGGGTATTAGCGATGTCGACTAATCATGGCTGAGATCTGGTTAAGCTAAAGAGTGGGTAGGTACCTGGAGGCCCCGGAGGCCGAGCTGAATGAAGTTCATAGTGAACGGAGCTGTAGATGTAGATAGGGCTGTTTGTCGAGTCCCAGGGCTTAGATGTTGTGGTGTAGTGGGAGTGGATATGGATATGGGGATATATCTGAGTATATGGATAGGGATAAAGATGAAGAGGAGGAGGGCGCGTGCAGTAGGTATAATATACAATTACTCGGAGCTGGAGCTTTCCGCGAGCATGCCGAAGAGAAAAGATTAGAAAGCTCTCATACAATCATATGATGCGATGACGGATGGTGACGGAATTCTTGGCGCTAAAAAGCAGCTACGTCAGCGGCAATTCCGTCGTTCGCCAATAGACTGGATTTTCCTTGGAAGGGCCAATTGATTTCTTGGCTACCTAACACCATATCATCGTACGACCCACAGACCACCCGCTACGGAATACCTTCTACGATTGAAAGTCCGCCCAACGGGCATCTACTTTAGCAGCAAAGGCGGGAAAGGCCATTGTCTAAGGTAGATGTCCGTCATTCGGTCTAATTCAAGGTAATCTCTTTGGAAGACTAGTCTAGGCATTCGTGCAATTTTCCCTATTACATGAAACCGACATCGATAATTAATAGACGGCATGACAAGACCTGATAATGAGAGCTGATAATAAGACTGCTTGTTTCATCGCAACGGTGGGTAAGATTAGGTAGCAATGGAAACAAAGTAGTCGCACTTGCTTGGATTATCACGTCCCCACATCTACCGCCGGCGATGCCACCACAAGCGTCCAAAGCCTCTCTCTTGTAGCTCACGCTTCGCAGCTCCGTCCATGATTACACCTTCGCCCTCGCTGGTCGAACTGCCACTGCTGACTTGCTTGGCACTTGGCCTGTTGCCGACGAAGCGAAGGAGCAGTGTCATGGCAAATGCACTAAGGATTGAGAGGCACAGAATGCCAACCATGACCAAAGTGCTCTTGCGGTATTGTTTTCTTCCGGGCACGCTGTCTGCTGGCCAGCCTGTAAACAGTGCGTAGGTCGTCAGGATGGATCCTAGGTTGCCAAGTCCCGAAACGAGGGCAGAAGCTGCCGCGACGCCGACCTCACGGTGGCGAGGCTGGAATATTTCATTCGTCCAGGTCATTGTGATTGGAACTGTAGGGCCAAGTCCGAAGCCGACCAACAGTAGACCACCGTACCTTGGCCAAGGATTGGCTTCACTACCTCCATACGTGGTCAAGAGCAGACCTGCGATTTGAATACAAACGGGTACGCTGAAGAATAATGCACGATGATGGTGGAAACGGTCAGAAAATGGCGTGACCAGGAGGATAGCGATCAGATCCATCTGATTTAATTAGTATGTCTATTTGACTGAGCCTAGCAATGTGATAGAACTTACTATCCAGATCGGTGCGGTCAGCAAGCTGAGATCAATACTGGTCAACTTGCTATTTGTAGCTTGAATGATGACCGAGGCGTAATTTTGCACACCGATGCCAACACCAACCACACCAAAGTACATAAGCAGCAATGGCCATACTCGCCAGTCAGTGATCACTCGCCAAAGGTCTTTGACTCCCCAACGTTGGCGGTGATAGACTCGCGTCAAGTCGTGGTAATGAATCACAGCGTCCTCACCAGTCAAGGCAGGTCTACTTGCTGGGATCCACCTATGCCAGCCTGTCCGACTGCGCTCCTCTCCTGGAGGTAAAGGCCTGTCTGGAAGCCACCAGAGCAAGCTAATACCCACCAAGATCCCCACAAGGCCGTAGAGGAGAAACATCCATTGGAAGCCGACCAGACCGCATAGGCCATCCATCTTTTGAAAGCCGGCGGAGACCAATCCGACAACTGCAGCAGAGACCTGGGCGGCAGTAAAGTATTGGCCAATTCGTTTACCTGTACGCGAAGGTGGGTAGAAAAGCGTCAAATAGTAAGCCATACCAGGCCACATTCCAGCAATGACAATACCGAGTAACAAACGAAGCAGGCTGTCGACCTCATGAGCGGGCGGAGATGTATACTGTGTTTGGGGAGACGTACTATAGACTCCAAGCAGCTTTCATCGCTGCCATACAGCTGCCGATTATACCGACCCCTATGACAATGCGACTCATCCAAACCCGAGGGCTAAGCCTTGTCATGATGAGATTTGAGGGAAAGTCGAAGATAACGTAACAGACATAGAACAACGCAAGCCCAGTGGAGACCTCCTTGGGAGTCAAGTGCAGCACTTCTTCTAGATCATGATGCTGGGATTCATTCATAGTCTGTGCAAGCCCGACATTGGAACGGATAGCAGAGCAAAGGAAGTAAAGCGTCCAAAAAGCTGATACAGATTAGCCCGGTATGGGTACTTCTCATGCCGCAGACCTGCCTGGTATAATGCGGAGGTCGAGCTTTCTAATTGGCAACCTACTGTCAATTGCTGCCAACAATCTATTGCTCTGTGCTTACCGGTAAACCCTTTCAATCTTCTCAATGTCCACATCCTCAACTCTACCAACTTCTGGATCCTCAAACCCCTTCTGGTGACCGCTCTCAGCGAAGCCCGAAGGCAGCTGGCCGACTGTCGGCGTTTTCTCTTCCATGATAGGGACTGCCGGTCAATATACCTGTACGGAGATTCTCAAGATGCGGGGAGTTGCGAGGAAGTCTTAGAGGAGGAATTCAGCGAGGCGCAATAAGGTGTTGTAAAAGAAGACTTCTTTTAGCGAAGCGCAGACTACATCATAAGAGAGCCAATGGATAAAAGGAGATTTGAAGTGTGGACAATTTCTGCAGACCTTGAAGACCGTTGAGTGCGCGATGCGGGGTCTAAGAGATGACGAAAAAAGTCAAATGGTACATTGGTTGGCTACTTTTCACGCATTATGCATTAGGTACATCAATAGTATCTTCAATGTGATTTACCGTAGGTCTATACGGAAGCCGTCGAGAGATAGGGAATTAGGAATCCCAGTTGGATGGGAGGATGTAGCTCAACGGAGTACTTGATAGGAATAAGCGTCGAGGGGTACCGGGCCCCCACTCGGCAACTTTTACCGACCGTGTTTTCAGCCCTATGAGAAGAAATCTTGATGGTCTCAGAAACACAGTACGCCGTCCATAAAGTACAGTATAAGGTACCCTTGCGTATTGGTAATTAGGCTGTCGTCCAGCCCCGATGTTCGCGAGGACGATACAAAAGGCATTGGTCCGGCCTGCAAACGTAACAAGCCGCAGGTATGTCTCAACGCTCGAGGGCAATCCACACATTGTACGTCCAAATTGGTTTACTTGACGATCTTTTATCAGCTGATGACTTCTAGTACGTGTTTCCGGATGAACGCTCGATCAATAGTCATATCCTCACACTTCTCTCCTATTCCCCTCCCAAGCCGGAACTTGCTGTCGGCAGGAGTACCAAGCTCCCTCCTACGCCCGATTCATTTACAGAAAACCACAAGTTCTTAGACATCCTACAATCAGTGCTAGCCGAGAACGCCCATCAGGATCAGAATGTGATATCACAAGCACAGGCTATGGCTTCAACTTCCGGGTCCAACCTCGGCTCTGGAGGGGCCTTCTTTCCGCAACAGAAGAAGAAAAGGGGTACATCGTATGGCGGAGGAGGCGGAACAGGCGGAGATGGCGCTGGAGGAGCCAGCAGTCAGGGCGGTGCGGGTGGGGGAGGCAGGGGTGGCTACATTCATGTCTACGACCTCCGACGTCCACCAGATTTTGGCCGAATCCCGGACCCTGAGGACATTTTTGGTAGTCTAGAAGTAGACGGAAGAGGCAATTTCGTGGATGGTCACGGGCACTACCAGAGGTCTGGGAGTTACAGAATCATTACTAGGGATGGCTTGTGAGTCAGCCCATTGATTGTTATGAATCTAGAAACTGACAAATACACAGTTTGGGCTTGAGCCCCTTCCTGCGGCAAAAACTGGTTGAGCGATTGAAGCTGGAAGATGCGAATTTGAGATCATCGGCTCAAACATAAGCAGGGTATTATCACTACCAAATGAAGCTAGCTGCCAGTGGCTAGACATTCGGAGCCAACGGTATTAACAGCGACTACACCGGTTCCGAGATACACATGGCACTGCTGGCGACGCCGGTCTTGCTTGGATGACCCATACTCGATTCAGTTGCATAAGCTTCCCAACTAGTCAAACGGGAAATACTGTAGCGCTCTCGCACAACCTCGTTCAGAGACGCATCGCAAAATTCGGAGGAACGGCCCGAGAAGCAAGTTAGAGACTTATGATCCTCTTGCCCTTCTGCTCGTGTTCCACCGTGTCTGCTCGCCACTGCTATCGGAGCGTGGTCCAAGTACCAAAAGATGAGGGTATAATGATTAAACCAGAAAGAATACCAGTCCATTGCTTTGTCTGTAATCACGATTATGGGGCGCAAGAAATAGGAGTGGTATTCCACCCGAATGCTTACATGTGGCGGTAGTGGTGGTAGTGGCATTTTATCTGGCGGCAACCGTTCGGCAAACGAGGGAGCACGCCTATGTCTTCTTTGGGCCATCTTTCAAGACTGTTTGCAAGAAGATTCGAGCAGCAGGATCTGGACATGACTGCATATGCTACAGTTATATCACACCAAGCCGACTGGTGCTCGGTTCCATGGTAAGTGTTTTAAGTTATTACATTCAAGGGTCTGGACAAGTCAGGCACTCTTGCATAAGATATTCTCTGACATGTAGAGCCCAATCATCTCTTCTGGACATACATACTGCCTACCAAATAGTCACATAGTAGATGCTAAGAATGATCAATAGTGCGTACATTGTTAATTATTGCAAATGAGCAATTGACTTTTTGGTTAACGACCGTGTGAAGCACCGTTGATGATCAGCCCTAAATGACGCGGTGTTTTTCTCCTTCACTTTCCACTACCATCACAGCCTCAATTTTTGACTTTCTCCCCCCACACACTGTTTTTGCCCCTAGTTACTCCATACCTACGTCTCCCTTCAGCATCTGCAGGCATTGAACATGACTACTGGGGAAATGGTACTTTAATTTCTCACAGCACTGTTCAGCTCGTTGGCATACAGCTCCCAAACCTCCCGCGCTTTGCTCGTTACTACCCACAACTGACTTCTTCAACCTCCGTCGCCTTGGGGAACGCTCAGAAGGCTGCCTCTGCTCAGTTAGCCGTCCAGTCTTGCGTGAGAAGGCCATATCAAGTGAATTAGCCTCAGGGACGCTCCTTCAACATCAGACCATACGCGAACGAGAAAATCCTAACATTGGAGCCTAAGAGCTATATATCCAACCGTAACACCCACGTCCCACCTGCAATGGCCTCTGGTTTCGACGATGAAGAGCTATCATTATCGCTCTCGACCCCTACAACAGACCGGACCGCCCAACGAGCTCCGCCAAGGCCAGGGAAGGCGTCTGTTGAAGCTGGAACCCCAGTAGCCAAGACCAGTGACCGTCGCACTGCGCAGCGCATAGGGGTATACGATGTTAAGAAGACATTAGGAGAAGGTTCATTTGGAAAAGTCAAGCTCGCAACACATCGTGTCAGTGGACAGCAAGTGGCTCTGAAGATCATCTCGCGCAAGAAGCTTATATCGAAGGACATGGCTGGAAGGGTTGAGAGGGAGATCCAGTATCTACAATTACTGAGACATCCTCACATAATCAAGCTGTACGTATATCCCTGTTTACCAGTAAATGAGCTTGCAAGCTGATCGTGATAGGTACACCGTCATAACAACGCCCATCGAGATCATAATGGTTCTAGAGTACGCAGGGGGAGAGCTCTTTGACTATCTTGTCAAACATGGAAAGATGGCGGAGACCAAAGCTCGTCGGTTTTTCCAGCAGATTGTGTGCGCTGTGGAATACTGTCATCGACACAAAATCGTGCATAGAGATCTCAAACCCGAGAATCTACTGCTCGACGGTGATCTCAACGTAAAGATTGCGGATTTCGGGCTAAGTAACATTATGACTGATGGCAACTTTCTGAAGACCAGCTGCGGTAGCCCTAACTATGCTGCTCCAGAAGTCATTTCTGGGAAATTGTATGCGGGCCCGGAAGTTGATGTTTGGAGTTGCGGCGTGATCCTGTACGTCTTGCTTGTCGGCCGACTTCCGTTCGACGATGAGTACATTCCTACGTTGTTCAAAAAGATTTCTTCCGGGGCCTACTCCACCCCACCTTTCGTCTCCTCTGGTGCCAGACATATAATCCACAAAATGTTGAAAGTCAACCCAATGCAGCGCATTACCGTCCAAGATATTCGTCAGGATCCTTGGTTCAACGAGGGGCTGGCTGATTACCTGAAGCAGCCTGTGGAAGAGTTCATCGATACCGGAGTTGATCCTAACAAAGCGATAGACCCGCGCAAGCTGGCCCCAGGAAAACCACCAGCGATACAGGAACAAATTCACGAGTCTGTAGTCGGTAAGCTAGGGAAGACTATGGGCTATGCCAAAGACGACGTACAAGAAGCCCTTGGCAAGGATGAACCGAATGCGATCAAGGACGCATATCTAATCGTAAGAGAGAATCAAATCATGCAAGCAAATCGTAAGTCCAAGCCCACCATGTCCATGTCTCCTATAATAAACTCCGATGATGAGCGTCTCTCGCCTCACTTAATCGGCTTGGCGCTGGCTGTTGATGCATGTGCGTCACGGCAAAAGCTAACAGTGAATATAACAGCGAGCATCACTACGGGACAGAATTTGGGGTATCTCGCCACCTCACCACCAGCCTGGAATCCAAACATGCCCCCGACCCCACAGCCCTTGACGTCGCCTTTGGCTGCTGCTGCTCACGGACATGCCAGCAAACCCTCAGCTACCACAGCTTGCCAACAGCTACGCGAAAGCCAAGTGGAGCAGGTCCATCTCCCCACAACTCAAGACCTTAAAGGCGACTCGGAAGTCCTTTCGGACACTAGGCGGGAGTTGGTAGAGAAGGAGTATGTCAGCAAGATCGGCATCCTAACAACAAGTTTGCCAATGTATCATAACCAACTAATGGAAATGAAGGCTGCGGATGAACAGCGTAGGAAGCAAGCAGAAGAGAACGGAGAACCTCTCGAGCCTCGTGAGGTGCAAATGCTCTCAAAGATGTCACTCGACATCAACCCTGGTGAGCAGCAATCAGACGAACAGCAAGCCGAGACCGCTCGTCGATTGAAACCGCATTCTCGGTCTACTATTCAGATACACGCCATTCTATCAAATGCCTCGCAGAATCCAGAAGAAGCGACACCGACCCCACACCCAAGCAAGTCGCGGGGAAGAAGCACACGATGGCAATTCGGTATCCGAAGCAAGAACGAGCCCCTAGATGCCGTCAAATGTCTTTACAAGGCATTGAAATCGATGGGTGATTGTCAATGGCATGTCTCGCCGCCGAACGAGCAATCGGAAGACCAAGAAAACAAGAACGAAGGTCCGTTCCCTGTGAACGTCGCCGGAGCTACTCACATCCACACGGGAGGTTCCAGCCTCTCCGAGAGCCCAGAGAAGGACAGGCACCACATTCGTGACGCCGATCGAGCTGCTGAAGAAGATCGTTCGGATTATGGTGGTGACGGAACCCCACCTTCTCGTCCCACCTCTGTCAAAACTCATGTGAATCCTGATGATTCAGATAGTGAGAATGACGACGATGTTGATATCTATAACCCTCCGCCAGGCTATTTTCCTAAAGACCCATGGTGTATTCATGTTCGCTGGGAAAAGAAAGGTATGGCCCCACCCGGCATGTCTACAAACTCGGCGCGCAGCAGCCGCATCGATTTAAACAGCAGTGATGGATCGGCACGCCGTGGTAGTATCGCCTTAGGCAGCTTAAGTTCGGCAGCCGGATCTACTACAAGTGTAACAGAAGTCGAGCCTCTCAGCAAATTTGATACAGATACTGCTTGTTTTGTTTATTTGGACCTTCAAATCTACGTATTGGAAGAGAGTGTTTATCTGGTGGACTTCAAGTGCGCAGGATACGAATCAATTGTGGGAAGTAGGGAGGTGATGAATAAGAATGGTGAGACGATCACGGAATATGTTGGCTCTGGAGTGAGAATCGCGGATAAAGAGGTTACCAGCCCTCAGCCATTCCTCGACCTTGCCAATAAGCTTGTGATCCACCTGGCCAGAGGGAGTTAGAGCTAGCAAGGATCAAATCGCTTCGCATACTGCAATTACTGGTCAACCGTCTGACCAGAAGCTTCGTGTGACGAGAGCGACCGATACCTGTCACCCACCTTACCTGATGTGGCTGGCGAGGGTAATTAATGGCCTGACTCCTCTTGGGAAGCCGGACTGAGACGAATGATGATAACATGTTTGGAGGACTCAGGATCGAATAGGTAGCGCAGGCGCTTAGGTTCAGAACTCATGCATGGTGTTTGTAAGATGAATCTAGGAACGAGCTATAGCAAATTAGCGACAAGGTGGCTGTGTTCGCCAGAATATTCGTGGAAAAGCTCAGAGAGCATAGCATATTAAACAGTTGAGTGGTTCGATCAGCTCACATAAATGATATCTTTCCCACACTTGCTCTTGCTAGCCTCGAACCGTGTGGATCTGAATGCTGTCAACGGAATAATCCCAACAGGCATTGTTCGACGTATGAAGTGTCATAATCGCATGCATAATGGGTATCTGTAGTCTTATGTACAATCATTATCATTATCAACAATGTAAACACGACCTCCCTCTACCACTTCCCTATACCATTCCTTCCCGTGCACGCGCTCTTATGCCCAAAACACCGCTCACTCAATCCCTCTCCTTCCTTTTTCTTCCCTTCACCGCCGCCCCCATCGCGGACCCTTTTTTCCCCACACTCTCCTTTTTCCGCTCCTCCACCCCATTAATCCACTCAGCCACTTCCTCCACCTCCGCCATCTCCGCCCCCGCCGCCTCAATCCTCCTCCTCTTCGGCGCCACGCTCTCAAATATCTCTTGCAATCGTTTGTGCTCCTCCTCCTTTTCCACCTGCTGCACCTCCCGCGCCATCTCCTCCGCTTTCCAACGCCTCGCTATATCTTCTTCTTCTTTGCTTTCCATGCGGTGGAAGCTGGCGTGATGGCCGCACCCGTCGCAGTCGAAACTGGAGGCTGCTTTGAGGGGGTGGATCATGAAGCGGTAGCAGGCGCAGGAGGAGACCATGGAGGTTTTTTGAGAACAGGGGCCGCGAGGAGGGGTGTATGCCATCTATTGATGAAGGAGCAGTTAGCGAGCGGATGTGGGCAGGCTAGGGAAGTGGTGAATGGAGTACCTGGGCCCAGATGTTCGGTTGGTGTTGGGTTGCTGCCATGATTGGAGCTGGGGGCGTTGGGATGTTCAGGTGATAAGTAAGGTCATGAGAGGCGTGGAGGGTTGCAAGCCAGCCTGAATGGCCTCATAATATGACTTCAACAATCTGTGTAACGAAGATGTGTCAAATCTCGTTGTTTACTTTATGCAAAAGAAGTGTTGTTGACTGAGTGACGGAACTAGACGGCTAAGGAACGCCTAGGTGGTGCTAACCGCATAACCCTATAGGGCTGATGCCTACGAAGTAGAGCGAGCGAGAGACACCGGGTAAAGCTGGCTTGGACTTGGGGATAAAGAAACTCGGCTCTGGGGACCAATCCTATCCCTTAGGCGGCCCCTTCTAGGGCACCTCTAGGGAGGCGCTACAACACCCTCCTATCGGGCCATACGGTTGGGGTTTTGAACTCTTCTAATATGCTCCGCCATAGTAATCACTCTTAGCCCTGTTCTATGGAATAACCTTCCCGCCGAGACATTACAGCCTCAATACGCCCCATCAAGATCGCTGGATACCGGAAAGACCTGACCTAGGGAAGATCGAATTGGTATCATGAAATGGCTACGGTCACCAATTTAGCAGCGGCCTCCAACGTCAAAGTCCTTAGTGCCTGTGATGAATGTCGTATGTGATTACTATCATTTCCGAAGAGCGTCCCCGCTAAATCTCGATGCAGGTACGAGGAAGCTGAAATGCTGTGGGGATATGGCCGGATGCTCACGCTGTATTACTGATGGGATTCTATGCCACTATTCGCAACGGAAGACCATGGGAAGACCCCGCAAACGGCGACGGGAAGACGAGGAGAATATATACGCTGCAATGGAAGGTCTGCGAGGCGCAGGCAACTCTTCAAATCGTCTAGAAGGGGCTCAGTACGAGAGTCAGCACCTAGACGATTTTTCAAGCCACAGTAGTTTAGGCATGGGCAGCCTGTCGTTTCCCAACATTGGGTTCGACACGGATGGCTACCAGGTCGACAATCTGGATCTGCAAGTCCAGCATTCTGATCCCCTATCCGGATACCGAGCATGGGATGCTTCTCAGCATGTAGATGGGATTTCCAGTTACGAAGCTACAGAACCAACACAATTGCAGAGATCCCCATCTAAGATAGGTCATGACAATATTGGAAGCGCGCCCACTACTTGTGCATGCTTGCCCAACCTCTATTCTACTTTGGCATCTTTCCAATCCCCACCACAACCCTCATTTCCCTATTCAATGAGGCTGTTGAGGGACGCTGTCCGCCTAGGCCATACTGTCGTTCGGTGCCAAATATGTCCTAAGACATACAACACTGGAGTACAGAATATAATGTTATTAGGGACGCTTATGCAAATGATTTCAAATGAGTATTCTAAACTCCTCAAGCACATCGAAGAAAGATCTGCAAATGAAGATAAGATTACGTTCCGAGTTGGTGAGCATTCCTCAATATTGGACAGCCGCCATACCGGTACACCAGACTGCCCCATGGGAATAAACATCGACCTTAGTGGGGCAGAGTGGCAGATGCTCGCCCGAAAGGCTATTAGGCAAGAAGTCATAGGCAGCTCCAATAACACTGAAAGTTTGATGGCTCTGATAGATGCAATGAGGAAGAGACAACAAAGTTTGCATGAAGGCTATTTTCCAGATAAGCATGAGCACAATGTGACCAAGGATGCTCATAATGGAGGCCTAGCAAATGACGTATGCCTGACAATCTCGTTCATTGACCAGCTCAAGGAATCGATTGAGGCGTTGCAGCTTTAATTAAATTCTTGGCAACGTCAAAGACTACGGCATTTCCGCATGTACGGCGCGCCATTAGTTACAAACCGACATAACCTAAAAACCGTTAAAACCGTTAAACCGTAAAAACCGTAAAATTGTAGTATAGATAATTAGGTACTATAGATTAAAAATAGATTATATTATAACTACTAAGCCTAATAAGCATTAACCTTATATTCCCTTATATATATAGTTTAAATAATGTCCATAATCATCTATATAAACTAATATATCTAATTTTAAGATAAAGTATCTGCTAGGTAAGCCTAAATAGCTTATAGTTACTAGCTTTAAAATAAGAAACCTGTAATTAAAGGCTAGAATAATAATTAAAACTAATATATATATAGCTTAATCTAGCCTTAACCTATCCTAATCATTATACTATTCGAGATCTTAGTGTTAGGTCGGATATAAAATTATAGACAGAGATCTTTTAAGTAGTAAATTATAAAGATTATAAACTTATTAAAGGTCTTCTTATCTAGTTCTAGTAAGTCTACACGTATAGTTTCATTTTATTAATTACGGCTATTAATTCCTAGTAGTGGTTAAGAAAATAAACTAGAATATAATAAATATCAGCGTAAATTAGGACCTTTTATAGTAAGTACCTTATTTTAGCTATTAGAGCTTTATAGGCTTAATAGTTAAGCTCTAAACACGCTAACTTTAAAGTAGAAATGTTATTTAATTAAAGATAGAAGTATCTAGAATACTAAGTAGGCGTATGGGAATTATATTAGGGGAGGGAGGGAGTAAGAATATTTAGTAAGTAAGGCGTATATAGGTAATGGTATCTTATTAAAAAAAACATATTTAGGTACTATTCCGTTGGCGCTATTAGAGGAGGAAGCGAAGGGATAAGAGGAAATTAAAATTAGTTTAGTGGAGTTGAGTTCTCTACTTAGCTCTATTCTACTAGATAATAATTTATTAGTATAAAAGAGTAAAGATACTTATAACCTTCTATCTAATAATTATTCCTATGCGTTTAGGATGTAATTAATTTATAAACTTACTACTAGATATCCCCTCACCTATCTATAGGTGTGTAAAGCCCTAAAATTAGTACTATTATTAGCCTGGGGATAAATTATTAGAGATGGTGAATAGAAACCTTACCTACCCAAATTTAATCTTATTGCCCTTATAAACTTTCTTATCTCCCACCACCTAATTACGTATTTTGTTGTGTATAGACTATATATAATAGCTATATATTTAATAAGATGGTATTTGAGGCTTTAAGATTTAAGAATTAGCTATATTAGCTTAAAACTTTTAGGAATATAGTAAGTCTTCTTAAAAAAGAGTCTAGTAAGATGATTAGTATTAATAGGTATATAGCTTAAACCCTTTCTAACCTATCCTAATTATTATAAGATTATTAATAAGAATCTAGGAAGGGATATTAAACTCTATAATAAGAAGACTTTCGATAATATTAGTAATAAGATAGATTATATACTTATTAAAGCTTTTCTTATACAATCTCGGTATGTCTATACGTATAGTTTTAACTTATTAATAATAGCTATGTATAAGTTGTTGATTATTAGTAGTAGAACTAAAAATTGGTAATGCTATAACAGGTGTGCTTACTAGTATAGGATTTTTTAAGTAAGTACCTTATTTTAGCTACTAGAGCTTTACAGGCTTAATAGTTAAACTCTAGATATATTAACTTTAAAATAGGAATATCATTCACTTAAGGGGTAGTAGGAGGGAATGTGTGGAAATTATAAGCGGGTGGGTAATAGTATAGCTTATTCACTTAATAAGAAAGCTATAGTAATAAGTAGGGAGTTAGAGAAGGTAATATCTAAGGATTAGCATCTTAATACTAATAGAGGGCTAGGTAAGAGGGAGATTACTATATATAAACCGTTTAGGTCAGCATAGGCGAGATATAGAGGGGGGGGGGAAAGATATAGTTTATAATAATAGAGGTATTTAAAAGCTTCTTACTATAAAGCATCCCTATATATTTAAGATATATTCTATTTATATACTTACTATTATATGTCTATTAATAACTAGATAAGCTATACTCTTCTAAAAGTTATACTTAAGGCCTATTAAAGCCTACTTATTTTCTCTAGTATTATAATACCTAGAAATACTACCTATCTATTAATTTTAACTATATCTAGACTTAGTTAGTATATTTAATATATATAGGTAGTAATTATATTAACTATATTATATCTATAAGCGAGTAGTCTATATAAGGTATTATTAGTTATAGTTAATTATAAATTTTATCTTTAAAAATTTAAGATTTCTAAGTATTATGTAAGCGAAAATATTATTAAATAGAAAATATTAAGACTACTTCTAACTAAGGAAATTACTAAAAATTAATATTTTTTATATCTTTTTACTTGTGTATAGAGGATAAAGGATAATTTTTAATACTAGTAGACTAATAATAACTATACTAGTAGACCAATAATAATTAAGAGAAAAAAGGATAGTAGTTATACAGACTCCCTAGGCTTAGAAGTTATCTTATATTAATATTAAGCGCGGGTTTAAACCCCTTAGGGGGTAATAGGGGAGATTATTAGTTGTTAAGGTAAGGTCTAGGATTAATTAGGCTGAGGTAGTAGTATTAATACTTAATAAGGTTAAGGGGTAGGTGTTACTAGTACTATCTATAATAGTGATATTATTAGTTATTAAGGAGATGGTAGGGCTTGACGAGGCTGAGGTAGTAGTATTAGTGGTGATATTAGTAGTAATCCTAATAGTTTATCTATATTTAGTAATAGACTAGTTAAAGGGGCCTGAGTTTTCTGCTATTAAAAGTTAGTATAGTGTTTTATATAAGGACTGTATATACTACTTATTATAGAGTAGTAGCTAAAGTCCGCGTTGATGTCTTCTTAGTGGTAGGAGTTAATACTCCTTTAGATGCTTATTTTTTTAGCGTTTTAATCTTAGGTTCTAATTTAATTTCTAATAAGGATGCCTTAGGCTCTCCTTAAGAGAATAGCTTTTTAAGTATATATAATGTATCCTTTCTAAATAGCTGATAATTTTTATTCTTATCTTTAGTAAGAGACATATTAAGATCTTCCTTAATAATAGTTTAGTTAATAGTAATAATTATACTATACGATTATATAATATCTTAAGAGGAGAAAGTTAGTATAAGTATAAGTAATTTTATGTGTTTAATTTAGCTTCGCTATAATAAAAATATATAAATATAAATAATAAAGGGGATTACTAGAAAGTAGGCTAGGAGCTAATTTATTATTTTAGCCTCCTCCTAACCTAGATTAATACTAACTAATTATTAGTTCTTTTTATTTATAGACTTAATACTAAGAGCGAGGCTATAAATATAGGTATAGATATAAGGATTTTATTTCTATTAGACTATCTAAGCTAGTATATACTTTAGTATAAACTTATATATATCTAGAATTTATATATCCTATTTAAAGTATATATTGCTAATGTCTATACTATCCCCTACTAATTAGAATAATTAGAATTAATATAATGCGTATAGAATATAAATAAAAGATAAAGATTACTAAGCTTTTCCTTATTTATTTACTCCCTAAGATATAAGTTGCTTTATATATTAACCTGCTTATATCAATATTTATAAATAGTTATATTAATAAATAAACTATTAGAATCTATCCTTTCTTACTTCTCCTTCTTCTTTATTTTAGCTATTATAGTCTTAGCTAGCGCGTTAGGGATTTTAGTAGTATAAGGATAGCTACTATAATAAGGGGGTTATTCCTATTAAGTTTACTTTTAGAATGCTCTAATATGAGCTCTTTAGACTATAGTTCTACCTATCACTACTTTAGGTAGATAGTCTCTTTATTATAGATGTACTAATAGTTGTGGACGTATAGGATCCTAAGGTCTTAATAGTAATAGTAGACCCTTAAGTACTCTAAGTATTATAAAGACTAGGGCTAAAAATATAGGCTTAGATCTTGAAATTTTAGGAAAATCATCCCTATTAACCTTGATATTAGACTTGATTAGACTTTTACGCTATTATAAACATCTAGATTATAGTAGATGTATAGAATCTTTAGATCCCGCGTCTATTATTATAGCTTATATTCTGGTAGGTACTTTAAAGACTAGGGGGGTTAAGCGAGATAGCGGAGATTTAAGGGTAGCTTTAGGAGCTACTTTAGGGGATTTAGTTAGATTAATAATTATAGGTCCCTTAGCCTAAGGGGTATAATAAGGGTTAAGAGCACCATAATTAGAGTAGTTAGCCTTATTTTCTTATATAAGGACTTGATGCTTATAGGAAGAAGACCTATAAGAATTAGCTAGGTAAGGCCTTTACTATATTTTTTCTAAGGAACTTATAGCTTTCCTATATATCTAAGGTATATTAATAAAAAAAAAATATAGAAATAAGTACTTAAGGTATATTAAATAAGATTAAAGAGTAAGACTATAGAGTTTATAAGTTATTAATACTTAATCCTAAGGAAAAGACTACTTAAGTAGACAGATTATCAACTCTTTTATAGATATAGGAAATATTAAGTCTTATTAAAACCTTAAAGCCTGCTTCTTTATTAGGTAAAGATAATAGATAGATTTATTATTTATAGCTACTAACCTTAACCCTAATTTTCTTATTATCTTAAGAAAACCCGCCTAAAACTATAATTTTAGTTAATTATATTGGTTGGACGTATAGAAAATTATAATAATTATATATTTACTTAATATTTAGCCTAGTCTATAATTACTCTATTAAGCTAGGAAATTAGTAGATATTAGGGTAACGCTATAAGACCTACTTAATATATATTAATCTATTCAGCATAGATTATAAACGTACTAAAATACTAAGATTAATATCCCTAGTCTAGAATTTTACCTAATTCTAATTTTTTATCTAAGCCTATAGTTACTAACTAGTAGGAAGTATAGTCTATACTTAGTATAATAAAACCTACTTTAAATATATTAATTAACTTAGAATAGATGGTGTATATATTAGAAAAGTACCTTTTATTAAGCTAGGTATATTTATTACCTAGTCTAATATTCTCTACTATAGCTATTGCTATGTAGTTATTAGAGGATAAGACCTTAGAATACTATAATAATAGCTATTATAAGTTTATAAATTAGCTTTTTATATAATTATATACACTAAATATTAAATACTTTTATCCCTTAAACTGTGTCTTACTTAGTTTAAAATCTTCCACCCTCTATCTATCAGCTATATATAAGAGCTGGTTAGGGATACCTTAGATATATATTATCTCCTATATAAGATTATAGTTTATATATATTAGAAGTGGCTCCTAATTTTCCCTATACTAGGCTAATTATTAATTAAGCGTTTAGTTAAACTCTACTATAAGTGATTAGCGACTAGGAAAAGGTAGAGTTTAGAATAATATAATAGACCTATATTAGTATATAAGCTAGCTAAGTATAGTTTATATATACACTAAAATAGTAATTACCCTCTTTCTAATATAGGTAGTATTCTATCTAGTCTAGGAACCCCTACCATACTAGGTATCTACTAGTAGGCTGTATTAGATATAGATAAATTAAATTATAACTGGTTTTAGTATGAGATCATATTCTAGATGTACTAAAATCGCTTAATATGTTAGATTCATATAATTATTAAATCACTGCTGTTAGTTAAACACTTATTTGCTACTAAATCGCTAATTGTTAGTACCCCTAATACTAAGGTTTATAGCATTTATTAAGAGGATATACTAATATAACTATTATATATATCCTGTAGTAATAGCCTTTGGAGGTAAACGTGGTGTTATCTATATATATTAGAAAAGTATTATTAGGGGTCTAGATAAAGGCCTAGCTAATTTAACTAGCTCTAATCTAAACTTATATCCTAATTAAAGTTAGATGCTATCATCTCTTTATTTAGACCTTCCTCTAGTATTTTAGCCCTCTACATCTTATATAGGATCTTAAAAGCCTCTACTATCTTATAATTAGTCTACTACCCCTATGCCCCGCGTGGTATTATACTTAGTAATAGCTGAACTAGACTAGTATCTACTTTCTATACTACCTAATATTCGCTTACCACCTTTTAAAGATTAAGATAAGTATAGGTATGTGTACGCTCGCTTATACTATTTATAGATAGATCTTTAGTATAGAAGTAAGATAGGTTATGGCTAAGCTTTAGTAGCTTTATATTATACTATTCCTAGGTAGTCTAAGGCAAATATTTATTAATATCTAAGATAAGTAGTTAATACCTTATGTTTAGATATTTAGAAGATTTATATACCCTAGTTAGCCACTTTATTCCTTATTTCTTTTATATATACTAGATCCGCGGGCATACCACATTAAACACCCCCTAATAATTAAGGATAATTATATAGGATAATAGGCTAGCTAGTAATAATAGTAGGCCGCTTATATTAGTTCTAAATAGTATAAGCATTCTATAGACTTATATAGTACTAGACCTCTTTATAAATAAGTAGAATATAGATAGTATTAAAAGTAATTATATTAGTCCTTAACTTCTTATTAAAAAGCCGATAAGTAATTAGAGTTTTAAAGTATGTTTATACTTATTAATAATTATATATATAGAATTAAAAGAGGATGCTTAATATATTAAAGCTATTAATATACTCTTTATATACTTAGTTAGCCTTTAGTTAATTAGCCCTACCAAGCTTTAATCTATTAATTGGTAGTGCTGGTTCTATATAAAAAGTAATTAATAAACTATAGAGACTCTTTCTTATCTATATACAGGCTTTCTAAGATCCTAAAATAGGTGTTTATAAGTATTATTATCTCACCCCTATAATTAATCCATAGCGTTTTTAGGACTAAGGCTCCCTTATATAGAATATTAAGATATTATCGTTTAATACTTACTATAGTATATCTACTAATACTAATATAGATCTAAAGAACTATATGTGAATAAGTATTAATAGTGGTATAGATTTAGATCCCTACTAGTTCTAGTTTATAATAACTATCTAATAACTATATCTAATTAGGTCTAGGGACTTTATAGCTGCTCCTTTTATAGTTGGTATCATCTATATATAAGGTAATTCCCTCTAGATTTATAATCCTGATAGCTTCCTAAAGCTAATAGCTAAAAATAAAGAATAATATTAAATCACCCCTTTCTTTTCCTAAATAATATAAATAATAAAAAAGCTTATATACTAAGAAATAAGATACTAGCTCCGCTGAAAATATATATATAGAAAGTTCCTTCTATAGTTGTGTAATATGCCTTTATGGTATTTCTATTCTACTATAGCTATTAACTCCTCCTAACTAATATTATAGTTACTAGCTTATACTCTTTATCTAATTTCAAGCTTCTATCTTAATTAACTAATATTTAATTAATTAATATTTATACCTTCTATACCTAATATAAAGGTAATAGTGCTATTGTCGAGAACTATTTAATAGAAGAGTATTAGAAATTAAGATATTAATTTAAAAGTATACTCTACCCGCGTCTACTTCTTATAATCCTATTCTTTCAGCTATCTTTATAGTATATAGGCTATTATTTTAATACTATACTTATTAGTAAGGGCCTAAATAATCTCTTCTATAGTTTTATACTTATAGTAGTATTTATCTATAATCTATTACTATATTTTTAGTAGGATAGAGATTATTAGGTAGGGCATGATAATACTTTCACCTCTAATAAGGTTCCCCTTACTAATAGATGGGCCTATAACGCGTTTAATACTATATATATATTTAAACTATACTAATTACAGCTATTAACATATGTTTTAGGGGTGGATAAATAATAAATAGTTTATTATTATTAGGATATTTTAGAGATTTTAGAATCTATAGTTTTACGGTTTTTACGGTTTAATGGTTTAACGGTTTTAACGGTTTTTAGGTTATGTCGGTTTGTCACTAATGGCGCGCCGTAGCATGGCTAGTGTTCATTAAAGAAGGAGACTAATAATGATCAGTTGATCGAGAGAGAGATGCAGGTAGAAAAGCGCAAGGGAGCTCAGAAAAGAATTTACCTGCCTGGGATGAAAAAGAGTCCTCTTCGTCCGCATAATACAACAGTCTGGGTTATTCTGATCATCGACGCGGATCCAAGCTAAAGCATAATCAATTCCCAAGTGCCATACGTATGGCTATTAGGGTATGATATAAAAGCACAGGAGTCCATGTAACATTTTCCACCTTTCCGTCAACATAGTCATCTTGCGCCCACTTGCCCTTTTGGTATGGGTCGAATCCAGGCTACCAACAGGCTTGCGCCAATATTTACGATACCAACAGTCCAGAATACCTTTGCATAATTGTTGCCATTGTATCTAGCCACCAAAAGATAGACGATCCCACCGAGATTCCCTGCGGCACCTGTGACACCAGTGATAAGGCCTTAGGGTATCTGTTAGCCACTACCTGCTGCATGCGAGCTCTGGGAATATCTCAATGGTATGACTCACCGTTAGAGGTCGGATGCACATGAGGCAGCAAAGAGAACACCGAACCATTTCCAGCTTCTTCGAAGAACGCCAAGCCAGCCATTAAGCCAAACATAACTGATTTATGATGAGGGTTGAGGAAACCAATGGCCAGCATGAAACAGCCCATGATGATAGCCAGAGAATGCATCAGTATTTTCTTTGCCCACAACGACTTGGTTGCGCGGTAAATCAGATCACTAATCATGCCTCCCATTGGTCTAAAAACTGCGTTAAAGAGGCCGTACATGGCCGCCCATCGACCAGACCCTGTCTGCCCAAGGTGGGGGAAATTCTTGAGATAGTAAGCTCCCAGAAAAGAATTGACGGCGAGCTCGGTTCCAAAGGTGCAGAAGTAGGCCGTGATGAGAGTGAGAGTCGGAAGGGAGGAGATTGCCTTTATAGTTCCGTGGTAGGTAGGCTTTTCGACAAGCTCCCAGCTCGCAGCGTTCAGGAAATCGTCTTCGTTCGCAGTGTCCTGTTCTTGTTTTGCGCCTGGGAAGTAATCCAGCTCCACACTGTGATTGGACTTGTGGGGACTCTTGCGCCCTGGCTTGCGTGTTTCGGTCTGGTCATTGAGATTGCTTACATACATATCTGGTGTTGCATTATCTTGATTAGCGACTCTCTTCTTGATGGCAGCATATCAACGAAAGTGCGTCATGGGAGCGAAATAATTCCCAAGACGGTTCACAGTATATTTTCATCCTGACAAAAGAAAGATGGGCTAAAAGACTTACCTCGATGCTCTGCCTGACGCTGCATGTCATAGGCTCTTGTACTCCACTTGCCTGTGGGTGCATCGGGACAAGCGAAAATGATTACTAGAGCTGTCACAACAATCAATATGAACGGAACCACAAAGGCTACACGCCATGCAACGTGTGCTGTAAGGTTGTGATGCTGGACCAACGAGTCGAATATTGCTGGCATCAGGAAGTACGTGACGCCGGAACCAGCGTTTCCAAAACCTGCCGCGAGGGCATTTGCGGTACCAACGACATTCTTATCGAAAAACCCAGTCGTCCACACTTGACAGGGTACAAAAGCACCTCCTAGTATGCCGACGAAGAATCGCAATATGATGAGACCTTTAGCGCTAGTCACTGTTCCAGCCAATGCCGTAGGAATGGCGCCAGATATAAGGATTGCTGCAAATGTCCACCGAGGTCCGAATCGGTCGCAGGCAGCACCTGCAGAGAGTCGAACTATTAAAGTTCCAGTCAAGGCCACGATGTTGGAGTTGGCGATTTGATTCTGGGTCAGGTGAAGATCTTTCTTGATGGTTACGGTCAAAAGTGGCGGAAACGCATACCAGGACCAGAATGCAACGAAGAATGACCACCAAGAGACCAAAAAAACTCTGCCGTAGATGTTAAACGGGTTTAGGATGGGTATGGACTGAGCTTTGTTGTTGACTTGGTTGATTGTGGGTGCGCGCCAGAGGGAAGTCACCCTGAACGCCATCGGTTTGGCTAATTCGGTATCACAGTCAGCCTGTTTGCACGGTCTGGGGGATAATATCCTTAGGTCCTTGTCATTGCTCCGTGGTTAAATGCGAATGCGAGAACCACATTCTAAGTAAAGTTTTACGAGTGTTGAACGATTACTGGTAGCGAGGATGAGAGGTGACAAATGTGCGGCTTGGTCATCCTGGAGTGTATCAAGTAGTGGGCCGAACGCTTTTCAGACCGAATGGGGAAATTAATAACCGTGCATGTAGGTGGCGCAGTAACAGGGAATGATATTATCGAGCAGTTACGGCCTACTAGACAGGAGATTTCTGAGAAAGCATATATATTCACAGTAAGCCATATGCATGCTGCTTATGTTTCGTCTACTGCCGAAATTGCCATCGATAATCGCCGATAGTGGAAAGGATTGATCTATACATGGAAGACAACATCGCGGAGGGTGTGTGGATTGAATTGCACCAGCTAAAAGAGCGAATAGATTGTAACAGATGCAAGGTCATATAGATACCATGCTAGAGTCGTGCTTAATAGAGTAGCACACCCCCCATACCTTACCGTGTGCAAGCGAAGTCGCGGCCCGAGACCTTAACAGTACCGTCCCCCTAGGCTGTTTTCTAAGCTTACTTCACATATGTACTTGTAGGCCTATCATTACCTAGTCACCAGCCCCCGCTACAGCAGCCGGCCTGACCTCCGGCAAGGGTTGACCACGCGGGATGCCTGTTAAAGTATCATCGCGGCGGGTGTCCCGAGCCCCAATTGCCAATTGCCAATTGCCAGAGATTATCGTGGAACGTGTGGGTCTGTGCCATGTCCTCTTCATGTTGGTGCCCGCCGCAGTAGTGTAGGCCCTAGGGAAATTGTTAGGGTGGGGGTCTCTGGGACACAGTAGGTTTCTTCAATACCCGAGGCCAAAATTGCATAATCATTGAGGCGCAAAGCATCCTGCATTGGCGACACATGCCGCTTATAAATCCTTCCACTTTTGTGCGGACATACAATGTTCTTTAAGGGATTCATATCTGGCGCTGTGGATGAGCTGGGGAGGAGTTCTCTATGTGAAATGGCATGTCTCAAACTACAAACTACCCACTGCCGGTCCATTAAATGCATGCTAATCAGAAGCCTTTTTGTTCGGCATGCCTAGAAATGAGGAAGGTGGTTTCACTTACTCGCCATGCCACGTGCCTTTAGGGGCGAGCTAGAGCGAAGACAGTGTTATCATGTTATATCAATCGTTGTGTAACACAGAGGCCTAAGAGGCCAACTGAGTAGGTCATTAAGTGGATCACCAATGTCGCTCTCAGTTCCGACCGATCCTTTTCGGCAATCACCATTACCATGGTGGACGGATCAACTCAACAAATGCCACCCAAAACTCATACTAAACACAAGGCGGCTGACGTAAGCTCAGCTTGAACGCGGTCTCGCTGTCGAAAAGGACAGCATACATTCCTGCCTAGCAAACCATGAAGGGCTTAGAGCAAGCTGTCAACATCAAGCTTTGGCCTGGCAATGGAGAGCCAGCAAAGGCATGGGGCAAACTTAAGCAAGTACGAATATGGAAACCTCATTGTTTACAGTACCCGACCAATCGAAAGCTCATATTTTCTCTTAGGATCCGGAACTATGGGATGACACTGGGGACACTCTCGTATTCTTTGGGCAGAACCGTCCACAACCGTCCTTTCGAATCAAGTCGAGCCTCCTTCTGGAGATTAAGTCTCCAGCTTTGGAGGATATGCTGTACAACGGCACACTCAGGCGCAGGGAGTCAGTAAATACAGCATTTGACGTTGTGTATAAGATCTTTATGGCTCCACCAGCCAAGGATGATAAGGTCGACGTCTTGCGTCACCACATCACGACTAGGAACTTCTTTGCTTTTTTGCTCCGCCAACCTTTGGTAGGGTTTACTTTCTACCAGGCACTGGTTGATTTGCACGAACGTCTAGAAGAATATCTGCCGCCAACAACGGACTGTGCGGGTGCTATGAAAGCGTACCTTGTCACTATTGGGCTCGTCAATGTTTGTAATGAACCCAGGGCTGCTGCAGGTCTTTTAGCTTGGAGTGAAGACGTTAGGTGGAACGAAGGGTGGCGTGAGGCGTAAGTCGGTTCCCTATGTTATGTCTGGCCAAACCCAGAAAGCCTCTTGTAGTATACGTTCAAGGAGAGTATCCGTTATGTCTGGCGTATATATCAAGGGCTAATTCTTGGAAACTGGCTGACTTGAATAACTTTGATAGCTTTGTCCACAGTGTTGGAATGTACGAGCAAGTGAGCGAATTACAAGAATGCGCCGATGTTAGCCTGCCAACAAAAGCCCATTTAGATCGTGCGCATCTTGAACTTCAAGCTCGTATCCACGAGGCTCAAGATAGTCTTGCCGCGTTCTATTTTGACGATGCTCATTTCTCCCAGGAAGACATGTCGCCCACCGTTCGGGCCGCCTCTGACAGATTTCGTAGATTTCTGAGGCAATTCTACGAAAAAGTGTACCATGCTTGGCCAGTCAAAAGGGGTCACCCGGGTCTGTGGTTGGATCGAACCATTGTCAATCGCCTCCAACAAGATTTCAACGCTCTTTACGAGTACGGTGTTGATAGGAATGTATCCTGGAATGAAGATATCGATATTGACGACCGCTCGAAAAGATACCTACTAAAGTCAGTTGACTCTCAGAATTTCGGTCTTGATGCTGAAGACTTTCGAATGCTAGGAGTCTTTCAAAATCTGGACTGTAGGTTGAATGTAGCAGACATTCCGTATCCTTACCCTCTCCTTCCAAAGTCGATATCTCCACCAGTTCAGACAAGGAAGTCTGTTTTTCGCGGCAAAAAGCAGGACAAGGGGCGAGAACTGCGGGTCGCGCATGCATACGCCGAGGCCAGCAACGCTTCCCTGTTATCTCGAGAACACGCCGAAAATGAGCTGACTCGAGCCTTTGTTCAGTTTGAGAAAGCTGACCAGCCAGGCGGAGTTGAACCCAGAGAGGCTCGAAGAGAGCGATGGATTATTATATATTCCATTCTGCAAGTTTTGGCTGGAATTTCGGTTGACGTTCCCCAATTGAGTTTCAAGGGAGACGTGAGCTATTTCCTAAACGCCCAGCTTCAAGGTCTTCCGCCTTGGAATCCTACTGAGAAAATTTACAAGGAGGCATCTCGCGAGCAAAGTCATTGTTGGACAGCCCCTGAAATGTGGGCTCATAGCGACTATGGCGACTGGAAGTCGTCGAAGAGATCTCAGTCCGATGCCAAGAGCAACCCTACATATGAAAGTCGTCCACTGTCACCGGAATCTCACTCGTCCGCGTCTTTCGCGTTCTTTGACTCGACTCCACCGACGCCAAATGGTGACTTCGACCTCAACGACGGCTTGCAGAGAGGATCCAGCTACACTGAAGAATCCACGTGGGCACCAAGCCAGGGGACTTATGATACTTCTGTCACAGGCTCTTCTATGACATATCCTCTATCTAGTCACAGGGGTTACGAGTCTTCCGCCACCTCGATGACGGAAGCGTCTTTTAATCCAGACAAGCAATCCTCCGAATATCGTGCTGTTCCTGCGAAATTTGCTGCGGTGACCGGCATCTCTCAGTACAATAAGAGACCGCTTCCTCTTCGCCCGAGTCGTCCGTCCACCCGGGATCTCGAGTTTCCGAAACCTCCGAGGCGATGAACAAAGTTCTCTTCCACTAGAGATATAATCGAACGATCACTCAATTGCGGGAGATGCAGTTGTTTGAACCCTCGCACGAAGCTATATGATAGGAAAATGGTAATGAGTCTGTCCTTGGAGCTGGCGAAAAGGATGCCAACACCTAAAACGGAATATCTGGCATTTGGAAGACTGTCATCTTGGGGTCTGGAAATCAGGGTCAGTCGTCGACAAGCAGCGCCTCAGCATCATGGTGTTTGATATCTGGACGTTGACAGAGGAGCTTAAGGTGCTGTGGAAGAATTGACAAATAATCCTTCTCTGCGGTAAACTTTCACTCGAACATAAACATTGCTCTTGGTTGGGTCAGTGTTGGGCTGGTAGTAAGAGGCAGCAGTGTCTCGAATACTGATGTGCGTATGATACAGCAAGTCTAAGAATATCCTGAAGCTTACTCCTAGTCTCTTTCTAATTTTATGACGGCACAGCCAGTCTCCGCTTCGGGCTTATGAATTCTCAAAACGCTCAATGCCCAATCCTCAAGTAGTAGAAGATTGAGAAGAACCCTTTCTCCTGCCCATGCGAGCGCTATTACGAAGGCTCCGCCGACAACATCTAAGAAGAAATGATTGGCTGTCGCGATCACCGCTACCATAATAAGCAGCGGATACCCAAGTCCAAAGGCAACACAGAGTGTTCGCCGCCAGCTCAGCAAACCACGCCCTCTCGTCCTCAGTGGCAGCCTCATGATCGTAAGACCGATCAAGAGTGCGTATCCGAAATGCAGACTGGGCATTGCAGCCCATTGATTACAGAACTTATTGGTGGTCCAAATACTCCCTCCATCCTTGCTGGTCCGACGAACGGTATCCTTGAACCCAAACGCTCTCGCTTTCTCACCGCTTGGGCCTGTCACTGCCATGTCGCTTAGTAGGCGCGGCGGCATGAGTGGCCATGTGGTAAAGACGATAAAGGCGATCAAATTGGCCATTGCGAGGGTACGGCGGCGAGCTTGGTAAAGTGCACTTCCTGTTAGGCTTTGGGTTGGATGAAATCCAAGAGCGGTAGAAGGATCCTGAGACGCCGCTGTGCTGGTCAAGGCTATGGTGATGTAGTAGAGTGTGATGAGGAAGAGGATGGTAGCCGGAATGTGGACAAAGGAATATGTTGCGTTGATGAAAGCCATTACGTTTGGATACTGCAGAAAGGCACGTTGGAAGTTGAGTTCATGGAAGATGTGCAGGGCTTGCTCGAGGGATATGAGTTGAAATGCATGGTCCCGTGCAAGGTGGACTACGCCTTGGTTGATTCTAAGTGCTCCAACCGCACGCGCAATTTGGTATACCTGATGTCGAAATTGGTCAGTTCAGAGAGTTTGTTATCCCGAAATAGCCGTTTCATGGAGGAGTGTGATGATCTTGTGATTGTGCATACCCAGTAAATTAGGAACCAATACCACGCTTCAATCAGGAATGGGTAGCGGTAAAGCATCCTACTCAAGAAATAACCCCGATATTGCCGCGTGTCGGGCGTTGCAATCGATTTTTCCCACCCAAATATCCCAACATTTCGTGTCCGCCAAATTTGTCTGTCTCTTGAGCTGGTAGTGCTAAAGCCGGTTGAAGGCGCTGCCGCATCGTTTGCGTATACAAAATCCTCGTCTTCAGAAGAAAGGGCATCTTCGAGGTCTGAAATGGATTGGTCGTCCTTGAGAGATCCCAAACGTACTCGAGACTGACCGCATCTGCGCCGGCGATTGGCTATCGTTCCTCCTAGAAGCAGACAGACAATAAGGGCAGGTTCGAAGAACCAAACGGTGGATGGCATGCTAGGTCAACACCGTCCTTCTACGCGAGATTAAATGAAAGCTAAACATGAAAGACTAACTGAGCCAACGGCTGTGCTGTGTGTGAATCTGGAATGAGAGCTTTGATGGTGATAATTTAAAGTGATGCAAGCTCAATCTTATGCCATTTGATACTTACCTTCTTGGTCCACTCTAGGAAGGAACGAACAACAAGAAGGAAATAGATGAGCAAATGCAGAATTTCCGCAATGACATGGTAATTCTGGGCTACAGACCGTATATCCGGCCTTGGCCAGAACATTGCCATGCCCACTCGTGGCAGTGGGGCAAATGTTCGATGTCTACATCAGTCTAGCTCTAAGCTTTCCTTGAGGTACGAGCATAGCTAGCTTGGCTAGTTCAACAATCACAGACCAGTGGAATGATATTGATTAACCTGCTGTGGTATTGTTCCAAGCGCCACAACAGCACGGAGAGAAGAGATTAGAATCTAGGAGGGAAATTAACGCCGTTTAGCGTTCAGTGAAAGTCTTGTTTGTGATTTAGTAGAAGTAACTGCGGTGAAGAGCTTTATGTTAGAATGATGTCACGCGACATTTCTCCCAAAGGGGAGAATGTCCTCGTGCCTCCCGGAATGGCCCGGAAATGCGGCTATCTGGCCCAATAAGACAATCAGTTAATACAATGAATACACTGCATCTAAACTCATTAACATATTAACATCAAATGGCTTTGGCCGGAGACCTACAGAGGGGCGGAGTTCCACTTAGAATAGCGCCGGCTACCGGCTCTCCGCCACCAGCTAAATAGTTCCCCCGGCGACCGGCTACCGGCCTGAGGGGCTGCTTTTCCTTTTCCCTTTTCCATGCCAATCCAACCAAAGGGCAAAAAGCTCATACTTTATACAGCCATCCCACAAATTCATCTCGTACTTCGTATTCTCCCTTTCCCTATCGAGCAAGTCTTCCATCCATACTTGCTGTTTGTCCTACTTCTACGTCCCAGTCGCTACTTCTACCATGGAAATCTGCTTGGCCAGTCTTGGCCTACGGTAGACAGTCCCTGTTTGCAGATAAGGGAGTCTGTCCGCCGACAGTGAATGCTACCGTAGACTGGATACCCTGATCAGAGCCATAGCAATACGAAGGTAGATGAAGCCATTCTTGTCATACGCAGCTATCATAACATCCCCCTTCGATTCATATGTTATGTACGCCGCATGCTTGCGAGACACATCACTTTGACTGGATATTTTCATCAAATTAGGGTTACCAGTCTCCCACACTTTTCCAAGAAATATCGGGTTAAATCAGGATCCTCATCGGCTATTGAGCATTGTCCAAATCGATCAATAGAAGATTAGCCGCCAAGATTAGCTATAAGCGGGGTCATCTTGATGCTCAATTGTGGGGAGCGGTATGAATTGCCCAAAAGCTAGAGGATTGCCAACAGCTGTGGCTATGCTTGACTGGAATGTTCTCCGAACCATATAGACGATGTGGCGCTATACGATTGGAAACTAGGCCGCGTTGAAGGATGTGCCATGTTAGCTACGCTTGATACTGTTTCACGGGTATGAGCACTCGTAAGGGTAGGGGGACGCCGTGAGAGCTCGATATGCTCCCTTTCACGTCCAGCGGCGGACTTCACCTTGTAAAAATTTAGTCCAAGATGATTGGCATCCTAGCAGCTTAAAGGCCTAGTAGATTGGTTCCTAGTTGTCCTTAGGACAGTGATTCTATGCTGGGGTCTAGTAGCCCCCGTACCGGAGCGCCGAGTGCACAGGCTGGTACTTCTGGACAAGGACTACTATTTCTTTTACGGGGCGCCAGCAGGTGGACAATATACCTTCGTATCAAATTGGCATTTGCATATACAGAAACAGCACGACCATCGCGAGCTTCTTACCAAGACTATGTTCAAAGCCCAGAACGCTACCCAGAAACCCCACCGTGATCTCATTGTTTGCAATCTCATCTGGGGGACCCGGATTTTCTACAGCGGGTCTACCTTGAAGAATAGGCTTGGCGAATCCTGGCTTCATTTGATGATGTACTACGATCCAACGAGAGCGTGTGCTCCCCGCCGGCTGGTAGGCTTTGTCGACGCTTATTTTTGAGAGACCATCAACAGAATTTTTTCCCCAAGGATTGGTGCAGATAAATCAAGCTGACTTATATCAGCTTGGTTGCCAATCAGTAGGAGACATAATCCATTGGTGCCTGATCCCTCAATTAGTCGAACGCCGCTCACGACGGTCTTTGGGATTCCAATCGAAATAACTAGGTCTCTCGAATGGAGTCGAAGATTTCAGTGTGTCTAATCAAGACTCGTTGATGAGAATAGCATTGCGGTTGTTCTGTTCTCTACTACTCAGCAACTGAACCCCCTTGGAAGGGTATACATCCCCGAACGAGGTGTGCTTGGGTTACCAGCCTTGGCAAAAGGTGTATGCGTTCGTATGAAGGTTTGCAGGCAGCTATAGCGCCTGAACAAAGCACCAGACGACGAGGCGTGTCTGGTTGTTGGCGCCCCAAGGCGATCGGAACACAGCGCCGGCGCTGCTACTCTTGTAGCTTGCAGGTAATAAAACCCAAGTGACTTGGAGATAGTCGGTTGGGTGGTTGGAGATCGCTAGATCTTGGCCTCAATGCCTTGGTTCAATGTTCGAAGCAACTGAGCTTGTGAGCAACTCACTTTGGCCATGGGACTGGAAATTCGCAAAAATACTCCTTGTCGGTTATCGATATGAAACCCTAACAACTTGTCTTTGATAATAGAGCATTCCACTAGTCTTGCATCAATTGATCCAGCAACACATACGAAGGGAGGCTGGGTTGAATATGCCAATGATTATTCGTGGGGTAACACATACTGATAGTGTTAGTCAGGACTGGCTGCACGTTTTCAAAACGATAGCGGGATGGATTCCCCGATAATTCGAGGGCGTAGGATGGAAGAAAATTTATAGGTTCGAAACGCTTAAGCTTCTCACGATGAGATCAAAAAGAGCGGTAACCACCGCTTGGAAAGACTCCGTAAAGACTACAGTTCGAAAAAGAGCATCTCGGAAGGAGGAACGGATCTGCCATCACTATCACCACTACAACTCATTCTTCGTACCCTCCAAGACAACAGAACTCCTTCCAGCTAGCCGGAGTTGCATCCCGGGGCACTAGAAGTATAGCATAGGATGGTCCTGCCAGCAGCGTAAGTAGACCTCTTGAAATCAGAAGTAGCCTTGATTAAATCTTTCTATACCTCTTACAGCCCCCAAACAAGGCCTTGTGGCTTCTCGGAAATCCCTGCGACCAAAGAAGCTCAGCTTGGCAAAGTCAAACCCGGCACCTATTGACCGTAACAACAGCCCTTGTCCATAGAGCAATTTGTTATGGAGCAACTGGAAGAAAATGATCAATAAGCTTGCAGTGATTAGTAAATCGTCAAGTTCGGCTGCAGCCCGGACAGCCCCCATGTCGATTGTATCGGATGAGATCAGACTGTTGAAGCCGGTTTCGATATACAATTGTCGGATGTTGATCGTGACTCTGGCAGCGAAGACGAGAAAAGGAAGGATGTGGGCACCACATCTGCCCTGCAAAGTCTAACGTCCTTTCTCTTCTTTTCGATGCCGTCACTCTTAAGTCTCTGCTTTCACATTACTGAACGCGCCTAGGCCAGCACTATGGAGAAACTACTAGCAAAAGGAGGGTGTTCCAGGACCAGCTTGTATCCCTCATCCTGCGGAAAAAGCCATGTAAGGTGATGTTTTAAGCCTGAAAACCATTATATTGAGCTTGAGTCCAATGGTGACCAATGAATCTGCAATGACTTGGCATGACATTGTAGGAGAACGAGAATTGTATGTTATGAAATTTTTGGTTGGATAGGGCTTAATACGTAGCATCCCTTCCAGGTGCGTCAATCTTATTATAATTAATTACATTAATAATCATCGCTCAAGATGAACTTCGCCCGTGCCGTGGAGAGTATGCACGATCAAATGAGACTCCTCACGTACGGAAGGCGTTAAGATTAACGCATTGAAAGCTCAAATCCTCGCATCCTAGGACTGTAGGCATAGGCTTCATATCCGCATTGCTTGTGGAGGCGCCTTGGAAGAGCGAGTCGGTTAGGTCTAGATACTCTAAGGCTATAGAAATTCTATTGGCGGCTACTTGTGCATTTCGGGCAATGTTTCCCGGCCCTTTTTGATCTGATATATTGATTCAGATAGAATACTAAACCCTAAAATATTACTAACAATAATAGAGTTCATTTTAGGTTTTATAAGTACTTGATTATTAGTCTTTGAAGGAAGCTTTATTATCTACTATTTAGAACAAGGAGTAACCCTTTTCATAATAATAGGGATGCGGTAGTCGAAATTTCGAATTCTAATAGCGGTGTAGGCGTATCGCGTGCACGCAAGAAGAATCGACGATGTGCGCACTAGCACCGGGAGTGCCCGAACCTATATCTTGGTATTAACCATCAAACATCCATGACAGAACTCTACATACTTGAAGCTTGCTGCATTTACAGATGAATGATTAAGTCTTGACCATCAGAAACCCTTGGCTATGAACAATCGTCCACATACATGTCTAGATAGTGACGGGCGAGTGACAGGCTATTGAGTATGTAAATAGAATGGTGGTCTTCAATGTTTTTAATAGTAGAAAAAGGGTGGCGCCCAAATTGGTGAACTAATTTTACCCCGCGAGCTGAGGCAGCTGAGCATGCGCACTTCTCTCAAACGCGAAGTGTTAGCATCATTTACAGTCTCACGACCGTAAGCATGCCGATACCAAAACCGCGCCCCACGGGCGCAGTGGGAAGCAGCTCTTCTCACAAGAAAAATATCTGGTCCAAACTTGCAGAGTCGCAGTTGCCACAGAGCAACTATAAGTACAAGCGACTTGGAGAGAACGAGATTCGACTCTTGCGGCTCCATGCGGCGGACAGCTCCACCGACACTATCGAGTGTTCCTTCGATGCGTACGACCTCTGCGAGCCGAGCGATCATATGTATGATGCGCTCTCATACACTTGGGGCACCAATGACCCTGTCCAAAAGATCATAATCCGAACACCCAAGGAGGAATCGATAGGTACTGGGAAGTCACGCCTCCAGTCTATTGTCACAGGAACGATCATCAAGAAGCGGGTCTATGTCCGACCCAATTTGGAAGATGCCCTCCGCCAATTTCGCGACACTCAAGAGGATGTGCTGCTATGGATCGATGCACTATGTATCAACCAAAGCGATCAAGAGGAAAAGAGCAGACAAGTAGCTAGGATGGCAGAAATATACAGTAGAGCCCGTGACGTCCTCATTTGGTTGGGTAAAGAATACAATGCGAGCAGCACGGCCATGGAGTTCATTCCCAAAATACTGGATCTGAACTAGTCAGATGCCTTGTTGATCAGTAAAGAGTCCAGTCGGAAACAGTGGATCGCACTGGCCGACCTCTTGAAGCGTGAATGGTTCAATAGGCGTTGGGTCGTCCAAGAGCTGGTACTGGCTAAGAATCGGTACTTATACTGCGGAGATAGATCTCTCAACTGGAAGGATTTCGAGCGAGCAATCTCATTCTTTACGAACAGAATCGACGATATCGTGGCTATGTTTACAAACTCGGTTGAGAATCGGCAAGATACGAAGATCTTGGTGGACGTCAAATTGGCCGGCGCCACCGCCCTGGTTCAGATTATGAACGACGACTTTCGATGGGATGAGGAGGAGAGACTCGAGCGGGTAAGCTCACTTGAGAGTCTCGTGGCTTCTTTGCCCATGTTCGAGTCAACCGATCCCCGAGATACAATCTATGCATTATTGTCCATCGCAGCAGATACTCAGAATTGGGACGTTCTGCCGGCGCACAAACGAGATGAGCTACGGGTGAAAGGTCTCGTTCCCTTCGAAGCGGACTACAGCAAGAATATTCTTGAGGTGTACAAGAATTTCATAGCCTTCTGCATTCTGAGCTCAGGATCCCTTGATGTCTTATGTCGTCACTGGGCCCCTTCGGAGTTCCGGAATCCCGGTTTGATGTCTCGGCTGAAAATGCGCGCTGAGAAGGATGCCATGAGTGACTCTACTAAGGCCATGAGTGACTCTACTAAGGCCATGAGTGACTCTACTAAGGCCGTGAGTGAGTCTACTAATGCCATGAGTGACTCTACTAAGGCCGTGAGTGACTCTACTAATGCCATGAGTGACTCTACTAAGGCCATGAGTGACTCTACTAAGGATAAGGATTTGTCCCCAATGTTGAGGGTGACTCTCCCGTCTTGGATCGGCCTACTTTCCGAGCGGCCATTTGGTATTCCCGATATGGGTCGAAGCGCCGGAAATAGTCTGGTGGGGGTTCCTAGTAATCCTACAGCAGCGCGTGATCCCCGCTATCATGCATCAGCGCAAATACCTGCTTCTGTCCGTTTTGGTGAAGTCGATGAATCACCCGATCATAGTATGTTCTAAGAGCTTCTATTTAATGAACAATGTCTCACATCCTTGATATTTAAAAAAATACTTGTTGGTATTGCATAGTCACTGCAAGCTTACTTTGAGTTAGACCCAAACGATGTTCCCTTACAGACCGAATTACCAGATTATCGACCTTCGAAATACACGGCATCGGCCGAGGAAACGTTGAAAAAGGGAAGAAAGCATCGATCTAACGGCTCCATCTACGTCCGCGGCGTCAAGGTTGGCGTAATAGAGCAAATATCCCATCGACTCTTCGAAGGCATGATTCCAGCTGAGTGGCTGGAATTGGGGGGTTGGGTTAAGTCAGAAAGCGATGCTACGAAGGTCATCCCGTCTCAACTCTGGAGAACTCTCGTTGCAGACCGCGATCCCAACGGTAATCCAGCTCCAGGACGATATTACACGGCATTGGACAATGCGCTCACAAAACGCAATGCAAATGGAGATCTGATTACCACCGATTTAATCCGCCAGGGTCAACCCAAAGAAACGGTCGCCTTCTTAGAAAGGGTTCAGGAGGTCATTTGGAATCGTAAATTCTTTCTGCTGAAACATGATGAAAAGCTGCGCTTCGGGCTCGGACCCTCAAAAGCCCAGAAAGACGATATCGTTTGCATTCTATTCGGCTGCTCGGTCCCGGTAGTCCTGCGGAAGGTCGAGACTCCGTACGAGCCTGTTTTCCAACTCATCGGCGAGACCTTTATCTACGGTATGATGGAGGGCCAAGCGATGAATGAATACAAAGAAGATGTTGACCAGAACACAGAATATCATCTAGTGTAATTATTGGTGGGATTAAATGAGAGGTTATGATACTATAATCGAGATAATCTAAGAAGCCTTCGTCAGTAGATCCAAACACCCTTCCATTTTGGCCCGGGGCTGGCCCTGGGGGCCCCGGGAGCCCTGGGCCAAATAGCCAGACAGCCGGCCCTGGGGATCCTGGGGCTGGTATCATAGGTTCCTGGGGCTAGCTATGGGAGCGTTTTGGGAACCCCCGGAGCGGCCCCTATAGATAGGACTCAACCACCCTACAATAGCGCTGGTACGGGCCGATCTAGGGGCGATCTACAGGACAACCCATCTGCCCTATAAGCCCCATCCACCACCCCATCCACTACCACACAGAGCCGAAGATGTGTCAGCGGGACACCGACTCAGCCATGTGTGTCTCTAGGCTCACAATGGTGATGAGGTGGCTATTCCTTGACAACACGTTAGTAGGGCTTGATAAGAGTATGTCTATTGCGTGAAAAGGGATTGACTCACGAGAGAGGGATGATCAATGTTTCACAGAATCAACGCAACTATCTACCGACCGCCCTTATGATGTCAGCTCCATCTCAGACCGCGGACTTGGCTCTCTCTGAAATTGAGCTTAGCAAGTTAGTCTTCCGTGGAGCGCCGATTACTGATTCCTTTTACAGGACACAGCAAGATCCACGTACGGTGTGACTCATTTTCCATACTCCAGCCACTGACGTTCCTAGGTCTTGAAACCGCCGAGCATGGCTGGCTTGGTGACGATATTACACTCACTTGGACAGACGGAAAGCAGTACACAGCTGTGGACAAGCCATTTATACTGCCAAGTCTTGTAAAAGCCACATATGGGCAGATCAATGGTCTTGCTGGGGACTTTCATGCCACTACAAATCCAATCAGTGATGGAAAGGATCTGAAAGATCAAGTCCAACGATTTGACGACGCTTGGAACTGTCTCTCCGCTAAGGGCTCGCTGTTACCCACGGAAGCAAATGAAATCTTAAGAATTTTACAAAATGAGGTAAATGCAATGAAGCAAGCCATTGACAACAAGTTGGATCCATCAACCGCCTATAGCAATCTGAATCTTGACCAGATGAACAAGGATCTTCAGAAAGCGACCTCGAACAGACCATACTTGCAACAATATTTGGCGTTGGCATTTATTGATTGGGAACATTTCGGACTCGATGCACACACTGCATACATTGTGGGGCATACAGCTGCGCTCCAGACAGCTAAAGCCGGTGATCTGATAACAGCGTATTCAATGAACGCCTTCGCCGATCACTATTTAGAATATTCCTTCTCTGCTGGCCATATTCGAACCCCACGCCGTGCTTTGCATGGCACGGTCAACATATTTTACGATCTTAATGCAAAGGTAAGTGTCCCTCTTCGTCATCTTGCAACAACATGTAAGCTTCTTATGCTAAGCATTGAATTGTTCTAGCTTATGCACGAGGAAGACGGAGCGATAGGTCTCAAACACGTGAAGAACAAGCGTCGTGATCACTGGACGGCTTATGGAGATAGGCGTCTCCTAGACATTGTCGGTTAGTGGAATCGGGATCTTTGCAAGGAAGCCGTGCAGTCTTCGGCGGACGAGATCTATGCGGTCTGGAAAGGTGGTGCGATCCTAACTCCCGATAATTATGCTTTCCAGAATCAGGTCCCTATCCTCGATCATGACGTTGTGGCAGCCCGAGAGCTCGCAGCGCTTTTCCTCGCCACTAACTCTAATGTCAGTCGGCGCAGTAACATCACTGATAGGCGCACTGCAGCATGTACGACTACCTGGGCTGCAATTACAACGTATTGGAGCTGCGGGCATAGCGGATGATGAAAATATCCAATCAATAGCGACGGACCTCCCAAGTGAGCTGAGGCAGTTTCATGAATGAAGTGCTCTTAATGTCCTGGCCTATTGCCTATAACCAAGATCATAGTCCTTCGTTGAACCTAAACAAGTTCTGCGGATCCCACTGCCTCTTCAACGCTTGTAAACGAAGCAATTTGCTCTTTCCGTACAGCGGCTCAAGCCCCTCATCTCCGTGGCCGTAACTCACATAGACTTGTAATCCATCAAAGCCACTTGTGGCATTAAATTGAGCCCGCGCTTTCTGGGCGAAGGCAGTGACGGGTGCTTCGAGGGTGGTATCATTGTAGGCGTAATTGAAGAGCCTACAAAACACGAGAATGTTAATGATCTTTCATAACGGAAAGTGGTTGGTGTCCAGAGGATCAGAAAGAGGCTATCTCTGATTTCTGGAGGGTGTCAACGTACAAGTGCGCCGTGATGTCTCGCCATGGATACGCCGTGGCCTCATCGGACACAGCCCTTACAGCCTGTGTGGCAAAATGCTCGATGAACCAAATACTACTTTGAGCATTCGGGTAGTCGTTGTAGAAGATGTCAAGCTCGGCAACAAAAGTTTGAAATGTGGGTATATCGTAGGTTTTGATACTACCTCCATAGACATTTTGATGAAGGTCTTTGATGCAAGGATTTGGGAGAGAACCTTCAGCATCGAAGAACGCAGTCTCTGTGAGTTCTGACCAGGGAATCTCTGAGATATTTTGTTTGATAGGCCTGAGATCAAGAAGTGGTTGGATAAGAGCCATGCCTGAAGATAGAGGGCCAGCGTAGGCGGCGTTTATAAGGATATAGTGCTGGATTAAGGAAGAAATCATCAGAGAATTGCATCAAGACCGATTGAGTAGGACTTACTCCGCCGTAAGCTTCATTGAACCCACCCAGCAAGATGATGGCAAACTCAGCCGGTAGACCCGTCTCATAACTCTTGAGATAATTAAAGATGGTTGCATTTTGACTGACAGGAAAGACCATATCTGCGTTCATTACTAGACTGGAGGTTAGATTGTAGACCTGGTATTCCGCTGACACAATAACGCCATAGTTAAATCCTGCACCTCGAATACCCCAGAAGAGATCAGCGTTCTCGGTCGTAGAGGCTATGACTATATCTCCGCTTGCTGTTACCATTCGGACACTGAGAAGCGAGTCAAGAATCATTCCATGTAAGCCGTTATACCTCCCAACTCCGCCACCTAGAGTTGCCCCAAGCATGCCTACGCATCCTGAGGAGCCGGTTGCTAAGATGGCGAAGATTAAGCTTGGGACTGGAGAGGGGAATGTCTAAGCTTACTTATCTCCTTTCCTGCGTCGTAGAGGATGTCATAAATATCCCGAAAAATGACAGCACCGCCAATCATCATCGTACTGGTAGCTACATTTACAGTAACACCATGGAAGAAGCCAAGGTCGAGTTCCAGGCCATTCTCTAGCGCGCCAAATGTCGTTGCGAAGCCATGGCCTCCACCAGTGGCTAGGAACGGCACGCCAAGAGCTGAAGCAAACTTGACCTACTCGCGATGTTGTCAGACAGGAATACAGCACGAGCGTGATGGTACCGCTGACAATCTTCTGTACGTCAGATTCCTCTGCAGGTTTGATCGATGCAATGTACGTTGGAGCATCGTGTACGGTATAGCGTTGCGTTGTCTCAGTCAGCCAATCAGCGTCAGAAGGATAGAATATTTGCGTTTCGGGCGAGAATCCACCCGCTAGTGACTGCAATCGCGAAATGATAGAAGATTGATTCAAAGGGGACGCAGATGCTTGCAAGGATAGCAAGATAGTGCCTGATAAGAGAAGTTGTAAAATGCTCATTATTGAAGCAGATAATAGGTTCAATGAAGGCTGATAGACGCAGGGTAGCTGCATGTCTCATATACTTGTGTGCTCTGGAAGGCAGTATAGCCTTTTTGAGCTTGCAGACTGCTAGCTTGTGCGGTTATCATTGATCAGAAATTCGCCGTGGGTTTCAACAGAATGGGGGTAGCTCTGGTCCCAGTACGGTCCTGGTCATGTCCCATGCGCAAAGGATCTAGAACGCACAAGCCGAACGCTAACGAGCTTGATACGGCAGATAGAACGATACATGGAGCTGAACGAGATGCATTCTGGCGGGGAAAGTAGCCTTCTCAACCTCTAGGGTCTTCGCGGCAGGGATAATAGCCATCAGTTCCCTGCATAAAGAGGCGCTGAGCCCAGCTAAGGTAGCTATCATGCCATGCGATCAGCAATGTTGCTTGCTGAGTTATAGTGTTATGCGGGGCGAACATATGGTGATAGTTTTAGAGTCGATGCAGAAGTGGAATGTTGCCGCTGGTGGCCGCTAAAAGCCGCCGGGAGAGTGTCCCCAGTAACACTTGATACGTATGCGGCTTCAGGCCCCCAATCTTAGCAAGGACTGCCACCGAAGATCCGTCGCTTAGTCCGGCGAGTTTCTTTGAGAGTGGGGGAAAAGAAAATGTACAGGGGTACCACCTCGCTCTTCGCTCTTCGCTCTTTCATGTGCGCATCCTTTGAACAAAATTGATGATCTGGTCTTGCTGCAGCCATGTATGATAAAGGATACCACATGCAAGCAAGCCCGAGGCGCTACCCTGTTTTCACCATCCCACTCCGAGCACTGGACCTTCGATGGCGTGATAAGGGGTGAGGTAGGACCATGACATGCATAGAATTTGCCTGATACTGGATTGGATTCGACCCCAGGAGGACATTTCGGTACGGTCATAAAGTTCTAATCTCCATTTAACTCCACCCTCTCATTCTTACAAAGGCGACAACTCGCTAGCACTATATTGCAACGCAGTTGCCACTACCTTACGTGACTGGTAGACATTATTTTCTCATCCGCCATAAATACTAGAACATGTCAACCTCGAAGGTCATCTTGTGCACTGGGGCGAATCGAGGCTTAGGATATAGTATCCTCGAAAGTTCTGGTGAACGTGAGCCACATGCAATATATATTCTAGCATGTCGTAGTATTGTATGTCTTATTTGAAGCTTCCGAAAATTGGTTGTGCTGATTACTATGTAGAGCTCTGGTCATGAGGCTGTTGCTAAACTACGCGAAACCGGTATACAGGCTGAGATCAGAGCACTTCAGCTCGATGTTACGGATGACGATCAAATAACAGCAGCGGTCAAATATGTCGGGAGTAATTTTGGAAAACTTGATGGTGAGTAAAGCCGCATGACTCCCTGTCTGACTATCCAATTTCTTTTCATGGTCTGTCTTGTTCGTAGTACTCACAATAAACGTAGTACTTATCAACAATGCCGGCATCCTAGGCAAAGCTCAAGGAGAGTCTCTTTCGGATTTGCGCTCAACCTACAATGAGGTTTTGAATATTAACCTCACCTCCGTTGCTGTAATAACCACTGCATTCATGCCTCTTCTCCACACCTCTGCTGATCCAAAGGTCATCAATGTGACCTCTGGCCTTGGCAGTATCACGAACACCCTTACTAGAAAGATGGGTCGTTATCCAACGTATGGGAGTAGTAAGATCGGCATGAATGGTGCCACAGTGCATATGCAAACCGCGGAAAACGACCGTATCGCGGCTCTAGCAGAGAAGAGCGAGGAGATCAAGGAGAATAGGGTTCGATTATACGTTGTACAACCTGGAGTCCTAAGTACGGCATTTACGAGATACTCCCCAAGGGGCAAAGATCCCAAAGAGGGAGCTGAAGTGGTCGTGAGATTATTGCTTGATGAGGAGGGAACGTATCCCGGGGGAACGTATTGGGAATTTGAGGATGGGGAAATGAAGCAGGTACCTTGGTAGATTATAGATCGCTATGTATCTCCAAGTAGTAGCTGGTTCCGGATATGCTCGTGAAACAATGGTAGTGAAGTAATTTGTTATACCAATTTGACTGGGTTGATTGATGATTCGGTAAAATTCGGTTATAACTGAAGCAAGTGTCATGCGACCAGTCAAGTATCAATAGTAGGCACATGTTGAATACCCCGCATATACAGTATGATCCACCGAATGCAGACCTTCAAGATCTTGCCCCTCTCCAAAGCTTGGTACTATGGCCAGACCGACAACTCACAATCTGACATGCTTCCGAAGTCTACACATCAACTGACCCTTCTCCCATAGTGTATACGTAACTTGGCTGCTCCATGCCATGCTCTCGTTACAGAGTTCCAGATCAAAATTCCAGAGCACTCTTGCGATAAGCACGCGCATCTCATTGTAAGCGAGAGCTTTGCCAAGGCAATTTCTGGGCCCAATACTGAAAGGTTGCGATGCTCCACGCTGATCAGCGTAGAATGGCGAGGAAGCATTGTTCGTGGAAGACGGTAGCCAGCGCTCGGGAATAAAAGATTCAGGAAGATGAAAATTAAGTGGGGAACGCGTGCTTGAAAGCGCGTGGACGCCTACATTTGTCTGCAAGCAAGTAAGCAACGAACATCGTCCCTAGGGAGCTCAAGAGGTCATGTACCCAGGGAGGAACGCTGTAACCCGCGATAGTGGTGAAACTAGTCACAGGTGTGCGGCGAGGAAAGATTGATGGACCTGGAGGGTACATCCGGAGTGCTTCGTTAATGGCGGCTTGCATGTAAGGCAATCGGGATGATGTGTTGAGGAAATTAATCTCCGTTTCGGTTGCGAACGCATTACGAACTTCGCTCATGCATTTATTAAGCGCCGTTGGGTTCATGAGTAGATGATAGGTTAAACCAGAAAGGGCAGTCGCCGTAGTTTCGGATCCAGCGAGAATCAGAAAGTTGCAGTTGGCTGCAATCTCTCGATCCGAGACAGGGTTCTTCTCGTCTCTGTTGCGGAGGATATAAGATATGAAATCTCTGCGCTCTTCCATGACGCCTTTGTCGATCCGTTCCTGGGCATTGGTCGCTACGTACTTTTCATGTTTGGCCCGAGCCTCTTTGACTGATGTGGGTGCAAGCAGCCGCATCAGCCTTTGCACATCGGTATAAGCGGCCATGGTCCTCATGAATGGGCCGATCTTGATGCTTTTGAAGATAGTGCTCACCCAGCCATGATATTGACTATCTTTGAGACAATTAAATGACTTGCCGAGAGCCAGATCACCAATCAAGTCGAACGTTGTAAAGTTATACCATTGAACGAGATCGATTGGGATTGATGCTGTTACGGCGTCCTTCAACTTTTCGACGAGCAGGTCGACGTACCCTTCGATCGCGTCCTCCTGCTCCCGTAATGCCTTTTCAGAAAACGCATGGCTTAGCTGCTTCCGGATTCGCATGTGGTTAACATGGTCCGCATTGAAGATGCTGGCTGCTTGGTCGGAGCTCTTAACGACATTATACCAGGTTGGATCCTTTGCTAAAGGCGGATCTCTAGCGCCGTAAATATCTTTCCAAGCTTGTTCGCCTATAAAAGAGAGCTCATCGGGCGAAAAGCGTACCACTGGTCCGTACTTTTCATGAAAAGATTTGATAGACCAATCCAGCTGGCCGCGCATGGCAGAGATATGGCGGAAAAGGAACATCGTCGCCCATGTCTTAGGACCCGGGAAATCACGCAGAGGGTGAAAGTAGACATTGTATGTAGCTCTCGAAACAGCGTAGAGCAGAATCTACAGAATGGGTTATAAAACGTTTTAGTGGGCTGGAAAACTCAAGGCTCACACTCAGAACTGTTCCTATCAAGATCCCACTTAAACCATACTCAAAGCCCGAAGGGTTCAGATAGGCCATATGGATAGGGATATCTCAGGGATTTTCTCAGTGATTTGAGCTTCGATAATGGGCTCCTTGGTTTATTCTTCGTGGACAATCGCTGATGAGGTGCTTAAACCTATGATTACCATTATAATTTTATGAGGTTTGATTGAAATTAGTAGAAGCGATGGGAAGTCCTGGAGCAGGCGCATATGCAACGCTGTGCATGGGTAGCTGACTCGCCCGAGCTGAACTACTACTCCTCCTGGTTGATAACGCAAATACCGTAGCACTTTCGCGGCACTGTACGGCCTACCCATAGTGCCATTGATAGATCGGCGTTGCAAATTGTGCGAGGGTAGGCAGGCACCAACCATTTCGCATGCGACACCTCCCATGGACCCTGAGCAAAAACAATACTTAGTTGCAACCTGCTTCAGCTGATGCGCAAATGTCGCCATCCGTGGATTACGACTGGTGTTACCAACGAACGGGTTCATTTGCAATAGAATCATCTACTTGGCATGATAAAGTTAGCATTTTCTATGTAGACCAGTTCAGTGACATGTTCATTGGTCCATATATCTTGTCAGGCCCTATCAATTGACCAAGTCGCCCCATAAATCGCCAAGGTCTTTGTTTTCGCTATAGCACAGCCTACCATTCAAGTCCACTTTCAAGACGTGGGATTGCTGTCAGAATTGATCGGCGACTACATAGACCGTGCAGAAAATCGTGCTTGTAAGCTTAAAAATTCGGAGGAAAGCCTCAGAGCGGCTATATTAGGCGAGAAAACGTGGGATGATACATGCTTAAGGGCATGTGGTATGCCATTCTTGTGGGCCTTTGCATGAAGTGAGCTGATCACTGCTGATCGTATGCAAGGCGAACTGAGCCCAGGGTCCGGCACGGTGCGCTTTAGCGCGCATAATCGGTCTATCAACCGGCCTCTCAATACATTTTACATACTCATCTCGGGCTAGTATGAAACCGATGGACCGACGCTATACCTGTTGTGCACATCACGATCCTTACACAGGGGTCCAACTCATGTTGACACTTGTAATGTAGATTGGCGGCCTAGTGGCAATGTTACAGGACAGCTGATAGCGAAGCACTGTCTAATTGATAGATTCATAAGCATTGCACCCTGAATCTGTCTGATGACGTAGGGGGAACGTCTGAGCGGGGCTTAGCACATATGCATCAGGCAGAACAGGCAGAGAGCTGCCTATCGTGACTTGGCCGTCGAGATGCCAAGACTATTACTGTGTGCTGTGAGGCTCTTGAAAGCCATGTAGCCTGGTAGAAGAGGCCGGATTGAGGGCGCTATTCATATATGCAGCACTGCTGATCCAAGCACAGCACATCATTCAATGTCAACGCTGCGTTCCACCTCATGGCTAGAGCTAGACGTTGGAACAAAGATGAAGATGATCTACTTCGTGAGACCGTATCTCAGCAAGGCGGGCAAGCTCAAACTGGCCAGCAATGTGCATTGCTGACGAGTCCACCTTAGATTCACATCCCATCAATTGGCAAAGCGTCGCCAAGCAAATCCCTGGCCGCACCAACAAGGATTGCAGGAAGCGTTGGGTGTATTCACTTGCTCCATCCATACGCAAAGGCACATGGGACAACAAGGAAGATGCTCTCTTACAAGAAGGTGTGGAGCGCCATGGCACCCGGTCAGTCAAAGGTCAATATATGGCGGTCTCGCTATATGCAGACTGTGTAGGTAGGGTTGGTTCTAAAAGACAGTCTTTGATGAAATGAGACAGATGGGCATCGGTGGCTGTAGTTGTGGGATCCAGACAGCCTGATCGTGCGTTGTCTCACCGTTTCATCGCAAGCAGTCCGCAGGTGGCTTACGAGGTTCTCATCCCAGAGTGTTCAAAAAGGTGGCATGAGGTCCTCAAGCCTAACATAAATCGTGAGCGATGGTCATTTTTGGAGGTAAGTTGTACCCTAAACTATCACTGTGGCTGTAATTGGAACTTAGGTCGGAAAGGATGGAGCGCTTAGGAACGCTGTACGAGCCCATGGTCGAGCTTGGATAGAAATTGTGGAACGATACTTCCCAGAGAGAACGCCTACGTGTATTAGGAATCGGTTAGCTTGAATACCCTGGCATCGCAGATGTCTGAACCTAAAATCCCGCAGGTATGATCATTTGACAAAGACGGCCGATAGAGCTTTATCTACTACGCCACAAGCGGCCTGCGAAGATCTAGCCTTCTCGTCGGACATTTCGATATCACACCGGATGTCCGCCAACGAGGCATACAATCCGGGGTGCAACCCCGCTATGTCAGAGGGTCGCAGACGCGACGAGGTCACGGACCATTTGATTGGACAGAGAACAGGACCTGATCGTATGAGTGCCCATGACGCTGCTGCACCAGTGGTATTCGGTCCCAGCAGCTCGTGGAGCACCTCTCTTCTAAATCCGTACACGTCTTAGGCGCGGTCTCACCGTGGGAGCACAGAATATGACGGACATTGCGTGGACAATTTTTGGACTCTGTTCCACCACCTACGCCACACGCGCTGGAGTGAGAGAACAGTAGAACTATTGATTTCCATGGTCCAGAAAAGGGCATGGGACTATAGGAGCTCTTCAACATCATATCCAAGAGAAGTAAATACAACAATCTGTACCCATTGACGTAATCCAATTTCCCTTTTAAGCGAGACTTTACAGTCTAGTCCTTGAACAGTTAGCGCATTTATTCCGTCCATCAAATTCCAATTTTCACTTCTGTGTGGCACTTAAGATCTCCCCGGCGCCTTCGCGCTTCTTCAGAAGCTCCTGTACTCCTTTGACCTTGGCTGTTCCCCATTCTTCACTCGTAAGTACTACAGCTTTAGCTTGCTCAGGAGTGTCCGGGGGTATCATCGAACTCTTGAATGCCTTCATCAATGCCCTATCGCTGGGTCTTGCGGCGATGAGCACACTGTACTTGTCAAACGGCGCCTGTGAGCCGGGCGCCTTGATGACACGATGCAATCCCGACTTCAACACGCCGTTCGTGAAGATTTCCATAGCATCACCAAGATTTATAATTGCGGTTCCTGGCACTGGCTTTACCCAGCGCCAATCTTCCTCAGCCACTTGGTTGGTGCCAGTTACTTTAGCGCCTTGGCGTGGAATCTGCAGACCACCGAGCCACGTGAAAAGAATTGCAACGCTGACAGCATCTTTGTGAGCGGGGAAGCTGAGATGATCCACGGTATCTGGCTTTGACCCGGGGTAACGTAAGATCCTAAGAAAATCGCTGGAAGGATCTGTAAGGCGGTGGAGAGATGTGAAGGAACCAGTAGGGAGTTTCAGCTCCCGCTCCAAAACTCCGAGTATTACATTCGCGACCAAGTTACCGCTTGTCATGGCAGCCTTGAAATTCTCTTCATATGCTGCTAGCCAAGGAGGTAATTTGAAGTCCGTCGGGTCGGATGAGAAGAGCTCCGTTTGCGGTATCTAGTTTGGGAGATCAGCACCGAGCTTACTGAGCATGTTCCAGTGCAGAACTCACGTTGCATGCCTCACTATATCGGGGGCGTCCGTCTTCCGCAACATATCTGCAATTATAGCTGAGATCTCCTTAGTATCCTCCAAGCAAATCTACTGCTTCGGGGTAGCTCACCCCCTGTCGAACACTCCAATGCGGTCTCGGACTTTATACAGCCTTTTCTCCTCGACTGAGCGCTGTGGAAGAGTCTCATGCCCGACCTGGCAGGCTACACAGGCGTCTTCCCACATCTTTTTGCCCTTCGGATGGTCCAAGACATTGAGATAGAAGAACCCTTCTTGCGTGCAAACGTCGAACATTCTCTTGCACTCATCCGCATCTGCACTCAGAAGCTTGGCCATGGAGAGAGTCTGTAGAGGTATTGTTTTGACCTCTGCCGGCCAGGGCGCCGGGTATAGTTTTTCCATGTCGAAACTTGTGGCATCCATACTCGGATCTGTAGATTGGAATATCTGAGAGCAGATGGTCTGCGCTGTGTGGTATCAAGAAGGCTCAGAACTTATTTTCAGGGATCTTGTGCCGTTGTGTTATTTCCGTTGGATGAGTCTATGGCCCCTTGACATATTATCCCCATTTCACCGGTCAAGGCTCGCGGCCGCCCAGGCGACGAACGGTGGCGAAGTGTTACAAAATTGCGCTCATGGGACTCGTGGAAGGATGAATGCACGGTCCGTCTGGTCCCAGTCCGGTCCCACAATTGGCGCGTTACATTGCAGAATACAAGTCATTCTACGGTCCGTAACTGGTCCTGGTCTGGTCTTACAGTTGGTGTGTTACATTGCAGAAGACAAGTCATTTTATGGTCCGCAACTGGTTCTGGTCTGGCCCATGGCCCAAGACCTTTCGTATATGGAGAGTGCCACTACAATTCTCACGTCGGCGGTGGAATATCTTGCATTACCGCGTGAGACCTAATTCCGCATCCGTATAGATCTGGTTATTGATCCTCCCTTATTTCTCTGCCGTAGCCTCTTGCCAGAATGATCGAACTGGTCCCCATACGGTCCCAACTTGCCCTTTTTCCAGTCGGTCAGTCACGAGGACTAATATGCGAAACCGTACCAGGGTGGTGGCGACTCTCACTCGACTGAATTGAACCAGAACTATTTGGTATTAGCTCCAAGTCTCGCTACCGCAGTTGTACATAGGACTTTCTCCAACCCAGGAACACAACATACATTTCCAGCAAGAGTCTGAATCAGCGTGACTGGTTGAAAGACCAAGTGTGCATTCCAAGTTACCGATTGCTCAATGCTACAATCACACGTGTAGCTTCCGGTGCTTCGGTGGGGCAACCTGCATGTGTCACGGTTTTGACAGGTCTTTTTGTTGAGATAAGAGCTTTTCAGTCCATGCCGCACACCAAACTCGGCACTTATATCTAAGGCTCTTCAAATAGCGTAAAGCCCAACTTTTTTTTAATAAAGTGCAATTAAATCCGTCAGTGCTTTATATCAAAGACGCTTGAGAGATTTCTAAAGCCTTCAAAATTCTGAAGTGAACGGCTCATTCGTGCAAGCTGAACAGCCGAAGTTTTCTCTCGAGATCGTTACATAATTAAGCAAAACAGCAACATGCCCGACATTGACACTTTGAGAAGAAATGAACCCACCAAACTCGAGCATTCAATCGACGGACCCAATGGTTCCACTGACACTTACGAAAATATCAATAGTGGCAATGGAGCAAGTCCTCACTCTTCTGGTACTGTCCCACATTATGTGAACAGTCACTTGGAACATCCAGGTGCAATTGCAATTTGTGGCTTAGCGCTGCGTCTGCCCGGAGGGATTGACAGCGCGGAGGCATTTTGGGATGTCTTGGTGAATGGAAGGGATACCAGAGCGCCAATACCAGCAAGCAGATACAATCCCAAGGGGTTTGATGATTCTCTTGGTCACAAAGGCGCTATCAAGACACAGTACGGATACTTCCTCAATGAAGATCTCTCGACTCTTGATACTTCTTTCTTCTCCATGACGCAGAGCGAATTGGAGAAGACGGATCCACAACAGCGACAACTCCTCGAGGTAACAAGGGAGTGTTTAGAAAATGCTGGCGAGGTTGATTATCGAGGTAAATCAATAGGCTGTTACATCGGGACTTTTGGAGAAGATTGGCTGCAGATGAGTGCAAAAGAGGCGCAACACTCCGGCGGATACATCATGACGGGGCATGGAGATCTTATGATCGCCAACCGAGTATCCTTCGAATACGATCTTCAAGGTCCGAGGTCAGTTAATAGTCTATTCATTCCATGGATTATTCCCCATTAACATATCTCATAGTATGGTGATCAAGACAGGGTGCTCTGCATCACTGGTTGGCCTTCATGAGGCCTGCCGGGCGTTACAGAGCGGAGATTGCACCGCGGCTATTGTAGCGGGGACAAATCTGATTATGGGGCCGACAACTACAGCGGCGATGACTCAAGAGGGGATTTTGTCTCCTGAGGGTTCCTGTAAGACTTTCGACGCCAGCGCTGACGGTTTTGCGCGTGGTGAAGCGATTTCTGCGGTATTTATCAAAAGGCTAGACCAAGCTTTGCATGATAAAAGTCCTGTCAGGGCCATCATTCGGAATACCGCCACCAACAGCGATGGGAAGAGTGCAGGGCTCATGACACCAAATGGCAAAAGTCATGAGGCGCTAATGCGAAAGGTGTATTTGGAGGCTGGTCTTGACCCCCGTGAAACTGCATTTGTCGAGGTATGTCATGGATAAGATTTCGAGGGTGAATGTCAAAGACTTATAATTCAGTGTCATGGGACAGGAACCCCCACCGGCGACCCCATAGAAACCACAGCCGTAGGAAATATATTCGGAGAAAATGGTATCTACATTGGCTCGGTAGGTAGGTTAGCCTTTAGCGAAGGTCCTCACTTACAGAGAGACAGGTCAAACCGAACGTTGGTCATGCGGAGGGCGCCTCTGGTATAAGCAGCTTAATTAAGGCCGTATTGGCCTTGGAGCACAACTTAATTCCTCCCAACATCAAGTTTTCGAGGCCAAACCCTAAGAGTATGTATTTCCACGCCTGAGGAAGACCAAAGTCCTTATACATCTTTAGTCCCATTCCATGAGAAAGGACTCAAAGTTCCCATCAAGGCAACACCATGGCCCCATGATCGTGCCAGACGTATCAGTGTGAACTCTTTTGGCATTGGGGGTTCCAATGCACATGTATGTAACTCAAAACCCAGCGGGACCCACCATGTGGAATTTGATAAGGAGTCTCTTTGCTGACTGCACAGGTCATTCTGGATTCTGCAACAAAAACGGAACGAGGGATCACTAGGACCGAGGTCCCACGAATGAGGGATTCCTATTCGCTGCTTGTTTTCTCTACAAACACCCAGGAGTCATTGCGACGCCATCTGGCGAACTATCACGAATATATCAATGCCTACCCTGGTAAGTTGACTGACATTGCGTACACGCTAGCTCTTCGAAGGGAGCATCTGCCATACCGTTCCTTCTTGGTCGCTAGTGATTCTCTTGTATTAAGTGCCGCGTCCATCATTAAGGTACCTGCAAAAACCCCTGATGTTATTCTTGCGTTCAATGGTCAGGGGGCCCAATGGCCAGAGATGGGACGAGCTCTCATACAAAGGAACTACATGTTCCGAGAGGACATCAAAGGGATGGACCGGATTCTTCAAACACTAAGGCATCCGCCGAAGTGGACTATCGAATGTAAGTAATGCCTCTCGCACGTAGACGACTTGCTTATTGCCTTGAAGCCGATCTTCAAAAACCCGCAAAGACAAGCCAAATCAATTGTGCTGAGCTAGCCCAACCTCTGTGTACAGCAATCCAGATTGCGCTTGTGAACCAACTTCGTCATTATGGCATCCGGCCTAGGGCGGTCGTCGGCCATTCTAGTGGAGAGATAGCGGCTGCTTACGCAAGTGGCGCATTAACCTTACCATTAGCCCTAATTACGTCTTACTACCGTGGGTTTGTTACTAGAAGGCAAGATTTGGTAGGAGGTATGGCGGCAATCGGCCTAGGAAGGACCGCCGTTGCGGGATTCCTCGAGGACGGCGTGGTTCTTGCCTGCGAGAATAGCCCACATAGCACTACTATATCTGGAGACCTTGAAAATGTTCAGCATACTGTGGCCAAGATAAGAGAAGCCAAGCCTGAGGTACTTGCACGATTGTTGAAAGTTGATATGGCCTACCACTCGCGTTCGTAGCGTACCTAAGAGACTATTTCGACGCAGCTAACGTTCAGGACAGATCAGATGAGATCGCTCGGAAGCCTCTATAGGGCCCTCTTAGATGAAGAGCTTGGCACGCGAAAGTTAGCCTTTGGAAGACCAAAGATAACAATGTTTTCCAGTGTAACTGGAAAAGCTATTGAAAGCTGTGATTCGCTAGGACCGGACTATTGGGAGACAAATCAGCAATCGCCTGTATTGTTCAGCTCAGCTGCCACTAATGCCTTACATTGTCATCCCAACAGCCTATTCATTGAAATTGGTCCTCATTCTACGCTTGCTGGACCACTCCGACAGATATGTGCAGAAGCTGGCTGTACCTCTCCATATCTCTCAACCATGCTTCGGGGAGGCAACTGCGCAGAAAACTTATATTCGGCATTGGGCCAACTGTACCAGCTTGGCATACACGTCAACTTCGAAAGAATTTTCCCGGAAGGCCGAGCCCTCACCGATCTTCCTAGATATCCATGGGAGCACAATGCTCAGTTCTGGTACGAGAATCGCGTTTCCAGAGAGTGGCGGTTCCGAGAATTTGGTCATCATGGGTTGCTAGGCCTCAGAGTCCCCGAAAGTACCAGTATGCAACCTTGCTGGAGAAATGTTTTGCACTTAGAGGATGAGCCCTGGCTATATGACCATAAAATACAGTCCGATGTCGTCTTTCCTTTTGCTGGTTATATCGCGATGGCAGGTGAGGCTATACGTCAGATAACTGGCACCGAGACCGGCTACAGTCTAAGGCACGTTGTCGCTCACACCGCTTTAGTTCTGGTGGACACCAAGCCCGCCGAAATAATCACCACATTGCGGCCACACAGACTTACTGACTCAGATGATTCAGAATTCTATGACTTTGTCGTTTCGTCCCATAACGGCTCTTCGTGGACAAAAAATTGCGAAGGCATTGTGAGAGCATCGACTAGAACGATTCCTGGCTCATCGCCAATCCGAACCATGCTGCGCAAGGTTATACCATCCAAATGGTACGAAGCAATGGCGGACGTGGGAATAGTATACGGCCCAGAGTTCCGAAGGCTGACTTCCATAACATCATCTCCGACAGACTGCCTAGCAACTGGAGAGATTGCCATATCGGCGGCTCAGCGTGAAGCAGCGTTCCTATTTCATCCAGCCGCTATCGACGCTTGCTTACAATTGCTTCTTGTTGCAATGGCAAAGGGGCTGGGTCGAAACTTGGGACAGCTGGCCATTCCAACCATAGTTGAAGAGCTTGATATTTCGCAGGCTGCTATGAAGATGGACACCGTGGCATACAGATCGGGTATCCGCAAGAATATGGGCGTTGAATGCTTTGCGGATGGAAAGACCGTATTACGCCTTTCAGGTCTTCAATTAACCCCCTTGGAGGATCAGAGGGCTATCTCTGCAGATCGGCATGCAGCAGCGAGGTTAGAGTGGTGCCCTCATTTCGAGTTCATGGATATCAAACCTTTGTTTAAGCCCCCGAAGTCTGACAAGGAGGAGACTTACTTACAAGAGGAAATGGCACTACTTTGCATGGTCGATTCTGCAGAGCGCCTGCGTGGCCTCAGAACTGACCAGCCCCATCTCTACAAGTTCCGAGACTGGCTCACCATGGAAATCCACCGTGCTGAGCAAGGCACCTACCCGTTACTTAAAGACTCTGCACACTTTGTCAAGCTCCCACATTCAAGGCGAAGAGAGATGATTCAAGAACGGCTCGAAAGGCTCTCTACTATGTCTGATAAGCGACCTGTCTCAGAAGGACTCATGCGAATATGCGACAATGCAGAAGATATTTTCACTGGTAAAGCTGATACACTCGATATCCTTATGAGGGAAGACCTTCTGACAAATATTTACAACGTTGTGAGCTTCGGTCATAGCGAATTCGTGCGCATGTTATCGCATGCGAAACCATATCTTCGGATCTTGGAGGTAGGAGCAGGCACAGGTGGGACAACCGAATTGATTTTAAGAGACTTGGTAGATACGGGAGGCCACCCAGCTTACTCGACTTACACTTTTACTGATATCTCCGCTGGATTTTTCCCTCAAGCGAAGGAGCGGTTCTCCTACGCATCAAATATTGATTATAAGGTCTTCGACATCTCACAGCCTCCTCATGAGCAAGGGTTTGAAGCCGTGTCCTTCGATCTTATTCTGGCCCCAAATGTAGTTCACGCAACGCCGTGCCTTTTTGACACCCTTTCAAATCTTCAGTTGTTACTGCGTCCTGATGGCCATCTCGTTTTAACCGAACTTTCTGCCGTGGTGCGTGCACCCAACTATATCTTCGGGCACTTCTCTGGCTGGTGGCTTGGGGAGGCAGATGGCCGTCCATACGAACCATATATTCCCGTTGCGAGATGGGATCGAGAATTAAAGGCAGCAGGATTTACAGGAGTTGACACGGCTGTTCTTGATGCCGAAGAACCTTACCAGTACTGTGCGGTAATTGTGACACAACCAAAGACTATTGCGCAGGCTCCGCCAATGGAGAGGTCGGTAACACTGTTGTGCAATCGGCCGGAGCAAGGGATAGCCAAAGTTCTCTCAGATGATATTGAACGTTCAGGAATGACAGTATCTATCTGCGGGCTTGAAGACATCTCTAAAAACGATCAAGATATCATCTCATGCTTAGATCTCGAAATGAATTTTTTCGAGAACATAACGGAAACCGACTTTCTTGCCTTCCAGGATCTACTACGGAATATGAAGTCACGAAAGCTTCTTTGGTTGACCAAACCGGCTCAGGTCAATTGTCATGATCCTCGATCTGCATATTCGATTGGCGTAGCCCGGACTTCTCGTTCTGAACTTGCCATTCCGTTCTTCACACTCGAGATCGACACTCGTGAACCTGAATTCTCGATTTTGGTCATGAAGGTCTTCGTGAAGGTTGGATCAAGCGAAGATAGCGAGAGCCTTCTTCCAGATAGAGAATATATCGTCGACAAAGGTATCATCAAAATCGGTAGATATCACCCCTTTTCCCTCCCGCAAGAAATGAGTGCAGATGCTCCTTGTCGCTTCGGGGAAGTGAAATCACTCGAGATTGATAAGCCTGGACTCCTGCAGACGCTTCATTGGAAGACTGAGGAGCGTTCGAGCGCAATACCTAACGACTTCGTCGAGATCCAGACACGCGCTGTGGGTTTGAACTTCAGAGTAGGAGTCCGCGCCCCCATTTTTTGTGACTGCTGACAAAGCTAGGATGTCGTATACGCCATGGGCGTAATCTCTCCTGAACAAGGTAAGGTCGATTTGGGACTCGAAGCCGCAGGCATTGTTAGTCGATTAGGACTTGGAGTGCACAGACTTGTTGAGGGTGACCGTGTCTTCGCTCTTGCCCCGAGTGGATGCTTCTCAACCAGGGCAGTTCTTCCAGCTTCGCTCTGTGTCAAAATACCTGATAGCTTGAGCTTTGAGGAAGCTGCGACAATGCCAATCTGTTTCGCTACGGCTATACAGTCCCTGATAAATGTTGGGCAGGCAGAAAAGGGCCAAGTGAGTATCAATTTAACATCATGGCTTTGCTATATCAACTAACGTCTGATGGGTTTCAAGAAAGTGTTGATTCACTCGGCGACTGGTGGGGTGGGACATGCGTCTATTCAGATTTGTACAGCAATAGGAGCCGAGGTAGGATTTCCAACCTTATCCAGCAAAACTCTAGTCTCTAGCGCTCATGAAACTAGGTCTATGCCACGGTGGGTAGCGAACAGAAAGCCCAATACCTCAATAGCCAGATGGGCCTACCAAGAGATCGTATTTTTGATTCACGTTCCGAATCCTTCGTCGTCGACCTTATGGCAAAGACTGGAGGCAAGGGTGTTGATATTGTCTTGAACTCATTGTCTGGCGAGTTGCTACATGCTTCCTGGAAATGTGTGGCGGAGTTTGGCAAACTGATCGAACTTGGAAAACGGGACCTCGCTGGTTTCGGGAAGCTCGATATGGAAGTCTTTTTGAGGAATCGTTCATATTGTTGTGTCGATGTCGCACATCTCACGCAGGACAGGCCGGAGAAAATGGGAAGGTGCGTCGAAAAGCTATTTCGTTTAAATTGCAAAGACTGATTCACTTCAAAGTGTACTAGCAAAATGCCTAGAGATGTATAAGTGTGGAGATAATCATCCGATTCGCCCAGTTACCTTCTTCGAAGCACCGGAGATCGAAAAGAGCTTCAGATGCCTCCAAAAAGGTGATCATATAGGCAAAGTCGTCATTCGAATGCCGGAAGACATCTCGACCATCGCTAGTTCCCCACGCACTCGCAATCTTTCGCTAGACCCCAAAGCATCTTATCTTTTAGTTGGAGGGCTTGGTGGTCTGGGTAGATCTATTGCTACCTGGATGGTTGAGCACGGAGCACGCTCGTTGGTGTTTCTGTCTCGGAGTGCTGGTTCAAGTAGCGAAGATCGTGCAATAATCGCGGAGTTAAAAGATCAGGGCTGTTCGGTCTCCACGGTTGCCGGCAAAGTGCAAGACATGAACGATGTCTTGAAGGCAGTGTCATCAGCCACATATGGGATCAAGGGCGTGATCCACCTCGCCATGGTGCTCCAGGTATGTCTGCCGTCGCTCTTTTGATATCTAAGTGTCGTGTCTCCGCTAAGTACGACAAGGACGCTCCAATCGTGGATATGACATATGAAGCCTGGTCAGCAGTTATTGCTCCCAAAGTTGTTGGAGCCTGGAACCTTCATAACGCTTTCTTGAATGACCCTTTAGACTTCTTCATCATGGCCAGCTCTCTGGTCACTATTGTCGACCAGCCAGGACAAGGCAACTATCAAGCAGCCAACACATTTCTGGAATCATTCTGCCAGTATCGCCATAGCCTTGGTCTTGCAGCTTCTGTCTTGAATATCTGCCCAATTGAGGGCATTGGCTTCGTCGCGGAGAATTCTGTTGCTCGGAAGAACCTCAAATCGCAAGGTCTTTACTTTCTTGGTGAGAAAGGCTTTCTTGACTACATGGAACTCTCTTTTTTCAACCAGCATCCCCCCGTAATTAAGGGACAAGCAAACTCCCCGTCTACTGCATGGAAAAATCGGAGCCAGCTGGTGATGGGTCTAAGATCCGCATTGCATCTGGACGACCCGAACAATCGTACTAATTGGCGTCGTGATCGTCGCATGGCAATGTACCATAACGTCCGCAACACTGAGGATGGGAACACCGGGGCAAAATCCGACGCACTAAAAGACTTTCTTTCACAAGCCGTGGATGATCCTGAGATCCTTGGGGAGAAAGCTAGCATTGAATACATCGCCCTGGAAATTGGCCAGAAGGTCCTTAATTTCATGCTCCGGCCAGACGATGATGTTGATATCTCGTTGGGGCTGTCCCAGGTCGGATTGGACTCTTTGATGGCCATCGAGCTGAGGCGATGGTGGAAGCAGGCCTTTAAGTTGGAAATCAGTGTGTTGGAGATTATGGCCTCAGGGACACTGGAACAGCTTGGCAAGATTGCTGCTGAGGGTGTCAAAAAGAAGTTGCAAGTCGGAAATGGGAAGGTTGAGTAATTTGTAAAGAAACAATTCAGAGCTTTATAGACCCTTTTCCTCTAGGAGGCCCCAGCATTTGCCAACGTCAACAGTAAGTGCCCATTTGCATCTTTGGTAACTGGTAAGAATGGATTTGGAACACCCTACCACTAAGCTGAGGATCCGCAGGCCAAAGGTCTAGGTTGGCTATTCGGGGTCATTGGTCCGCGAAGACCCTATTAGATAAGTTTAGGTACGTTTCAGAGTTGGGAGTGCTAAACTAGGTCACCACAACACATTTCAAATTAGGATTTGATCAGTGAATTGATTGTTTCAAAGCCTGTCGAGGCAACTAAAGTGGGAGCTCATGTGCTTGCGACCAGTACTAGGACCTATTCACGGTACAACTTGAAATCGAAATACACCGATCAGTTTGGCACAAAGGTAAGCAACTGTCGCCTTCACACTCCTTACACCTGCCAAATTTACCTCTTTGAGCTATGAGCTTTCAACGCCCAGCTCCACCTGACGACATTATCAGACAATTTCTAACCCGAATTTTTTCTCTCTCTAGGCTGATGGCTTAGCTCTACTGTCGCAAAGTCCGTGGATCTGCCCTCCGAGATCGTGCCCTGGATAGGAAGAAGCTTGTCAGGTTTCAATGACTGTGGTGACAGACTGACTCCGCCCATCGGCATGTTTGATGAGCAATCTGGAACTCCAGGACCTATTTGTGTATTACTGGCACCGGGCGCGAGATTTTGCGGGCGAATGATCTCGATGTGCTGGTAACCGCTGACCGGGGCCATGGCGTCCCAAGGCCAGATGGGAAAAGACCACATTGTAATGCAGGAGTTCAATTCGCTGTTGAAGACAGCAATCAGTTCCGCGGCATGACATGCTTTGATGATGATATCGTCGCACTAGGTAGGGGCGAATTTGAAGCACCGGCTCCAGTCTTTCCTAATCCCCTCGAGTTCTTCCATGAAAGTTTCAGCGGTGCACTTGAAGGTAACAGCGATACAAGCTGTCATATCGGAAGTCATTGTTAGGCGGGCTAACATGTCGGAAGGTGTTAGGGTTAGGTCTTCAAATTCAACAGGAGACCCCACCTGCTTAATGTGCATCGAAAGAGATTGACTGGGGTGGTCCATGAAGTCTTGATAATGCGGGAATTGGGCGAGGTTGTACTTCGTTCGTTTATCAGTGTTGCATAATGTGGAGTGCAGCCGCCGGATATCGTAGGTATTGTTCGAGACCTCCTCGAGGAAGGCCGTTGTGAATGATGAAATTTCGAAAGCGGAGGCTTATACGTCCGCAGCGCAGGCTCCCAGTAGTTCACAAGAGGTTTCCCATTCCAACGTTGGGTCAATCATCCCTCCGGCATGGCAGCAGTCGAAGATGAAGAGTGTACTACAGAATACCCTGGTGTAAAAGAATACAGTCATCGCATTCGACCAGTCAATCCTTAGTGAATCCAGACAGGTTTCCTGCTTCCACAAACGTACCTTCGTGAGATCCACCGTGGACGCATGACCTCCATAGTATAAGATAAATAGGCTGTCTTGGTCGTTTACGACTTTGTCAAGCTCAGGGGAAATAGTTTGAATGAAGTGCCGTTGGAAAATAAATTCTAGGATCTTGTAGACTAGTACTTCGAAATTGAACCTGTCTTCGAAAACTCTGCCCAGCTTATCAGCCTGATCCCGGAGATGTTCCAGTCCGGTAGCGGTCTCCTAGTAGACAATGACGGCAACCACCTTAAAATATATCTTCCTACTCAGCAGTGCGTTTTTTGCAGCTCTTGTCATATCGGACGCGAAGTCGGAGACCGTCTCCCAACACTGGCTTGCCCGCCTATCCTCGTTGGTGCCCTCTGATGTTTCGTTAGAGTCATCGAACTCATCATTGATCTGGTCATCGACTTGCGAGAGAGGTGGAGACTGGCCAACGAGGCCGACGGTATTGGAAGCTTCGGAATCGCAGTCGGAAGATGCTTGGGTGGTCTTTTGTACCGGCTCTTCACTGGAAAAGTGGGTTGAGTTTGGTTCGTTGGTGGGGTTGTTCGTGCGTAACGGGTCCTGCGCCATCGAGCATCTCACGGAGCCAGCCGACCTGGATGCGGACAGTCCCCTGTTTTCTACCCGACAGTCCCCTGTTTAGGCGCTTACGAGTCAGCTTGCCTATATCCTCACCACCACCACCACTAAGGCCCTCACGGCTACCATAACGCTCAGGCTGTTGACGACAATTTATCGCGCCTTATAAGTATTAGTATTATCTCTTTTATGGATAGCTCTTATATCTATATTACTATTACTACAACGGAGTAGGTGCTCCTAGGGGTGCTTTAGGGGGGTACTTTGGGGGGTGTTATAGGGGTTAGTCTAGGGAGGCCCCTGGAGTTAACCCCCTAACACTAATTCTAGGGGCTTCTTTAAGGGCTATTCCTACCTACCAAGCCTTATCGTTTTAGGCATACTACAGGCCCCCGCGATATATAATAGTGAGGTCTATATAAAGCGCTGACGTATAAGTAGTATTTATAAGGGTTAACGACCTACTACTAATAACAGCGAGGTACCAGCAGCGAGGTGCTTATAGATGGTGGTGATGGTAGTAGTGGTAGTGGTGGTGGTGGTGGTGGTGGTAGTGAGGATGTAGGCAAGCTGACTCGTAAGCGCCTAAACAGGGGACTGTCGGGTAGAAAACAGGGGACTGTCCGCATCCAGGTCGGAGCCAGCGAGAGCTGACGACGCACAAAACTCCCCCTGATAGCGTAGTGTGCTCCTGCACAAACGTTAGTAATACAAGCGATGCCGTAGATAACCTCGATACATACAGATGTTGATGGTCGAGCTGTTTTCCGTGCTAGTCGCCAGTATGAAGCTCGTTATTCAGCCTTCTGCTTAAAGACTAGGGTTACAATATCGATGTGGCATTCAGGATTTCCTCCGAAATTAGCATGCGTTCGATGAGATAATACAATCGGCGAAGGGACAAAGATTGGAAAATGCCTGAGAACCGTGGTTAGAAGATAGACTGGAAATGGATGGATGCGAAGACTGGATGTCCCACCCGAGACGTGCCGTGCGTGAGATAATGGACTCCAGGCAGGCGCGCGAGGCGACACATGATTCACTGCTACCACCTAGAAGACGATGGATTTGATTGGCTTAGGGTGTGTTTCGGATCTATTTGCGGACAGTTCCCTTCACTCGAAACTTGATCGGCATGTCTCCGGTTAGCGAAAGGTCACACGACACTAGTGAGATCAAGTGGTACACAGATCTACAAAATTCCATTTGAACGTCATTCAGTGATGGAGCGGTTAGTGCCGCAGCGAAAATAGTCTTAACCCTTGAATTCATCCCTTTAATTTTTACCTATAAAAACCTATAGCCTAGCCTGCGAGACAATGGCTAACCCTGACCCTGACCTCAGCGGTGTATCGGGCGTCGAGGAGATTGAGAATGTAGATGAATGCAGCGAGCTTGGCGCAAAATGGTCTGGTACGTATATCTCAAATTTCATATTTTTTGCTTGCCACGTGCATATTTGTACTGCACAGGGAATTGGTAGCGGCAAGTAAGCCCGCCTTTTTTGCCAGAACCGTCTTACGTCCCATTTTCGTCACTTTCCTGAAGAAGATACACTAGCATGGTCGCCACGAGTACCTTCCATAGTGCCAAAGGCACTGGCCAGGATGCCCTCGAAAGCGCCAGCAGTCTTTGAGCTTCCGAAAAGGCCTTTGTGCCACATACTGATCATGTAGTAACCTAGGAATATTATTCCACCCGGCCACAAGATCCAACTTTATACAGCCTACATCATAGCCAGCTTCAGCCACACCCAGAGAAATACGGACTGCAACTGAGCCACCGAAGTCGTTTGTCGACTACCTGTGGGCAGTTTTGACAGTGTTTGGGAAATACATAACACAAATCAAAACCTTGCAGTATCCCCAGCACTCCACAAAGAAATATTGAAATGAATAATGGAGCATAATCCTGCGTTAAAGATATCGTTGTAGAAGCATAATACAAGCCTAACACTCACCGAAAACGTGTGGACTCATTCTCTTCAGCAAGACATCTACCGGAATCTGAGAGACACAAGAAGTCACAAAGAAAGCACTCAGGGCCATATTCAGCTGCGTTCCCCGAAGATCGATCTTTGCTAAGAGTTCTCGCTTATCAATGTTCTCAATGGCGATGGTATCTTCCAGACGTATCATTTTGGCCCTTCTGCCCCCACCCTGTGGGGGGGGAGGGGAAAGACCTCTGACTCGGCGTAATCGGTTTCGCTGGACATCTTTGGAGTTTTAGGATGGCTTGTGGTCGTAAAAGAACCCAAGAAAGAGAGTGGATTTGCCTATAAAATGATCGACACAGAAAAGCGGACGATATTAACTCCTTGGGTGATACCGCAAGGGACGAACATCAACATTTGCACACGGTTTTTCATCCGTAACTATGGCGCTGTAGCAGATGATCTGAACCCGCCATGAGGCTCAGAATCAAGCAAAAAAATGCGCAGCTTTTCATATCGATACCAAACAAACCAATGAGTTCCATCCCTCTACGACTGGCAAGAGTCTAATATGGAATAGAAAAAGTAGTAAATCTCCACATGTACTGAGAATCTGGCCAGCGGATCCTTCTAGACCTTTAGCATATCCGGTTCACATATCATGACCAAGCTCCATTAGTCGATGAAATATGATAACCTATCACGATGCTAATGGGTAGCTCTGCGCTACTTCAACTTTTGTTGCTGAGTAAGAGCGGGAACTCCCAATAGCCTGCAACTACAGTCATCAAGGTGCATGAAACCCTCTGCTCATGACACTTAAATGTAACTAGATAATATTGGTCACCGTTGATAGGAATATTATATTGTATAGTCAATATTGAAGTAATATTAGCTCTGCGCCCGGAGTGTAGGGTGATATCTCAAGCGAACTGAACAGTTCCTCACCAAGCCAGACTTAAAGATTGAAAAGTCCCGAGGAAAATGATTCTCCCAATGCTACCTGAGATCTCTCGTGCCTCTCCTGCGTGGTATTCCTTTCCATTGCCATTGAGGCAACACAATCTGTTCCCAATTCGATTTCTCTGGAGAGACAACGTTTCTCAAGAATGACATCCGGCGAGGTCACAACTCGGACCAAAACCGCTAGTGCCAGAGTAATCCCCATTTCCAACGAGGCCCCTTGCAACGACTCTCTCGTCCACCAATATGGCGGGAGTCACGTTTCAGGCTGGCTGGGCCATATACCACCCTCATGGCTGCCGTACGTGCAGTTGATTCGCCTCAGTCCTCCAATCGGAACCATTAGCATATACTTTCGGTGTAGTAATGGATAATGAACGTCGGGGCGGCTATCGCTGGTTTCTTAGGGTTAGGGCGCATCACTCTAGGGGCCCAGCTTGGTAGGGTTGGCTGGGGACCGCCGGTCGGCCCAGCGTTCACTATCCATTACTAAATCGAAAGTACTTGCCCCACCTGTTCGGTTTGCTCCATGCCGCTATCCTCCAACGTACCCCACTTCCAATGCTGATTCGAAGCAATATGTTGATACTCGGCGGTAGCTTCTTTCTGTCTAATGCCATTCACATCTGGAATGACTTGATTGACGCTCCTCTGGACGCACTTGTCGAGCGTACACGGAATAGACCCATTCCTCGAGGAGCTATGTTACCGTTTGATGCGGCAGTCTTCACTGCCACCCAGGCTGTCGGTGCTGCCTTGTTCCTACCGTATCTCTCGACATCCACTGCCCAGAGTGCTATCTACGCCATACCGGGCATAATCAGCTGGACATACTACCCGTGGGCTAAACGGCACATAGATTTTCCGCGAGTTGTCCTCGGGTTTTGTATGGGCTGGGGTGTCGTCATGGGATCAGTAGCTATCGCTATCGAACCGTTTACTAAGGGAGTGCTTGGCTCTGGTCCGAAGCCATGTGTAGAGTATTCAACCATGTGCCTTTTCTTCGCTAGTGCTGTATGGCCGATGATTTATGATACCATCTACGCGCATCAAGAATTGAAGGAGGATCTCAAAATAGGCATCAAGAGCTTGGCAGTTCTCTACCGTGATCGTACCAAGGTCCTCCTTTGGCGATTACTGACTTTGATGATTTCGCTATTATTTGCATCCGGGTGGCTGGGTGCTATGGGCGTAATGTACTGCCTGGTCTCTGTCGGCGGTGCGACGATGTCACTAGGCTTAATGACTGTGAGAGTTGATTTGGACGATACCAAAAGCTGCTGGTGGTGGTTTAGCAACGGCTTTTGGATTGTTGGAGGACCGATCGCGGGTGGCTTGCTGGCTGAGTATTTGCATCAGAATTACCTTCCCTACTAAATTTGGATCATCAGCCTCACCTGTACGGGACCTTCAGTGTATAATGAGTGCTCATCCGTAGATAAGACGCCAGACAATTGCAGTATCAATTACCCAATATTATTCCCTCCGCACACCTTGAAAATTGACGACATCCATCCTCATAGGACAGTGGTTAGAGGCCTCAGAAGGTTATCCATATATTGTGGCCTTGGTAAGCTTATTGCTCCGAAGAAAGTCCTTCGCACAATACTCCCTTCGATGATAAATGTGTCTCAGCTGGACTTGGCTCGCATTTGGCAGCAGAGCAAAGAAGCTTTTGAGACCTAGTCATCCTCTTAAATCATTGAAATTCTCATTCTGGCCTACAACGCTTCCCTCCTACCACTTTAACTCTTTAAGTGCTTAAGCGCGTTCACTCTGCGATATCCGTCCGCAAGAGGGTTCTCATCTGCGACTCGACTTGAGAACCACTCTCTTCTCCAAGATAGAATTCCCTTATTTCCAGTCTACGGCCTTGACCTGATGTCTTCTGGCTCTGTTACGGACCTTTCCCTATTGTTCTATTACACTTTTACATCTGGCACAGTATTTTCGGGAGATTTATCAAGAGATTACAAGGCTGACGATGATCATTTTCTTTTTTACACCTTGCTGTGAGGCAACGAGTGAGCAAACTACTAGGTCATGGGAATAAGAGTCAGCAGAAGAGCAACTCCTAACGGTACCAGTCAAAGGAAAAAGAAGTACAATAGCATCCCGCTGAAAAACTGCTATCTACAAAAAAATATGTTCTCAAAGCTATATGTGGAAAGACGGCTGTGAAAATACACGTCAACTCCATTAGCTATGTTTCTCATTATATGTATAGAAACCCACAGCCCGGGCCACGCTTGCGTCAACCCATAACAAAGAAATTTTAATATCATTGGAGTATTAAGATCGTATTTTGTATTGGAAACGAAGTTACAACGCTACATAAAGCGCCCGACAAAGCTCAAATAGTAGGTAGTAGCAAAAGGCAGAAGTATCAGAACGGGAAAAGAATGAAAGATGATTCAGGAGGCGTCCGGTCTACAATAATACTGCGGGCGGAGATTGATGCACTTAGGTATGTGCGTGTTTTGTTTGCTTATCCAAAGCAGCCAAGAAAAGCTCGATCAACTGTGGTCGGTCAGAAAGTTCTGAAACAGGTCGGTCTAGCAGTGACCAAGCTTCTAATTCAGGGAGCTTGGTACTCCTGATAGGAGCAATTTGCTTACCCAAGCAGTATATTTTTTGTCTCGTTGAGTGCTTTGGAGACGCGCGAGCTTTGCAGACAGATCGTCTGTGGAGCAGAAGACCATGCTGCTTATTTGCTGATCGGTTTCAAGGCTCTTGAGAAACAGCGTGGCACCCTTGTCATTGCCAATCTGTGAGATGAGGAAGATTGCCGCTGCGTTGTTATATGATTGATGGCTAAGGACTTCTTTGCAGTTGCGGATAGTGTTTCGTAGACTTCCAGGATGCTCGGTGGTAGGCTATAAGACTTTAAAGAGTGTACGTATGATCTTGCGGTCGGCGGAACAAAAATAATGTGCGTTCTCATGCAATCATGAATATTATGATAACATACCTGTCCGTCCGTAATGATAACCACGAAGACCGGTCTCTCAAGCTTCCCCGATTGTACTTTTTTAAGGATCATTGGCTGTACAATTTTGGCATCGAGAACTTTGCCCAATCGAGTGTCGCCATGGAATGGTACGCTGGCAACTTTCATGTCTACGTCATGCGCATCCGTCAAGTCGTCAAAACTTTTCCCTGCCCCTTCATCGTGGTTCAGAAAGCGGATTGATATCCCCTTCGGTTGGAGTCTAGTTGCAAAATAAGCGACGCGTCGGAGTGTATCACGAAGTGCTGGAATATGCTGCTCATCAAAAGTCATTGAGCTACTATCATCTAGAGACAAATTGTTAGCCATTATCTAGAATGACCTCCTCGGAAATCACGGCCAATTCACTGAGAGGGTGAACGAACTAACCGCACAAAATAACGAAGTCATAGAATGCGAGCTTCACAAGTCCAGGAATGAGTTCAGTCCGCAGTCCAAGTTCTGCAGCAATGACATCGGCCTGGGTCGCGGCCTTTTCAGCAATAGATTTGACTGATTTGTCTGTCACCTGGGAAAAGTTTTCAATATTCTTTGTGACAAAGTCTTGCGTGTATTCCACATATGCATCTTTCGTTTGCGGGGGAGCGACTCTTCGTTCACCATCCGAAGATGCGGGTGAGGTGCACTATTAGATGGCGGTTCTGTAAGTTCAACTCGTATAGACTAGAAACATCCCTTACAGTAGTGGCTGGTACACTGGGTCGGTGCGGCGGTGACTGAATTAAATTAGAAAGAGCGTCTAGCTAGCATCGTCTATGCGAACTGAACACATACACATGCTACAGGAGGGTTGAGATCTTGCTTCACTGATGTGTGCGTCTGCCAATGGATGATTGGAGGTGGTGGCTGAGAAGGGATCGTAGTCAGTAAAGCATCTTTAGAGGCGTTCCGGTATAGATATACCATAAAAATGACTACGTTATGTGTCTGCTGGTCTGTTGCCTCCATAAGTTCTCCCAAGAGTGGTTGTGAAGGCTCAATAAAATGTTACTGGGCCTGCTACTTTCTGAAAGGAGTCGAGATTGCTTTACCACTGTCCGTGTTTCTCTAGACGGCATATTATCCTGGGGTTCAATCGGCCCAGCCTGTGTTTCAAAGTCTCCAGGTTCTTCCCACGTGATCGACTTTCCCAGGCAAAATGAGCGCCAAATACCAGAAATTGATTTCATGGTGCTCAAATTTTGGAAACCCTGTTGGCTAAATGCTCCGTATGTGTGGTGTATCGCACACGGAAGGGATTCAAATTGCGGGGTACACGCTGATTATATAAGGAAAAGCTATTAAAGATCTAAGTGGTTCGCCTAAAGAAAAGCTTTGACATATTCTCGAAGCTTTACATATTCTAATATGTGAGATACAATACACCTTCTACATGAAATTTTCAACACGCGGCTCTGTCTCCATTCTCCAGAAACTTAACGTCTGTTGTAATATGTGTATTCATAAATGAAATTCTAGCCTTGGGAAGCTGGAAAATACTATCGTCCTCTTGGACTCGACGCAAGGTGAATCTGTGTCTAGAAAGAAGAGGGACATTCTGGTTGCTCATTGATGGCAGACAAAGGGTTTTGATCCGATAAGCAAGGAGCCCCGCCCACTAGCAAGTGCTACGGCATGATAGAAGCCAAAGTAAGCCCAAACCATGTCTACTATATTATTAACGATCCTAACATATTCATAGATACGGGATAATTCAAGGCGATACGCAATGTGCACTTCCTTCCACTATATGTAGCAAAAGACCGTTGCCTTGCTGAGCCTTGTCATGCGGCGTTGATGCTTTAGTTCAAAAGGTGCCATTTCTTGCAGCCTCTCTGCCTCATTCGCTCCTCAATATAGTCCATAGCCAACCGCCACAGCCCTTTTCCACCTATACAAGCGCCGCTCTCAAGGTGCTGTGTTAAGCCACTGAGAGTGGAAAAGATCTTTGTAGCTTTCTTGGCCTCGGAGTCGCCGAGAAGTGGCGCTGTGATGGAGAGAGGGCAGTGGAATATCTTTGGCTCATGAACAGGCGAAGACATGTGGTTCTGGAGCGCTTGGAGGTTGCGGAACTTCTTGGAACATTGGGGGCAGGACGGAGAAATTGTGAGTGCTAGGTCCGAGGGAGGGTTTTCGAAGTCCGAAACGGGAGTGAAGAGGCCCGAAAGGGATGGAGATAGGGAAAGTGGAGCGCTCCGGGTGCTCCAGTGGGTTGAAGGCGTTAACACTGGCACTCCGCCAGAAGAGGAGTTCGAGAGGGCGTCGTCACAATCGAGACTTAATGCGCCTTTCTCAGCACTGTCGTTGGAGATCAGTTTTTCGATATCGTTGGACCGGACGAGGGCGTTCAAAGACTTTCTCGTTAACCCTGAACGGCAAGCGCCGCTTTCCAAATGGTGAACTAATGCCGAAGGAGACGTGAACTGTCTCTTACAGCCCTTCCCACCGGTACATGCAATTTTGGCCAGGGGATGATGAATCACAGAAGAGAGGTGTTGTTCCAGTGCTTGATCGTTGATGAATTCCCTTTCGCACTTTTTGCAGTACGGGTCAGAGTCTTCCGCGAGAGACGACCGTACGGCTTTCTTAGGCTCGTGGATTTTATCGGCTAGGTGCATTTGCAAAGCTTTAGAGTTGACAAAGTCTCGGTTGCAATCGCAGCAGTGGAATTGAGTAGCATGAATCGATGAGCGTAGATGGTCTTGAAGAGCTTTGTTGCTGCCAAAAGCTCGATCACAGTCGCAGCAATAACAATGACCCGTAGCCTCTCGGTGTTGTTTCAGTACCTGGGCGAAAGCGAACTTTCTCCCGCAGGCTTCGCAGCGGAACGGGGGGTTGCAACATTGTAAATCATCTGCAGCTTCATTCAAGGGATCGCAGTGAGAGCAAAAATCGTGCTTCTTTGCGTCCCGGTGCTGTTTTAGCGAGACAGCATCACGAAACCTACGGCCACAAAAGCAGAAGGGCATAGTGACATAGATCAGTCGTTAGATAGAGGGAGAAGGTGAGGACGATAGAGAAATAGAGGAGGTATAAGTGTCTAAGATGGACGGTGGGAGTATGTGAGGAGCCCTACTGGGCACACGTGCGCTTTGGGGGTGGCTTAGATACGAGATCCAAGTATGCCCGGTAGCTGCAGCCTCCGGCCTCGTAGTTGTACAGAGCAGTAGATGCAATAAAACGATTGGGCAGTAGATAATGATTCTGGAGCAGCGGCGGGTCGGGGAAGGTGTTCCGCGCGCCAGGGATCTTGTTTTTTGCACTGCCCCCCACACCAGTGTTGTACAATGCGCGCGCCTCCAGTCAGATGTCGCAAAAGTCCTTGTCATAGTGGAAGGCCTTCTTTTCACTGGGCCACGATGCTCCTGCATGTAGGCAGCATCTTACTGCGGCTGGAATGGACATGAACCCGGGATGCAGCCAAACGCTTCTGTAATTTATGTCTTAAAACCCTCTCCAATTCCCCTCAACTTTCCTCTTTAACATCAGACCCAGAGCTTTTCGAATGCAGCGACTTCACGCAATCACCAAGTCAACTTCTTTTTCGAAAGCACCTTCAAACAACAAAGCTACCTTGCACTGCAACCTGTACGAAAAGAATATGGAAGATCCAGGATCCATGTTGTGCCGCGTCCGCGTCCTGACTCCAAGTGGCAGCGAGGAGAAGCCCGCTCTCTTGAAACCTCGAGACGTGCCTGATTTGACCGATCAACTTCGCAAGACTTGGGTCCAGGATATGCAACAATTTCTTATGAGCTCAGCAGAGCACCAGCATATCAGACCTCTAGACTTTCAACTCTACCTCTCAGGCACCGTTGAGCATCGACCTACCTCCCTCACATCTCTTACATCCACAACAGTCTATCCACCTTCTTATCGCATTCCACCAGAGACGATCGGTGAGCTAACCACTGAGCAAAAAGTGCAGCGATCGGAGTGCTTCGCGCTGGGAAGTTTGATTTACGAGATATACGCCGGAGAAGCAGCCTTCGAGGGCTTGTCTGAGCATGAGATTCAAGACAGGTTCCGCCGCGCGCACTTCCCAGCCGTCACACACATTCCTCTGTGGCTCGTTATCCTCTCATGCTGGAGCTTGGAGTTCGCGATCGCGCTTCAGGCGATGTCAGGTAGGCGCTCTCTCCACCATCGGCCATTTTCTGCTGTTAAGACCAGCGCAAGTAACGTATTTTCAATCTCTAGCTTCCCGCCTTCCCTTGGAGCAAAGTACCTCAAGAAGTAAACTGCAAGGCCTGGTCCGCTCCGCCAAGAGTTACATTTCCGCGCACCCTGTGCGCTTCGGCTTCCAAGTAACTGGCGCTGTTGTCGGCCTTGCCGCTACCATTACCCTACCCATCCTCGGCGCAGCAGGCTTTGGGTCACTGGGCCCTGTAGCCGGCAGCTCGGCAGCGGCATGGCAGGCCTCCGTGGGGGCTGTAGAGGCGGGGAGTTTGTTCGCATGGTGTCAGGGCGCGGCGATGGGGGGCGCAGCGGTGAATGGAATTATAGCGGCAGGGGCGGCAGGTGGAGGAGTGTTGCTTGGTTCGACGGCTCTAGGGACGTTGATGGATGAAGGGATAGATGAAGGAATGGATGAGGCGAAGAAGGAGGAATTGGTGAATTTTTTTCGCAGCGTATATCGGAAAGCGGAAGGTGAAAAGAAGGCGGAGGAAGACGCGGAGGAAGACGCGAAGGAGACTATCGAGTAGCGGCCCCCCTTCGGAAGAAGGAGGCTACTATCCGTATTCTCAAAGCACCCAGAAATATACTGAGTACTATGTACCAACGGTTCGAATTTTTTGTTAGCCATTAATGTCAGCGCTGCGCCCTCAGTAGGCATCACGAATCAGCTATTATCCCAAATCTCAGGCCTGATACAGGATTTAGCAGTTACCTCCATCAGGCTTTGACTTAGGCGTAAGTGTTATGCTACAATGCAGCAATGTCGTGATAACCCTAACTAAGCCCATCTATCAACCAGAAAAAACCCACGGTACGTTCCATTGTCTTCTCATGTCCATGCTTCCATCTCCCTAGTGTGTCATGAGTGATACCTCTTATTCCGTCCCTCAGGGCAGTCGCTTTCCGGCTAAAATCCACTTTTTATTAGCAGGCGTTGAGAGTAGTCTTCACTTCAATAAGACTCTTTACAACGACTTTCTCACCTATCGATGTAATACAAATTATAATATAGATTAACTAGACTATATTTTATCTTTATAATTATTATATATAATTAATTCATTCTAATTCTTTGATTAAGATTATTAATTAAATTTAATAATATAAGGAATACTTATTCCTGGGTTAGAGGTTAGGTAGTTATAGTATTAATCAACTACCTTAATAATATTTAATATATATTTCCACCATCTCCAAATTTTAGCCTCTCTTTATTGCTGGTGTTACGCTTACATAGATTTGCCACTGGCTCCTAGAAACTATTGTTCAGGAGGACTGGGATTCAAGGCAGAATATTGAGGTCCGTACCTTCTTAGTGGCTTTTGTGGGAAACCCTAACAGTTGACCTCCTGTGTCAGCATGGCTTGGCCAGCAAAGAATCTACGATAGAGGAAAATTTTGACTGTACATGGCAAAACAATGAGAGACATGGATCACACAAGGTTGGTTACGATGGACTGTCAAACTCTGGTCACCCGGTTACGGTGATCCGCAAACTCTGATTGTCTATCCCAGGAGGAAGGGGAAAGTTGGAGGAATGGCTCTCTGCTACGATTGACCAAAGCCGATCGTTTGTGGGGCAGATCGATGAGCTTCTCGATATTATAGCCGTTCGCGAAATCGTAAGAAAGTAAAGTACTGTCTCTAGTCTTTGGTTCACTAATTACAAACGGTGTTTGATGTTTACTGAAAAATATGTAGTGCGCTAGACTAGCCCACCATACACTGGCTTTATGAGGTCCACAACAACGTGCATCCCCTACTAAGAAATGTCGTCCATGAGCATAGTCTTCTACGTCGTAATAAGTGCCAACCGGGTCTTCCTAGGTTATGATTATAATTGCCCAGCTTTGGAGTCTAACATAGTGTTGTCAAACTAACGTTCGCCCAGTAGACCTCAAATTATGTAAAGAAATCGGCTTCGAACCTGGCCAGAAGAGGAAGCATGCGACTGTCTTCATGTACTCGGCCTAAGTAATCGATGTTCTTGTAGAGTGCTAGTTTCCTCTTAAGCTTGCGATGCAAGCGGGAACAATGCTAGGTGCTCCTCGTTCTTGTAGTCAGGAGCTTCTACGGAGAAAAGCTGAGTGAGATGCGGGATCTATCGACTGTAGACAACAGACCCTGGAGTGGATTTGAAAGGGTTTATAGGATGATGTGGGTCTTATGGGATGATGTGCGTGTATGTGTTGCATGCCATCGGTGAAATCCTGCCATCGGTGAATGGGGGAATCCACCGATGGCATGGAACATATGCAAGATTTTGGGAACCCGATGGTAAAGGTGTATTGTAGGGCGGGAAGCGGAAAATTCTCGAAAGATTTTGGTAGCCCGGGGCAGACATGAGCCATGGGGGCCAAGGAGCCTGCACCGTAAAAGGTGAGCCTCTCTCTCTGTGAAGGCTGCGCTGTTGGTATTGGGAGGCTACGACCGTAGGGGGTACATTGGTTTTAGGGGTCCTAAACCATTATGCGTTGTATGCAAAATCACCAGCGAACGGCGGTGCTTATTCGTTCAGCGCAGTCCCCACCTAATTTGCCCCCCGGAAACTTGGCCTTGTAGCTAGAATAGCATCGGCTCCCGGCAACGGCCGGCCATCAGCTAGAAATTTTCGCCCTCGAACCGTGCAACCTCACCTCATGGGGACTGAAGCCTGGGGGAAGCCGAAGACCACTAGGAGGACCAAAATTTGGTTGCCTAGGTGACAAAACATACATTTAGAACTGAGGTACTACCTGTATAGACATATGCTTTATACCTAAGAGGACCAATTCTAGGCGCCCTTGCCAAGGAACAGAATACCCAAGCGAGCCCCCAACAATCATTCTCGGCGGCGTTAGGGTCCCGGTACCCGCATTGCCACTGTTTCCTTGCGTTATCTAGCATGTTTCAAGCCTCGTACGGCTGTTATGCTGGGGGCCGTTTGCCGTCCTTGAGAAAATCCTTCTACCATGGACCGGCAGCGATCCGAAATGATGAAAGCACTTACACCAAGCTATAGCTAACACTCGTATTCGAAAAGTATTGACTTATCTACCTTTCATCCACCTTTGCCCGGATGTCCTACTATTCCAGATTGCTCCCAGTTGTGTGGATCATAACGAAAAGATCAAGGTGCTGTAAGACCTAGCCTGTCGATGTTAGCTTGATTATTGCTGGATGAGCTTCTAAGTACTGACTTACTTAGCAATCTGCCGTACATCTTTCGATATCATCCACACAGGAGGACGCTTTGGAGGCATCCCCTCCTTCCCAAGAAGCCCAATCTTAAAATGCATGCATTTCGGACTCATTCTTGCCGTCATTGACAACCTGGCGTTTACCTTTTCGTACCATATACTTGAAGGATGATTTGACGAAATCCCCTCCTCCCAACGCAGCACATACTTTGAACGCATCCACCCCGGCCTCATCTTTGGCGTCAACAAAAGCACCCGCGTCAACTAATAAGCGCACCATGGCCAGGTCCTGGGCTCTCAGGGCGATGTGAAGCAGAGGGGTCCTCTCTGTGGACTTATAAAGATGATTTGGCAAGGCGCAGTGGTTGAAGAAGATCTTGGCCTTCTTAGTCATCCCCTTTAACACCGTGGTCACTACAGCACACTGGCCTTTATCGGCGGGTACTGATCCAAAGCCCACGGATTCGAACAGAAGTTTCATAATTCTTCCATGTGTCTTTGGACCCAACTTAGTTATGTTGGCATCGTCGCCGGCGTAATGAAATGGAGTGCGTCCTTTGAAGTCGCGGATCTTTGGATCGGCTTCCGCTTGCAGAAGTAACAGAACACCCTCTTCGTATCCACAGGATATAGCTAGGTGCAGGGCCGAGCTCTTATGTTCACCGCTCTGTTCGTTGACATTGGCCTTATTTGTAAGCAAAATTTTCAGAATCTGAGTTTGGTCATGAGTTGCTTTGTTGGTCCACCCGTTGGCTGCCAACATCAGCGGGGTCAATCCGGACCCATTGGGCTGATTAACAAAAGCACCTTTTGCTAAGAGCATTGATACAGCCCAAGGATCTTTCCTGCGCACAGCTAAATGCAAAGGCATATTCAGCGTGCCTGGGGGCATGATGTTGACATCGGTATCAAAATGTAAGAGGCAGGCTAAAGCATCCCTCCTATACTTTTCCAGGGGTCCGTATCCACCATATAGTATCTGGAGAAGCGGATAATCTCCATTCCTATCTTTTACGTTTGGGTCCGCCCCGGCTTCCAGGAGATCTCGGATCAAGTTCGTATAGCCATGGAATTCTTCATGTTCGATTGCTAGGTGCAGAGCGGTTTTCCCTCCGAGAAATCTGACATTAACGTCTGCGCCAGCCGCGAGGAGTGCTGCAACACACTTGTTGTGTCTTTGACTACCGCCTTTGATAGCCCAATACAAAGGTCTTTTTCTGACTTTATCTTTTGTTCCTGGATTGCACCCCTGGCTGAGGAGTAATCGAACGACAGACGCTTTGCCAGCCTTTGCATATTCTTCTAGGAAATTGAGGTGCTTGTCCTGCCATGCAACCCCACTCTTGAGACCAAGAAAGCTTGCTTTTGTTCTATCCGACATGACCGATGTCGGCGCTGAAGATGCAGCTTCCCAAACCTCTTGCATATATTCTAATGGTGAAATATCAGGCTTCATCACGGCTGGGTCTCTGCGAGTCTTCTTTCGCGTGGATTTAGTATGTTTTGGCTGTTCTACATCTTTCGCTGTAGAGTCCCGCTTGACTGATTTGGACAGAATCGCAAGGTTGGCTGCGTTCAAGGAGGCGGGCTGAGAACCAACCGTTTGCTCCTGACCTCCGGCGCTGGGTCCGGCAGATAACTTCGTTGTCGAGGAAGGGTCGACAGGCATCTTCGTTGTCGTGGAAGGATCAACGTGTGTACTTTTCGACGAATCAGGCTTGGCACTTTTTGTTGGGTCCTGACTTTTAGAGCTCAACAGGATATAGTCTTTCGTCGTCGTAGGGTCGTTTACATTGCTAGCGTTCAATGAATTAGATTTGGTAGGTTTTGTGGGGGTTTTGACATTAAAGGTAGGTAGAGCATGACTGTCCTTGCTTGCCGTAAGGTGGCTAACATCGGCAGTTACTGCTGAATCAAACTTGACACTCTTCGTTGGCTTCTCGTTCCTAGAGCTTGACGCTTCAGTATGCTTTATCTTTGAAGGTTGATCAAGACTTGCGGTGGCCACTCCGTCGAAGTCTAGGTTCTTCGCGGTATTCTGATCCTCAGCGCTTGACGGCCTAGTATCATTTGCCACCGTAAGCGGGTTGACTCCTGGCGCTGGAAGGCATGCTGGAGAAGACGTAGTAGGCGGGCAGCCTTCGAAGGAATCCTCTGGCAAAGCGTCTAGATGCTCTCGAAGAACTTGGGATGCTTCGCTGGACAAGACTTGAGTATCATTGGCAGCATCGATCAGGATTGTGTCCTTATTCTCCATCACTCCCGACCTTCTGATTGACGTCGAAGATAAATTCTTGACGGTCACTTCAGACCCCGAGCTATCTTCCATGGTCTCATATCCCTGACCTCGCGCATCGATTGTCTTCTCGTCGTCTGATGTGTCTTCAATGATATCATATCCTTCGCATTGCTCAATGGTAGTGTGACCCTCGAATACACTAGCTTGTGGTGAGCTGCTTTGGGCGGTGTATTGTGTTGTAGTGTCTTCCTCGATCTCGTACAAAGTTTCTCCAAGATTTCCACCGACCGCACTAGGAAAATCTGTTAGATCGTTTGGATACAGATCTGGATCCGAATCCAGCCATTGTTCAATGCTGGTCTGCCTCGAAATTCCAATTAAAGAACCAAAGGGTTTTTCCTGCAGCTCAGGAACCTCAGTGGGATAAGACTCCTCTACTTCTTCCCAGTGACTGCTCGTTGGTGGTGAAGGGTAATACTCTGCTTCGTCGTCGGTGATACAGCAATGACCAATAAAGTTGGCTACTGAAGAAGCATTCCTGATCTGATTGATGAGCGCCCAAGCCATTGGGCGGTTGTTGGGTACTGACTGTGTCAAGTCTTTGATCCACGTTAGTGGCTCGTTGTCCGACTCCGGGCCTGATCCAGCTTGCCGGAGCTGTTCGAACCACCCATGTGCTGCTTCAGCGTTAGCCCAGACACATTTGTGGCGGCTGCCGTGTTCTTGGAAAAATTTTCTCATGTCTTTCAATGTACGTCCTCGTAACACAGTTGTCATGTCCAGAAACACTATGCCCAATGACCACATATCAGAGGCCGAATTACGCGGAGCTCTCTTCGCAACTTCGGGCGCCATATACTGCTCAGTGAAAGGAGCATTGATGGTCATAGTCGTCTCTTTCCCCTCTTTCGACCAATCAAGGGCGGTACCAAAGTCCGTGATGAAAATACCATGGCCCTTCACTAGTATATTCTGCGGCTTGAGGTCTCTGTGCCGGATCCTTTGCCGGTGTAAGTAAGAAACTGCACTGGAAAGGCAGCCAAAGTAACTACGCAGAGATGGCAGTCTGGCTTCAATGAAGTTGCGCGATTGGCATAGATAAGTCTCGAGATTGTAGTCTGCGACAGGCTCCATGAGGTATGCAACGGTACGTTGGTCAGTATAAGAACCGACATATGAGACCAGGTGCTGATGGGAAAGGCGCTTCAGACTGGAGATCTCGTGATCAAAATTTCTGAGTATGATCTGGTCTTCACGCGGATTTTTCTTTCGCATAAATTCCTTGCGCGCATACTCATTAGAACTCAGCCTACTCCAGACCCGGTCCACAGATCCATAACCTCCACTGCCAAGGTGCTTATGAAAATGAAACAAATCTTCGCCCTTCTTGGTATGTGCATGACGACCTTCAGGGCCGTTTTCAAGCTGGCTTGCCTCCGTCAGAACATAGTTTTGTGCGTTCATAAATTTCTCTTTCCAAGAGTCACCAGTCAGAACCTCTGGTATCTTTTCTACCGAATAAGGAAACGAATAGTCTTTCAAGCCAAGGTTGATGAATTCTGACATTAGATCTAGACGCCCAATGTTTCGAAGGACAGTATAAGTTCGGGGTCGCGAACTCCATCCATGTGCCTTGATATGCGGCTCTAGGTGCTTCAACAGATCTGAAATACGTTTGAAAGTCTCATCGTCGATCGAGATGTTTGAGTCCTTCCTGTCACGGATCGGAGGTGTGCAAAGACGGTGTAAGGCTTTGTCGACTTCATCACGCGGTATCGGCTCTGGCTTTCGAGTCCCCCCAAAGAAGTTTGAAAACATCGCGGAACAATTACCAAGCTGCAATGCGTAAATGAATAATAGTCGTGATACCGATTGATGACTTGAAGGATGGATGATCTCTCAGCCGGTGGAAGATAAAGAGAGCCCAAAGTGGTCGGCCCCACCTTACCCGCAGGTTGTTCGCTGAAACAGGCATGGTCTCCGGGGTACACGTCGCAATGCGTTAAGAGCTGCCATTGGTCAAAGCAAAAAGGTGAAGCGAGCAGGAACCGTACGCCAAGAAAATGCATAGCTCGTAAATGACATCGTTGAACCAAACAAGATGAGCGGTTTGGAAGCAGCGGCCAGTGCGGCAGGTGTTATTTCGCTCAGCTTTACCCTTTTCAAGGGTTGTATACAAGCATTTGGTTTTGTTGAGACGGCTGCGCAGTTGGGAACTGACGCTGACATTATACGCTGCAAAATCGAGCTGGAACAGTACAGACTGTATCAGTGGGCGGAGCAGGTTGGCCTTGAAGATCGTCCGAAGAAGCATTTGAATTGGAGTCTTGTTGCAAATATCTTGCAGCAGCTGGAAGCTCTGCTGACTAGTAGTAAGGAGTGGAAGGAAAGATATCATTTGGACGTTGTCGAATTGGACAACAATGCCCTGGTGCAAGAACCTGTGACCGCTCTGTCCCGAAAGTCCAGGTTTGGCATTCTTCTTGCCCGACTTCGACCGAATTTCTCTTTGACGAGCTCCCGTATCATCCAGGAATCGAACGGAGCCATCAACAAGTTGGAATGGGCCGCAGTGGGCAAAGATAAGCTTGATAGACTCGTAGCGGACATCAGCTATTGCAACAATTGTCTCAATGATCTGCTTGATTCTGCAGACAGAACCTTTATCACTTCCTCCATTGAAGCATTGTTAAGAGATGTGGTTTCCCGAAGCAATGCCTCGAGCGACTTGGACGTGGTGAACGAACTACTACGATCAACCTTTATTGGATCCCCGGAGGCTGTTGCATCGGCTGCAAGTCTTAAGAAGATACGCCTGATACTTGGCCATGAAAATGTATCCCATAACCCCAGCAGCCAGAAATCAAGCCGTGGAACAGATGCGAAGGTGTTTCTACGACAACTCAAACCCAATTCTCTGGTCCGGGAGTCGCCCTGTATTACACCCTTTCGTCGTGAATTTGCTCGTTACAAATCACATCTTGTGCTAATCGAGTGGAAGCATATGGAGAAAAAGTTCGAGCCCCAGCTGAAACCTAGGATTGACCAGCTTGCCATTCTTCTGAGCAATGTTGATGAAAGGTCTTTCCACTCACTTCGATGCCAGGGGATACTACCCAAAAACGAAGCCTATCGATCACAGGATGATGCTTATGCTTGTTACGGGCTGGTCTTTGAGCTGCGTAGGCTCTATGTTGACATTCCCTCTACACAGCCATCCATCGCAACATTGTGTGATCTTTACGCGAGGTCACGCAAACCAAGTCTTAATGAACGAGGGCGAATCGGCCTTAGTCTTGCGGAGACAGTCTTGCAGCTGCATACCGCAGGCTGGCTTCACAAAGGACTTCGGTCCGACAATGTCCTCTATTTAGACCTGGGTGATCTAAGGTGGGAGGATGGCACGGCTTATGGGCCGTTTTTAGCTGGATACGAGTATGCTAGACCATCGAACGCGGACACGGAAAAGACGCCCGAAGCGCCTGAATTGGAGCTCTATCGCCACCCACTAGCTCAAGGACCAGCGCGTTCGCATTTCAAAAAGTCCTTCGATCTATTTGCACTTGGTTGTGTACTATTAGAGCTCGCACTGTGGAGAAGTCTTAAGGATATTCTCAGGGAGGCTGGTTTGCGAATTCACAACCATCGCATCAAAAACGGATCTTTGAGTCAAAGTGGCTACGGGAGGTCTCTTGAATGGATGCAGATCAATGAGGCGAAAGCTCAGATTCTGCAGAACGATCAAGCTGGAGACCAGCTTGCAGAAGTAGCATTTCATGCAGGAGAAACTTTCAAAGAAGTGATCTTACTTTGCTTGTATGCGAGTAACGATGATCCCGATGATGAAGACCTGGAGGTTCAGAAGTTAATTGTGGAGAAATTGAAACATTGCAGATTCTAATACTAGCTTATCTATTCTCGATTATCAATACAATTTATAAGCATAACCAGAAGATTTTGGCCCTATTGTTGACATCGTGAGCCATTTCTTATGCTGCCCCAGTACCGGACGCCATCGGTAAGGCAGAATCTCGAGAGTCTCAGGCATCATGCTGACTGGCGAGGTTTGGGCAATGTTGCAGAGCGAGACGCTTTGATAATCGCTATCGAGACACATGATAAACCCATTGACATGCGGTCACGGTGGAATGAAATGGGTCCTGCCCGAGAATAAGAAACCGGTAAACGACCTCAATAGGCAGTCTGGCAGATTAAATGTTGCAAATGGCGGCACTCGAGGCAACCTTGAGCATCTCGACTGGCAGTCCGCTAGACTGTGAGCGCTGTCATTAGGCACCCCGCTGTGTCACCAGGGGCTACAAGACTTCGCCATGGTGTTGCCAACGAGGGTGTTCTAGGCATTAGTGAGAATCTGGGGAATACTGTACTACTTCAGAGTGGGATCAAGTCCTAACTAAAATTATGGTAATATTGACATGAATATTGGTAAAGGAATGGAAACGAGATGCTACTATAAGTACTTATCCGCTTCCACTGACGTGTGGGCTTCAGTGTGGGATCAGGGGGAAAGGTGATGGAGGTAGGGGTACGTGTCTTGAATGCCTCGGACTCCCTATTGAACGGCGCTCCTTCGTGGACTAAAGACCAGCCAAGACCTATATGGAAGTGAAGACATGGTCGCTGCTGGTATGCGAACGATAAATACCGAGGACATTGAGGAATGAATCATTATGCGACTGACCCCAAAAGTGGAGTTTCTGGTTGAGAAGAGTCCACAGGGCTAGCCTTCGTTGATCTCTGTGATGATGGTCAGATTGCTCTTGCGGGTCAAAAGTTCGATGTGTCTCCTCGGAGATCGCGCTGACGAGCGGTAATGTCTGTTTGCATCTTGGTTGGGCTCGATTTTTCATCATCGCATGGAATGTACGTCATAGAGTGAAAACCTGCGCATTTCCTTTTATGCCTTTCCTGGACCCTTGTTGTAACATGCTCGTTCCTTTCCCACCTTCCATCCTCGTTTAGAATCCTAGCTTAGCTGCCTCCACCAGAACATGCTCATTTCCACATAGTATTACTATGTTTGCTCATTTTGCCCCTTTAATCGTTAATACTTCTTGTAATGTAAGTTCCTAAGAGGCCTCTCTTACTGGATCTCTGAAGCCTACGCAGATTAGTAGAGTTCTCATCTCCGCATAGGTTTATCAATCCAGCCCCTTCCACCTCTATTGCTTGCACGTTTTGGCGGTTGAGCTTTTTGTATATTAGCAGCTCCCGCCCACAGATTCTAAATTATCCGGCTATGCACTTTGATCCATCTATCCATCTTCTTGTTGTAACACTTGCAACAGTACCTAATATGTCTCATTGAATATAACAAGCTGTAGTAGTAGCTTCTGGCCGAGACGGATGGTGTATTGCGTTAAAAGCGCCTGGGTAATTGGGTGACTGGGTTAAACATCCAACCCCACTTCCCTTGGGGTCTCGAAGTGGACTCTACCTCGGATCAAATGGGGTGAGGTGGGTCGCCTGCTATGTGTCGCTCAAGAAGAGGCTTAGACAATGGAAATACTCAAATAGCTTGTTGCAAGTGTTGTAAAAAGATAGATGAATGTGCATAGCCCGTGGAGCTAGACTTTATGGAATGAAGCTCCTAATATACGCAATAGCTTTAACTCTTAGGAGTGTCAAACAGTGGTCGTAGAAGATACTAGGAATTGATAAAGGAGTCGTGACAAAGGAAAATGGCAAATAGAATACTGATGCCTGGTTCTCTGAGATACTGATTATCTAACAACGCTACACAAACCTAGTTCTGTAATCCCAATCCTCATCTGGTTCCTCATCTTCCAGAGAAGGGATGGGTTGTTCCATTGAAAAGCGACCTTGAAACCGATATCTAGGACGAGGATGTTGATAGATGTTGTAACCCAGGTCCAGAAGACGCTTTGTCAAGTCTGGCGAAACTGATGACGTACGGTTAAAATGAGTGATATCCAATTTGGGCAGCCGGCCATACGCTGCTCCGTAACCCATGATTCTCGCCAGTGAATTTTCTATGTCCGAGATAGGTAGCAATTTCATGGGTAATTCGGAAAGCCTCGTCGAGCCCCAATCTTCTTCATAATCTATCGCTTCGTTCAGGACGTATGTCGCCCCCCTCTTGGCGTGTCTGTGCTGGGAAATGTGCTCGCCCGTATGCCTATCGATGACCACCACACCAAAACGCACGGTCCTGTGAGATCTGCTAAAAGCTATTGCAAAGTCGTCAATGGCAATATTCGTATCCCATTCCGCCAATCTGGCCATATAGTCAATAGAAGTGGGTATCAATCTTGCATCAAAATCTGCACATTTGCCGAACATTTTCAATCGGCTGCGCTTGGGTTGGAGAGATGCCATGAGTGCCACTGGAGAAGCCTCGAGTCGCGAAGGCTGACCGGCAATCCGCATTGTCAGAATATCAGGTGTCCTGTACTGGCTTTGAATAGTAAAGCCTTCTAGATAGATACCCGCAACGGTCGAAAGAGCACCATGCTCACATAAAACCGAAGCTACACCGAAATTCATCCGATATATTGCTCGAGATAGCGCATCAGAAATACAGCGTACACCAGACTTGAGTCTCGCACCCCAGACCATGAGAGCTTCACCAATCACAACGCTGCCTCCTGTTGCTGCAGCATAAAGAAGGGGCGGGTAGATTGTATTCAGTTCTGCAAGCTTATTTTCTTCTGATTGGGACTTCTTGAAAATATTCGTTAGATAAGATTGAAGTTCTTCTTCCAAAAATTTACTCAAGCCGAAAACAGCGGCATACTCAAGCAGTGTAGATGGGGTAACGTATTGCCGGCCTTCCACACCGTTCCATGACTCGTCAGAGTGTCGCATAAGCAAGGACCAGAGTCTAAAGTTGATGTGACTAAGCTTACTGATGGCCGAGTGACAGGACATGCCTGTTTCGAGCTTAAATTATAGGCGGGCGAGGGTTAGAGGTAGTAGGCGATTACACGTAGACTTAGAAAAAATACGATGAATTTTGCCCCAACTAAGTTAGTTAAATAAAAAAGTTTTATATATAAAAAAGATATATATTCTTATATTAAGATAAAATCTAGTCTTCTTATAAAATTATACTACTATATAATATAGATATAGATAAATAAAGTTTTAATTAAATTAATATTCTTAAAGGCGAAGATCTTTTATAGGAAAGGATTAATTAATTTAATAAAAATTTATTAATATAATAAGGTTTCTATATTTAGTAATTATATTAATAGGCTTCTAAACTTATTATTAGTTAATTTTTAACTTATTAAGTTAACTCTATTAATAGACTTTAGTATATTTAATTAGTCTACTATTTCTAGATTATAAGTAAATAATAAATATTAATAATAATTATAGTTATATTTATAATAAATAGTAAAGCTAGCTATCTATATTTAGAACTTTTATTTTTATTTTAATTTTTATTATTCTATCCTTTTATTCTTAATTAGATATATTAGTTCTAAATTATAATATAATATAATTATTCTAACTTTCTCTCTCCTCTCTAAATATAATATTATTATAGATAGAGTCCTCCTAGTTAATATAATAAGATTATTATAATTTTTTATAAAATAAAACTTTATTACCCTACCTCTCTATTAACTGAAAAGTACACTGCTCTCGAGTTGACAAGGACTCCCTATCTAGTCCTGATCCGGTATCGCTCCCGTCGTCCTGACCCGTCACTCCCCTTTCCACATCTAATCCCCCGACCGCCGCTCTGATCACCCCCGCTACTCCCTGACTTCCATAACCCCCCCGCCGCTCCCTAGAAATCACCGGAATTCACCTCGATTTCATAGAATCCACCTCGATTCCATAGGGTCAGACCTAGCACTAATTTTCCACGGAATGCTTAAGAATTCCTTAAAGGGACCGGTTTTAATTAGTTGGAATCGCTTAGTTAGACGCGACTACGCAACGATTCCTTAGTACTTGTAATGACTGTATATAGTGCTAGCGGCTATATAATATTATTAGGGTTAGGGTTAGGGTTAGGGTTAGGGTTAGGGTTAGGGTTAGGGTTAGGGTTAGGGTTAGGGTTAGGGTTAGGGTTAGGGTTAGGGTTAGGGTTAGGGTAGGTACTCTGCGTTGATACCACTGCTTTGCTT